>CP125978.1:351572257-352773331 GCA_030063025.1 Avena longiglumis | reverse complement strand
GCTGGATTTGAGAGTGGTTATCACCAAATCAAAATTCGCCAAAGAGGATGTGCCCAAGACAGCTTTCACCACTCGCTATGGCACGTGTGTGAGTACGGTCATGTCTTTCGGCCTCACCAACGCACCTGCTACCTTCTAAAGGTGATGAACTCCGTTTTCATGGAGTATCTGGACAAGTTTGTGGTGGTATATCTGGATGACATTCTGGTCTATTCCAAGTCCAAGGAGGAGCATGAAGAGCACCTGCGGTGTGTCCTGAACAAGCTTCGTGAGAACCGCTTGTATGCAAAGTTCTCCAAGTGTGAGTTCTGGTTGCCTGAAGTAACATATCTGGGGCATGTCATCTCTGCCAAGGGCATTGCAGTTAACCCGGAAACCGTGAAAACAATAGTTGAATGGCTTCCTCCTGCTAATGTCAAGGAAGTGCGGAGTTTTCTCGGCTTGGCTAGCTATTGCCGTCGATTTGTGCAGAACTTCTCGAAGATAGCAAAGCCTCTTACCGACCTCCTCAAGAAAGGCAAGAAGTACCTGTGGACTCCTGCTTGTCAAGAGAGTTTTGAGACACTCAAAGAGAAGCTCACTTCCACACCAGTCTTGGTTCCTCCGGATACATCTAAGCCTTTCCAGATCTTCTGCGATGCCTCTTTGCAAGGATTGGGTGCGGTCCTTATGCAAGAGAGACAGGTGGTTGCTTATGCCTCTCGTCAGTTGAAGAAGGCATGAGGTCAACTATCCCACACATGACCTTGAGCTAGCAGTGGTCTTTGCTTTGAAGCTGTGGAGGCACTACTTGGCAGGTAGCAGCTGTGAGATCTTCTCGGACCACAAGAGTTTGAAGTATATCTTCACTCAACCGGATCTCAATCTTCGGCAAAGAAGATGGATTGAAGCCATCAATGACTTTGATGTGACCATCAACTACACCCCAGGCAAAGCAAATGTCATGGCAGATGCGCTTAGTCGTAAAGCTTATGTCAACAACCTCATGGTGGAAGAACAGCAGCCTCTCTTGTGCGAGGAATTCCGTCAGCTGAACCTGGAAATTGTGGAACAAGGGCATCTCCTGAACCTTCTGGCTACTCCTCTCTTGGAAGAACAGATTCGCTCTCGTCAGCTTGGTGATCCGCACACTAAAAAGCTCATCTCTAAGCTTGGCACTCCGAAGTATGAATCCTTCCATGTTGATGATCAAGGAACGCTCTTCTTTGAACACCGGATGTTTGTTCCAAACTATCCGGGTCTGAGAGACCAAGTTCTCAAGGAGGCACATGATTCGGTTCTTTCTATCCATCCTGGCAGCACAAAGATGTACATGGACTTGAAAACACAATACTGGTGGCCTGGGTTGAAAAGGTATTGTGCAAAGTACGTCTCAGAATGTGATGTCTGCCGCAGAGTCAAAGGCATCCATCGAAACCATTTGGTCTTCTACACCATTGCAACCTCCAGAGTGGAAATGGGAGAAAGTTGAGATGGACTTCATCACGGGCTTTCCTAGGTCGCAGAAGGGCAACAATGCAATTTTGTTGTCATCGATGTGCTTTCAAAGTGGCACACTTCTTCCATCAAAGAAACAATTTACGGACTTGGTTGGTGAGCTCTATATCAACAGGATTGTCTCTTTGTATGGGGTTCCGCTTGAAATCAGTTCGGATGGGAGCATCTTCACCTCAAAGTTAGGAGAGTTTCCAAAAGCTTTGGGGAAGTTGAACTTCAGCACTGCTTACCACCCTCAGTCTCAAGGACAAGTGGAGAGGATCAATCAGATTCTGGAGGACATGCTTAGAGCTTGCGTCATCTCGTTTGGCATGAAGTGGGAAGAATGCCTTCCATATGCTGAATTCTCCTACAACAACAGCTTCTAGAAGAGTCTGAAGATGGCACCATTCGAGGCTCTCTATGGACGCAAGTGCAGAACTCCCATTGGTTGGTCAGGTGCAGGAGAAAGAATCTGGTTTGGTACGACATTGTGACCCAAGCGGAGGAGAAGGTGCATATCATTCGGAGAACGAAGATTGCTCGAGTCGTCGGAAGAGCAACTATGACAGAAGCACACGGATATGGTATATGCCCTGTGATCTAGTCTACCTTCGTGTCACTCCCATGAGAGGAACACACCGCTTGATCAAAGGAAAATTGGCTCCTAGATACATCGGTCCTTTCCAGATACGTGGTAGAAGAGGAGAAGTTGCTTATGCACTTGAGCTTCCGGAAAAACTCAAAGTCCATGATGTTTTCCACATCTCTCAGCTCAAGAAGTGCTTCAAAGACCCCGGCAAGACCGTGGATCATGAGCTAATCGACCTCCAAGAAGATCTCTCTTATCAAGAGCACCCTACCAAAATCCTCGAGACATGAGCGAAGGACTGCAACAAGTCCATCAAATTACGCAAGGTGCGGTGGTCACACCATTACATTGATGAAGCAACTTGGGAGCGTGAAGATGAACTCCGTGTCAACCATCCTTCTCTCTTTGTGTCTTCTTCTTCTTCTTCCTAGAATCTCGGGGCGAGATTCCTGTTTAGTGGGGGAGAGTTGTAGCATCCCAGTTGTCTAACCCCTGTAATGCTACATGTCATAATAATAAAAAGGGCCACTTCCAACATATAATTATTGCATCATCATCATATCATGCTCATGTCATCATACCACCCTGCACTTGTGCATCATATAAAACCCTTTCTTGTTTGGTTCTTATCTCATGTGCATGATTAATTGTATTTGCCTCTTGATATTGTATTTGGCTCTTGATACATTGTTAAATGCCCAAGTTGGGTTGGGGGCATCTCTCTTTTGCTTCCACCACCTTTTCTTTCACCACCTTATAAATTCCACCATCCAATAATATGGGCTTGGCCTTTTATTGAATTATCTCTAGCCCATGTTGTTGGTTGGATCCACCCATAATCTGTTGCTTGGCCTTTGCCCAATTTTTGGGAATGCAAGGGTTAAAAGTCACATGAAATAATGTTGTTTTCACAATATGACCTTTGGGCTTTAATTGTCTTGCATGGGCCATGCAAGTATCCTTTTTCCTAGCTTTTGGTTTTGTTGGAATTCTAATGAACCACTCCTTCCTTGCTTGATCTTGTTTGGTAGTGTTAAACCCTCCCTCTCTTTGCCTTTAGCTAGACCACCCCATGCCCCATGCACACACATGTGCTAAGGAGCATGCCCATCAAACCATCCTTGCTTGGATTTTTGCTTGTTCTTTGTAAGGAACATGCATGATTCCAAAACCCACATCCCCATGGCCATCTCCCTTTTCCCCTTTTCTTGCTTAGTCTTGTTTTGAGCTTGTACTTGAAGCATGCTTGATCAAGTTTAGAACCATCTCCACCCTTCCACCCCATCTACCCTAATCCTTCTTTACTCTAACCCTAAGCTCAAGCATTACCCCAAGCTAGCTAATCTATGCAAAACCTAGTACTTCCTCTTTTCCCTTTCTACCCTAAACTAAACCCTATGTTACATATAGCCTAAATAAAATCCCTAAACTACTTCTACCTCTAAACAAAAACCCAAATAAAAACTCACCTCTCTTTTTCCTCCTATCTAGCATGATCCATGCCCCATAACCCTCTCCCCTCTCCCTTCAACTCTAGCCCAACCACCCAGCCCTACCTACCCCACACCCGACAGGCCCCTCCTATCTACTCTAAACCCTAGCTCGACCCATGCCCCTCTTTTTCCTCCCCTCTTTTCCTCTCTCTCTCTCTCCATGGCGCCACCCTACCTGCCTGCCTCACTGCCCCTGGGGCCACACGCCATCCCCTCTCACCTCCCCAGCTCGACCACGCCACCCCCGCCCATGCGGAGCACGTGCAAAGGAAGGTGACCAACGCCACCCAGCCTAACCCTCCCCTCGCAACCACAGCCTCCTCCTTCTTATCCTCTCCCTCTCCCTCTGGCCTCCCGGATCCCATCCCAGCAGCCCCGCAAGTCCCTCTCCCTTCCTTCCCCTTCGCCACCGGCTCACCGCCGTCTACCACCCGATTGATCTAGACGGTGAAGGGAGGCGGCGTCGAGAAGCTCTGAGTCTGCAGCGTCCTGTGGTCAGCGAGGAGAAATCGGAGCCGCCAGACTGCATGCCGAGCAAACCCTTTCGACCGCCATCAGCCTCACCGTGGATCGCGACCACCTGCGCCGCCGCGAGCACGCCAAAGACGCCCGGTGAGCCCACAACCTCCTAGACATCGTCTCTTCCTCGTTGCTTCACGGCGCATCAATCTTTTCGTCGAACGCTCTCAAGGCTGGCGGCAGCGTGTGCTGCAGCTTCGTGCGCACACCCTATCTAGCACGCGGGCATCGGCTTAGCATCAACCGGAGGCCAGCCGGTGGTCACCGCCAGCAGTAGCGCCCGGTCGCGAGATCGAACCAAGGCTCCTCTGTTTCCCACATCGGCGATTCAGTTTCGTCGACGAGGAAGAAGCGGTCTTGCCCGCAGACATTTTGGAAAACCCCTCAGTTTTGTTTTGCCAACCCATCGAGCGACCCACTCGTTGTCTAGGAAGTTTTGCAAAAGGCTCTGCTTGTACTAGAAATAACCCGCGGTCCCTGGATGTCTCAGCCACTGTCGCGTGGGCCACAGGACACCCCCAGTCCCACCTGTCAGCGGCTCAGGAGTGAGTAGTTTGGTAGAAAACGTTTCAGAGGCTGGTTTAAAATTCAAACTTATTTCAAATAAATTCAAAATTCTTTTCTAATTCAGTTTTTAATAACTTTTGCATACTTTATCCAAATTAGACAAATGACATATGTTTTGATATCAGGAAAATGAGGGGAATTCAAATATGCCTTCTATTATGCATTTTGGACAAGTAAAATTCCAAGTCATGTTAATTACATCAAATGCCACTGGATTTTCAACAATTAATAACTTTAGTTTTACAATTCTAAATTTAGCAAATGAGTAGTCCAAATTGATCAGCTCGACGAGACCTTTCTGTTTATGCTATCCGTGACTTCAATTGCAGCATGCATCATATAACTATATCATGAATAACAACTGTTATGGCAACAAATGTGGTTCTAAAACCCACTAAATGTTATATTCTTGTTCCCCACACCTCAACCATGCCATGCTACTTTACTTGCCATGTAAAATGTGCATCATTCATCATGGCATGATTGTTTGCTTGACGCATCTTATTCATATGCTTGTGCTCTATATTCATGTTGGCCTTGTTTGTTTGGTTTTTCTCGGATAGACACGGCGGTGGGTATCAAGAGAACCGTGAGCACTACCGAACCGTCCTTTGCTTCAACAGAGACACCGTGCAAGCACTACCACATGCTTGCATACATACCTATTGCCTCTATCTTATTCTTGCATCATTGAGTCGCGATTGCATTAAAATGAATCCCAAGTATGCATAGCCTTTATTAAACCCCACCAAGCTTGTTCCTCCATCCCATGAGCCACTACTATAGGAGTTGTTTGAGCCATGCAGTCGTAGAACAACATGTGTAGGGTTTGTGAGTCGAGGAATAATGAGGTACTTAAACAACTTAACTTTGAGTAGTTACGGGATAACTAAAGAAAGTGGCACCGTGGGCAATATCGCTATTTGGTTTTCCTGCTCACTTGTGTCCGTAAGACCCCGAGTACTTGATTCTTGTTCCTTGATTTATCGCGCTATCCACATCCGGAGGTATATGGGACCCCCTGGACGAGCTTGATTCCGTCTTATTTCTTGGGGCCACAAACTAGTTTGAGGTTTTATTTACGATCTGTACTTATGCCATGATTACGCTTTATTTACGATTGTGAGTCTTGCACCTTTGTCTTTGTTAGGATAGTGGCACGATTCGCGGTGTCGACAAGCCCGTTTGGGGTTCCCGGTCGTTCCACAAGTCCCCAGACCTTGAGGCCGTCTCGGGCTTGCCTACTCATTCGGGTTCTACTTAAGGGTGGCCCCTGAAATATTTCTGAATCCTGTGATTGTTCAGTCGTGAAAGCCTCGTTGGGTTTTGATTTGGTTTTCCGAGGTTGATCGGTGTGTGTTGCTATTGGTGCACCCGGCGGGTAAAACTTTCAAAGCCGTGTCCGCGGATATGGACGACTTGGAGCACAGTTTCTTGATCATAGACAAGCATAACTAAAGTACCGCTTTTAATCTGACTAAAGTATCTTGACTAGTAAATAGTGCAATACTCATGGAATGGTTAATAAAATTGCCAACGGATGGGGAATGTTAAATCGCTTCCTTGTTGGTAGCGGGGAGGAGGATGGATCGGATGAGATTACCATTATAAGCTGTTGTACTTAAATTCACGGACATCCACTATCAATGGTTAGGCGGATGGTTAGCGTTATCTGTAGAATTGCTAGGGTTTATCTTTTCTTTGCAATTCGTCACCCAGTTGTGTCCCCTTTAGAGGCATTAAGACTTCTTTGAGTACCCTTAGGGTCTCACACGATAAATTCTTGATTCGGATGAGCAGTACCTTCTCGTGACGGATCTTGGGTGGAAGAAGCCGATGAAGTGGGCAACGATCGTATGGTGTAGAGATTCCGGGATCGGGGATCCGTGAGACCTGTAGTTGGGATGTGCTTATTTTCTCTGGCATCTTATGCCTATTTGCTTCTTATCCGTACTCGGATCTTGTTTGAGGCATCCGCATGATACTCTGATGTGTGTTGTATGAGGAGTTATCCTAAATTATAGATGTATCTAGGTCATTTGAATCTTGCCGTATGGCGTTGGTATATTTCCTTTCTTTCTAGATGGTGTGGCTCTGATGTACTCTTGTATGGTGGCTTGCGTACATACCCACTTGTGTCGTAGTTGATCCTTCGCCGACCACGCGCCCGTCTGAGTCCCGTTGAGAGGTTAGCGGTTGGGACGTCCGAAAGGACTACCGGTGAGTAGCTTTTGGGGCCGCCATTATTTCAACCGCTATCTCTCATCCGAGCTTGTATCTAGGGCGTAGTTCACCGAGGTAGTTACACGCCCTGCGGGTCGGGAAGCGGGCCAGCGGTCGGCGAGCTCCGGGCGAGAGTGGCTGGGCGACAACAATGACAGGCTGGTGTGGCCCGGCCGACGCTGTGTGAGGATGGCCGGGCGAGCTGGACTGAGCGTCCGGCAGCAGCGAAGCGCCGGTGAGCGGCAATGACGGCCGGCTGTGTGAGTGCTGCAGGTGTGGCTTGATGGGTCAGGCGAGGGTTGTGGCCAGTGCGCTTCGGCGAGGCGAGCAGGGGCGAGACAACGGGGCCAGGGAGGCGGCGACAGCTCAGCAGGCCGGGGCAGGCTTGTGAGGAAGGAGCGACGGGCGGAGAGGAAGCGGGTCGGGAGGCAGCCGAGAGGTGAGGCGACTGCGGTCATGGCGGACGGGTCGGGAGGATCTTGAGGCAGCGTGCTAGGCGAGGGCGGCGAGGAGGAAGAAGGGCATCGGGGTGGGGCGGTCGTGGTGGGCCAGGGGGTAGCGGGATGGGGAGGGGTGTGCGGGGCCACGGGGTCCCGCGGGCGTGCGTGCGTGCTGTGAGGCGTGTGGGGGGCAGGGCTGGCGGTTGAGAGAGAGAGGGAGGGCTAGGCCACGTGGCATGCAGGGATAGGCTAGGGAATAGGGGAGGGGTGAGGTGGCGGTCGCTGAGTGGCTGGGGTGAGGTGGCCAGGGGTGTGGGTAGAGTTGCTTGGGTAGCTTTAGGATTTAGGTAGGGCTGGCAGGGTGGACCGTTTGTTTATACGGGGTGGTCGTTCGGGTCGGGTTGGCCCGTTCGACTGCCCCCCACTAATTAATTAAATAATTTATTTAATTAAAACCGGGCGTTTGCAAAATATTGCCAGACGAAATAAAAATATTACGGAGACCCGGATTGATTTGAATAAAGACGGGCGAGTAATATAGAAAACCAAAATAGGGTTTTTAGCAAAAAATGGTTTTAACGAATGGATGCATGCTGATGATATGATGATGCGCAGAGACAAGCCATGCGATAATGAAGATGCAATGCACCAAAAACAACGCGATTTTCTAGTAGTGGTTTTGCGGGATGCCACAGATCAACACTAATATAGGTGCACTGTCTATACGAGCGTGGGCTATGTTTTTCGATGGATCGGTTTGTGACGATGGATGCGGCATCGGCATGCTACTCGTGTCGCCCCGGGGGGCAACATTTTCCTTCTCCATCAGATTATCTGCCCCTCGCACCAACAACGTCGCTGAGTATGAGGCGATACGCAAGGGAATGGAGTTGCTCATCGAAGCTGGAGCAGAAGCAGTGGAAATTTTTGGAGACTCCAAGTTGGTGATTTCTCAACTCACGGAGGAATACAAGTGTGAGAGCGAGTCGCTCTTCCCATTATGGCTGCAATGCCGCGAGCTAATGGCACAGTTCCGGTACATAAACTTCACCTGGATCCCGCGATCGCAGAATACCGAGGCGAATGATCTTGCACAAATGGCTTCAGGATACAAGGACATAGCAGGGGGAGCCGATGTTCGGTCTGATTCACAGGAAGCAGACGATCGGAGCCGATATCTTCAATTACTTGAAGGATTCGGCTCGGGGGGCACCTAAACGGATAAGGTACAAGGCCATGAAGTATGTGCTTATCGGGGACGACATGTTTTACATGACTCTGGAGGGGCTATTGCTCAAATGTCTGGGGACAGCCGAGGCCAATCGGCTCCTACACGAGGTACACGAAGGCGCCTGTGGAACTCACCAATCGGCTCACAAGATGAAATGGTTGATCAGGCGATCAGGGTTTTATTGGCCCACCATGCTTGAGGACTGCTTCAAGTACTACAAAGGGTGTCAAGCATGTCAGAAATTTGGGAAAATTCAGATGGTACCAGCGTCGAGAATGAACCCCATCATCAAACCTTGGCCATTCCGAGGTTGGGGCATGGATATGATTGGCAAGATCAATCCTCCATCAAGCAAAGGCCACATGTGGATTTTGGCCATTCGATTATTTCACTAAATGGGTGGAGGCTGTCCATGAAGTCGATAAACTCAAAGGATGTTATCAATTTTGTGAAAGAACATGTCATTCATAGATTCGATTCCTCAAACTATCACGACCGATGGAGGTTCGGTCTTCATTTCTCACGAGTTCGAAAATTCTGTGAGGACACGGGATTAAGCGATTCGATCATCTCCATACTATGCTCAAGCAAATGGGCAAGCTGAGCGTCCAACGAGCCTTATCAAGGCGATCAAGAGGAAAGTCAACGAGCACCCTAGGCGTTGGCGAGGTTCTGTCGAGGCTTTATGGGCTTATCGCATGTCATGCCATGGAGCGATAAAAACCTCGCCATACCATCTAGTCTATGGACAAGAAGCGTATTGCCTTGGGAAATTACGGCTGGATCGAGACGTGTCACGTTTCGAACAATATAACAATCGAAGAATATGCAACCGATGAGTGGCGGTGTTGAGGATTTAAGCGAGCTCAGTGGTCGCTGAGAAAATCAAAGAGAACAAGGCCAAGGTAGCTCGTGCATATAACAAGAAAGTGAGACCAAAGGAGTTCCACGGCGATCGGTATGGGAAGTCGTGTTGCCATTAGGGACTAAGGATGCAACATATGGTAAATGGTCTCCAAATTGGCACGGGCCATACAGGTCGATCAAGTTTTAAGAGGAGCAGTACATGCTTGAGGAGCTAGACGGCGTAAAATTCCCGGTCATCAGCCAACATCTCAAGAAATATTTCCCAAGCATGTGGGATGATGGACGATGAAATGTGGGGCGATACATGAAATCGGCCAAATAAAAATATATAGCCGATGCACGATCATCGACTCTAGAGGTTCAAAAGCTACAAGCGGATGTCGGTTTACATAACGAGCTCTTGAAGAAATGCCTCAAGGCGTGGAGGCGTCGGCCGCGGACACGGTCCACCTCGGCGATCTCGGCTTCGTCATCTTCGTCCTTGCCCGTCACTAGCTGCTTGTTCAGGGCACGTATTTCAGCCAGGCCGGTCTTCAGTTGAGCTTTGAGGCTTTCTGCTTCGTCTTGGGAGCGGGCGATGGATTCTTCCTTGTCGTGAATGAGCTGTTTAGTCACCCAGACCTTCTCTTCAAGATCTTCCAACTCCCTTTTCAAGGATGCGAGCTCGTGATCTTGTGAGGTGTCGGTTTGGCGTCAAGCGCCTTTTTCTCGTTGAGATGCTGACATCTGTCTGCGATATTGGCCTTCAGTGGAAGTTGGGCGCGGCGCAGACTGATCCTCTCACGAGCTAACTTCACCCTTGACCCGTAGAAAGACAGAGTTACAACTGGCCAAAGCTTCACCTGCAATGCTACTGGGAGTTGGTCTTTTATTTCAGCAAGAACGCTCTTCACCTCCTCAGAACCCTCGATCAACTCTTCGATCGGGGAGGACAGCAGGGCTTTAAGACGCTGGAATTGAGGTGGAACAGCCCTGGCTCGTGGTTCATCGTTGGCGACAAAGGGAGTTGGTTCGATGGATTCAGGATCGAACGTCAGCAAGCCTGAAATATCACAACCCTGGCAGCCCGGAAAGGCGTCAGTATGCGTCCAACATGCAAGGATGAGCCGAAAAAAGCTAACGTACCTCTCCTAAGGTCGAGGGATAGTGCATACGAGACATCGGCTTGTGTGTGGTTCTTGGGGTTTGGCCAAAGTGGTAGCGTTTCATCTCGCACCTTGAGTTTGCTTGATCCGCTAGCTTAAAAAATCATCGCCGGCCCCTTTTTCACTAGAAGCATCGATCTGCATGGAAGGTGTTCACCGATGTAAATAATGGTGAATCGGCGGATAAAAAAGTAAGTGGTAAGAGCATGAAGGGTGATGATTTTGAAACCTCCGGCTCGACGAAGAAGCTTGCGATCCTTTCGAGCTCTCTTGGGACCCTGGTGGCCCGCCTCGACCGGTTCTCGGGCGATGGGTTCGAGAACCGACCTTTTCCTCGAAGCCGATGGTGGTGAATCTGGCTGGCTCGGTGTGATGGTCCTCTCGAATCTGTTGGGCCAGTTCTCCTCGATTGGTCCGAGTGTCCTCATTGGAGGTGTCTTCGACGGAAGCTGTAAAAAGGAGAACCGGTGAGCACGGGCATGTCCGCAAGAATGGAAGAATGAGAAGGATCGACCAAAGGCATGGATCACCTACATGCGAGCTTTACGGAGAAGGGCTCGGCGCCTCAAGGTCTTCTGGCAGCTACCTTCCTCGTCATTGTTCTTGTTTTAGTTGGAACTCGAGGCAGGTGACTTAGGAGTTGCTTGGTTCTTGGAAGCCGATTGTGGTGTTATCGGTGGTTACGCATCATGACCTTTTTCAAAGGTGGCGAGTTTTTGCAGAAAAGAACCACATGAGTTGGCGGAAAGAACTCGAAGGGGGAGCCATCACTGTGCGTGGGTTCAGGGCCATCTTGTTGCTGCAAAGAGAAAGAATGGGTTAGTAGAAGAATCATTTGTGAGCTGCATCAAGAAAATTTACAAGTAGTGGTACACATTCCACGGGATGTCATAGTCAGCATCGAGCTGTTTCAGCAACGGTCCCAGAGCTCTCCTGAAGGCGTGAGTCTTCCACATCGACCACCAGTCTTCAAAGCCATCGGTTGATGAGGCGAAGGTGAGGTCGTTAGGAATTGGGATGGTCAGGGCGTCGAAGAAGGAATAACACCTTTGGCTGGTGAGAGGATCAGGCAGGTCGGCTCTGCTCTCTGTAAGATGGTGGAGAAAGAAATGGGGAGGTACTTGTCCAAGGCCAAATTGCCGAGCTACTACGACCGGCTGGTAGAATTCATACCCAGGCTTGATTATTCTGTTGGATGTACTCATGCCAACTGGAAGGAAACAGGGACGGATCACAGTGGAAAAGAGCTGCCGAGTGCTGGTGTCATCGGCAAAATTGTCTAGCCTGAAGGAGAGTGGGTTTTCAAAATGTTCCGATTCTTCCATGTAAGGAAAGAAGATAGGGTTGTCCAGGCCTTGAAAGAAAGTCTTGAACCACTTGGGTGCCTCTGAGGGTCGATTTACTACTGGCGTCTATCTGAGCTTGGCCATATGGTGCATCGGATCCTTCCTTTTACATCTGGAAAGGTGCAACTCGCCAAAGGGGAAGTTTGGGATGTGGTTTTGAAAATACAGTGAGCCCATAGCTGAATGAACCACCAAGGACCACTGTTTTGCTATGCGGAGAACAACAGCGGACATCAATGGAGATATCGATAGACCTCTCCAAGGAGCAGTTTCCGAGGCCGAGTTGAGTGCCTTTGGCCGGTTCGTGGGCTAAGGAGAGATAATTCTTGGTTGGAGCAAGGAAGGGCCACAAAATATGAAATGTTCCAATGAAGTTGAGAAAGGTTGTGTTCTTTCTCTGTGAGGCCCTTTGTTTTCATATGGCGTTGGAGGTAGGCACCCCGTTAAATGCGATCTGTTTTAGAAGACAGTTTGTAGGGGACTTTGGTCAGTTTAAAAGCAGAGGGGCTGGGTGATGTAACATCCAGACCAGTAATCATCACCACGTCTAACAGAGTTGGTGACATGGGGCCATGACCGAACATGAAGCAGTTCAGAGCGTCAGACCAGAAGTAGCCGATGGTTTTTAAAAGATTCTCATGTTTCTCAAGAGGAGACAATGATAAATGCAAGGCATCGGCTATTCCTGTGGTTTCCCATTGGGATTGGTAAGCTCTAGCTACCCTGCTGAACCAAGAGACCCAATGTTCAGGAGGATTAGGCCAGGCTCGCAAGCAGTCGGCCCAAGAGTTTAAATCTAGGTCTTGGCTTACGAAGGGGATCCTGTTTGCTTCGCAAGAGATCAGATGGGCAGGACTAGATTCTGTACGAGGGCCAAGACAGAGAGAATTTGGGAGAGAAGGATGCGGCAACAGAATGTCTGAGACCTAGAAAATTTAATGGTGGAATAAGGCATTAATTCAGGTGTTCGCCATTAATTCTAGCATCGCGTTCAGACTGCGAGGAGTAGGCGTACCTTCAGACCGGAGACCTCTGGGTTGGTGTTGGACGACTCCGCCATCTAGTTTGCCGGCGGAAATGGATCTATGCAGTTGGGGATCGAGGGTTCTTGTCGCTGTGAGCTCGATCTGGTCGGTGGCAATTGGAGATCTGGGTCGCCCCTTTTTGAAGAGGGTCGCAGGTTACCGTTTGAAACTGGAAAGTGGCCGCTCAGATTTGTCTAAGTGTGCGACCAAGTTTTGACCTTGTCAACGTTTTTGGGAAAGCCGATGTGTTGCCATCGGTTCTTTGAGCTTTGACTTGGTTGGCTGTATGATTGCAGTGTGGTGAAAGCCGATCTGATATGCTCGGAGCATCGACCTATTTTGACTATCGACGAAATTGGGTCGAAAAAGGCAATCTTCGAGTTGGAAAAGCAATCTTCGTTCATTCAAAAGACGATTATTTACAGTGGAGCTGATTTCTTACAAGAGGAAATCTACTACTACTACTGCTGCTAGTTCCTAATCTAGAGGCCGAGGTCGTCGCCGCTGTCTTCGCCGTCGTCTTGTTATTTGTCATCGTAGCTGCTTCTTGCGTCGTCTTCGCCTTCTCTTCTTGAAGATGCGGGGCCTCCTCGTCCTTGTCGCCGTCTTGGTGTCCTCGCTGGACCCGCGAAGCGCTTCACCGTGGATACTCATCGGAGGAGGTGTCCTCCTCACTCCTCCTCGTCGGAGGATTCGACGCCCCAGACCAGGCGTCATCGGCTCTTCGCCTCGGTTCCCGTCGGAGGCTGCAGGCCCTCCTCACCGTCGATCGGGGCGCGTCGTCCTCCGAGCGAAATCCCAATCCTCTCGTCCCACCATTGTGGGACGAGTCTCTGACGCCACCGTGGCGGGTGCTCATCGGCTCCCGTCGCTAATGGTGTTGGAAGACGAGGAGAGCAGGCGGAAGAAGGAGGCCATGGCGGAGGAAGAGGGTTTTTTGCGAGGAAGAGGGTTTTTGGCTCTTGGAGGAAGATGGGGACTGCAAAGCTCGGATGAATTTAAATAAGGGAATAGTGGGAGGCGGTTCAATGCCATAGCGGTTTCCCGAATGTCTTTAAAATCGTCAAATCATGCACTGCGAAGGAGTTGAGAAGACAGGCATCATGATGAAGGGGTGGCGCGATTACGCTGCAACAGCGTAACCCGATGTGAAGAAAAAAAGGGGGAAGAAAAACATCAACAGAGTGGTTTTGGAATTATTATTGCCAAAACCAGGGGGGCATGTGTTATCGCCATATTTTGGCCAAAGGAGGAGATGGGCCGTAATCAAGATGGGCTTGGAAGATACATATATGCAACGTGTTGCTGAATCGGCCTTGTACGTGGATTTGGGCTAAATTGCCCGTGTATCTGTATATTGTAGTAGGTTCCGTTTCGGTTTAGGTAAGAGATAGAGTTGTAGAGTTATTCCAAAGATAGAAAGTCTCCGGACTATAAATATGTACCTAAGGTTATCGAAAAAGGAGGACAATCACGTTCACAACAAACACAATCTCGGCGCATCGCCACCCCTTGTTTCTAGGGTTTCTTTCGGGTAAGTGTCATGCTGCCTAGATCGCATCTTGCGATCTAGGCAGTATTTACTTATGCGTTATTTGGTGTTACTCGTACTGAAGCCTTGCTGATGGCGAGTAATACTATTATCATAGATTTGTTTAGGTTAGCATCGGTACTTTTCGCTATGATTGTTTAAGTTATGCTACCTCTAGTTACCTCGCTGTCTTTGCACCTTTTCCCGGGCGTAAGGGTAGCATCTTGCTTGATCCTTATTCAGTTGATTCGATCTGTTATAGTTGTGCCTTGTTTTCCATGGTTTAGTTTGATATCCACGTAGTCAGGCCTTGCAAACGGGTTGAACGATCCAGTAGTACGTAAGGATATGGTTTGCTAGTTCGAGAGGAGTTGTTCCGGTAATTGATCTTTCGTCGGTTGTTAGGCCTCCTCTAGGGTTAGTTTCTATCGTCTTTTGTATCTGCCAGGATCAATTACGTGTAGGACGTTCCAATTACGTGGTAAAAACATTAAACTGTCGTAGATCGATTTGATTTGTAATGATGAAGCAAAACCCCATGTTATCGTAAATCTAATGCAGAACCATGGGATAATCGGCTCTAGGAGCCGATTCACGAGAAACACAGGAGCCTACGGCTCGAATTTTACGTATACTTGTTTACCATGCAGGAAACTGATCGAAGCAATCCATCACCTTCCTGACCAGGTATAGGTCAGGTGGCACGCCCTCGAACCAAGCCAGGACGTGTGCCGGAGTTTTGCGGGCCGTTGCCCGAGGGACCAGGGCCCACCAACAGTTCTGGGAGCCTCCCGGCTCTTCGTGTTGCTCGTCGCTGCTCGCCGGTGGGTTTTGACAGGCAACAGGTCCATCGATTAGAGTTGACCTGCTTTATGCTTAACTCAGTAATATGCCTAGGAGTAGTCCCCGAGGCTCGAGTTGGCTTGTAAAGGCAACTTAAGGCTTGATATTTCGTGATCTGGAGCTTATCCAGGAGCTTTGCTGAGAGGATGTTGAGGCCAGCCCCTCCATCCACCAGCATCATGGTGACCTTGATATTCTTTATGATGGGGGAACCACCAGGGGAAGCGTGCCGACCCCGGCGATGCGGTACGGGTGATCTCCCGCATCAAAAGTAATCGGTTAATGAGATCACCGAAGCGGTCGCTGTGCCTCTGGACTAGGCAGTATGGCGCACAGTTCACGAGAGAAACTCTTGAACTCCCCGTGGAAGGTCATGGCATAGGCTCCTCCGTGCGTGCACGCACAGTCCTGCACTTGTGGGTACTGTTGGCACCCATCGCTGTCTTGGTTGCCGGCAGGATCGTTACCACGCGGTTGCTTCGCGCCCCACTCTTGCTCCACCGCCTCCATATCCTCCTCATGCAGCGCCCACATTTCCCCCACTACCTCCAGTCAGAGCAACTCGGCCAGGCTGGGTTGTGCAATCCTTTCTCCAGTTTTTTCGTGAAGGATTCAATCCAGCCACAGGTTCCCCTACGGCTACCATGCATGCATTTCGGGTAGAATGTCACACTGGCTCTGGAGTGCCCGGGTAATATAGAAGGAAGGAAACATCGTCCGAGCACTCTATAATAATCCACAATGAAGCCCTTCTTCTCCTATTCTATACTAAATAAACAATCTCATTCTGATGGCCAGCCTTGTTGCAGCGGTTCCGAAGGTACCGTTAGTCCCCTGCTCAGAGATGCGCTTCTTCTGTCCCATTTATTTTCGGTATCGGCCAGCCGCCGCATGAGGGTGTGCGTTGCCGCCAGGTAGCCTTGTCCTGACCTTTATTGAATTATGCTAGTAATTTTTTTACAATCTGGCCCTTTCTCTACATTTGTGTGTGCGCAGGGGGTGTTAATGAACTACAATACGGGCCATATCAATTTTTAATACTAAGAAAATGTATCATTTTTCTGGCCCATATTTATTAATCTATTACTAATTCTTACCCCTCACTCCCCTTCCAAAGTAGACGTTTTCAGCCTCTCTTTTTTTCTCAAAATAGTTGTCCTTTTCCTTCGCAATATAATTTAAGTCATTTTGTTCCTATTTTTCTCTTAACCAATGGCATAAAGCATGAGCTAATTAACTCGTCTCATGGTTGCACGTCTTTTTTTCTTGAGAAACACGGCATAATATTAGACGCTCACGGCAAATACATGCACCCACCATATGAATGCAGCATCTTCAAAAGACTGAGCCGGCGATCGGGTTCGGCGATCGAATCTTCAGATTGACGAAATCACCTGGTTGCACGTCTTTAGGTAGCAAAAATATGTAATTTAGTGACATCGTGAGGAAAAACAATCAGATTATATACATTATGAAAAACATTAGTGTGTGTGGGTTGGGGGTGCATTGAATTTATTTTAGGTTTAATGCTTCGGCCTTTCAGAATCTTAATCTTAGTTCCATGTATTAATTAGATATTGAATTACTGTAATAAAATTAATTAGGTAATTGCAGAATTTATTTGGTACCATTGATCTCTTTAGTCACCATGAAACATACTCTCTCCGTCCGCAAATAAGTGTACTTTTAGTTTTTTCTAAGTCAAACATAATTAAATTTGACCAACTTTATAGAGAAATATAGAAACATATATTACATTAAATTAACATATTATAAAACTAGATTTAAAATAAATCTAATAATATTAATTTAGTGTAATTGGTAAGTTGTCTTAAAATGTAAGTCAAACATAGTAAAATTTGACTTAGAACAAGAGTTGAAATACACTTATTTATGGACGGAGGAAGTAGTATCGGTTCTAATGCAATTAATACGTCCTTATCTTTACCAGCTATGAGTTCTCGTCCACTATAAAAAGGAGTACAATTTTCCTTTCTTTAGCAAAATCAACAATCTAAAAGGGGCACAACAAGCACTAGGCGTACGAAGATCAGTCCTAGCAATAAGTTTGTCAACAAAAGATGAGGAGCACATATACTCTATTCCTGGAATTTTCCTCCTGATGCTATCCTTAGGGAATCTCCACTAGGGAATCTCCACCAGCCGTCGCGTGTCCAAAACTGTCCGTGCGGACGCACGGGAGATGCGCGGCGTTTCAGCGGGACGACCCATCCGGCGAAACGCGTCCGATCCAACCCATTCGTGCATCTAATCCGAGGCTCGGTTGCGTCGGCCCGGACGTGCGCGAACAACGCGGACGTCATGCCCGTGCGTGCCACTGGCCCACCCGCCAGCCACACGCGGCATTGATTTTAGACGCGGTTAGCAGTACCGATTCAGACGCAACCACGGCAGCGGTTCAGAGGCGCTGCGCGGAAGGCTGACCGGCGGCAGCCTGCGCCATCAATGGCGGCGCGACGGCACGCTGACCCACTGGGCGCCACCTGCGTTCTCGCGACGGCATTGATGGCGAAGGAGCGGGAAGCTGCGCCTGTTCGCGAGCGAAGGGGCTATTTAACCCTGCGCCCGTCGGTGCCACACTACTCACCTCTCGCCATTGCAAACCCTAGTTGCCGCCACCACCACCACCGCGAACGATGAAAACGCCGTCATTGCTGAAGAAGGGGAGGGGCAAGAACGACCACAAGGCGTCTGGCTCTAGCAGCCAGCGCTCCGGTCGGATGCTGACCTTCCTCCACGGCACGTCCCTGCCGCCTCCGCCGCGGCCGGAGGATTTCTAGGGCCGCCGCGTGGAGCCTCTCCCGCCACCGCGGCCGGAGGGAGAGCGCCGCGATCGCCAGTACTTCCGCATCACGGAGTGCGAGCGCCGCTGGATGGAGGGACGGGGCATCCAGCACAACGACGTGTCCCTCCCCACCGGCTAGCACCTCAACCGGGACCATGTCCCGATGCCGCCCGTGTCCAAGAAGGGCAAAGGGCTGGAAGAGGAGATCCGGCGCCGGATCAGGGGCCTCCCGTCGGTCCTACGGTGGGACCCTGACTACCAGAGCTTGGCCTACTGGAAGAAGTGGCTCGACTAGGAGCACAAGGTGCGCCACGCCACCACCATCCGCCATGACATGCAGCCGGGGGAGGTCTACCCCATCCCCGACATCGACTCGGACGAGGAGGGCGCCGTCAACCACTCCGACGCCAAGCTCGGAAGCGAGGACGGCACCGACGAGGGCAGCGACAACGACATCATCGTCAAGCAGGAGGTGATGGACGATATCACCGCCAACCTGCCCCCGGAGTATCGCGAGGTACTGGCACGGGGCTAAAACGAGGACGCCTTCATCGAGCAGGCCATTGTGGCCAACGCACAGGAGGAGGAGGCCCTGTGGCGCGGCAACGAGGAGGCCTTCGCGCTCATCCACATGGTGGCTGAGACGAACGCCCAATTTCCTCTGATACGTCGGAAACGTATCTATAATTTTCGATGCTCCATGCTTGTTTAGTATCTACTTTACTTTGCTTTGTCTTCACTTTGAGGTGTTTTTATATCTTTTCTAGAACTAACCTATTAACAAGTTGCCACAGTACCAGTTGCCTGTTTTCTTCTGTTTTTGTTTCCAAAAAGGCAGAAAATCAATATTCTCGGAATTGGATGGGACAAAAGCCAAAGTCAATATTTTCCTATGGGCGTCACGAAGCTAGAAGACGAGACGGAGAAGCAAAACAAGGCGGCCAGACCCCCTAGGCGCGAGTGGGCCCACCCCGCGCCTGGGTAGGGTGTGGGGCCCCTGGCCGCCTCCCATCCTCGCCTCTTCGCCTATAAGAAGCCCCCGATGCAGAAACCCTAGGAACCCGATCAAAACTCCACGAAACCTTCTGTAGCCGCCGCCACCGTCATCCCTAGATCGAGGGATCTGAAGTTCTTCCTGGCACCCTGCCGAAGGGGAAATCATCCCAGAGGCCTTCTCTCCAGTATGAAGCGTGAGTAGTTCCACCTTGGACTATGGGTCCATGTAGTAGCTAGATGGTTGCATCTCCTCCTTGTGCTTTCATGTATAGATCTTGTGAGCTCCGTTCATAATCAAGATCTAATCTATTTGTAATCATGCATATTGTGTTTGCGAGGATCCGATGGATATTGAGATTAGTATGTCAGATTGATTAATGGTTTTGTTTTTATGATTCTATCATGTCTATGTTGTTTGTGATCTTGCATGCTCTCCGTTGTTAGTAGCTATCTTGTCCAAGTAGTTCCTAGTGACTCCAAGAGGGAGTATTTATGCTCGATAGTGGGTTCATGCCTCTAGTTTCCAAGGGAAGTGACTGAAATCTCTTCGGTTGTAGATGTGTTGTTGCCACTAGGGGGAAAACAATGGTCTCTTGTTCATAGAACAAGTAGATTGTTTACCTTACACACTTTGTTTAAAGCAGTTGTCTGTTGCTTGCAACTTAATACTGGAGGGGGTTCGGATGATAACCTGAAGGTGGACTTCTAGTCATAGATGCAGTTGGATGGCGGTCTATGTATATTGTTGTATTGCCTAATCGAATCTCATGGGATATTTTTGTCTGATATTGCATTGTTATGCCTTGCTCAGTTCCTGTCAATTGTCCTGATGTAATTTGTTCATCCTTCATGCCATGTTGTTTATCTAAGGAGATCACCTCTAGTGAACTATGGACCTCGGTCCAATCTTTACCATTGATACATCTTCCACTATTACTTGTTTACTTGCTACAAACCATTACCTTCCACACAATACGTTTAATCCTTTGTTACAGCAACCAGTGAGATTGACAACCTCACTGTTAGTTATGGCAAAGTCTTGAGTTTGTGTTGTGCAGGTCTCCGCGTTGCTTGCAACACCTGTGTGACGTTTCCTTCCTCCTACTGGTTCGATAACCTCGGTTTCTTACTGAGGGAAGACTTGCTGTTGTGCTGCTTTATACCTTGCTCTTGGGGTTCCCAACAGGCTCCACATCAACTGAGCCATCAGCCTCCACCGCCGCTGCTGCTGGTTTGGGCGCCTCCGATCACGTCGGAGGTGGGCATGGAGCTGGCGCACCTCCAGCAGGCCTGTGCGGGCGATCAACCCGCCTGCGCCCGTCCCTGCCGCCGCCCAACCTCTGGACGCCGCCGGAGTACATCGATCTTGACCCGTAGATGGACAAGGCGGCGCCGGCGTGCGATCGGTAGCTAGGGATAGGACTAGTTTAACTTACGTTTTTTATATTTTGAATGTAAATTAAGTACAAACTTTGCCAGTTTTTTGCGCAAGTTGTTTGTGTTTGAATCTGAAAAAACTGTCTCGCCCAGTGCGGACAAATGGGTCGCGCCGTCGGGCACGGCTGGCCGGACATGCCGGACACCCTACCCATATCGACCGCAGCCTGACCCAAACGGATAAAAACGGACCATTTGGGGTGACCTTTTGGGTTGGTCCGGTGGAGATGCCCTTAGGTATCTTTGTACACACGTGCTCTGGTGTCTAGCTACCTATACTCTAGTATTGTGCGTGAATTTGTGACAAGTTTTACTACATGCGCTCTGGTGTCTAATATATCCTGATTCCTTCCCATATCCAGCTAGATCAACTTCCAATGTTGAATGCAACGCTATCATAAAAAAGGGCCCATGTAATGACAATGATTGCCTATCTTACTACAAGGAGTTCATCAAACCACACGAAGGCCCATTCTCCAACTGCGTACTAAGGGGCGCAAGTGCTATATATGCGCAGATTCCCACCAAACTCAGCATCTATCTAGGTAAAAAATGGCATACAGATGGATGCATCACTTTTTAGTTGCCAAGTACTAGTAATGAATAATAGTGATTCGAGTAGCCTAGTATGACGGTCAACAATAATGCAAGAGCAATGAGAACTCCTAGTATATTGCACATGACTGTTTGAATTCTAAATGATAAACTAGTCCAGTTTTATATAGAAGAAAGGAACAACTTTATCCATTTGTCCCTACTTCTCCCGTTGTATTTCTACCTCAGTCTGAAAACGCAAGTACTGTTGCTTTTCCAACTTAGCCTACCATATGGGAATGCACTTAACAGGCCACAAATTCTGCGGTGGAGCGAAACATTTCTACGGTGGAACAAAACATTGATAAAGCTGAAACACATGGTAACTTGGAAAAGATGGATTACATTTCAACTGTGAAACGAAACATTGCTAGAACTATACATTTCTTTTGGAGGATGGATTGAGAGCTAGCTCCAATTTCTCTGTGCTATTATTTAGAGATTATTACGTGTGCTAACGTTAAAAGCTCAAACAAGCTGGAGCTGCACTACCTTAGATAGATGGAAAAATCTAATGTGAGGTGCCGCATGCCTATCTTTTCCGTGCAGCGGCATGCTAAGATTAGCAAAACACATCACGCGTGTTCCCTTATCTCTTATCTGTTTATTTTCTGGTGGGCTTCTCCTGGCCACAAAAATCTCAACCACGATAGACCACCACAGGAGCTCCCCGTGCGAAGAGTCCAAAGAGCGCCGGAAGAGGAACGAGGTGAGGCTGGTTCCGCCGCCGCCGAGCATGCTGGGGGAGGCGCCATGACGAGGAGGTAGGGGAACCCCCAAACCGGAGAGGCACGAGGAGGATGTCTCCGCCGCCGAGCACGCCTCCAGGAGCTGCCACCGTAGAGCACGCAGCCATAGGCGCCGCCACTCACCGCACCGGAGCCAAGGAGGTTGACGCCGAGTACGCAGCCTCCCCAAGGAGGAGGCGCGGAGGTGGAGCAGTCCGAGCGCGGCTCGTTGATCCGGCGCGGCTATCCCGTGGATGTGTTGGTGACTGGATCCTCCTCCGCATCGTTCGGTCGGTGGCGCCAGCGCGCACTGAACGAGCTGATGAAGGTGCTCATAGGCGCGGTGAGCCTGCTCTGCATCCTGCTCGTGCTCACGCTGGAGGTCGCTGAGAACCCTTCTAATTGTCCTACTAGTTTGTTGGCTCTCAATTCTTCCACGCGTTGAGGGCAAATCTAAGCCCCTGATAATTTGGCAATTATGCCTAATTAATCTGGCATTTATAGCTAATTAACCTGATATTTTTTTTGTCAAGGACCTAGTAGTAAATGTTTAACGACCAATGTAGCAATCGCGGCTAATTAATACGGTAATCACGGTTAATCAATCTGGCAGTTGTGGAAAATTAATTCTGGTAATTGATTTGTCAAAGAACATGGTACTCATTAATCTGGCAATCATGGTAAATTAATCTGATAACCATGGTTAATTAATCTGGCAATTTTAACGATAAATCATGACTAATTAATCTGGTAATTATGACTAAGTTAATATGGTAGGTGTTTGTTTGGAACCAAAATGACAGTCATGCATGTGAATTTGCTGGTACAGCACATGCGCAAGGACAGGACACCTACGCGAGTGCCCGGAACAAGTTTCAACCGCATGCAAGCGGCTTTTTTTCTGGATCTGTATGCGCGCATGACTGGGACCAGCTATAAGTGGGCCTGCCGCCGCACGAAAGCGATGGATGTGCGGCGCCGTGCGTTAGTAGGGTCCTAGATAGATATACGCATGTGTCCCGTCGGTCGATCTGAAACGTAGAACCATCCCGCTGAACGTTAAGCAGGTTGTAGCTGTGCATAAAAAATACTTAACGTTCTGAAGTACTACATGTGCATGATTCAGAGACGCTTTAAAGGGTTCAGCAAGTTCTCTAAACCATGAAACCTAAGTATATCTCTACCTCATTCAGCGTTCCAGTATTTTCTCCTCGCGTGTCAGGGAATTCACCACTGGGATACGGGTAGGCTACACTAGCGCAAATCAAAAAATTTCTACCGCGTAAATCAGGATTACTGTTGTCATAGATCACGAGATTACCACTACACGCGCAGTTGCGGAATTGATGAAGCGCGTCGAGGCAGTGCAGACGTTCCACGTCTCCTCCTCTTCCTCGTCCCACGAGAAGCTCCCTTTGCGCGGCTCGTCCAAGTGCGACAGATGCAGCACCTCCGAGATATCCACACGTACAGGGTGGAAGCGTCAGACGCCGGACTGCTAGGTCTCCACGTGCAACACAGGCGTGATGAGTGGCGGCTGGATGGAATGGTCTAACCCTGGTCAGCTCGCCCTATCCTCCCTTATATAGGTCCCTAGTGGGCTTCTATATTAGGAGCCCATTAGTAGCCTAAGCCTGGTCTAATTCGGATTCAATCCTTATTAGGCTTTCATCCCCTTAAGTGTGTGACCCTATATGTTCATATACGTATAGACATGACACGAATACACTTATTCTGCCAATAGTTGGTAGTGGCCTCTAGCAAGACGTGCCAACTCCTAAACGCATACAAAGATCATATCGGACGAACCATCATAAGGTTTAGTACATGTCTTTCCCTTTGCCTCACGATATTTGGTCTAGCTCCAAGCTGACCTCTCTTTCTCGATACCGTAACTCGGAATCCCTTTACTAGGTTAACTCTTAACCGTATGTAACATGATCATGCATTTCTGGATCCGATAACTCGAGGGGCCCAGAGATATCTCTCTCAAGTAGAGAGGGGCAAATCTCATCTTGATTGACCATGCCTTGCAGCATGCTTCAAGACAAACCCGAAAGCTAACTTTATAACTACTCAGTTACGGTGCAGCGTTTGATAGCCCTAAAGTAGGTCGATCCACATCTCAAGTACATACGACAATCTCAGGTCTAAGGACAAAACGTACACGATGTGTAGAGAGAGAGCCGCAACTAATTTCCAGTCTCAAGTTGGGTCAGTCCAACCCCATGTTCATAACATGTATCCACATCATTGGTTTGACATCTCCATGTCTATGACTTGCGAAACATAGTCATCAACCAATCGATGTGCTAGTCTAATATTCACGTGTGTCCTCACATGAACTCCGACTAGGGATAACTATTAAATAACCATACAAGTAAAGAGTTTTACAAACAATTCACATAATTGCCAATCAATACAAGTTGCCTGATATGGATATTCAAGGAACATTACAATAACTCATGGATACATATGAAATATAGTCATCTCTATGATTGCCTCTAGGTCATATTTCCTTCAAAAAACACGGATTTTCCTTGAGATATGTTGCACTAAACAAAGCAACATGTCTTAGAATTTCTTGAGATAAATATGGACTTCGACCACCCAAAATCATCCTAGCAGCGCAATGACACTTCAAACTGGACTACAGTTATGTAACATCCCAGCATTAGAGTCTAGAAATAAGTTAAATCCAGATGTGTGCATTGCATTCATGCATAGAAAATCCGAATAATTTTCGCGCTTTTAAACAGAACTTGTCAAAGTGATTGAAGCTTCTCTTAACTTGATGGAATTGAAGTAGATCATCAAGTTAACTGAGATAAGTTCCAATATGACCTTTGCTAAAACCTTATTTGGTTAAACATGATTTGGTCTAAAGGGAAGACCAAATATAATAAATGTCACTCATAATACATTACTTAAATGATTCATATATGATCCTTAAGGGGTCATACCATACTATTCATCATACCAACCTATGAATACTAAGTTAAGATTACCACTAGAATAATAAAAATGCAATGATTAGTGATGACCTATCTTATTTTTAACTATTCCTATTATGAGTATCATAGTAAGACATAACCTTGAACTCTTAAATGAGTTGGAGTTGGAAAGATACCAAGTCAGGATCATCCACCATATATCTTTCTTTCCCTATCAATCTTTATGGAACTCATTTCAATATCTGTTGTTCATCAATGTTGGATAATTCCCCATTGATTCACAAATTCTTTAACTATTAGTCTTTGATCTATTATCTGATCTTATCATAACATCTACTTAAATCTTTTAAAGAGGGCATAGTTCATAACTAACCTTAATCCAATATGAGATACTAAGAAGATAATTCCAAGATAATGGAAGAGTAGGATAGATAAAGCCTTGCTTAGCCAACTAAGAACTTCAGTAATAAATGATTAAAGTATTATAATGGTAATGTTTTGGCCATCAATATTGAATGCTTATATTTAGTATAAGTAATACTGGCGAGTAGAACATGATTGGAACCTTAGTAGAGATAAGTTATCCTAGAATAGCCATTACAAACCACATAAATTTAATTTAGGGTTGAAGTGTAAGTCATAAGAGTTAAGTACATATAAGATGTTGTTATTCAACTAAATGCTAGTATAGCATAGAGTTTAGAAGTAGTGTTATTTATCTTAAAAGATAATTAACCTTAGAGAAAGATCAGTGATGGAATATTAAGGAAAATTGTAAGTGAAATTAAAGGAACCACTGGTAGGATGGAAGTTTATCAATAGTAGAATAGTAATACAACCAAGCAAGTATATGAGAAAATTATGAAATACTTTTGTATCAAACTCATTGGATTCATCCATAAGCTCAGAAGATTCATATATGAATAAGAGTATTTGAATGAGTAAAGCTCATCATACTAATTATGATGATGGATAGGAAGAAGTATTATATCTAGGAAAGGAATTCCTTAATTAGAGATCCAAGATTGTGAAATATAGTTATATGTTATAAATCATTTTCCTATTTAATCTTGGTAAGCAATCAACTCTAAATATCAACTCAAACATAATATCCATCTTATACCATTGATCCATCATCTGATGTCTATAACACTTTATAGAAATATTTTCCTATAGCAAATTACATAAGCACATCTCTGTTAATTCCAACCATCATAACTATATGTGCTTAAGTATATTTTTATCAATTCACTTCTATAAAACACTCTAATTACAACTTTTTGTTAAAAAGGAAGGTTTCATCAAATACTATATACATAAGGCAATATGCTCAGCCATTAAATCTTGACTCTTAAAAGGAATCTAAGCTTATACAAAACCCTAAAGCCAAGAGTAGTAACCATAATTTGAAATCCTAAGCCTCCTTACTTATCATAATAAAATAGATACATTGACATTTTCTATATTAATGGGGGTAGTAATAACTATATCAATGTCTTTTATATTTCCTGCATTAAATAAAGATATAGGATCATTACACATATAAAAGTTTCTATTCAAACTATGAATCAACTAGAGATAAGTTTATAAACAAAAAGTATATATCATTCAAGAAACCCATAAAAAAATAGGAAAGAAAAAATAATAAGAAAAGTTTCTACAAACTATTAAAATAGGTTCATATTAAGTAAATAATAGAAATATAAAAAAATTGATATAATAAAAATTCACAAATAATACAAAATGTATTTTAGTATTGCTGTAAATATCCAACAAATAAATCATACAAAGAAAGGTTCAAAATCTAATTCAAATTCAAATCTAAAAAGGAAAACAGAAAATAGAAAAAGAATAAAATAAATAAAAACCAAACCTGGTCGTGGCCCAACACCCTACACCTATCTGACGCCCCTGTGCAGCCCACAACAACCCAGTAACCAGCCGAGATCTTTTTCTTCTATGACTGACAAGTGGGGACAACAAAGGACTGCGGGTTGAGAAGCAAAGATCGTTAGGGGGTTATCCGCAAAACGGTCCTCGTCGTCATTGTCACGCACACAGGCAGCTCGCTGGCGGAGCTCGCCGCCGCCCGATGCCGTCATCGTCGTCGTTGCGCCAAGATACTCGCCGTCGTTGCCAGGAGGGGATAAGAAGGCCACAGCGATGCCCTGCCTCAATCCTTATCTCCAATTTCTCCTTATCCTCTCAGATACGAACGAGGCCGAAACCCTAGCTCACCGGAGCCACCTCTCGCCGTCGAATTCTGAGCCATCATGGAGAAGCGCCTTACTCCGTAGATCCTCTAGGTAGAAGCTTGCATCAAGGGGGGCACTGGAGCGGGTGAATTTGGTCGTTTCCCCTTTGCAGCAGTTCGTCGGAATCCTCGTTGGGAAGCTCGATAAAGACCGCGCCTGTCCTCGTCGACCGCTCTATCGTCATCAGGGTAAGATTGCACATCTTTGGACCCTAGTTTCGTTTGCGGATTCGCACCGTAGGTCTAGTTTTGTTGAGCACCGCCGCTGGCCGTCGCAGAAGCTCGTCGCCGATGACCCTCCGATGACTATTTTCGAGCGGCACTGCCACTATTAGGTTCAGTAGGTCGCGCTGATTCGAACTAGATCTATTTCGCTTGCTGGGGTGCCATAGATCGTCGTCGGTGACCACTCACCGACGGCGGTGGTGGTGCTAACGCCATGCTTACCTCATGATCGAGCCACGTCAGTTCGTTTGACCGGTCGTTGCCCGCGTAGTTGATGACATGGCCTTGGGCCCATATGTCATTGACTGGGGGTCAAGGCAGGGTCGGTAGTAAATGGATTTTCTTTACACAACATGCTGAGGTGGACAATGGCCCACAGGTCAGTGACTGGGGCTAGCTCTGGACGTGGTATAAAAAGTATTTTTCTGTTAAGAAATAAATAAAATGTTATAATTCAATTAATAATATTCGAGAAATCAAATAAATGATTAAATCTTGTTTAATTAATAACTTTTGATTTATAATTCAGAAAAATGTGTATAATATATGAAAATTTGTAGAAAAATAAAATCTACAACTTAAACTTATTATTAAATATTATTATGATGATTATTTAAATAAATATTATTTAATAAAAGTTTTATAAGTAATAAAACTTTAATAATTCATATTCCTATAATAATAAATGTTTATAATATAAGTAAAATACCAAAAATCTCAGAAGAATAAGAATTCTAATTTAAAACTATAATCATGTATTATTATTTCACTTAATTAAATATTTATTATTTATTAAGTAATTATAAAGTAATAAGAATTATAAAAATCATATCTTATTATTTATAAATCACAAAAATAAATATGATATACCAAAATGATCACAAAAATATTATTTACATGTTAAAAAATCTAATAATCTCCTTTTGAGGTAAATAAAAAAATATTTTAATAACTCAAATTTAAACTTATTTACTTCATTAATAATTCATATAAGGATAAATAACATTTATTAATATTCCTAAAATGAGTCAAACAAGTCTAATAACTAGTATTAGTCTTAAATATTAATAATATAATGCCATAATAGTTTGAAACATTATGAATGTTCTTATTTTAGAAGAATCTACAACCTTAAATGAAGATTATCTCTAAGAAGAATTCCACTAATAATAAAATTCTTAGAGAACAACTTGTGAACAATCAAATCTTTTCTAAACCATATTAATCACCAAATTACAAAAACTACTACAACACTATATAAATCCATAAGTAGTTAAGTAACATTATGTTGGGTTTATAAACTATACTCACTTATCTATAAAAGATAAATGATATTACTCCATACTCAAATCAAGAAACCATTACTCAAGTAACAGAATAAACATTCTTAAGTAACTTAAAGAACACATTTCAGATATACAAGATACCAATGTATAAGTACGATACTTTCAAAACTATCTATACTTTAAAGTTAACTTTAGTCAACAGAATCTTAATATAACACTATAAACATTATTATATATTTTATAGTTAACTTTGGCCTGAAGTAGTTAAACTATAAAGAAACGCAAGACAAACCATTTAAGCAAACAAATAACATCAACCACCACTAACTAACCACAAAGTTTGTTTATACCTTAGAAGAGAAACCTTTTCTTCGAAGGTTATCCTTTTTGCCACTTTAAATAAGAAACCTTGTATAAGTAACCCTAACTAGTATGTCATAAGTATGCATACTTCACTCCTACATATGTGTTGTTTACAACCACTCATAAACTCTAATAAAAGTACAACTATGAAACTTATCTAAAAGGACCCCACATTCCAGAGTAACCCTTTTCGGAATCCAAACCCCATGACAACATTATCCCTGAGATTTGCGCTTAGAACGTGCATCACATTACTTATGCATAAAAGCATATTGCTTATTTAAACATTAGTCCTTACCGTACCAATGATGCTGATTTCAGATTTTGGATCTTATACTGACTTGAAGACGGTGAGTGCATAATCTTGCAATCACAGAAGGCAAGTTCACACTTGCTCATGTCCTTTGTTTATTTTCTGTAAAGTATTTTACAAAACCAGTGTTGTTATCACCTGCATTTGAAAAAGGTCAAAAAACACTATTTTCAATAATAATGAGAACTATTGATCGATCCGTGATGATCCTAATCTATTAAATCGGCAGTTGGGATACCAAGCTCGTAACTATATCACCTAGGACTTAACAACCAATTTCGCCAGTGATTCTTGCGTCGTATATTACGCGTTGACCATGAGATTTGGAATGGGATGGAGAAGTCAGCTGTATCTTCTTCCTCTCGCATGAAGCCGGATGTGCAAGTCGTGGCTGTTATCCTTGTAGCGTCCATATTAATTGGTAATTCGTAGAGGATATGCAGCATATGGGTGGGAACCCTCATCGTCCCACGATAGTTCTGGCATCTAACGGTTTGTACAAACCATTGCCGTAACTCATTATGTGGGCATGGTGTACACCAAGGAGGCATGCGAGGTCGCGAAGGGGGCAGTGATTCGCTTGGATCATCTTCTAGGCCCCACATCATGGAATTGTGGACGGGAATGAGCTGCCCGGTTGTGCAACAAAGAGTTGATCTCTCATGGGTAAAGTAACGCACCTCTGCAGAGTGTAAAAACTGTAACTTGTTACTCCCTGTTCCGGGAAGGAGCTGCGAACACGGAGGGAAAGGAACTCCAAGAAAGTTCTGGTAAACCCGTGAAGGCTGACAGACATAGTTTTTCAGAATAAAAGCAACCTTTGAAGAAATGTTTATGAAATTTTGCATTTCCTACGACCTACGGTCTGTGGCTATAGTTATAGTTCATCAAACACTCTTTTTCTAGTGAATTTGTTGAGTATGCTCGTACTCAAAGTATCTTCTTAACCCTTGCTAGATTCTGAAGTCGGAGTAGATAACAACCACATCAAGTTATACTCCAGAACTTATCATGCAATGCTAAAGCTCTTCAATGAAGACAAGGAAGTCAACATATACCTCAACTCAAGTGAAGACAGAGTTACCGATTAGTTAGGAATATAATCTTTAGCCAAAGCACTTATTTCTGTAGTGCGTTGCAATAGCAGCAATGCCAACCTCTTAGACAGAATACTAGACTTAATAGTATACTAGTTCTTGCGTTGTTTATCTTTTATTCTTCTTAGTAAGAAGTTATTTCTCTCTCTTTAACCTAGAGTGTTCTCTGTATCTTATGTAAAGAGTGAGTTGTAACATTTAGCCATGTATTGGACCCGCTGTGTTTCTGTTGTGCCATTCTGAGGGATGTAATACTAGTGAACAATGTTTTATTGGTGTTATGTCAACGACTATAGTATACTACATCATGCAGTGGTATGCCGGGTCACCGCAATTGGTATCAGAGCATATGCTTTGACCTTAGGTTGGAAACCTAGTAAATGGGTAGAACCAGTAGGACACATCCTAGCAATAATCAAGAGTTCTCTAGTGATATGAGGGATATTCACTTGAGGATAATCCTGTTATGTTACTAGTGTGATAACTCCTTTATATGCTTAGAATTACGATCATTACCCAAGAGTTTTAACTCTATGTGACTGATGATAATTTCTTATCCACAGTTCCACATGGCACCTCGATATCCACCCCGGAATGTTCAAGTGATGAACAGGACGTTGGATGACTACGGTGGGGATTGGATAGACAATCTCCGACAAATTTTATGGAGTTTGGAATGTGAATCAAGAATTCTGGTCAAGATTTACACTTACTATGATGGGCAGGTATTAGCTAAATACCGTGTCATGATCCTGTTACCCAAGAAGTTAGGACTTAAGGGAGAAATGCCAGCAGGAGAGGCAAGGTGCCTGGCATCTGCATATCAGATTGTCGTAGCAGCAGCCATAACCATGATCCGAGAACATAAATCCCAAGCTCTAGAAGGTAGTACTCACACCATTATACCACATGAAACCTCAAACTCAGAGCATGAGTTAGATCACTCTACCTTAGTCCAAGCTGAACCTACTCTAGCTGTAGAGTATATGGATCGTTGTCGGTCTTTGCGAAACACTTATCATAACACTCACCAAGTCTTAGTTCAGGATCTGGATACGGTCATTGAGGATTTTACTAATCCTGATAAAGCAATGGCTCGTAGGAAGACGTTAGATAAAGAAGCTAGGCATCCCAAATACATACCTTTAGGAGAAGTGTTTGAGGAAACTGAATTTGATGATCCAAACTCGGAAAATTATGCCTATTACCAGAATGACTTCACGCCACCTGAAGACCTATGGACCAAGTACAATTCCGAACAACAGGAATGGAATAAAGTTATTCCAAGTAATCCCGAGCCTAACAAGTACGGATGGGAAATAGAATCTCAAGGTAGAACCATAGGAAATCCTATACCTTGTGATGCAGGTATTGAAGAAGAGACCAATTATAACCGTAGAGAGCCTTATGGAAGTAACATCCCAAAAATATTAAACTTGGATCATCAAACTCTAATCATCAAAATTAGGGTTAACAAAAACTTCTCCAACCAAAAATATGAAAGCATTCATATGTGTGTGTATTAAAATTTGGATTCTTTTGAATTGCCATGGTTCTGTGTTTCTTTGCTTGTAAAATGATTCTTAGGTGAAATAAACACCATCTAAACAATCCCCAAACTTTTCCCAAAGACAAACAACTCAAAATAAACAAATGAAGTGAATGGTCACTTTTGCCAAATTAACTCTCATGCCTACTTTGGCTATCCCTAACTTTCAGAACTTAACAGAAACAATTGTGGATCTTTGCACCCCTTGTTAGTACTCATAATAATGTACCAAGACCCACTTTGTGATCATCCAAAAACATTCAAATACCAAGTTTAAATCACAGTTTAAAATTGAACCTATCTCATATGGGACGACCCACTATTTCAAAAACCACTCAAACAAGAACAATTTTCAAAACCCAAGCACCCACAGAATCCTCAACACATTCCTAGCACACCCACCAAAAATCTTTTCAAAATTCAAAACTCAAGTTCTTGCGGCCATTTCATCGAACAACTTGCAGATTGAAATCAAACAAATCACAAACACTATTTTGAGCAGTGATTTGGCCTAACTTGTTCCCTCTCTGGTTTCAACTAGCCTTAGTAGATCATCTAGCTCCTTTAACTAACCTCTAGCACCACTGTAAGCTTGCCATTGCCATCAATGGTGAGCAGGCCGAACCTCACCATGTCACCCCAGTGTGGACAACAAGCTAGGAGAAGAACTAGCCGTGCCCACCTTGTCTAGCATGCAGCCCATGCCTCACCGCCCCCTCTCGACCAGCCCTAGCTCCAGGACAGAGACCAGAACCGCCAGGAACACCACGCCCGTGCCGCTGTCGACCATGCCAACGCGCACCCCAGTACACGTGCCGTTCCCACGCAACCCGACCACCTCGAGCCCTTGCCGCCCGCCAGCATGAACCCCACCATCCCAACAGACCACTAGACATGATTGTTTCATCGCCCGTAACCCGTAGACACCGCACGCCGCGGAGTTCGCCGTCGGTACCGCGAAAAGCACTGCACGTTCCCGACCAATTTCCACCGCCCCTACACGCTCATTTAAGCTCTAGAGCATCGCCAGGAGACCGCCCGTCGATCGCCAACCTCAGCCATGCCGCTAGCCGCCCATAGCCATGTCGCCACCGTCGCCTGCCCATCCCTCTCGGTCTCGCCATCGAGCCTATAAAAGGAGGCGACCCCCAGCCGATTGAAGCACACCATTCCACTCCCCTCACCTCACTGATCATTCCACCCTCTAGCCGGAGCACGAGGAGCAGCAGTTTGCCGGAATTGCACCGGAGTTCGCCGCTGCAGAGGAGGAGAGGCGCCGTCGATTGGAGCCGCCCCAGGAGGAGCTGCCGGTGCCAGGAGAATCGTCGTCGTCAACTTCGTCGTTCGCCCCCATCGCCGACCCGTACCGCTTCACGTGTTATGAGCCACTAACGGGTGGAACCCCCCTATCAGCTGAGCCCCGCGCTGCGGAGTGACACTGGGCCGGCCCATTAACCTCTCCCGTGCGACCCAATCGTTTGAATTTATATTTTCCTTTTTAATTCAAACTCAGTTCAGTACCTATATTCAAAAATCAACCCAGATCGATTCAGTAAACCAAATTGCATGAAACCAATTTTTTTAGAAAGGTACTGAAGTGCTTAATCCAAGACCGTTGGATTCAAATCATTTGGACCTATAGATCAACCTTGGTAAAAATAACAATTCAGAAGCTTTTGTGCATTCAAACATTTTTCAAATTTCAACCATAAGAGATTTGGAGTTGATTCCAACTCTCAAAAATCACATTTGATCATACCTTTCAGAATATATAAAAACATATGGGTTTACTTACAGAAATAATGTTCAAGTAATACAAGAATGCCACATAGGCATTTCTAGTCACTTTATTTAATTAAAATAAAAATGTTAAACCTTATTAAATTGTGACACCACTTTAAATCACATTCTCATGTACTGAAATATGTGGTAATGACATATGTCAACATGATCCCATGTTTGAGTAGGAGAATATTAAATCTTAAGTAGTTTTAAATGAGTAGAAATTACTTTTCTCAAATTAAAACAAATGCTTTAATCTTGTAATAATAGGTGATGATGCTAGATCATATATAGTACACCTTTGTGTGCTGATTGAAAATAGTTAATTATTGTTTGGTGATTGTGTATTTTGTATTTATTTATAGACGCTAGTACCGACCAAGGATACGTGGAGGAAGGAGGATACTACGAGGAAGAAGCCAAGGAGAACTTCAACCACTGCTCTGCACAAGGCAAGCCTAATACTATTAGTTGAATGAGCAAGCCTTGATAACCAAGTTGACCTATGCAAGCTAAACACTTGCAACCTAGCAAGCTTATACCACTTGATAAACATCCTATTTTTACTTACAAGATTTCTACTGTATTTCTTTATCAAAGCTTTTCTTAGAGTTTATTTAAGTGACTTGTAGATTATAGAAAGATAATTGAAGGTTGCATAAAGAGCATAAAATTTGGCCTAAGCTAGATAATCTTGATGTCATCCTAAGGCATGAGATTGAACTTAATTAATCTCCACTTTTTTACCATCCCTCATTAGTACTCAGCCCACTTGTAGATGCTAGTGCTAAGCATAAAACTTGATCAACTTTGGATGGGAATACTTGGTGAAAATGGTTATGAAAACCTTAGAATGAGGAGTCATTATACTAAGATGCTTTGACATGTGTTTCTGAACACCAGATGATTTTGATGATGAAAATGTTGAGGCATGAGCCTTAGCCCTTTATAAAACTGATGGTTGTCTGGATGCGGTACCATTCCAATTTTTACCGTACAACCACAATACCCGAAAATTGGGTAGGGCTTGACTGGAAACTTATATACCTTAGTATGGGTTCCATAACGGCCAAGGTCTGAGCTGGAATGCTACCTTGTGAAGATTGTGCACCTGTGCAGTACCCAAGATGACAGTTGGTCATGGTTGGGAGGCCAAACTCACAGGAGAGGTGCCTATACTAGGGCGTGTAATGGAAAGGTTAGGATTGATTATCCGCATACTGAGTATGGTGAATTCAGGATTTGTTCCTAACGGATGTATCGAATGTTGTGGTGAAAGTGTACAATCTCTATAGAGTGTCAAACTATTCAAATAGCCGCATCCGTGGTTATGGACAGTTGGATTGGCCATATTGTTCCCCCGTCAGATGTCTTCAAAATGACTTGTGAAGTGAATTGAGACTTTGACTTGACCATAACAAAGTTGTGATATGAAATTCAAGTTCCCACCTAGGTGTTATAAAATTTCAACTAGTTTCTTTGCTTTTTAACTTAGTAGAGGTAAATCTAGCTTTTTTCAAAACAACCCTAGAGCTTAGTGTCCTACTACAAAAAACCCCTTCACCTGTTAGTATTAGTTTGCGAGTACTTAAAGAGTACTCATGGCTTTGTCCCTGGCTATTCCCGTGGCCAGACTGTGAAGAGGAGTACCCGGATGATGGACCCCAGGAAGGTTACGACAACTAGGATCATCTCCCATCATCAGCATTTCCTGTGACCCCGAAGATGGAGCTTCGCCTACGCTACCTTTATTATTACGTTATTCCGCTGCCTGAGTTGTATTAAGAACTGGATCATGAGATCCTTATTTGTGTAAGACCTTATGTATGTTTATAATGGATGATGTACTGTGATATCCAAATCTCTTATGTCTCGCAAAAATGGTAATCCTGGGATTGCGGTGTATGGCATAACATGCATCTAGGATTAAAAATCCGGGTGTTGACAAGTTGGTATCAGCTGACCATAGGAGAACCTAGTTATACTGGACGTTTGAATCAAAAACCTAATTTCAAAACCAAAGGAAGCAAGTATTTACAAAAACTTATTCCCATTCTTATCACTTTGATTCTTTCATGAAAATTCATGTTCCTCAAAAACTCTTGAAAAATACATAAAATTTGACACACTTGATCACTCTACTAACTTACTCATCCTATATTCTTATAGATACACGTGAGGTACAGCAAGTTTTATCATTTGGAGAATGGAGGAGACCTCATCTTTGAGCGGGACTTGGACCAGCTTTCCGAACTTCTAGAGCATCCGCACCCCGAGTTCTTCGGAGCTTAGTTCAATGACCAGGAAGGAGAAGATCGGCAATGGCTAGTTGTTGCAAGTATCCGAGGAAAGATTGAACCTCCCACTGCCGAGGGAATTCAGTTCACCTTAAGAGAGAACAACTGGCTCGATGGACTCGCCAGGGCAATGCAGGAAGCTCTTGCCCGTTTATGTGAGCAGAGTATCAACCAGATCAAGGGTACCCGCTTTGAGTTTTGTCCAAGGCGTGATGCTATGGGACAACCCCTGGAAGCCCCATACCACCCCGAGCTGAATACTCAGTTGGACCACCTTAGCTTCATGATGTATGATCGTCAACAAGAACTAGACAATGCCCGTGACTACTCCAATCACAAGTCCGCCATCATCAGGATGAAGGATCAGACCATCGCCATGCTAGCGAAGGCCCGTAAGTCTCGTCGCCGTCAACTCGACAAGAAGGAGTGCATCATTGCCCGTCTTCGTCACCGTATCTCGGATTTGGAGGAGACCATCCACGAGAGAGACATGCAGTTGGAGGAAAGGGAGAATGCCGGAGAAGATCTTCGTGGAGACCCCTACTCCTATTCAGCGATGATGATGATTTTCTGGAGGATCGGGCCATGGACATATTCCCTGATGAGGAGGATTTCGCCTTCATCGATGACGATGAGGATGATGAGGATGAGGATTACACCGACTCCGAGGAGTAGTAGCACTTGAGCACTAGCGTAGTGAGTTGTATTCGGTCCCACTGTATCGTAGTTTCTAGAATGGTTCTTAAAACCATCTGCTTTCCTTTGTTGTGGTGTGTGTTGTATCGTGTGCTATGAATGAATGAATGAAAAGCATGTTGCAAGAAAATCTAAGCCAAACTTTAAAAACTTTTCAAAGTACCTGAACCTTAGAAATTTACCTCTTTTCTCATGATCTATCTCAATCTTCAGATGACTCGCGGAGGAAGTGGTTCATCCCCGGACCCGATGTTGCAGATCCTGCAAATGTTGGTTTCGGACCGCAAAGTTGAAAGAGCCGAACGTCAAGCCAACTTAGCCACCCTTCAGCACATAGCTCATATGGCCAACAACAATCAAGGCCAAGGAAATCAGGACAACCATGGATCTAAGCTCAAGAATTTTCAGAACACCAACCCACCTGTTTTCACTAAGTTAGAAGATCCCCTAGATGCAGATGATTGGCTGCAAACCATGGAGAACAACTTGGAAGTCGCCGGAGTGGAAGCTAATGAGAAAGTTCTGTTCGCCACCCACTATATAGCCGGAGATGCAAGAGCATGGGGTGGAACAGCGTTCGTGCAATGACCGGAGGACAGATGATGACCTGGGAGGAATTCAAGGTCAAGTTTAGGAGAACCCATGTGCCACCGGGTTTGATCAAGAGAATGAGAGATGAATTCAGAGAACTGAAGCAAGGAAGGATGACCGTAGTGGAATACCGTGACAAATTCTTGTCATTAGCTAGGTATGCCCCGGATGAGATCGACACTGAAGCCAAGAAGAAAGAAAGATTCTTGAATGGTCTGCACGATGAGATGCAGACGGTGTTAGTCAGTATCCCTTTTGCTGATATTGAAGCCCTTGTCGACTCTGCCATCCAGATGGAAGGAAAGATCAACCAAGCCAATGAGAACCGCAAGCGCCGCATGATGCATCAACCAAGAACCCATCAGACACCAAAGTATCGCCCCAACCCATCTCCAGGATTTGCCTCGAGAACCAACAGACCCACGATGAACCGTCCGACCTATCCCAACCGTGGAAACCCAAGGCCCAGAGGAAATCACAACAACCCCAGCAACTCTAACAATTTCAATCGTGCACCACCCAAGTTCAACAACAACAATGCCGCCGCCAACGCCAACACTGCCCCGAGGACTGGAAGCAATGATGTGCTTGTTGCAGCAAAGGACAAGTCGCAGGTGACTTGTTATGACTGTGGAAATAAGGGTCACTACTCCAATGAGTGCCCAAATAAGAATGCCGCATCCCCCAATGCAAATGCCCCAGCTCAGCAGCAGCGTCGTGTTCAGCCTGGAAGAAGGTTTTCCCCAGGGAATTCGCTCAACCGCAACGGCCGCCTTTTTCTCATGCATGCTGAAGAAGCCCAGGAAGCGCCAGACATCGTGCTGGGTATGTTTTCTGTTAATTCAGTACTTGCTAGAGTGTTGTTTGATTCTGGTGCATCGCACTCATTTCTCACCGAAGAATTTGCATGCACTAGTAAGATTCAACCAACCAAACTGAAGCATGTTATGATTGTTCAAATCCCCGGTTCAACCACCAAATCTAGGAAAATTTGCATAGCCGTCCCTATCTGAATCCATGGCATAGATTTTTATGCTAATCTTATAGTACTCGGAACTAAAGGTTTGGAAGTAGTACTAGGAATGGATTGGATGTCCAAACATAAAGGATTAATTGACTGTGCCAAGAAAGCCATAACCATGACCAGTATAGCTGGAATATCAGTCGAGCATGTATCCGAAACCTTACCTCGTCAATTCAAGTGCAACAAGAGTATAGCCCAACCTACCATTGACCAAGTCCAGTTAGTCTGTGAATACCCCGATGTATTTCCAGATGTTTTGCCCGGTATGCCCCCAGATAGGGATATCGAGTTTATCATTGAACTAATCCCCAGAACATGACCCATAGCCCAGAGGCCATATAGTATGAACTCGTCTGAACTAGCGGAACTAAAGTAGCAACTGGATGCCATGTTGGAGATTGGATTGATTCAACCAAGTACGTCACCATGGAGATCACCTGTCTTGTTTGTGGACAAGAAGGATGGAGGTAACCGTTTTTGTACGGATTATCGGAAGTTGAATGATGTCACTATAAAGAACAAATACCCATTGCCCAAGATAGAAGATTTGTTTGATCAGTTGACCGGTGCCAAAGTGTTTTCTAAGATTGATCTTAGAACTGGCTATCATCAACTCAAGATTCACGTAGAGGATATTCCCAAGACTGCCTTCCCCACCAGATATGGATTATACGAGTATACTGTCATGTGTTTTGGATTAACCAATGCCCCCGCTTATTTCATGAATCTCATGAATAAGATTTTTATGGACTTCCTGGATAAGTTTGTCGTTGTTTTCATCGATAACATTCTGATTTATTCCAAATCAAAAGAAGAACATGAGCTACACCTAAGGACCATTCTTGGAACCCTTAGAGAGCATCAGTTGTATGCCAAGTTTAGCAAATGTGAATTCTGGTTACAGGAAGCAGGATTCCTCGGCCACATTGTATCAGCCGGAGGAATTGCCGTAGACCCTGCAAAGGTGAAAGATGTCAAAGATTGGCAAGCCCCAACCACCCAAACCCAAGTTCGTGCATTTCTCAGATTGGCGGGATACTACCGCAAGTTCATAGAAGGATTCTCGAGTATCGCCAGACCCATGACCCAATTGCTGAAGAAGGACAAGAAGTTTGAATGGACGGACAAATTGAAGCGAGTTTTCAAGAACTTAAGAGAAGATTGATTTCAGCCCCAATCTTAATCATGCCGGATATCATGAAGCCCTTTGACGTATATTGTGATGCATCCAAGATCGGTCTCGGATGTGTGCTAATGCAAGAAGGCAAAGTTATATCTTATCTATCTTGACAACTGAAACAACATGAGCAGAACTACCCAACCCATGACCTCGAGCTCGCAGCCGTAGTTCTAGCCCTGAAGACATGGAGGCATTACCTGATGGAAAATCGCTGTGATATTTATTCGGATCACAAGATCCTGAAGTATATATTCACTCAGAAGGAGCTGAATATGAGACAGAGAAGATGGATTGAGCTAATCAAGGATTACGACCTGGACATTCACTATCACCCCGGTAAAGCCAACATGGTAGAAGATGCCCTTATCAGATTTCCGTGCCGCTTGAACTCCATGATTTTGAAGGAGCAACCAAGCCTGCACAAAGAGATGGAATATTTTCGAATGGAATTGGTGAGTGAAGGATTTTTGGCTAGCATAGAACTTCAACCCACTTTGATCAGCCAGATCAAGGAGGCGCAGAAAGGAAATGCTAGTATCAACGGAATCAAGAGTCGTATCGGTACAGGCAAAGTACCCGGATTCACCGAAGACGAAGAAGGAGTTCTGTGGTACAAAGGACGCCTTTGTGTACCAGCCGATTCAGAATTGAAAGAAGTGATTTTGAAAGAGGCTCATGATACTCTTTATTCTATCCACCCTGAAGGAACAAAGATGTATCAAGATTTGAAAGAGCAATTTTGGTGGCATAAGATGAAGAGAGAAATCGGAAGCTATATCGCCAAGTGTGATATATGTCAGCGAGTCAAGGCGAGAAATCAAAGACCCACAGGGTTCTTGCAACCGTTGAAGATTATGGAATGGAAATGGGATTCCGTTGGAATGGACTTTATCTCCGGATTGCCTACTTCTAGTAGGGGAAATGACTCTATCTGGGTCATAGTGGACAAATTGTCCAAAGTTGCCCATTTCTTACCAGTCAAGACCACCTATCAGAGTTCGAAACTAGCGGAGTTATACATCACTAGAATCGCCAGTTTGCACGGAGTCCCCAAGAACATCGTATCTGATCGAGGAACTCAGTTTACCTCGAGATTCTAGAAGAAAGTCCAAGAAGGTTTAGGAACCCGACTAGATTTCAGCACCGCTTATCACCCTCAGACCGACGGATAAACGGAGCGAGTAAATCAAATACTCGAAGATATGTTGAGAGCATGCGTGTTAGAGTATGGATCTAAATGGTAAGACTGTCTGCCATTCGTAGAATTTTCATACAACAACAATTATCAAGATAGTTTGCAAATGGCCCCATTTGAATTCATGTATGGAAGGAAATGTCCCACCCCTTTGAACTGGTCGGAAGTAGGAGAGAGTCAGATTTTCAGACCCGACATCCTACGAGAAGCAGAAGAGAAAGTTCAAAAGATTCATGAGCACCTCAAGACAGCCCAGTCAAGGCAGAAGAGTTACGCCGATAAGAGACGTCGAGACCTCGCCTTCAACATAGGATATTTTGTGTACCTGAAAGTGTTGCCATTGAAAGGAATGCAGCGTTTCCAACTCAAGGGAAAGTTATCCCCCAGATATATCGGCCCCTTCAAGATTCTGAACCGTCGAGGAGAAGTGTCGTATCAATTGGAACTACCCGAAGAGATGTCAGCCGTGCACAATGTGTTCCATATCTCATTACTTTGTAAGTGCCTCGAAGTTCTGGAGAAGACTGAAGTATTCAAGAACATTGATCATCGGACCATAGAAATCAACGATAACCTAACCTATCCCGAAGTACCCATCCGTATTTTGGGAGAAGCTTTTAGAACTACCAGAACCCGAAGCATCAAGTTTCTCAAGATTGAGTGGAGCAACCACATAGAAGAAGAAGCTACTTGGGAGCGCGAAGATCACATTAGGACCGAGTTACCCGATCTCTTCAAATCCTAGGTAATCTTTTTCGTCCTTTTTCAAATCTCAGGATGAGATTTTGTTTAAGGGGGGAGGTTTGTAACATCCCAAAAATATTAAACTTGGATCATCAAACTCTGATCATCAAAATTAGGGTTAACAAAAACTTTTCCAACCAAAAATATGAAAGCATTCATATGTGTGTATTAAAATTTGGATTCTTTTGAATTGCCATGGTTCTGTGTTTCTTTGCTTGTAAAATGATTCTTAGGTGAAATAAACACCATCTAAACAATCCCCAAACTTTTCCCAAAGACAAACACCTCAAAATAAACAAATGAAGTGAATGGTCACTTTTGCCAAATTAACTCTCATGCCTACTTTGGCTATCCCTAACTTTCAGAACTTAACAGAAACAATTGTGGATATTTGCACCCCTTGTTATTACTCATAATAATGTACCAAGGCCCACTTTGTGATCATCCAAAAACATTCAAATACCAAGTTTAAATGACAGTTTAAAATTGAATCTATCTCATATGGGACGACCCACTATTTCAAAAACCACTCAAACAAGCTCAATTTTCAAAACCCAAGCACCCACAGAATCCTCAACACATTCCTAGCACACCAACCAAAAATCTTTTCAAAATTCAAAACTCAAGTTCTTGCGGCCATTTCATCGAACAACTTGCAGACTGAAATCAAACAAATCAGAAACCCTATTTTGAGCAGTGATTTGGCCTAACTTGTTCCCTCTCTGGTTTCAACTAGCCTTAGTAGATCATCTAGCTCCTTTAACTAACCTCTAGCACCACTGTAAGCTTGCCATTGCCATCAATGGTGAGCAGGCCGAACCTCACCATGTCACCCCAGTGTGGACAGCAAGCTAGGAGAAGAACTAGTCGTTCCCACCTTGTCTAGCATGCAGCCCATGCCTCAACGCCCCCTCTCGACCAGCCCTAGCTGCAGGACAGAGACCTGAACCGCCAGGAACACCACGCCCGTGCCGCTGTCGACCATGCCGACGCGCACCCCAGTACACGTGTCGTTCCCACGCAACCCGACCACCTCGAGCCCTTGCCGCCCGCCAGCATGAACCCCACCATCCCAACAAACCACTAGACATGATTGTTTCATCGCCCGTACCCCGTAGCCACCGCACTCCGCGGAGTTCGCCGTCGGTACCGCGCAAAGCACTGCACGTTCCCGACCAATTGCCACCGCCCCTACACGCTCATTTAAGCTCTAGAGCATCGCCAGGAGACCGCCTGTCGATCGCCAACCTCAGCCATGCCGCTAGCCGCCCATAGCCATGTCGCCACCGTCGCCTGCCCATCCCTCTCGGTCTCGCCATCGAGCCTATAAAAGGAGGCGACCCCCAGCCGATTGAAGCACACCATTCCACTCCCCTCACCTCACTGATCATTCTACCCTCTAGCCGGAGCACGAGGAGCAGCAGTTTGCCGGAATTGCACCGGAGTTCGCTGCAGAGAGGAGAGGCGCCACGATTGAGCCGCCCAGAGGAGCCGGTGCCGGGAGAATCGTGCTCGCCCATCGCCTACCCTCGGCTGAGCCCCGGTGAGCCTCCCACGACCCCCACCTGCCGCGTTAGGGTTCTGTCTTGCCCGCCGACGTGGACGATGAGTCGTAGCCATTCGATTAGACTTAGATCGTGCCGAGATCGCCTGCATCGCTTCACGTGTTATGAGCCACCGACGGTGGAACCCCTATCACCGAGCCTGGCATGGAGTGACACTGGGCCGGCCCATTAACCTCTCCCGCGCGACCCAATCGTTTGAATTTATATTTTTCCTTTTTAATTCAAACTCAGTTCAGTACCTATATTCAAAAATCAACCCAGCTCGATTCAGTAAACCAAATTGCATGAAACCAATTTTGTTAGAAAGGTACTGAAGTGCTTAATCCAAGCCCGTTGGATTCAAATCATTTGGACCTATAGATCAACCTTGGTAAAAATAACAATTCAGAAGATTTTGTGCATTCAAACATTTTTCAAATTTCAACCATAAGAGCTTTGGAGTTGATTCCAACTCTCAAAAATAACATTTGATCATACCTTTCAGAATATATAAAAACATATGGGTTTACTTACAGAAATAATGTTCAAGTAATACAAGAATGCCACATAGGCCTTTCTAGTCACTTTATTTAATTAAAATAAAAAGGTTAAACCTTATTAAATTGTGACACCACTTTAAATCACATTCTCATGTACTGAAATATGTGGTGATGACATGTGTCAACATGATCCCATGTTTGAGTAGGAGAATATTAAATCTTAAGTAGTTTTCAATGAGTAGAAATTACTTTTTTCAAATTAAAACAAATGCCTTAATCTTGTAATAATAGGTGATGATGCTAGATCATATATATTACACCTTTGTGTGCTGATTGAAAATAGTTAAGTATTGTTTGGTGATTGTGTACCTCGTATTTATTTATAGACGCTAGTACCCACCAAGGATACGAGGAGGAAGGAGGATACTACGAGGAAGAAGCCAAGGAGAACTTCAACCACTGCTCTGCACAAGGCAAGCCTAATACTATTAGTTGAATGAGCAAGCCTTGATAACCAAGTTGACCTATGCAAGGTAAACACTTGCAACCTAGCAAGCTTATACCACTTGATAAACATCCTATTTTTACTTACAAGATTTCTACTGTATTTCTTTATCAAAGATTTTCTTAGAGTTTATTTAAGTGACTTGTAGATTATAGAAAGATAATTGAAGGTTGCATAAAGAGCATAAAATTTGGCCTAAGCTAGATAATCTTGATGTCATCCTAAGCCATGAGATTGAACTTAACTAATCTCCACTTGTTTACCACCCCTCATTAGTACTCACCCCACTTGTAGATGCTAGTGCTAAGCATAAAACTTGATCAACTTTGGATGGGAATACTTGGTGAAAATGGTTATGAAAACCTTAGAATGAGGAGTCATTCTACTGATATGCTTTGACATGTGTTTCTGAACACCAGATGATTTTGATGATGAAAATGTTGAGGCATGAGCCTTAGCCCTTTATAAAACTGATGGTTGTCTGGATGCGATACCATTCCAATTTTTACCGTACAACCACAATACCCGAAAATTGGGTAGGGCTTGACTGGAAACTTATATACCTTAGTATGGGTTCCATAACGGCCAAGGTCTGAGCTGGAATGCTACCTTGTGAAGATTGTGCACCTGTGCAGTACCCAAGATGACAGTTGGTCATGGTTGGGAGGCCAAACTCACAGGAGAGGTGCCTATATTAGGGCGTGTAATGGAAAGGTTAGGATTGATTATCCGCATACTGAGTATGGTGAATTCAGGATTTGTTCCTGACGGATGTATCGAATGTTGTGGTGAAAGTGTACAATCTCTGTAGAGTGTCAAACTATTCAAATAGCCGCATCCGTGGTTATGGACAGTTGGAGTGGCCACACTGTTCCCCCGTCAGATGTCTTCAAAATGACTTGTGAAGTGAATTGAGACTTTGACTTGACCACAAGAGAGTTGTGATATGAAATTCAAGTTCCCACCTAGGTGTTATAAAATTTCAACTAGTTTCTTTGCTTTTGAACTTAGTAGAGGTAAATCTGGCTTTTTGCAAAACAACCCTAGAGCTTAGTGTCCTACTACCAAAAAAATGCAATAATAAAAATGCAATTATTATTGTTGACCTATCTTATTTCTTTGCTTTTGAACTTAGTAGAGGTAAATCTGGATTTTTGCAAAACAACCCTAGAGCTTAGTGTCCTACTACAAAAAAATGCAATAATAAAAATGCAATGATTAGTGTTGACCTATCTTATTTTTAACGCGAAGACATCTTGGTGTTTGGAAGGTTCGAGGGATCAGTCTTCGGGGTCTCGGCCACCGGATCCGTGATGGAGAACTTGAGTGGCATCGCCTTGGTTTCCATGAATATGTCTTCGCGTCTTCGGGTCTCTATCGGCATACTCGTGGTCATTGGTACCAAGAAGGATATCTTGCCGAGGTGTCGGAATCAAAGAACACGACAACAACACGATGGCCTTGGTGTTCAACAGGGTGCATTCAGGCAGCATAAGGTGTCGGAACCTGACAACACACAAGTATATGAGAAAAATACACTTGCGGCCACAAATGAGAATTTTAGGCACCACTTCAGGATGGGGACAACCATTACAGACGCTAGAATCAAAACCAATGCACCAAGGCATCCTCAACACTGCGGCAGACGAGGGAGCTCAGTGGCGTTCCTGGGGCGGCAGCGCTCACAGAGGGAGGCCGACGCCAGGATCTACGGGCGACGGACTTGGGCACGCCTGTCGGAGCACAGGCAGCCGGAGACGGGCCGGCGCAGGTGCTGCTCGCCGGAGGACGGCGTGCAGAGAAGACGATCTACATGGAGTGCATGGGCTCGTGGTCGAGCGGCTCGGGGAGGACGGGATGGACGACGCTGGGCAGCTCCACCACGAGGCAACGAGGAGGCTGGTCACGCGGGCTTGATGGAGAGATAGGCTCGACGGACAGAGGCGCGGGGTCGTGGAGCTCTGCCATGGGGAGGGTGGCCGGAGAGAGAGGCATGGGGAGGTGGCCCGCGTGGCTGCGTCATGGCGACGGAGGTCGCGGCCAGGAGGCGGCCTTGGGCAGAGAGGAGAGGGTCGGCGCACGCTTGCGGGAGAAGAGGCGAGCAAGGATGGGGATCCCTATGCGGGGGCTCGGGGGTGCCGAGCGCTTGGCGGCAGGGTTCGAGGATGAGCGAGCGGGTCGAGGGAGGGGAACACGATCGCGACTGGGTCGGGGTGGGGCCGCGTGAGTGTGGAGCGGGCGGCATCGCGGGCGCGTCCGCGTGGGTATTGTGTTGGGTGCGTTGTGTGGGTTTGGGTTTGAGTATGGGGCTAGATGCTGGTGGGGCACATGCCGAGCGTGTAGTGCGTGTGTTTGGTGGCGTGGTGTGGGGGTTTGCAGGCAGCACACCGGGAGTGGATTGGGGTGGCGGCAGCTATGGAGGGATGGATAGGTGGGGTGGATTTAGGGTTAGGGTTTAGAGGGGTGGGGGATTAGGGTTTGACTAGGTTGGGGTGGTAGGTGGCTGCGGGCTAGGCTTTTCGTCCTGGCCTGCGGCTGCCTCCCCCGAACCAAAATAGTTTATTATTTTATTTAGTTTTTAAAATTGTTTTATAAATAGTTTTTAGATAAGTAAACAAAATATCTGGAAGGGGCCAGGGCTTTGCATTTGAAATAAGACGAGGGTATCTAGAAAAATAAAAATAGACTTTGTAAAATAGTTTGAGACAAAGATAATATGCATGATGATGTCATGATGATGCATAGAATAAAAACAATAGCGATTTTCTAGTAGTTGTTTTACCCGGGGTGCTACAATTCGACAACACTAACAATGGATCTCGCCCTCGAGGTCCGCCTCATGGTACGGGGAAGAAGGCGGACGATCGGAATCTTCACGCTTCACGTAGATCTTCGCGACACCACTAACAAAGATTACTTCTCCGCATTGAAATCAGCGACACCACCAACAAGTGATCAGTGCTCATGATCATCGAGAGAACACTCCGAAGAAACAAAGGCGAAGGTAAAGGTATCAAAAGATAAGGCCACCTCTAACTTCTATGGAAGAAGTCAAATTGCTTGATCCACCGATTCGATGTACAAGAGTGAATGATAAGGGTAGTTGGATGGTGATCATTCCATCGCGCACCCAAAGCATTCCTCTACACATGAATAGGATAATTATGCAACCAACTCTTAGAATTCAGACTGAAGATATCAACAATTGATGTACATAAACAAATGAGCGATGCAGGTTCTTCATTAGATCTGACGTAGAAGAGGTCATCGTGAAGGAGAACACCAGAAGATACAAAGAAAAGTTTCAGTGAATTTTTGGTCCACTGAAAGGTACAACAGATGAAAGATTCATCAGATAGCATGAAGGTCGGATGTCGAAGCACCGTTACAAGAGGCGGAAGCGAAACCCTGAAGGTGCGGCGGAAACCCAACCACGAGAATTCCTGGACTCAAAGAAAAGATAAGAGAGCAGATTCAAAACACGTTGAGATAAGAGGAGAATAGCAGAGGGATAAGGAGTAAAAGCATACCTAATCAGATCTATCCAACCGATTTTGCAAAATAGTTTTGACACTCTACAACGTCCGTTAGCTAGGTTATCCTACAGAATGGACCAGTGGGGTATCAGAACTGCTGGGCTCTGATACCACTATGTAACACCCTCAAAATCGGCTCTATGCAAGTTTTAGCGATTCCCGCTAAACCCGCATAGAAACGATTCAAAGGTGCCCACCAGGCACTTTCGTGTGGATGGAAAAAGAAGTAATACCATTACACAATAGTCCACGATGGAACCCACAGAACAGATATATACAACAATGACTCAAAGAGTCAAGAATACAAATATATAATACAAAGATCCAAATCACCTTCAAAACGATACAGCGTCCGAGTACGGACAAGATGAAAATTGGGCTAAGAGCCCTAAAGAATAACCAATGGCGTCCATAACCCTGCCCAGGCCAAGCCGGAAGGGTAACCCTGCTAACAACGTCGATCTCAAAACCTGCTTAAACAAAAGGGGTGCCGGCAAAGGGCAAAGGAAAAAGAGAGCGGTCAGTACTAAGGCCAGTACACGGCGAGACTGTAATTCGGGGGTCCTCTCCTACATAGGTATGGTGGACTGAAGCGGAAGCGCAGCATGTACTAAACAACCTATAGAGACTCAATACAACTGGCGGCTATCAGATAGGGATAAGAAAGGCCTATTCGGATCCAACCTGAAACTATCACCAAGCATACCCATCCTGGTATTTCCCCCTCGAGACCAAATGAGGAAGTCAACCGAGAAACTCACACAGTTGGCAGTTTTATTCATTCTGTTATAGTTGTGGCAATTACTAGTCAGATATAGATAGCATGAGTCATCCTGATATTATAAACAGTGGGCATTTTTAGTTAACCATTCTGTTGTAGTTGCGAACTTACTAGTCAGATACATATAGCATGAGGCATCCCAAAACCAGCAGTTGTTGGTACTTTTATTTAGTCATTCCGTTGTAGTGAAGCTGATTACTAGTCATTATAAAGTCAAATTTATAGCACTACTTTAGTTATAATTGTCTATGATCGAGATACTGTTCTCCAAGTCGTCCATAACCGCGGACACGGCTTTCAGAAAGTTTTACCCTGCAGGAGGCACAAATAGCAACACACGCACGATCAACCTCGAAAAAAACCAAATGAAAACCCAATGAGGCATCACGACAGAACATTCGCAAGATTCATATTTGATTTCAGGGGGCCACCCCACTAAGCAACCCATGACGGTTGGCTTGGCGAGACAGACCCAGAGGTTTGTGTCAATGGCTGTAAACGACTGGGAACCTGAAAGTGTGACTGGGCTTATCGATACCGCGGAAACATTCCACTTACCAAAACAGTACAGGCGCTCCACGCGCAATCATAAATAAAGCAGTAAAGCATGGCATAAGTACAGGATAGTAATAAAGCCTCAAACTACTTTGTGGCCCCAAGAAATTAAATATGACTCAAGATAGGGTTAGGGGGATTCATGGTCCCACATGCGGATAGTGTGAATATTCAAAGAACAGGTATCAAGTACTCGGGGTCCTACGGGACACAAGTGGACGGTTAAAAACCAAATAACATCTATTTCCCACCTGTGCCTCTGTATTATTTACCTACTTCAATTTTAGTTATTTAATGGTAATTAAAGCCATGATCATATCCAACATTAAACATGCAGTATTACTCCAACAACTATGGAAGATCGGCGGCGCGACACATCACCTGCGCAAGCAACTACGATTCGCAAGGCCGACAATCTACCAAACAACAGGTAATAGGATGTGTCCATGGCAATATAAGGGCTGCAGGGAAGTATAACGGGGTACAAAATCTATAGCATCGCAACACAGATAGCAATAGATCAACAGGAGGAAGTGTTGCCTGCCAAAACCCACCGGCGAGCAGCGACTGACAACACGGAGAGCCGGGAGGCTCAGATCTGGTGGGCCTCGTCCCTCGGCGGCAAGAAAAGCTCCCAGACACGTCCGGCTTGGTTCGAGGCGTGCCACCGACCTATACCTGGTTAGGAAGGTGAAGGATTGCTTCGATTGATTTCTGCATGATAAACAAGTATCGTAAAATTCGAGCCGTAATCGGCTCCTGTGTTTCTCAGAATCGGCTCCTAAAGCCGATTGCCCCATGGTTCTGCGTTAAATTTATGATAACATGGGGTTTTGCTTGATCACTACAAGTTAAATCGATCTACGATAATCTAATGTTTTCACCACGAATCGAACGCCCCACGTGATTGAGCTGCACGCATAAAAGATGAAGAATATTAACCCTAGAGGAGGCCTAATAACCAACGTAAAGCCAATTACCGAACATCCTCTCTAGAACGAATAAGCCACGTCCTTATGCATTACTGGATCGCTCAACCCGCTTGCAAGGCCTGATTACGTAGATATTAAACTAAACCTTGCGAACAAGGCACAACTATAACATCGAATCGACTAAATAAAGATCAGCAGGTGCTACCCTTGCACTTTGGGAAAAGGTGCAAGGGTAGCGAGATAGCTAGAGGTAGCATAACCCGACGATAGTAAAGAAAAAGCACCGATGCTAGCCTCAAACAATCTATGATAATGGTATTACTCGCCATCAACAACGCTTCAGTACGAGTAAAACCAGGTAATGAATAAGTAGATACTGCCTAGATCGCAAGATGCGATCTAGGCAGCATGGCACTTAACCGAAAGAAACCCTAGAAACAAGGGTGGCGATCGCGAGATTGTGTTTGTTGTGAACGTGGTTGTCCTCCTTTTTCGATAACCTTAGGTACATATTTATAGTCCGGAGACTCTCTACTTTTGGAATAACTCTACAATTCTATCTCTACCTAAACATAAACGGAACCTAAACAAACACGAATCCTATTATGATACAAGATACACGGGCAATTTAGCCCAAATCCACGTACTAGGCCGATCCAACAACACGTTGAATATACGTATATTTCAAGCCCATCTTGATCACGGCCCATCTCCGTCTTTGGCCAAAATACGGTGATAACACATGCCCCCCTGGTTTTGGCAATGATAATTCCAAAACCACTCTGCGTGTTTTTTTCTTCTTCTTCTCTTTTTTTTTATCGGGTTGCGTAAGCGTAATGCGTGGCGTAATGTAACCGCCACGCTACCCCTTCATCATGATGCCCTGTCTTCTCAACTCCTGCGCTAGCGTGATTTGACGATTTTGGCGGTAACTGGGAAACCGCTATGGCATTGAACCGTCTCCACTATTCCCTTATTTAAATCGGCTGAGCAGTTCACATCCCCATCTTCCTCCAGTTGCCGAAAACCTTCTTCCTTCGCCGAAAAACCTCTTTCGCCATGGCCTCCTCGCTTCCTCCGCCTGTCTTCCCACGCCTCCAACTCGATGAGCGTAGCGCGAGCCGACGCCAGAGCATCCGCCGATGGCGGCAGATACTACTCTCGCCCCACAATGGTGGGACGAGAGGGTTGGGACTTCACCGTATGGTCGGAGGACGCATCCATGACCGACGGCGAGAGGACCTGCAGTTCCTCGCCGATGGGAATCGGAGGCGGACAGCGCCATGTCCTGTCACGGCGTCGACTCCTCCAAGAAGAAGAGGAAGAGGAGGACACCTCCGAGGAGTACCAGCCGGTGAAGTACTTCCGCATCGTTCCAGCAAAGACGACGATTTAGGCCCCTGGCGACTTCTTCGGTGACAATAAGACGACGGTAGCAATCTTGAGGATAGCGCACAAGACGGCGGCAAGAAGCAAGCGACCTTGGCCTAGATTAGGCATCGATTAGTAGCCGTAGTAGTAGTAGGTCCCCTTTTGTAATCTATCAGTCGCTTGTAAGCCATCTGCTCTTGAATGAATGAATGAAAAAAACCATTTCCTGCAGATTGTCCTTCCGCCCCAATCTTGTCGATAACATAAATAAGTCGATTTTCTAGGAGCCGATAGCAACGCATCGGCTTTCACCTGGTCACGTTCCCACACTCAACCAAGCTACAACTCAAAGAGCCGATGCACATCGGCTTTCCCGAAATTGTTGACAAGGTCAAACTCAGACGCATATTTAGGCAAGCCTAAACAGCCACCTCTAAGTTTCAAACGGTAACCTGCGACTCTCTTCAAAAAGGGCGGCCTAGATCCCCAACTGCCTACCGACCAGATCGAGCTCATAGCAACAAGAACCCTCAATCCTTACTCCGCACAGATCCATCTCCGCCGGCAAACCAAATGGCAGAATCGTCCACCACCAATCCGGAGGTCTCCGGTCTGAAGGTACGCTTACCCCTCGTAATCTAAACACAATGTTAAAACTTGATGGCGAACACTTGAATTAATGCCTTTATTTCACCATTAAATCTTCTAGGTTTCAGACCTTCTGCTGCCGCATCCTTCTCTCCCAAATTCTCTCTGTCTTGGCCCTCGTACAGATTCTAGTCCTGCCCATCTAATTTCTTGCGAAGCAAATAGAATCCTTCGAAGCCGTGACCTAGATCTGAACTCTTGGGCCGATCGCCATGCAGCCTAATCCCCTAACATTGGGTTTCTTGGTTCAGTAGAGTAGCTAGAGCTTACCAATCCCAATGGGAAATTTTGGGAATAGCCGATGCCTTGCATCTATCGTTGTCTCCTCTTGAGAAACACGAGAATCTTCTCAAAACCATCGGCTACTTCTGGTCTGACGCCCTGAATTGTTTTATATTCGGCCATGGCCCTATGTCACCAACCTTGCTAGACGTGGTGATGATTACTGGTCTGGATGTTACATCACCCAGCCCCTCTGCTTTCAAACTGACCACAGTCCCTTACAAACTGTCTTCCAAAACAGATTGCACAAGTTGGGGCGCTTATATCCAACGTCATATGAAAACAAAGGGCCCTGTTTCAGAGAAAGAACATACAGCCTTTCTCAACTTCTGGCTAGAGCATTTCATCTTTTGTGGCCCTTCCCTGGCTCCCACCAAGAACTATCTTTCCCTAGCCTACGAACCGCCAAAGGCACTCAACTTGGCATCGGTAAACCTTCCTTGGAGAGGTCTATCGATATCTCCAATTGATGTCTGTCAAGCTGTTCTCAGGCATATCAATCAAAACAGGTGGACCTTGGTGGTTCATCCAGTTATGGGCTCAGCTGTACTTCCAAAACCACATCCCAGACTTCCCCCTTCTGGCGAGTTGCACTTTCCCAGATGTTAAAGGGAAGCAGATCCGATGCACCAGCTATGGCCAAGCTTTGTATCGACTGCCAGGCAGTAAACTGGCCCCTCAAGAGGCGTCTAAATGGTTCAGTATCTTTTTTCAAGGCCTGGACAACCCCAACTTCTTCCCTTACATGGAAGAAGCAGAACACTTTGAAAATCCACTCTCCTTCAGGCTGGACAATTTTGCCGATGACACTAGCACTCGGCAGCTCTTCTCCACTGTTATTCGTCCCTGTTTCCTTCCAGTTGGCATGAGCACATCCAACAGGATAATCAAACCTGGTACGATTCTACCAGCCATCGTAGTGGCTCGCCAATTCGCCTTGGACAAGTAGCTCCCCACTTCTTTCTCCATCACCTCCACAGAGAAGAGCCGATCTCACGATCCTCTCACCACCAAAGGTGTTATTCCTTTTTGATGCTCGACCATCCCAATTCCAACGACCTCACCTTTGCCTCATCAACCGATGGCTTTGAAGACTGGTGGTCGATGTGGAAGACTCACGCCTTTAGGAGAGCTCTGGGACCGTTCTTTGAAAGTTCGATGTCGACTATGACATCCCCAGACCGTGTACTACTACTTGCAAATTTTCTTGATGCACCGCAATTGGTCCTTTTATTAACTCACTCCTTCTCTTTGCAGAACAAGATGGCCTGAACCTACTCACAGCGATGGCTCCTTTCGAGTTCTTCCCGCCAGCCTCGTGGTTCTTTTCGCAAAGACTCGCCACCTCTGAAAAAGGTCATAATGCGTAAAACCGATAACCCCACAATCGGCTTCCAAGAAACCAAGCCCCTAAGTCACCGCTCGCGTCCGACTAAGACCAGACGATGGTGAGGAAGGTGGCTACTAGGAAGACCCTAAGGCGCGAGCCCTCTCCATAACTCGCATGTAAGCTAATTCAGGCCTTGGTCGCCGTATCATTCTTTATTTTTGCGGACATACTTGCGCCATCGGTTCCCCTCTTTCAAGGCTTCCGTCAAGACACCTCCGGTGAGGACACCCAGATTGATCGAGAGAACTAGGCCCAACGGGTTCGAGAGGACCAACACACCGAACCAGCTAGATTCACCATCATCGGCTTCCGTGAAAAGGTCGGCCTCGATCCTCGCCGCTTCGAGCACCAAATGAGCGGCCGCCGTATGGGTCCCAAGAAAGCTCGCAAAGGTCAACAAGCTTCTTCGTCGAGGAGGTTTCAAAATCACCACCCTTCATGCTCCTCCGCTTGTTTCCTTTGTCGCCGATTTATGTTACTCGCCAAGCTAAGAACATCCTTTATGCGCATCGATGTCTTCGGGATAGCCGAGGCCGACGCCGGATCTGGAATCAAGGCGTAGATGAAACGCCTACTACTCGCCAAGCCTCCGAAACCACATACCAACCGATGGTCTCCTCATCGGCTACCCCTCGATCCTAGGAGAGGTTTGGGTCCTTTCGGCTCATCCTTACGTGTTTGAATGCATCGACGCTTTTACGCTGCCGGAGTTGTGAACTTTCGGGCTTGCGTCGCTCGACCCTGAATCCATCGAACCAACTCCTCTGTTGTCGCTGAACCAAGCCGTGGTCGCTCTTCCTCAATTCCAGCGTCTCAAAACCTTGCCGTCCCCGATTGAGGAGTTGATCGAGGATTCCGAGGAAGCGAAGCGTGCTTGCCAAATTCAGGACCATCTCCCAAGAGCATTGCAATTGAAGCTTTGGTCACGAATCTGTCTTTCTTCGCCACGGTGAAGTTAGCGTGAAAGGATCAATCTGCGCCACGCCCAACTTCCGCCGAAAGCCGATATTGCGCATGTATGTCGGCAGCTCAACGAGAAAAAGGCATCTCGGATGCTAAACCGACACCTCCGTCGAAGACACCGAGCTTCGCCCCTAAAAAGGAGCTGGAAGATCTTGAGGAGAAGGTCCGGGTGACTAAACAGCTCATCCGCGACAAGGAAGAATCCATTGCCCGTTCCCAAGACGAGGCGGCAGGCCTCGAAGCTCAACTGAAGACTGATCTGGCAGACATACGTGCCCTGAGCAAGCAGCTAGTGAAGGGTAAGGATGAAGATGACGAAGCCGAGATCGCCGAGGTGGATCGTTTCCGTGCTGATGCCCTCCATGCTTTCGAGGCATTTCTTCAGTAGCTTGTATGTGTAAACTGGCATCTGTTTGCAACCTGTGGGAACCTCCAGAGTCGATGACCGTGTATCGGCTATGTATTTTTGTTTTTATTCGGCCGATCTTCAGCATCGGCCCCCATACTTCTACTGTCCATCGTCTCTCATGCTTTTACTTGGGGGATATTTCTTGAGATGTTTGACCGTTGACCGCCGTTGGGAACTTTACGCCATCCCACTGCTCAAGCATGTACGGACCGTGCCAACTTAGAGACCATTTACGATATGTTGCATCCTTAGTCCCCAAGGGCAACACAGCTTCCCATACTAGATCACCAACGTGGAACTACTTTGACTTCACTTTCTTGTTGTATGCACAAGCTACTTTGGCCTTATATCTTATCCGTCTAGGTGCCCTTGCGAATCCTTCAAGTAATTGAAGATATCGGCTCTCTAGTCGTCCGCTTCCAGGAATTGTCCCTGAACGCCAGCACATCCTAGCCCATTCTTGCTGATAAATGTTTGTCGTGGCTTATCCCCAGGACCAATGTCGATCTCTTCTAGCTCATCAGCTGATGTAAACCCGTACCCTAGCTTTCCGTCACCTGTCAAATCGACGCTAAACACAGGGCAAACGGTGGGTGAGGACAACAAAAATAATTTGGGCCGATTGCTTGAATCGGCCCTCTTTTCGCTTGCATCAGTCAAGGACGGTTTACACCTCATTATTTTACAGTGGCAGAGCATCTCTCTGCTACGACTACATGAGCTGCTTGTCGTATGATCGCTGCTTTTTATTTTTTGTGGCCGATCGCAGGATCGGCCGTACTACCTGATGATCGTGGGCTTTTCTACTCTGTAAGGCCAGTGGATAAGACCAGCCTCACCCCGTTTTTTGTAGCTTCAATACGCTCGCAGCCGTCTAGATTGATTCCAGAGATCGGCTCTTGGTCTTCTGCTTCCCAGACGTTCATGCCAGCTATGGAGATCTCGATAGAATCGTCTGCGTGGATGACCTCCACTTCGTCTCCATCCCACTGGATCAGGCACTGATGCATTGTGGACGGGATGCAGCAATTAGCGTGAATCCAATCCCTTCCTAGCAAGACAGTGTAAGTGCTCTTGCTGTCCACGACGAAGAATGACGTGGGTACGGTTTTCCTGCCCACTGTCAAGTCCATGTTCAGTACGCCTTGCGTTCCCGAAGACTGACCGTTGAAGTCGCTCAACGTGACGTTGGTTTTGATCAGATCTGCAGTGGAGCGTCCCAAACGTCGTAGCATGGAGTACGGCATGATGTTGACTGCCGCTCCGGTGTCCACCAACATCTTGCTGACAGGTTGCCCATTGATGTAACCTCGCAGGTACAGGGCTTTCAGATGTTTGTAACCCTTCTCACGTGGCTTCTCAAAGATAACCGGCCGTGGGCCGCAGTCAAACTGTGCCACGGGTAGCTCATCGGTTCTTGGCGCGCAGAATTCTGACGGGAGTACGAACACCATGTTTGTGCCAGCCGATGTCTTTGCATCGGCTTTTACCGGTTTGGGGCGCCACTCTTTCCTGGTCGGGCGGTCTTCCTTTTCCACAGTCTGCTTCACTTTGACGGCCAGATCAGGCCGTGCTTTCTTCAAAGCGTGGAGATACTGCGCTTCAGCTTCCTCTAAGTTACGCAGCCGCTGCACTCTACGCTTCTGGGTGTGTCTGAGTCCGTCTGGGCACCACCTTGACGGTGATACTGTCTTCGCCCTTGCCATCCTTTGGCTCCTCGAGGTCTTCTCGAGCGACCCCTGTGGACCTGGGGCTGAAGAGGCCCTAGACGTTTGAATACCGACACCGGCCTCGTGTCTTCCTTTTTCGACCGCATTCAGGCGCTTGTCGATTGTAGGCAATCGGCTCATTCCTCGCACCAAAGAATACCACGAAGAAAGGACAATCCCAATGCTGTCTGCGCCTTCCTTCTTTTCGACGGCCCCTAGCAAGGTGCTCATATCCTTCGTCTCGCGCTCCAGCGACGTTGGTCATACTGGCGCTCATACTTGTTAAGGAGATGCGTAGAATGTGGCTTCTGGTATCGCACTCTCCTCACTTGTTCCTCTGTTAAGTACCGCCTGTCATTGTGGCTGGGCCGGTCGCATGGACTAGCCTCCTTTCTTCCCTTGCCCCGAGAGCGACCACCGTCCTCCTTGTACGTGTCATGGTGGTATGGGTGAACGAGAAATCCAGCTTGCGCCTCGCGGAGCGACTGAGTTCTACCATGTTGACGCCGGGAAATGGGTTTGTATCTACTTTCATGGCGAACTGCCCAAGGATCAGACGGCCTTGCTCGATCGCCATTTGGATTTGGCGGCGCAGCTCTTTGCACTCATTGGTGGTATGGGTGAACGAGTGATGCCACTTGCAGATGGCCTCCCGTTTATTTCCGAGTAGGGATTTTGTGGCCTTCGGTAACCTCACCGCTTCTCCTTCAGAAGAAATCAAATATCTGCTCACTTTGCTCACATCAAGTCGAACCCTTTCGCAGCCCTTGCTTTCACCCATTTGCGTGCCACGGATCTTCCCCGAGCCCATTCAGCCACGGCCACCTCCGGTCCCGTAGGATCTTCTTCTTCCGCATCGACCGTGCTTATCGGACGCTTGAATTTGTCTTGGTACAACTCGTGGTGGCGCTGCTCATACATCGCCGATTCCGGGCCATGCGCCAATGAGTTGTACTCACCGAACGCCAGATCCTTGATGGGTGCCGAGAGACCCAACACCGCCACCGACCGCTTCCTTCTCGCTAAACGAGCCGAGTAACATCGGTTCTTGATGATCTGAAGCCCGGATGTACTGCTGATTTCTCGCTCGCCGCACTGTGCAGTGTCGCAATGCCACCTCGCAAGATTCGAATGGTACCGGATGTTGAACCGCTCTTCCGGTTGCTTCCGGTATGAATTGAATCGGTGGTAGTGAGGTGTACCACCCAAAGGCTGGTCTGTCCGAGATTGCGCAAAGAATCTTACGCGATCCGATCCGATCAAATCATGCCTAGTTGTGCGGTATCGGCTTATGTGCTCGATCGAGCTTGACCCTTCCGACCATGAACCTTGAGAACTCAGGAGCTTATACTTGGGTGGCGGCGGAATCGATCAAACTTCGTTGAAGTACGGCTTTGAATAGCCGATTGTCCTTCTTCGACGGTTTAACCGGTCCCTCGAGATGGTACCGATTTGCTCCACTGTTTGAGCTGTAGGGCTAGATTCTCATGACTTGCTCCAGTGGCATACTTGGCTAGCCACGCTGTTTGTCGGCCCATCCCAGCCATCGCTGCTCGCCACGCACGCCTCAAGATCCCGCCCAAGAGCTCCCGCCAGTAAACCGCGGTTGCAATCTGTTTGGTGCGTCGAGGCTATTGCAGTCCGCACGAGGCGCATATATATCCGTGTGGGATCTCCTTAGGTGGCTCAAACAGAATTGGCAATCGCTGGTCGCCTCCCGCCTTGTAGACGACGAAGCCGCTCCCGGCGCCGGAGCGGCAAGTGCGAACGGGAGCTGTGGCCTGGTTTGGAGCGGTCTTTCTCCCTGGTGAGTCCCTAAAGTAGGCCCCGACGGTGAGTACTGATGTTTCATGATCTCCTGAACTACGCGCACCGCGACCCGCTCGAAAGCGTTCACCAGGCTCTCAGAATGGCGGTGCAAAGAATGAGCCACCATGTAGTTGACTTCCTGTCGTAGGGCTCTGGTGCGCTCCTCCGAAGGAACAGACAGATCCACCTCATTAAGAGCGCCCTCGGGGGAGAACCCTTTCCATCTGATGCCATGCGTACGGGTCCTCTCAAAAGAGCTGATGAGGTCTTCCTCGAAGAGGGCCTTGATCTCGTCGTACTTGGCCTTGTGCTCGTCAGGCAGATCGTTGTAAGTGACTGGTCTGTTCTCCATCGCAGCGTCGGGTGTTGATGTAGACGTTGTTGAATGTCCCACCGGGCGTGCCAGAATGTGTTGCCTGCCAAAACCCACCGGCGAGCAGCGACTGACAACACGGAGAGCCGGGAGGCTCCAGATCTGGTGGGCCCTGGTCCCTCGGACGACGCAAAAGCTCCGGAACACGCCCCGGCTTGGTTCGAGATGCCACCTGACCTATACCTGGTCAGAAGGTGAAGGATTGCTCGATTGATTTCTGCATGATAAACAAGTATACGTAAATTCGAGCCGTAATCGGCTCCTGTGTTTCCACAAATCGGCTCCTAAAGCCGATTGCCCCATGGTTCTGCGTTAAATTTATGATAACATGGGGTTTTGCTTGATCACTACAAGTTAAATCGATCTACGATAATCTAATGTTTTCACCACGTAATCGAACGTCCACGCGTGATTGAGCCTGCACGCGTACAAAAGATGAAGAATATTAACCCTAGAGGAGGCCTAATAACCAACGTAAAGCCAATTAGGAACATCCTCTCTAGAACGAATAAGCCACGCCCTTATGCATCTTTGGATCGTTCAACCCGCTTGCAAGGCCTGATTACGTAGATATTAAACTAAACCTTGACGAACAAGGCACAACTATAACAGATCGAATCGACTAAATAAAGATCAAGGTGCTACCCTTGCACTTTGGGAAAAGGTGCAAGGGTAGCGAGATAGCTAGAGGTAGCATAACTCGACGATAGTAAAGAAAAAGCACCGATGCTAGCCTCAAACAATCTATGATAATGGTATTACTCGCCATCAACAACGCTCAAGACAGTAAAACCAGGTAATGAATAGATATCGCCTAGATCGCAAGATGCGATCTAGGCAGATGGCACTTACCCGAAAGAAACCCTAGAAACAAGGGTGGCGCGCGCCGAGATTGTGTTTGTTGTGAACGTGGTTGTCCTCCTTTTTAGATAACCTTAGGTACATATTTATAGTCCGGAGACTCTCTACTTTTGGAATAACTCTACAATTCTATCTCTACCTAAACATAAACGGAACCTAAACAAACACGAATCCTATTATGATACAAGATACACGGGCAATTTAGCCCAAATCCACGTACTAGGCCGATCCAACAACACGTTGAATATACGTATCTTTCAAGCCCATCTTGATCACGGCCCATCTCCGTCTTTGGCCAAAATACGGTGATAACAGGAAGTAAAGACTAGAAATGTAAAATAGGTAGAAAGGGGGAGAATGCTCGCCTGAAAACATTGCCGAAGGTTCATCCGAAGATCGGGGCGAATCTCGCATCAACTCAATGGCCTTATCCGCGAAGAAGCAAAACACTAGAAGAAACACTAGATGCACTATTTAATACTACAGCAGAAGATTGGCATGATGCATGTATGATGTATGACATGGCAAAGGTGCGATGCGATTAGGCAATATTAAATGGAACCGGGGTCCCGACATTTATTTAGATGGTTCATGTTGTTTAAATACCTGCAATTTAAATGTTGTCTTAATAAGGCAAAATATATAATCGATTTGCTACACAAATTTAAATGGACCCAATATTAAACTAGATTCTCCCACATATGGCTTCCATATTTAATTTAGGTGAGTAGTCGAAGCACCCCCAATCACCCACAATTGTATGCAAGCATGATCAATTGTATGCAACAAGTATAATATGTCAATTTATAAAATAAGGGCTCGGGAGGGGTCACACATCGAGGTTCACCGATCTTGGTGTTTGGAAGGTTCGAGGGATCGGTCTTCGGGGTCTCGACCACCGGATCCATGAAGGAGCACTTGAGTGGCATCGCGTTGGTTTCCATGAAGATGTCTTCGCGTCTTCGGGTCTCTATCGGTATACTCGTGGTCATTGGTACCGAGAAGGATATCTTGCCAAGGTGTCGGAATCAAAGAACACGACAACAACACGATGGCCTTAGCGTTCAACAGGGTGCATTCAGGCAGCATAAGGTGTCGGAACCTGACAACACACAAGTATATGAGAAAAACACACTTGCGACCACAAATGAGAATTTTAGGCACCACTTCAGGATGGGGACAACCATTACAGACGCTAGAATCAAAGCCAATGCACCAAGGCAGCCTCAACACTGTGGCAGACGGGGGAGCTCCGTGGTGTTCCTGGGACGGCAGCGCTCACAGAGGGAGGCCGACGCCAGGATCTGCGGGCGACGGACTTGGGCATGCCGGTCGGAGCACAGGCAGCCGGAGACGGGCCGTCGCATGCGCTGCTCGCCGGAGGACGGCGTGCAGAGAATATGATCTACATGGCGTGCATGGGCTCGCGGTCGAGCGGCTCGGGGAGGACGGGATGGACGACATTGGGCGGCTCCACCACGAGGCAACGAGGAGGCCGGTCAGCGCGGGCTTGATGGCAAGATAGGCTCGACGGACAGAGGCACGGGGTTGTGGAGCTCTGCCGCGGGGAGGGTGGCCGGAGTGAGAGGCGTGGGGAGGCGGCCTGCGTGGCTGCGTCATGGCAACGGAGGTCGCGGCCGGGAGGCGGCCTTGGCCAGAGAGGAGAGGGTCGGCGGCACGCTTGAGGGAGAAGAGGCGAGCGGGGATGGGGATCCCGATGCGGGGGCTCGAGGGTGCCGAGCGGTTGGCGGCAGGGTTCGAGGATGAGCGAGCGGGTCGAGGGAGGGGAACATGATCGCAACTGGGTCGGGGTGGGGCCGCGTGAGTGTGGAGCGGGTGGCATCGCGGGCGCGTCCGCGTGCGTGTTGTGTTGGGTATGTTGTGTGGGTTTGGGTTTTATATGGGGCTAGCTGCTGGTGGGGCACATGCCGAGCGTGTAGTGCGTGTGTTTGGTGGCGTGGTGTGGGGGTTTGCAGGCAGCGCACCGAGAGTGGATTGGGGTGGCGGCGGCTGTGGAGGGATGGATAGGTGGGGTGGATTTAGGGTTAGGGTTTAGAGGGGTGGGGGATTAGGGTTTGACTAGGTTGGGGTGGTAGGTGGCTGCGGGCTAGGCTTTTGGGCCTGGCCTGCGGCTGCCTCCCCCGAACCAAAATAGTTTATTATTTTATTTAGTTTTTAAAATTGTTTTATAAATAGTTTTTAGATAAATACACAAAATATCCGGAAGGGGCCGGCTTTGCATTTGAAATAAGACGAGGGTATCTAGAAAAATAAAAATAGACTTTGTAAAATAGTTTGAGACAAAGATAATATGCATGATGATGTCATGATGATGCAGAGAATAAAAACAATAGCGATTTTATAGTAGTGGTTTTACCCGGGGTGCTACATTGCTCGACACGATCAGAGCCGAAGCACGCTCGTGGGCGAACGCGGGAGCCCGGGGACTTCGCCGGCTTCTCCCCTAGAATAGTTTTTGGGTTGAGTTGTATGGTATGGTGTTAGTCCTCTTTTGGACTTGTACATTTAACCTTGTTTTCTATCAATGCATCAAAATACAGTGCTTTTTGAGTTTTCACGAAAAATGAGCCTACCAATACCCATTGAAGGACCCCGAATAGAATCCAAAGTTTCTAAATTCCAATCTAACTGTAAGTTCTGTTGGAACTGTAAACATACTAAGATACACATTGAGCTAGCGTGCCATGGTTAGGTGATCATACCATTCTGGCAAATGTGACCAAAGGTGCTGTTGGAATAGAAGTGCAAATGAAGCCAAACTTGCATAAAATTGAGACGAGCTGGTGTTACAAACATATTTATGTTGCATTCACTGTTAACATAGTACATTCACATGAACACAAAACTTGAAATATCACTAAACATTTTCAACTCTAAAGTGAACATAGGTGTTATACTAACATAAATATACATAACTGTGGAAGGCTGGAAGCTTACGGAAAAACTGTACCTTACGAGCAATAAATAGATCTTGGGCTTCGGTGTTGCCACAGAAGTGGTCACAAACACGCTTGAGGCAGAGGAAATTAACAAGAAAATCAGAATAAAGTATTATATTTGGATAAGAATCAGTTAACTATTATCAGGAAAAAAACTTAGATGGTACACATAAATAATTTAATTTTTACTTACTCATGTAAATAATAGCACAAGAATAATTCAGTTCAACATCACAGGGCAGAAAAAGATTAATAAAAGAGCAAAAAAGATTAGCTCTCCTATGTTACAGAATACAAAATTGTCCTGTTCATAACTTTCTAGCTCTAGAAATATTTGACCATTTCTACTTCCCATCTTCCAGAATACGAGAACTGTACTTAAAATTCTGTATTATTAACACATGAAAGATGAGACTGTCAAGCATAGATTCTATATAGAGTGAAAATACCTCTCAGATATCTGCAAGCAAACAAACATTCATTAAATCATTTTTTGGGTTCTTACCCCCATCCATTCATCATTAATCCTGTAGTAGTTGTCACACTGATAGAACTATAAAACTGAATGGAAGAGCCACATGGTTATTCATTGTGTAACTTTGTTTGGCTAAAATAGTTCAACAAAAAATTGCATTCCCCACTAGCTGTCTCACATGGTTATATTTAAATCATAGTAGATTTACTAGCACTCGATTCTTTGATGAACTAGTAGAACCTAATTAAGACTGTGCTGACTGACTATTGAATGTGGAATGTGATGGTATTGATATGGTATATGCAAATCTGTGCATCCTACTGGTGGATTTTACAGAATCAACCTTTCACAATTTTCTCGAAAACGCAACAGGCTGTTGCGTTTCATTTCATTGGATAGGTAGAAAGGGTTTTGTTACAACCACCTCGAGAGAGAGAGAGGGGGGGGGGGGGGGGACGGGGGTAAATACAAGACTCAATGAACAACCCAAGTCGTCGGGAGTAAAACGCGCAGCCCTTTCGCGCCGGCCCTAACCCAAAGCTCGGCCTCCTCTCTAATGCTAGCGGATAGGAGCTGCCGCGAAGGTTGGACGTGGTCGAAGACGCAACTGTTCCGATGCTTCCAGATCATCCAGGGCGTGAGTAGGGTGATCGTAGCGAACCCCTTGCGCATGGGCTTGGGCAACGACTGGTGCACCGCGAGCCACCAATCGAGTAGGGAGTGCTCGTGGCGGGGTGGTGCGCAGGGCAGTCTAAGCCACGAAAGTGTGTCATGCCAGATCTGCCGTGAGAAGAGGCACTCCATGAACAGATGGTGCAGGGACTCGGGCAGCTGATCGCAGAGCAGGCATCTGGGGTGGTGCTGCAGCCCACGGCGCGCAAGTCTGTCGGCCGTCCAGCAGCGGTTTTGCGCTGCGAGCCAGTGGAAGAATTGGACGCGCGGCGGGGCCCAGGTCTTCCAGATCAGCCTCCAGCACTGGGATAGGAGGGCTCCGTGGAACATGGCTTCGTAACATGATTTGGCGGTGTAAGAGCCGTCTGCTGTCCACTTCCAGATAAGGCGATCGGGCTCCTGGGTGAGCACCGTGTTGCCAACCCGCTGCCAAAGGCATAGGTATTGGCCTATCTCGTGGATGCCAACCATGCCATGGATGTCTCTGGCCCAGGCGTTGGCGTTGAGAGAAGTAGATATTGGTTCATGAGAGAAACAACATTACTTGATACTACATTTTCCTCCGTTATGAACTACGTCCAACTTCCCAAACCATTGTTCCATGCTTGCATATGTCCTCTACAAGTCACCAGTCCTCACAAATGCTAGAACATAATAATGATTTATAGCATTATACTTACAGCATGGTAGATTTGTTTGCACCAAAATCTTTGGTGGACTAGAACTAGGTTGTGCTGACTGGCTATTTAATGCAGATTTAAAGTGATGGTATAAATATATATGTATTAATAACTATATACACACACATACATATATGTAACTTGTGAGATCTACTGATGAATTAGAAAGTCCATCTTTCAGAGTAAGAAGGGACATTACTTGTTATAAGCACACCCTTCCTTCTAAACTACCTCCTGATAGAATCCCTTAGGATCATCTAGCTCAATATAAGCCACAAAAGATGAGATCAGAGGTGTGTACCTTGATCTGGAGGTCCAGCCATGGCCTCCTCTTGATGTGCTTCCACTCATGTTCTAGATTTTCAGAAGTGAGTGGTTCTTCCCGGTGCTTTCAGTCCTTGCTTGATCAGTGAGCAGGGGAGTGAGTGAAAGAGAGAGAGAGAAACTGTCTTAGTTCTCTTCTCAAACCCTAGGGCCCCTTTATATAGGACCTGCACCAGGGGAACCACACACAAAGGATGGATGGTCAGGATGCCCCTGATTAGGGCATCCAATGGTTGTAATTAAATAACCCCTAAAAGCCATAATCTTGACTTATTTGACTACAGAAAACTGCAGATCACTTATATATCCAACATTCTCCCCCTTGATCGTAAGGATAAACTTATAAGCCCATTTCTCAACAACAACATATGAGACAACAGAATTACAACGGTCATATAGAATACCGCAGAACCTAGTTACTACAATATACCACTTTATTTTAAAACAAAGCTTCTTTAACTTAGGAGCTCCATAAACTTATACTTATTACAAACTTATGAGCTCACCTCTTTGTTGAAACTTATACAGAGACAATAAATTACAATGGTCAGTTAAGTACCATTGAACTAATTGACTATAGTACATCATTCCTTCGAAGAGAAGAACCCTTCTTAGCTTATGGGGAGATGGTGTCATAACGGTTCCAATTTCCAGGATCAAAAGCTTTCTGCCAATTCCATGTTAGCAACGTGCTCTTTAAACACACTGGGTGGCGAGCCTTTCGTAAGTGGATCCGCTAACATTGCATTAGTCCTTATATGCTTAATACTTATTGTCTGATCCTGGATTCTATCTTTCACAACAAGATACTTAATGTCAATGTGTTTGGCAGCACCACTTGACTCGTTGTTACTTGAGTAGATCACTGCGGGTTGATTATCGCAGAAAAGAGTGAGCGGCTCGGATATACTGCCAATCACCCTTAAACCCGGAATGAAATTCGTCAGCCATACTGCCTACCCGGTTGCCTGATAACATACCACAAACTATGCCTGCATTGTTGACGATGTAGTAACACTTTGCTTGGTGATTTTCCAAGAAATAGAACCTTCTGCAAGGGTGAATATGTAACCCGATGTGGATTTCTTAGTATCAACACACCCCGCAAAATCAGCATCTGCAAAACCCACCACCTAGAGGTTACCAGTTCTCTTATATGTGAGTATGAGGCCTTTAGTACCTTGCAAATAACGCAAAGCTTTGTTAGCAGCCTTCCAGTGATCCAACCCTGGGTTAGACTAATATCTGCCAAGCATCCCGGTTATGAATGCTAAGTCAGGGCGAGTGCACACTTGTGCATACATCATACTTCCAATGATTGAAGCATAAGGAACTGACTTCATTTGCGCAGATTCATAATCATTACTTGGGCACTGGAAAGTCCCAAACTTATCGCCCTTGACAATAGAAGCAGGCGAGGCTGAGCACTTATGCATATTGAACTTTTTGAGTACCTTCTCAATATACGATCTTTGTGATAGCCCCAAGATACCTCTGGATCTATCTCTGTGAATTTGAATGCCTAAGACATAAGCGGCTTCACCAAGATCTTTCATGTCAAACTTTGAAGAGAGAAACCTTTTAGTTTCCAGCAGCATATTCTTATCGCTACTGGCTAAGAGTATGTCATCAACATACAGTATTAGGAAGACAAAATTGCTCCCCCTGAACTTCACATAAATGCAATTGTCCACTTTATTCTCCTTGAAACCAAAATTCTTTATGACTTGATCAAACTTGAAGTACCATTGCCTTGAGGCTTGCTTCAATCCATAAATGTACTTCTTAAGACGACATCCTAAATGTTCTTTTCCTTCCATAACAAAACCTTCTGGTTGAGCCATGTAAACATCCTCATGTAAGACACCATTCAGAAATGCCATTTTGACATCCATCTAATGCAACTCAAGATCATAATGAGCCACAAGTGCCATTATAATTCTGAATGAGTCCTTAGAAGAGGCAGGTGAAAAAGTCTCATTATAATCAAGACCTTCTCTTTGAGTGAAGCCCTTAGCCACAAGCCTTACTTTGAACCTTTCGATATCACCCTTGGAGTCATGTTTGGTCTTATAGACCCATCTGCTGCCCACAATTTTGGCTCCTTTAGGAATCTCTACTAAGTCCCATACATCATTAATGCTCATGGACTTCATTTCATCTTTCATAGCATCAAGCCATTATGATGAATGATCACTTTGTATGGCTTCCTTAAACGATGCAGGATCATCATCCAACATCGACTCATTTATATCCTCACTCATATAAGTCACATAATCATCAGGAATAGCAGACTTTCTAGCCTGCTTTGACCTTCTGAGAGGTGCATTATTTGGTACCTCAATCACAACTTCAGGCTGTTGAGCATATTCCGTAGAAGTATCATTAGATGTGGAATCTGACGGAGCCACTGGTATCTCAGTAGGAGTAGCATTAGCGGTCCTCACATCTAGAGATGAAAACTCAGCATGAACAGGAAACACTGGTTCTTAGATCATAGGTACCGGGACATATTCCCGTTTCTCCTCTAAGGTTATTTCCCTGGGAGTCATACTCCCCCTCAACATATCACTTTCCAAGAACACAGCGTGTCTTGTTTCAACAAACTTAGTGAATTGCTTTGGACAATAGAAACGATATGCCTTAGATTTGTCAGGATAACCAATGAAATGGCAGCTGACGGTCTTGGGGTCTAACTTCCCATAATTGGATTGAAAACTCTTGCCTCGGCAGGTCAGCCCCACACATGCAAGTAACTCAGGGTAGGTTTTCTCCCAGTCCATAATTCATATGGTGTTTTTGGCACCGATTTACTGGGGACCTTATTAAGAATATGTGTGTTGTCTTTAGAGCTTCTATCCATAAACCAAGCGGCAAAGTGGAGTGACTTAACATACTCCTTACCATATCCATAAGAGTACGATTCCGCCTTTCAACGACTCCATTTTACTGAGGTTCGACTGGTGCTGAATACTGAGCAACAATACCATTTTCCTGTAGGAACTTAGCAAAAGGTCCAGGAATTTGGCCATAAGAAGTGTGTCTTCCGTAGTACTCACCACCACGGTCAGACCTTACAACTTTGATCTTTTGACCAACTTGATTCCCAACTTTAGCTTTAAATATCTTAAACTTTTCTAATGCCTCAGATCTTTCTTTGATAGGATAGATGTATCCAAAGCGGGAGAAGTCATCAGTGAATGTTATGAAGGAATCAAAACCATCCATTGATTTCATATTAAACGGACCACATATATCCGTATGAACAATTTCCAAAACTCCTGTGCTTCGATTTGCACCTTTCTTAATTCTCTTAGCATATTTCCCTTTGATGCAATCAATACAATGATCCAGATCCGCATCTGAGAAATTTAAAGGATGAAGAACTTGCTCCTTAATGAGACGCTCGATTCTCCCCCTCGAAATATGGTCCAGATGATAGTGCCATAGTTTCGAAGAAGTTTCATTATCATCGCGCTTATGCTTGGTACTAACATTCACATTAGAGAAAGCATCAACTTCACTTATGGAATCACTTAAGGAAACAAGATAAAGTTTGTCTTGTCGGAACGCAAGACCAACATCGTTATTGTCAAACATAATTATACATCTCTTGTTCCCAAAGTCAAAGTGAAAACCATCATCATCTAAGCATGAGACAGACACAAGGTTTCGTCTCATAGAGGGTACATAAAGTACATTACGTAAATGAAGCATAAAGCCGCTATGGAGCATAAGTGAGAACTCTCCAATAGCCTCAGCATCAGCCTCAACACCATTAGCAACTCTAATGGTTCTTTCCCCTCTTCTTAGGGTCCTCTTCGTATCGAATCCCTGTAAGGAGTTTGCAACATGAATTTTTGCACCTAAGTCAACCCACCATGTATTGGTGGCATAATTAACATAAAGAGATTCGTCAACAAAGGTTATAACATTAGTACCTTTCTTATTGAGCCATTTCATGAACCCAATATAATACCTTTGGACATGTCCGCTTTTTCCACAAAAACGACATCCATTAGGATCTTTACCATCAGCATTAGGGGTTGCATTTGTGTAGGGTTTCGTAGCATGGAAAACAAAATTTTCTATCGCATACAAACAAACAATCCAAGATCTATCTACTAGATTGTAGCAACGAGTCGATGGAATAACTTACCCTCGAAGATTCCAAAGTGTTTAACGAGAGCGGATTCTCGTGGGTGATGTAGTCGTACTCTTCCCGATCTCAAGATCGTGTAGACGATCCTTCCGGCGTTAAGTTCGGCGCTTCCATGATCGGTCACACGCGTTGGTACTCGACGAAGACCTTCCTCTCCTTGTTCCAAGAACGGAGGTTGTAGCACTCTCCTCGCGATTCCAAAGACAATGGCGTGGTACCAAGTAGAGGGAGATCCCATGAGGCTTCTTAAGCCGGAGCGAGTATGGTGGAGTATGAGAGAGAGCTATTAGTGGTCTAGGGTTTAGACACACCAATTAGAAGGCTCTAAACCGAATGCTAGAGCAATTAGAAGCTCTAAACCAAAACGGCTCTAAACCGGAGATTAGAGGATAGGAACTTGTGTGTCTTGAGGAGGAGGCCCTGCCCCTCCTTGTATAGGTGGGAGGGGAGGCCAAGGGGAGGCCAAGGGGAGGGAGTCCCTCCCCAAGTCGGCCTTGGGTGGCGCGCCGGCTTGGAGAGGAGGGACTCCTCCTCCAAGTTGGTTTCAACCTCCTCTTGCTTGTTTCCCACAGTTTCCTGTTTTAGCCGTTTGACTTTCAAACTGGCCATTTGACTTTTTAGTTTTAGGATTCAATTTAATCCTTTATTTGGAACAGCAAGAACACTTAGTACATGATGCAATCATTCCAATATGCAATGACACATTCATGTACCCCTCCCCCCCGGAGTGCTGGACATTCCGGAACCTTCTAGAACATTCCCGATGAAAACATCGGAATCATTTCCGAACTCCGAAACGGGACTTTCCTTATATGAATCTTATTCTCCGGACCATTCCGGATCACCTCGTGATATCCCGGATCCCATCCGAGACTCCGAACAACATTCGGTCTTCTTTCTCATAATACCATAACTACTCAAACAACGTCGAATCCTTAAGTGTGTCTCCCTACGGTTCGTGAATTATGCGGACATGATCGAGACACTTCTCCGAACAATAACCAATAGAGGAATCTGGAAATTCATATGGCTCCCACATATTTCTACGATTACTTTGCGATCGAATGAACCACTTACATACGATACCAATTTCCCTTTGTCTCACGATAGTTTACTTATCCGAGGTTATGATCGTCGGTATCTCTGCATACCTAGTTCAACCTCGTTCGATAAGTACTCTTTTCTCGTTCCGTGATATGTGATCCCTTGTGAGCCAGTCACATGCTTGCAAGCTAATTGGATGACATTCCACCGAGAGGGCCCGAGTATATCTATCCGTCATATGGATGGACAAATCCACTCTTGATCCATGTGTTTCAACCAATACTTTCCGAACACTCAATGCCACCTTTATAGCCACCCGATTCGGTGTGGTGTTTGATGTCATCAAAGCATCCATCCGTAAAGGTGATATGCATGATCTCATGGTCGAAGGAATTAGGTTACTATGTATCAGAAAGCATATAGCAATTGAACTATTGAAATGACTTGATCTTTATGCTATGCTTATCTATAGGAGTATGTCCACCATATCATTCTCCTAACGATATGATCTTGTTGTTGATAACATCTCAATGTTCATGATAGGGAAACCACAATCATTAATCAACCAATAAGCTAGTGAAGTATAGAGGCTATACTAGGGACTTCAAATTAAGTTTACAAATCACACAAGTATTAATGTTTCCTTGTTAATACTATTATAGCATGAATGTAAACATTTATCATAAACACAAAGATATAATAATAACTACATTTATTATTGCCTCTAGGGCATATCTCCAACAGTCTCCCACTTGCACTCGAGTCATCTAATCTAGATTACATGGTAATATACCTAACACCCATGGCAGTTTGGTGTTGGTCATGTTTTGCCCCCGGGAGAGGTTTAGTCAACGGATCCGCCACATTCAGATCTGTGTGTACTTTGCAAATCTTTATATCCCCATCCTGGATATGTTCTCGAATAGCGTGAAAACGCAGCTTGATATGCTTCAGCTTCTTGTGTGACCTTGGTTCTTGCGCATTGGCTATGGCGCCCATGTTATCACAGTAGATAGACATTGGGTCCAGCGCACTAGGAACCACACCCAGCTCTGTAATGAACTCTTTCATCCATATCGCTTCTTGTGAAGCCTCCGAAGCAGCCATGTATTCCGATTCAGTTGAAGATCTCGCCACAACGCTTTGCTTTGCACTCCTCCAGCTAACTGCTGCACCATTCAAAATAAATACGTATCCAGATTGTGATTTTGTTATCGCCACATTTTGGCCAAAGGAGGAGATGGGCCGTAATCAAGATGGGCTTGGAGGATTCATATATGCAACGTATTGCTGGATCGGCCTTGTGCGTGGATTTGGGCTAAATTGCCCGTGTATCTGTATATTGTAGTAGGTTACGTTTCGGTTTGAGTAAGAGATAGAGTTGTTAGGGTTATTCCAAAGATAGAAAGTCTCCGGACTATAAATATGTACCTAAGGTTATTGAGAAAGGAGGACGATCACGTTCACAACAAACACAATCTCGGCGCATCGCCACCCCTTGTTTCTAGGGTTTCTTTCGGGTAAGTGTCATGTTGCCTAGATCGCATCTTGCGATCTAGGCAGTATCTACTTATGCGTTATTTAGTGTTACTCGTACTGAAGCCTTGTTGATGGCGAGTAATACTGTTATCATAGATTTGTTTGGGCTAGCATCGGTACCTTCTTTTGTTATGATTGCTTAGTTATGCTGCCTTTAGTTATCTCACTGCCTTTGCACCTTTTTCGGGTGTAAGGGCAGCATCTTGCTTGATCTTTACTCAGTCGATTTGATCCGTTATAGTTTTGCCTTGTTTTCCAAGGTTTAGTTTGATATCCACATAGTCAGGCCTTGCAAACGGGTTGAACGATCCATTAGTATGTAAGGATATGGTTTGCCAATTCGAGAGGAGTTGTTCCGGGAATTGACTTTACGTCGGTTGTTAGGCCTTCTCTAGGGTTAGTTTTCTATCATCTTTTGCATCTACCAGGCTCAATTACGTGTAGGATGTTCCAATTACGTGGTGAAAACGTTAAACTGTCGTAGATCGATTTAACTTGTATTGATGAAGCAAAACCCCATGTTATCGTAGATCTAATGCAGAACCATGGGATAATCGGCTCCAGGAGCCGATTCACAGGGAAACCTGGGAGCCGGTCACGGCTCGAATTTTACGTATACTTGTTTGCCATGCAGGAAACTGATCGAAGCAATCCATCACCTTCCTGACCAGGTATAGGTCAGGTGGCACGCCCTTGCATCATCCAGGACGTGTGCCGGAGTTTTGCGGGCCGTTGCCCGAGGGACCAGGGCCCACCAGCAGTTCTGGGAGCCTCCCGGCTCTTCGTGTTGCTCGTCGCTGCTCGCCGGTGGGTTTTGACAGGCAACACATTCGCGCCGTGGGACTTTCAACAACATCTGCATCAACATCCGACGCTGCGATGGGGGACAGACCGGTCACGTACGACGATCTACCCGAGGAGCAGAAGGCGAAGTATGATGATATCAAAGCTCTCTTCGAAGCCGATCTCATCGGCTCTTTTGAGAGGACCCGTAAGCATGGCATCAGGTGGAAAGGGTTCTCACTCGAAGGTGCCCTTGATGAGGTGGATCTGCATTTCCTTGAGGAGCGCACTGTGGCTCTGCGACAGAAGTCAACTACATGGTGGCTCATTCTCTTCACCGCCATTCTGAGAGCCTAGTGAACGCTTTCGAGCGCATCGCGGTTCGCGTAGTTCAGGAGATCATGAAACATCAGTACTCTCCGTCGGGGCCTACTCTAGGGACTCACCAGGGAGAAAGACTGCTCCAGACCAGGCCACAGCTGCCATTCACGCTGGCAGCTCCGGAGCCACCAGGGGCACCGGCGTACGTCGTCTACAAGGTTGGAGGTGACCCAGGCGATTGCCAGTTCCTGTTTGAACCACCTAAAGAAATCCCACATGGATATGTGTGCACCTACGTGCCGGACTGCAATAGCCTGACGCGCACGAACCAGATTGCAACCGCAGGGATTTCTGGGGCAGGAGTTTCTGGAGCAGGGGCTTCGGGAGCAGGTATTTCTGGAGCAGGGATGTCTGGGATGGACGCTGATAAACAGGCATGGCTAGCCAAGTACGCCACCGGAACGAGTCATGAGAATTCAGCCCCTGCAGCTCAAACGGTGGAGCAAATCCGTACCATCCTGAGAGACCAGTTCGGCTTCGTGCCGAAGAGAAGGACAATCGGCTATTCCAAGCCGTACCCCAACGAGTTTGATCTGATTCCGCTGCCGCCCAAGTATCGGCTCCCTGAGTTCTCAAGGTTTAGCGGATCAGAAGGGTCGAGCTCGATCGAGCATGTGAGCCGATACCTGGCACAGTTAGGCATGATTTCAGCATCGGATCAGTTACGCGTAAGGTTCTTTGCGCAATCTCTGACAGGGCCAGCTTGTGGCATCCCGCCAAAACCACTACTAGAAAATCGCGTTGTTTTTGTGCATTGCATCATCATGACCGCATGCTCATGTCATCATGCCACATTGCATTTGAGCATCGTCATCATCTTGCATTTGATTGCATAAAACTATTTTTGAAAAACCTGGTTTTGTTTTCTAAACGCCCCGTCTTTTATTCAAATGCCAAACCCGGGTCGCCAGAATATTTTGTTTTGACTAAATATGTTTTGCAAACGGTCCGTTTAAATAAATAAAATATTGCATTATTTTTAGTGGGGCAGTCGAACGGGCCGAATTGACCCGAACGACCACCCCCAGAAATTAACGGCCCACCCCATAATCCCTAAGTCTACCTAATCCTAGTCTACCCACACCCCTCCACCTCACCCCAACCAGTAGCAGCCCTCCACCTCAGCTCCCCTCTCTTCCTCACCCAATCCTATGCTGCCACTTGGCCCAGCCACTCCCTCTCTCTCTCTCTCTCCTCTCTCCCCTGTGGCCCCATCTAACCTCACCCACCCCCAGCACACAACACACAACACACACAGCACGCACGCACACACGCCAGCCCATCCCCACGCGCCCTGCCCGCGCGTCCCACGCGTTTTCCCCACCCTCTGGCCCCACAGCCGGCCCCACCCCTGGCGGCCCTCCACCCACGCCTCGCTCCTCCCCCGCCTTCGTCCTCCTCCGCCTGTCCCAGGCCACAGCGCCCGCCTCTGCTGCCACCGCGCCCCTTCGCCTCGGCCCCTCCTCTCACCCTCTCTCTGCGGCACCCCTCGCTGGCCGCCGCCTCTGCAAGCTCCCTCGCGCGCCGGCCGCCATCCCCGACGCCGACGCCCCCACCTCGCCTCGTCCCTCCCAGGCGCCCCCTCCTCCTCTCCACCGTCTCACCGCCGTCCCCGACCTGCGCCGCCGCTCGCCGGCCAAGCTCTCCCTCCGCCGGCCCGCCTCGCTCCCTCCCCTCTTCCCCCCCCGCGACGCCCCCCCCCCCCGCCAGGCTCTCCGGAGCCCCCTCCCTCCTCCGTGCTCGCGGCAGCCCACGGTGCTCCTCCTCTCACCGCGAGCTCCCCCACTGGCCTTCCCCCAGGGCCTCGCCCATGAGCATCTCCTCGTCGCCTCCAGCGGCGCGCCTCACCGAGCATCCCATGAGCTCCTCCCTCCCGTCCTCCTCCGCAGGAGCCCAGCCCTCCTTGGCCTTGAGCAGCCCGCGCCTCCGCTGCCTCATTGAGCCTCCCTTCGCGCCGACCTCGTCGCCTCCTCTCCTCCGCTGAGCGCCACAGCGAGCCCGCATCGGCCGCCCGGCGTCGGCCCGGCTGTCCCCGTCGCTCCCGAGCCGCGAGGTCCCTCCCCGCCTATCCCGCGCCCCTCCGTCAGGCGCGCCGCCGCAGACCCTGCCCGTCACCGCCCGACGACCTCGTCCTCGCGTCATCGCTGTCGGCAGCGAGCCGTCGTTCCGAGGCCTGCAGCTACCGTTCGTGTGGGCGCCCCCAAGTTCATGGCAAGTGCACGTGTTGGCATGCTGCTGTTCGACGGTTCGGTGTGGTGCTTTGACAGTACGGTGGGAAGCTGCGAGATTCCAAGAAGCAAAGAACTCCGGAGACAGTACTTCATGGAATCCGAGGACTGGTTCCGGCAAGACCAAACCGTCCCCCCCTTTCGAACCCCCAAGATCGCTGACGCAAGTTCGACACTGAAGACGAGACGGACGCCAAGATCTCCATCACGGACTTCAAGTACCCTCGGATGCGACAGGATTCCCTCCCCGAACCCCAAGAACTCCTTCCCGGCTCCGCTAGCCGAAAACCTCGAAGGCCGCGATGATGTTGAATCAAGATCGCCATCGTCCATGGAACCGGAACACCCAGACCTTCGTACAGGGATGCCCAACGACAAGACCGGCTCAATGCCGATGGGCTCGAGGGGTGTACATGGTGCCACTAGATAACCGCCAAGATCGCCATCGGAACCACAAGGCCGTTGCAGTGAACTCGACAAGATCTACCACATCAAGACCGTACCGAACCGGTGACCCTCGACGAACCTCCGGCAAGAACTTCGACATGGCCAAGATCTACCGCAACCGAGTCCGGCACCGACAAGTGAAGTCAGAACCACCAAGCCCTTCCTCGCGGAACGCCAAGACCTACCTCTGTTATCCGAGAATGTTTCCGTCGAACCCTGGACCCTGAGACCGACCCCGAACCCTGGAAACCCAAGTTCGTCGAGACCCCCTAAAGTGTGAACCCCTTATCCGAGAACCCTAATTTATAAAGGTCACCTATACAACTTGTTGCATATTAATTGTTCATGCATGCATAATTGTCATGTGGTTTGGGGGCCTTATGCCGATTCACCTTATAATTAAATATGGGGCCCATATGCGGGCAAATCTAGCCTTATATTGGCCTCATTTAAACTTGTGTAGCGAACCGGTGCTATCTTTTGCCATGTTCAAACAACATTTAAAATGCGGGGTAGCTAAACAACATGAACCACCTAATTAATTGTCGGGACCCCGGTTCCACTTAATATGACCTAATTGCATCGCATCTTGCCATGTAATACATCATACATGCATCATGCCGATCTTCTACCGTCGTATTAAATATTGCATCCGGTGTTTCTTCTAGTGTTTTGCTTCTTCGCGGATAAGGCCGTTGAGTTGATGTGAGCTTCGCCCCGATCTTCGGTTGAACCTTCGGCAATGTTTTCAGGCGAGCATCTCCCCCTTTTCTACCTATCTTACTTTTATAGTATTTATTCCCTCCTGTTGATCTATTGATATCTGTGTTGCGATGCTCTAGTTTCCGTACCCTTGATATTCCTTGCAGCCTTATATTGCCTTGGACACATCCTATTACCTGTTGTTTGGTAGATAGTTGGACTTGCGCGTCGTAGTCGCTTGCTCAAGTGTTGTTGCGTGTTGTCAAGTGCCACAGTTGTTGGAGTATTGTCGCATGTTTGACGTTGGAGATGATCATAGCTTTACTTACCGTTCACTTTAATTCTTGTTTAACAACTAAAATTGAAGTAAGCAGAGGCATCGGTGGGTGATAGATAATATTTGGTTTCCGAACGCCCACTTGTGTCCCGTAGGACCCCGAGTACTTGATACATGTTCCTTGATTTATCGCTATCCACATCCGGAGGTATATGGGACCCGAGCGAGCTTGATTCAGTCTTATTTCTTGGGGCCACAAACTAGTTTGAGGTTTTATTTACTATCCTGTACTTATGCCATGCTACTTCTGTATTTAAATTGTGCGAGGAGCACCTGTACTGTTTAGGATCGGGACACGTTTTCGCGGTATGGACAAGCCCAGTCACACTTTCGGGTTCCCAGTCGTTTACCGCCGTCCCCAAACCTTGAGTCCGTCTCGGAGCTAGCTTACTTCGTTGCGGTTCTACTCAATGGGGTGGCCCCTTGAAATATTTCTGAATCCTGTGATTGCTTTGTTGTGAAGGCCTCGTTGGGTTTTGTTTTGGTTTTTCCGAGGTTGATCGAGCGTGTGTTGCTATTGGTGCACCCCGGCCGGGTAAAACTTTCTGAAAGCCGTGTCCGCGGTTATGGACGACTTGGAGCACAGTATCTCGACCATAGACAAGCATAACTAAAGTTCACTGCTATAAATTTGACTTTATAATGACTAGTAATCAGCTTCACTATAATGGAATGGCTAAATAATACTGCCCACAATTGCTTGTTTGGAGTGTCGCTTGCGACCATTGTACCTGACTAGTAAATAATGCAACTACAACGGAATGGCTAAATAAAAGTACCAACAACTGCTGGGTTTTGGGGTTGTCTCATGCTAATTGTATCTGACTAGTAAGTGTTGCCACTATAACGGAATGGTTAACTAAAAGTGCCCACTGCTTACTTAATCAGGATGATTATCTAAACTTGACTAGTAATTGCTGCAACGATAACTGAATGAATAAAACTGCCAACCGTGTGAGTTCCTCGGTTGACTTCCTCGTTTGGTCTCGAGGGGGAAACGCCAGGATGGGTTTGTTTGATGGTAGTATCAGGGTGGATCCGAATAGGTCTTTCTTCCCCCTCCCTGATTGCCGCCAGTTGTATCGAGTCTCTATAGGTTGTTTAGTGCATGTTGCGCCGCTGCCGCTTCAGTCCACCATACCTATGTAGGCGAGGACCGCCGAATTCTAGCCTCGTCGTGTACTGGCCTCAGTACTGACGCTCCTCTTTTTCCTTTGCCCTTTGTCGGCACCCCTTTTGTTTAAGCAGGTTTTGAGATCGACGTCGTTAGCAGGGTTACCCTTCCGGCTTGGCCTGGGCAGGGTTATGGACGCCATTGGTTATTCTTCAGGGCTCTCAGCCCCATTTGCATCTTGTCCATAGTCGGACACTCTCTCCTTTTCAAGGTGATTTGGATCTTTGTACCGTATATCTGTATTCTTGACTCATGGAGTCGCTGTTATATATATATCTGTTCTGTGGGTCCCATCGAGGACTGTTGTGTAATGTTATTACTTCGTTTTCCACCCGCACGAAAGTGCCTGGTGGGCACCTTTGAATCGTTTCTATGCGGGTTTGGCGGGTTTCGCTAAAACTTGCATAGGTCCGATTCTGAGGGTGTTACACAGCTTTTGGGTGGTACACCTCGTTGCCACCAGATTCGATCCGGACCTGGAAGCAACTGGAAGAGCAGTTCCACATTCAGTATCATTCAGAAGCTACCGAGGCTGGCATTGCAGATCTGGCGCAGGTGCGGCAGCGGGAGAAAGCGGTAGCAGTACATTCAGCGTTTCAGGACTGTCAAGAACCGATGTTACTTGGCTCGTTTAACTGAGAAAGAAGCAGTCGAGCTGGCAGTGTTGGGTCTCTCAGCACCTATCAAGGATCTGGCTTTCCAAGTAGAATACAATTCATTGGCGCACATGGCCCAGAAACTGACAATGTATGAACAGCGCCACCCTGAGTTGTACCAAGACAAGTTCAAACGTCCGATAGGCCTGGTCGATACAGAAGAAGAGGATCCCGTACAAGACCAGGAGGTGGCCGTGGCTGAATGGGCTCGGGGGGCAGATCCTGTGTCCTGCAAATGGGTAAAACAGCAAGGGCCTGCAAAAGGGTTCGACTTCGATGTGAGCAAAGCTGAGCAGATATTCGATTTACTGCTGAAAGAAAAGCAGCTGAAGTTACCCGAAGGCCATAAAATCCCTACGGCTCAAGAGATGAACGGGAGACCATACCGCAAGTGGCATCACTCGTTCACCCACACCACCAATGATTGCAAAGAGCTACGTCGCCAGATCCAAACGGCGATAGAACAGGGCCGTCTGATCCTTGGGCAATTCGCCATGAAAGTAGACACAAACCCGTTTCCCGGCGTCAACATGGTAGAACACAACCACTCCACGAGGCGTCAATTAGATTTCTCGTTCGATGTTAATATGGCAGGGCCTGTGTACCACCATGGCACATATAAGGAGGAAGGCGACCGCTCTCGGGGCAAAGAAAGAGAGGAGGCTGGTCCACGCGACCGGCCCCATTATGATGACAGGCAGTATTTAACCGAGGAGCAAGTGAGAAGCGTGCGATATCAGAAGCCACACTCCACGCATCTCCTTAACAAGTATGAGCGTCAGTATAACCGACGTCGCTGGCACGATCGAGATGATGAAGGATATGAGCACCTTGCTAGGGGAAAGTCAAAGGAAAAGGAAGGCGTGGATAAACATTGGGATTGTCCCTTCTTCAAGTATTGCTGGGATGCCGGAATGAGCCGATTGCCTACAATCGACAACTGCCCAGAATGTGGACAGCAGAAGGATGACACAGGTCCAGTTTCAGTGTTCAAGCGTCTAGGGCCTCTCCTGCCTCAGAACAGACAAGAGAAGTCATCTCGAGCGAAAGATCTCGAGGATCCAAAGGGTGAAGAAGAAGAAGACAGATATCACCGGCCAAGGTGGTGCCCCGATGGACTCAGACACACCCAAAAGCGTAGAGTTCAGCGACTGCATAACTTGGAGGAAGCCGAAGTGCAGTACCTCCACGCTTTAAGGAAAGCACGGCCCGATCTGGCCGTGAAAATTCGGCAGACCTTGGAAACAGAGGATCATCCGAAAAGGAAAGAGTGGCGCCCCAAACCAGTAAAAGCCGATGCAAAGACATCGGCTGGCACAAACATGGTGTTCATACTTCCGTCAGAGTTTTGCGCTCCAAGAACCAAAGAGCTACCATACGGCAGTTGATCGCGCACGGCCGTTATCTTTGAAAAGCCACGTGAGAAGGGCTACAAACATCGAAAGCCTGCACTGAGGTTACATCAATGGGCAGCCTGTCAGCAAGATGTTGGTTGACACCGGAGCGGCAGTCAATATAATGCCATACTCCATGCTACGGCGTTTGGGACGCTCCACTGCAGATCTGATCAAAACCAACGTCACGTTAAGCGACTTCAACGGCCACGAACAACAAACGGGGTGAGGCTGGTCTTATCCACTGGCCTGACAGAGTAGCAAAGTCCACGATCGTACGTGGTATGGCCGATCCCTGCGATCGGCCACAAAAAATAAAAAGCAGTAATCTTACGACAAGCAGGTCATGCAGTCGTAGTAGGGAGATTCCCTGCCATTGTAGAGCACAAATAAGGTGTAAACCGTCCTTGACTAATGCAATCAAAAAGGGGGGCGATTCAGGCAATCGGCCCAAATTATTTTTGTTATCCTCACCAACTGTTTGCCCCGTGTTTAGCATCGATTTAGCAGGTGACGGAAAGCTAGGGTATGGGTTTACCTCCGTTGATGAGCTAGAGGAGATTGACATCGGTCCTGGGGATAAGCCACGACCAACATTTATCAGCAAGAAGTTAGATCCGAATCTGCGGGGTCCGATGATAGCTTTGTTGAAAGAATATCCATCGCTTTGCAGGACTATACAGATGCCCGGGTTAGACAGAGCATCATTGAGCATCGACTCGCTAAAAGGGTTTCGCCATTCCAAAGAAATGGCACGACGGATGAAGGCCGAAATTTTGTAAGAAGTCAAGAAAGAGATCGAGAAAATCTTGACTAGGTTAATCAGGCCATGCGGTATCTTTGAGTGGATTTCTAGTATCGTACCTGTAGAGAAGAAGGATGGCCGGTGGCGTGTTGCCATAGATTTTCGGGATCTCACTAGAGCTACTACAAAGGATGAGTATCCGATGCCGATAGCAGAGACATTAATCAACGCAGCTGCTGGTCATAAGATCTTGAGCTTCATGGATGGCAATGCCGGTTACAACCAAATTTTTATGGCTCCGGAAGATATACACAAGACTGCATTCAGAGTCCCAGGTTCGGTGGGGTTGTTTGAATATGTAGTCATGATGTTTGGACTGAAGAATGCCGGCGCCACATACCAAAGAGCCATGAATTACATTTTCCATGATCTGATCGGCAAGCTGGTGGAAATTTATATCGATGACGTAGTGGTCAAGTCTGCTTCAATACAAGGACACTTGGGTGATCTGCAACGCGTCCTGGACCGAACAAGAAAATTCGGGCTACGGATGAATCCGAAGAAGTGTGCCTTCGATGTGACGGCCGGTCAGTTCTTGGGTTTCTTGGTCCATGAACGCGGAATTGAGATCGGCCTGAAAAGTCAAGAGGCAGTGCGAACAATGAAGCCACCTACCACGAAGAAAGAACTGCAGTCTCTCATCGGCAAGATCAACTTCGTCAGAAGATTCATCTCCAATATGTCAGGAAGAATAGAGCCGTTCATGGGACTGGTGAAAATTAAGTCTGATGAGGAGTTCCGCTGGGGGACAGAACAACAACGAGCCTTCGACGAGATCAAAGAATATCTAACGAAGCCGCCAGTGTTGGTCCCGCCCCAGCCGGATAGGCCGTTCTATATTTACTTGTCAGTAGCTGACACGTCCATCGCCTCGGTGGTGGTGCAAGTTTATGATGGTCTAGAGCGAGTTGTGTTTTACATCAGCAGAAGGATGCTGGATGCAGAGACAAGGTATCCTGAGATCGATAAGTTGTGCCTCTGCCTGTTTTTCACCTGCACCAAGCTGCGCCACATCTTGCTCTCAGCGGAGATTATTATTATATGCAAATCAGATGTCATAAAACATATGCTGTCGGCTCCTATGTTGAAAGGCCGACTCGGCAAATGGATGTTTGCATTATCGGAATTTGATATCCGGTATCAACCCGCGAAAGTGGTTAAGGGTCAGGCGTTGGCCGACCTCATTGCTGAAAGAATCAACACTGATATAGCAGCGCTGTCTATACGAGCGTGGGCTATGTTTTTCGATGGATCGGTTTGTGATGATGGTTGCGGCATCGGCATTCTACTCGTGTCGCCCCGGGGGGCAACATATTCCTTCTCCATCAGGCTATCTACCCCTCGCACCAACAAAGTCGCTAAGTATGAGGCGATACGCAAGGGAATGGAGTTGCTCATCGGTCGAGCGTAAGTGGAAATTTTTGGAGACTCCAAATTGGTGATTTCCCAACTCACGGAGGAATACAAGTGTGAGAGCGAGTCGCTCTTCCCATTATGGTTGCAATGCCGTGAGCTAATGGCACAGTTCCGGTACATAAACTTTAACTGGATCCCGCGATCGCAGAATACCGAGGCGAATGATCTCGCACAAATGGCTTCAGGCTACAAGGACGAAAGGAGGAGGCGATGTTCAAGTCCGCCTCGGAGGCGGACGATCGAGAGCCGATATCTTTAATTACTTGAAAGATTCGCTGGGGCACCTAAACGGATAAGGTACAAGGCCATGAAGTATGTGCTTATTAGGGACGACATGTTCTAGGACTCGAAGGGTTATCGCTCAAATGTCTGGGGCCAACCGAGGCCAATTGGCTCCTACACGAGGTACACGAAGGCGCCTGCGGAACTCACCAATCGGCTCACAAAATGAAATGGTTGATCAGGCGATCAGGGTTTTATTGGCCCACCATGCTTGAGGACTGTTTTAAATACTACAAAGGGTGTCAAGCATGTCAGAAATTTGGAAAAATTCAGATGGTACCAGCACAAGAATGAACCCCATCATCAAGCCTTGGCCATTCCGAGGTTGGGGCATGGATATGATCGGCAAGATCAATCCTCCATCAAGCAAAGGCCACATGTGGATTTTGGCCATTACGGATTATTTCACTAAATGGGTGGAAGCCGTCCCTATGAAGTCAGTGAACTCGAAGGATGTTATCAATTTTGTGAAAGAACACGTCATTCATAGATTCGGGATTCCCCAAACTATCACGACCGATGGAGGTTCGGTCTTCATTTCTCATGAGTTTAGAAAATTCTGTGAGGACACGGGAATCAAGCTGATCCGATCATCCCCATACTATGATCAAGCTGAAGCGTCCAACCAGAGCCTTATCAAGTTGATCAAGAGGAAAGTCGACGAGCACCCTAGGCGTTGGCACGAGGTTTTGTCAGAGGCTTTATGGGCTTATCGTATGTCATGTCATGGAGCGATAAAAACCTCGCCATACCATCTAGTCTATGGACAAGAAGCCGTATTGCCCTGGGAGATTACGGCTGGATCGAGACGTGTCACTTTTCAGAACGATCTAACAACTGAAGAATATGCGACCCTGATGAGTGACAGTGTTGAGGATTTAACTGAGCTTAGGCTGTGGTCGCTTGAGAAAATCAAAGAGAACAAGGCCAAGGTAGCTCGTGCATATAATAAGAAGGTGAGACCAAAGGAGTTCCACGTTGGCGATCTGGTATGGGAAGCTGTATTGCCATTGGGGACTAAGGATGCAGCATATGGTAAATGGTCTCCAAATTGGCACGGGCCATACAGGGTCGATCAAGTTTTAAGGGGGAAAGCGTACATGCTTGAGGAGCTGGACGGCGTGAAATTCCCAGTAGCTGTCAACGGTCAGCATCTCAAGAAATATTTCCCAATCATGTGGGATGATGGACAGTGAAATATGGGGGGGGGGCGATACATGAAATCGGCCAATAAAAAATTAAATATAACCGATGCACAGTCATCGACTCTAGAGGTTCAAACTGTTACGAGCAGGTGCCAGTTTACATGAATGAGATACTGAAGGAATGCCTCGAAGGCGTGGAGGGCGTCAGCACGGACACGATCCACCTCGGCGATCTCGGCTTCGTCATCTTCGTCCTTGCCCGTCACTAGCTGCTTGTTCAGGACACGTATTTCCGCCAGATCAGTCTTCAGTTGAGATTTGAGGCTTTCTGCTTCGTCTTGGGAGCGGGCGATGAATGATTCCTTGTCACGAATGAGCTGTTTAGTCGCCCGGACCTTCTCTTCAAGATCTCCCAATTCCTTTTTCAAGGATGCAAGCTCGCGATCTTGACAGAGGTGTCGGTTTGGCATCGAGACGCCTTTTTCTCGTTGAGCTGCCGACATTTGTCGCAATATTGGCCTTGACAAAGGAGTTGGGCGCGCAGATTAATCCTCTCACGAGCCAACTTCACCCTTGACCCGTAGAAAGACAGAGTTACAACCGCCAAAGCTTCACCGCAATGCTACTGGGAGTTGGTCCTTGATTTCGGCAAGAACGCTCTTCACCTCTTCAGAACCCTCGATCAACTCCTCGATCGGGGAGGACAGCAAGGCTTTGAGACGCTGGAATTGAGGTAGAACATCCCTTGCTCGTAGTTCATCGTTGGCTGAGAGGAGTTGGTTCGATGGATTCAGGGTCGAACGTCAGCAGGCCTGAGATATCACAACCCTGGCAGGCCGAAATGGCGTCAGTATGCGTCCAACATGGAAGGATGAGCCGAACGAAGCGAACGTACCTCTCCTAAGATCAAGGGATAGCGATGACGACAATCGGCTTGTGTGTTGTTGCTGGGGGCTTGGCCAAAGTGGTAACCGTTTCATCTACGCCTTCAGGGATTACTAGATCCAGCCTTGCGAGAGGCATCGGCACTGCCCCGGCTTTCCCACTATAAGTGTCAGTCGTCTGCATGGAAGGTGCTTAGCCGATGTAAATAGTGATGAATCGGCAGATAAAAAAGAAACAATTGGTGGGAGCATGGAGGGTGATGACTTTCGAAACCTCCTGGCTCGACGAAGAAGTTTGCAGTCCCTTGCGAGCCCTCTTGGGGCTCACCGCTGGCCCCGACCGGTGCTCGGGGCGAGGTTCGAACCGCCTTTCACAGGAGCCGATGGTGGCAAATCTGGCTGGCTCGGTGTGATGGTCCTCTCAGAGTCTGTTGGGCCCGATTCTCCTCGATTGGATTGTGTGTCCTCGCTGGAGGTGTCTTCGACGGAAGCCTGTAAGAAAAGGAGATCTAGTAAGCACGAGCATGTTTGCAAGGATGAAAGAGATCAACCAAGGCATGGATCAGCGTGCATGCGAACTTTCTGGAGAAGGGCTCCGGCGCCTCAAAGTCTTCCTGGCAGCTACCTTCCTCACCACCATTCTTATTTTAGTTGGAACTCGAGAGGCGGCTGACTTAGAAGTTGCTTGGTTCTTGGAAGCCGATTGTGGTGATATCGGCTGGTTCTGCATCACGACCTTTTTCAAAGGTGGCGAGTTTTTGCAGAAAAGGACCACAGGAGCTGGTGGAAAGAATTCGAAGGGGGAGCCATCACTGTGCGTAGGTTCAGGACCATCTTGTTGCTGCAAGGAGACAGAGTGGGTTGTTAGAAGAATCATTTGTGAGCTGCATCAAGAAAATTTACAAGTAGTAGTACCTGTTCTACGGGGATATCATATTCAGCATCGAGCTGTTCCAGCAACGGTCCCAGAGCTCTCCTGAAGGCATGAGTCTTCCACATCGACCACCAGTTCTCAAAACCATCGGTTGATGAAGCGAAGGTGAGGTTGTTAGGAATTGGGATGGTCAGAGCATCGAAGAAGGAATAACACCTTTGACTGGTGAGAGGATCGGGCAGGTCAGCTCTGCTCTCTGTAAGATGGTGGAGAAAGAAATGGGGAGGTACTTGTCCAAGGCCAAATTGCCGAGCCACTAGGACCGGCTGGTAGAATTCGTATCCAGGCTTGATTATTCTGTTGGATGTGCTCATGCCAACTGGAAGGAAACAGGGACGGATCACAGTGGAAAATAGCTGCCGAGTGCTGGTGTCATCGGCAAAGTTGTCTAGCCTGAAGGAGATTGGATTTTCAAAATGTTCCGATTCTTCCATGTAAGGAAAGAAGATAGGATTGTCCAGGCCTTGAAAGAAAATGCTGAACCACTTGGATGCTTCCTGAGGGATCAGTTTACTACCTGGCAGTCTATAGAAAGCTTGGCCGTAGCTGGTGCATCGGATCTGCTTTCCTTTAGCATCTGGAAAGGTGCAACTCGCCAAAAGGGGGAAGTTTGGGACATGGTTTTGAAAATACAGCTGAGCCCATAGCTGAATGAACCACCAAGGACCTCCTGTTTTGACTGCTATGCCGGAGAATAGTTTGACAGACATCAACTGGAGATATCGATAGACCTCTCCAAGGAACAGTTTGTCGATGCCAAGTTGAGTGCCTTTGGCAAGTTCGTAGGCCAAGGAGAGATAATTCTTGGTTGGAGCAAGGTAAGGGCCACAGAATATGAAATGTTCCAGCCAGAAGTTGAGGAAAGCCGTGTGTTCTTTCTCTGTGACAGGGCCTTTAGTTTTCATGTGGCTTTGAAGATAGGCACCCCAGTTCGTGCAGTCTGTTTTGGAAGAAAGCTTGTAGGGGACCTTTGTCAGCTTAAAAGAAGAAGGGCTGGGTGATGTAACGTACAGACCAGTAATCATCACCACGTCTAACAAAGTTGGTGTCATGGGGCCATGACCGAACATGAAGCAGTTCAGAGCATCAGACCAGAAATAGCCGATGGTTTTTAGAAGATTTTCATGTTTCTCAAGGGGAGACAATGACAAATACAAGGCATCGGCTATTCCCGTGGTTTCCCATTGAGATTGGTAAGTTTTGGCTACCCTGCTGTACCAAGAGACCCAATGTTCAGGAGGATTAGGCCAGGCTGCAAGCAATGGCCCAAGAATTCAAATCTAGGTTTTGGCTACGAAGGGGATTCTATTTGCCTCAAGAGATCGATGGGCAGGATTAGATTCTCGACGGGGCCAAGACAGAGAATTTGGGAGAGAAGGATGCGGTAGCAGAATGTCCAAACCTAAAAATTTAATGGTGGAATAAAGCATTAATCTGTGTTTGCCATTAATTCTAGCACCGTGTTCGAATGCGAGGAGTAGGCGTACCTTCGACCGAGACCGTTGTGTTGGTGTTGGGCGATTCCGCCATCTATTTTGCCATGGAGATGGATCTATGCAATTGGGGATCGAGGGTTCTTGTCACGTAAGCTCGATCTATTCGGTGAGGCAATTGGAGATCCTGGGTTGGCCTTTTTTGAAGAGGGCGATGCTACCGCTTGAACCGGAAAGTGGCCGCTCAGATTTGTCTAAGTATGCGACCAAATTTGACCTTGTCAACGTTTGTGGGGAAAGCCGATGTGTTACCATCGGCTCTTTGGGCTTTGACTTGGTTGACTGTATGAGCGTAGTATGGTGAAAGCCGATACATTACTATCGGCTTCTGGAACGTTGACCTATTTTGACTATCAGCAACATCGAATTGGAAAATCAATCTTTGTTGATTCAAAAGATGATTATTTACAATGGAGCCGATTGCTTACAAAAGGAAATCTGCTACTAGTACTACTACTACTAGTTCCTAATCTAGAGGCCGGTGTCGTCGCCGCTGTCTTCGCCGTCATCGTATTCGCTGTCATCAGCCGCCGTCGTCTTCGCCGCTTCCGAAGATGTCGGGGCCTCGCCTCGCTGCCGTCTTCGTGTCCTCGCTGGACCCGCGGAAGCGCTTCACCGCGGGTATTCGCCGGAGGAGGTGTCCTCCTCCGCCTCTTCCTCGTCGGAGGAATCGACGCCGCCCCAGACACGGCGTCGTCGGTGCTCTCCGCCCAGCCTCCGTCGACAAGGAACTGAGGCCCTCCGCCGCCCTGTCAGGGACTCATCATCCTCTGACCAGGCGGCGAAGTCCCAGTCCCTCTCGTCCCACCATTGTGGGGCGAGAGCCTCGTACGCCGCCATTGGCGGGTGCTCCGGTGTCGGCTCTTGGTCGCTCATCGTGTTGGAAGATTGGGAGGAAAGGGCGGATGATTTGGAGGAAGAAGAGGAGGCCCTGGCGGAGGAAGAGGGTTTTAGCGGAGGAAGAGGGTTTTTGGCTAATGGAAGAAGATGGGGCTGCAAACTGCCGGATGAATTTAAATAAGGGAATAGTGGGAGGTGGTTCAATGCCATAGCGGTTTCCCGAATGTGGTGCCAAAATTGTCAAATCATGCACTTGCGTAGAAGTTGAGAAGACAGGGCATCATGATGAGGGGTGGCGTGATTCTGCTCGCAACGCGTAACCCGATAAAAAAAGAAGGGGAAGAAAAACATCAGAGTGGTTTTGGAATTATTATTGCCAAAACCAGGGGCATGTTATCGCCACATTTTGGCCAAAGGAGGAGATGGGCCGTAATCAAGATGGGCTTGGAGGATTCATATATGCAACGTATTGTGGATCGTCCTTGCGTGGATTTGGGCTAAATTGCCCGTATCTCAGATATTGTAGTAGGTTACGTTTCGGTTTGAGTAAGAGATAGAGTTGTTAGGGTTATTCCAAAGATAGAAAGTCTTCGTACTATAAATATGTACCTAAGGTTATTGAGAAAGGAGGACGATCACGTTCACAACAAACACAATCTCGGCGCATCGCCACCCCTTGTTTCTAGGGTTTCTTCGTAGTAATCATGCTGCCTAGATCGCATCTTGCGATCTAGGCGATTCACATATGCGTTATTTAGTGTTACTCGTACTGAAGCCTTGTTGATGGCGAGTAATATTGTTATCATAGATTTGTTTGGGCTAGCATCGGTACCTTTTTTTGTTATGATTGCTTAGTTATGCTGCCTTTAGTTATCTCGCTGCCTTTGCACCTTTTTCGGGTGTAAGGGCAGCATCTTGCTTGATCTTTACTCAGTCGATTTGATCCGTTATAGTTTTGCCTTGTTTTCCAAGGTTTAGTTTGATATCCACATAGTCAGGCCTTGCAAACGGGTTGAACGATCCAGTAGTATGTAAGGATATGGTTTGCCAATTCGAGAGGAGTTGTTCCGGGAATTGACTTTACGTCGGTTGTTAGGCCTTCTCTAGGGTTAGTTTTCTATCATCTTTGCATCTACCGTGCTCAATTACGTGTAGGATGTTCCAATTACGGTGAAAACGTTAAACCGTGTGAGATAGATTTAACTTGTATTGATGAAGCAAAACCCCATGTTATCGTAGATCTAATGCGTAACCATGGGATAATCGGCCCAGGAGCCGATTTGTGGAAACACAGGAGCCGGTCACGGCTCGAATTTTACGATACTTGTTTGCCATGCAGAAACTGATCAAGCAATCCATCACCTTCCGACCAGGTATAGGTCAGTGGCACGCCTGCATCAGCCAGACGTGTCTTGGAGTTTTGCGGGCCGTTGCCCGAGGGACCAGGGCCCACCAGCAGTTCTGGGAGCCTCCCGGCTCTTCGTGTTGCTCGTCGCTGCTCGCCGGTGGGTTTTGACAGGCAACAGATTTAGAATCATCCGGATCGGTGTTCCAACTAGCATCGGTGTAACTATTAACAACGAGTTGTTCATCACCTCCATAAGAAAGAACCATATCCTTAGTTCTTCTCAAGTACTTAAGGATGTTTTGATCACGTCCAATGATCCACTCGGATCACTTTGATATCTGCTAGTTAAACTAACAGCATATGCAATGTCGGGTCTAGTACATAGCATGGCATACATTAGAGATCCTATGGCTGAGGCATAGGGAGTCTTACTCATCCTTTCTCTATCTTCTGCCGATGTCGGACTTTGAGTTTTACTCAAGGTCGTATTGGGCAACATGGGCAAGAACCCTTTCTTGCTTTCTTCCATTCCAAACCTCTTTATAACTTTGCCCAAATATGTACTCTGTGACAATGATATTTGGCTTTTCGATCTATCTCTATAAATCTTTATGCCTAATATGTAAGCTGCTTTGCCAAGATCCTTCATTGAAAAACTATTATTCAAATATTCCTTGACACTATTAAGAAGGTCTACATCATTCCCAATCAACAATATGTCATCCACATATAGTATTAAGAATGCTAAAAAGCTCCCACTCACTTTCTTGTAAATACAAGCTTCTCCATAAGTTTGTATAAAACCAAAACTTTTGATCACCTTATCAAAACGTTGATTCCAACTTCGGGATGCTTGCTTCAATCCATAGATGGACCGTTGAAGTTTGCATACCTTGTTAGCATCTTTAGGATCGACAAAACCTTTGGGTTGCATCATATACAACTCTTCATCAATGTCTCCATTGAGGAATGCTATTTTGACATCCATCTGCCATATCTCATAATCATAATATGCAGCGATTGATAACATAATCCTCACAGACTTTAGCTTCGCTACTGGTGAGAAAGTCTCATCATAGTCAACTCCTTGAATTTGTCGAAACCCTTTTGCGACAAGTAGAGCTTTATAGACAGTAAAATTACCATCAGCATCTGTTTTCTTCTTGAAAATCCATTTGTTCTCGACAGCCTTCCGGCCATCCGGTAAGTCCACCAAAGTCCATACTTGGTTTTCGTACATGGATCCAATCTCGGATTTCATGGCTTCTTGCCATGAATTGGAATCTGGGCTCATCATCGCTTCCTCATATGTCTCGGGGTCATCGGTGTTGTCCACCAACATGACACTCATAACGGGATCATACCAATCTGGAGTGGTACGAGTTCTCGTTGACCTCCGAGGCTCTGTAGTAACTTCAACCGAAGTTTCATGATCACCATCATTAGCTTCCTCTCTTATCGGTGCAGGCACCACAGGAACTTCTTCCGGTCGCGCTACTCGCAATTCGAGAGAAGGTTCGACAACCTCGTCGAGTTCTACTTTCCTTCCACTCACTTCTTCGAGAGAAATTCCTTCTCTAGAAAGGATCCATTCTGGCAACGAAGATTTTGCCTTCGGATCTATGATAGAAGGTATACCCAATAGTTTCCTTCGTATCCTATGAAGACGCATTTTCCGCTTTGGGTTCAAGCTTGTCCTCAGTAACTTCTTTACATAGGCTTCAGATCCCACTTTAAGGAACGACAATCTAGGTTTCTTCCCAAACCATAATTCATACGGTGTCGTTTCAACGGATTTAGATGGTGCCCTATTTAAAGTGAATGCGGCTGTTTCTAATGCATAACCCCAAAATGATAGCGGTAAATCTGTAAGTGACATCATAGAACGAACCATATCTAAGAGAGTTCGATTACGACGTTCGGACACACCATTACGCTGTGGTGTTCCCGGCGGTGTCAATCAGGAAAGTATTCGCATTTCTTCAAATGCTCACCAAACTCGTAACTTAGATATTCACCTCCACGATCAGAACATAGAAATTTAATCTTCTTGTTACGTTGATTCTCTACCTCACTTTGAAACTCCTTAAACTTCTCGAAAGTTTCGGATTTATGTTTCATGAAATAGATATACCCATATCTACTCAAGTCATCCGTGAAGGTAAGAACATAACGATAACCACCGCACGATGCTACACTCATTGGACCACACACATCGGTATGTATGATTTCCAGTAAGTCCGTAGCTCGCTCCATCATATCCGAAAATGGAGTCTTAGTCATTTTTCCCATCAGACATGCTTCGCATCTTTCAAGTGATTCAAAATCAAGTGATTCAAGAAGTCCATTGGAATGGAGTTTCTTCATACGTTTCACTCCAATGTGACCAAGACGACAGTGCCACATATAGGTCGAATTATCGCTTGATTTCAAACGTTTAGCCTCAATGTTGTTGATATGTGTATTTCCACTATCGAGATTCAATAAGAATAGACCATCTATCAAAGGTGCATGTGCGTAAAACATATTACTCATATAAATCGAACAACCATTATTCTCGGACTTAAACAAGTAACCGTCTCGCAATAAACAAGATCCCGATATAATGTTCATGCTCAACGCAGGCACCAAATAACAATTATTTAAGTATAAAACTAATCCCGATGGTAGATGAAGGGTAGCGTCCGACCGCGATCACATCAACCTTTGATCCGCTTCCCACGCCGCATCGTCATCTCGTTCTTCGCTAGCTTCCGTTTATTCTGCAAAGACTGTTTGAGTTACAAATATGAGCAACCGAACCAAGATCAAATACCGTGCACTACTACAAGTACTAGTGAGATACACATCAATAACATGTATATCGATATACCTTTCTTCTTGATGTTGCCCTTCTTCGATCCGCCAAGTACTTTGGGCAATTCCGCTCAAAGGTCCTTCTCCCTTGCAAGAAAAGCACTCAAGATCGCTTGGGTCCAGCCTTGGTCTTTCACGTGGTAACTTTCTTACCACCATTCTTGAAGTGTCCCTTTTGCTTAGACTTGCCTTTCTTGAATTTGGTGGTCTTATTGACCAACAACACTTGGTGCTCTTTCTTGATCTCCACATCTGCAGATTTCAACATGGCAAAGAGTTCTGGCAACGTCTTGTTCATGTTCTGCATGTTGTAGTTCATCACAAAGTTCTTGTAACTTGGTGGTAGTGATTGGAGGACACGGTAAATCCCCAAAGCATTAGGAATCACTATACCCAAGCTTTGAAGTTTGTTTATGCCTGCACATCTTAAGCACATGCTCACTGACGGAGCTGCCTTCTTCCATCTTGCAGTTAAAGAACTTTTCAGAAGCCTCATAGCTTTCAATTGCCGCATGAGTCTCAAAAATCAATTTGAGATCCTCGACAATATCATATGGGTCTGACTCTTCAAACCTTTTATGAAGCTCCGATTCCAAACCATACAAGATAGCACACTGAACTATGGAGTACTGATTCTTCCGAGCGAGGTAAACATTCTTTACTTCATCGGCAGCATCAGCAGCAGGTGGGTCACCCAGCGGTGCATCCAGCACATAGGTCAAATTACCAGCTGTGAGGACAATCCTCAAATTGCGGAACCAATCCGCGAAGTTGCTTCCATTGTTTTTCAACTTTTCTTTCTCTAGGAACGCATTAAAATTGATGGTAGGGGCTGCCAATGATCTACAACATATTTGCAATAGTTTAGACTAAGTTTATGACAAATTGAGTTCAAATTAATTAAGAAATTAAACTAGGTGAACTCCCACTCAAAACAACATCCCTCACATTGTTTTAGTGATCACACGAACGAAATCCACTACATCAACACCGATCATCACGAGAGTTGATACAGTTTCAATGGCGAACAATCGTCATGTTCATCATATCTACTATATGATTCATGCTTTACCTTTCGGTGATCCGTGTTCCGAGACCATGTCTGTACATGCTAGGCTCATCAAGATCAAACCTTAGTTTCGCATGAGCAAATCTGGCTTGCTCACGTTGTATACACTTGCGTAATCTAACACACCCGATCATCACGTGGTGCTTCAAACAACAAGCTTTAGCAACGGTGCTAACTAAGGGTGAACACATTATGACTTGAAATTCATGTGCATGAGGGATCATCTTATAATGCTACCGCTGCCTACTAAGCAATACAAGATGCATAAAGGATTAACATCACATGAAATTCAATAATATGTGATATGATATGGTTTTCTTCTTTGTGCTTCCGATCTCCATCTTCAAGCACAAACATGATCTCCATCATCACCGGCATTGCATCAAGGTCAATGACGCTTCTCCATGGTTGTCGCCACCGCTTCAACTATTACAACTACTTTGAATAGACACGCGGTCTTAACATAAATTAAAGACAACCATATGGCTCCGGTTGCCAACTTACAATAAGGAACATTGCATACATCGATATAATCACAATCATGGCCATATCACATCATCAGACACCTGCAAAATAAAGTTAGACGCCTACTTTCTTTGCATATTTTACGTGGTTTGGGGCTTTCAATAAGTGTCGTTCTAACTTACGAACAAGAACCACAACATTGATACTAGCATTGTTGATCACCCGTTGTAAATTGGATCTTAACTATGCTAGGAGAAACAGCACCCATAAAGCCACTTATGCAATACAAGTTGCATGTCAAGCGTGGAGCAAGTCTCATGAACGATGTCATGTAAGGTTAGCCCGGCCGCTTCATCCCAACATACCGCAAGATGCAAAGTACACAAGAAGCAATCGACAATAAAGCATCAACGCCCACAATGACCATTGTGTTCTACTCGTGCAACAGATCTACATATAGACACGGCTCGATACCACCGTAGGGTTTCGTAGCATGGAAAACAAAATTTTCTATCGCATACAAACAAACAAGCCAAGATCTATCTACTAGATTGTAGCAACGAGTCGATGGAATAACTTACCTCGAAGATTCCAAAGTGTTTAACGAGAGCGGATTCTCGTGGGTGATGTAGTCGCATTTTCCGATCTCAAGATCGTGTAGACGATCCTTCCGGCTGCTCCTGGCGCTTCAGTCGGTCACACGCTCGGTACTCGCGAAGACCTTCCTCTCCCTTGTTCCAAAGCAGCGGAGGTTGTAGCACTTCCTCGCGATTCCGCAAAGACAACGCGTGGTACCGGAAGTAGAGGGGAGATCCCGCAGGGCTTCGCCTTAAGCCGGAGCGAGTATGGTGGAGTATGAGAAAGATCTATTAGTGGTCTAGGGTTTAGACACACCAATTAGAAGGCTCTAAACCGAAGGCTAGAGCAATTAGAAGCTCTAAACCAAAACGGCTCTAAACCGGAGATTAGAGGATAGGAACTTGTGTGTCTTGAGGAGGAGGCCCTGCCCCTCCTTTTATAGGTGGGAGGGGCGGCCAAGGGGAGGGAGTCCCTCCCCAAGTCGGCCTTGGGTGGCGCGCCGGCTTGGAGATGAGGGACTCCTCCTCCAAGTTGGTTTCAACCTCCTCTTTCTTGTTTCCCACAGTTTCCTGTTTTAGCCGTTTGACTTTCAAACTGGCCATTTGACTTTTTAGTTTTAGGATTCAATTTAATCCTTTATTTGGAACAGCAAGAACACTTAGTACATGATGCAATCATTCCAATATGCAATGACACATTAATGTCCCCCCCCCCCCCCCCCCCCGGAGTGCCGGACATTCCGGAACCTTCTAGAACATTCCCGATGAAAACACCGGAATCATTTCCGAACTCCGAAACGGGACTTTCCTTATATGAATCTTATTCTCCAGACCATTCCGGATCACCTCGTGATATCCCGGATCCCATCCGAGACTCCGAACAACATTCGGTCTTCTTTCTCATAATACCATAACTACTCAAACAACGTCGAATCCTTAAGTGTGTCTTCCTACGGTTCGTGAATTATGCGGACATGATCGAGACACTTCTCCGATCAATAACCAATAGAGGAATCTGGAAATTCATATGGCTCCCACATATTTCTACGATTACTTTGCGATCGAATGAACCACTTACATACGATACCAATTTCCCTTTGTCTCACGATAGTTTACTTATCCGAGGTTATGATCGTCGGTATCTCTGCATACCTAGTTCAACCTCGTTACTGATAAGTACTCTTTTCTTGTTCCGTGATATGTGATCCCTTGTGAGCCACATGCTTGCAAGCTAATTGGATGACATTCCACCGAGAGGGCCTGAGTATATCTATCCGTCATATGGATGGACAAATCCCACTCTTGATCCATGTGTTTCAACCAATACTTTCAACACTCAATGCCACCTTTATAGCCACCCATACGGTGTGGTGTTTGATGTCATCAAAGCATCCATCCGGAAAGGTGATATGCATGATCTCATGGTCGAAGGAATTAGGTTACTATGTATCAGAAAGCATATAGCAATTGAACTATTGAAATGACTTGATCTTTATGCTATGCTTATCTATAGGAGTATGTCCACCATATCATTCTCCTAACGATATGATCTTGTTGTTGATAACATCTCAATGTTCATGATAGGGAAACCACAATCATTAATCAACCAACAAGCTAGTGAAGTATAGAGGCTATACTAGGGACTTCAAATTAAGTTTACAAATCACACAAGTATTAATGTTTCCTTGTTAATACTATTATAACATGAATGTAAACATTTATCATAAACACAAAGATATAATAATAACTACATTTATTATTGCCTCTAGGGCATATCTCCAACAATTTGCATTAGGAGATCTGTTAGGGTTCTTTTGCTGAAAGAACTTAGAAGATTGCCCTTTATCTTTAAACTGAGTAGGCTTAGGATTTATAAAGTTTTTCTTCTTCTGAGAATGCTTGAACTGATTGACATGATCAACTCATCCAGCTTTAAGCCTTTCCTCCTCTTGTACACATCTAGCCATCATTTCATCCATGCCCCATTTAGAATCCATCGCATTATAATTGATGGTGAACGGAGAGAACTCCGTGGGCAAGGATGACATAATAAAATGGACAAGGAAACCTTCAGAGATTTCCATTTCCAATGTCTTAAGTTTAGTGGCCATGTTAATTTTCCTCATGATATGTTCTCTCAGACTCCCAATTGAATCATACCTTTCATCAATAAGCCTTCTAATGAGGCTTGTTGCATAAATTTTGGATGATACCTTAAACTGGTCCTCAATCTTTCCAAGGTAACCCTTGGCAGTCTGAGAATCTGGAACAACTCCCCTCATACTTTGAGTAATGGAGCCCTTAATAATCATGAGGAACTTACGATTTGAATCCTCCCACTTAGTTTTCTCATCATCATAAGCCCTTTTCAGGGCATCATAATTCTCATCACCTTCAGTAGGTTCTATAGGAGGATCCTTAAGGAGGGCATAATCTATATTTAGCAAGGCTAAAGTGATCTCAAGCTTCTCCTTCCAAGTACCAAAATCGCTACCAGTCAACTATTCTATGCCATTTATAATACCGGCAATTTGAGAGGCATTAGATGTTGTAAAAGAAAACAAATGCTTTGAATAAGAATCATAATTTTATACTCCTTTCATCAATCTAGTCTACATCAGCTTTGGCCAGAAATAGACATGATCAATAAAAATTTGTGATCAAAATATCTGCTAATCAGCTTTGGCCAGAATGACAGATATAAGCCACACTTAATTAGATCCTCTAATCATATAGAATTCTTTCATCAATCTAGAACACATCATCTTTGGCCAGAAGTGAACCAGACCAATAAAAAAAATCATGGTCAAAATGTCCATCAATCAGCTTTGGCCAGAATGATGGACATAAGCCATGCTTAATTTGAGGATTTATCAACTTAACTTTGCAGCAAAACATTATTATCACAATTTATTTGAATAAAACCACAAAAGAATCAACCAAACATAATAAACACAACAGAAAGAATTAACTAATCATAATAAAACACATTAAACTTACTTAGGTATGAAACTTAATTGCATGACAAAATGTTATACAACCATGTTACATGATTGGCATAAAAGATATGCCAAAACTTAGCCCCATAACTTATTCATATTAGCCCTAACATAAACATTAATCCTTAAAATTTATACATTATTTGGGCCCAAAAACCCCAAAACCCCTTTACTAATTCTTAATTTAATTTTAAAAGAAAAAACTTCTAGACTGGGCCGAAACTGGCCCAGCCCGTCTCCCTTCACCCTCTTTTAGTGGCCCGAGTGGCCCGTTAAGCAGCCACCGCTATTGACCGTCGGATGCGATCCAACGGACGAGGGCGCGCTCGCGTGGATCAAAACCAACGCGCGACGCCGCCCCCGGCCCCAACCCTAGCCCCATTTCCCCTCCCCTTCCTCTGCTTTCCCTGCAGCGAGCGAGAAAGAGCGAGACGAGCGGCGGCGACAAGCGCTAGAGAAGGAGGCGGTACAATGGTGTCGGCCAGGCCCCCTCACCGGAGCTGCGTGCGGCCTTGGCAAGCGTGCACCTCCGTCGAGCGGCTCTGGACGACACCCTTCTGCGTGGAGATGTCGGCGACGAGCAGGCGTCCCTGCAACGGCGTCGACGGCGCCACGCCAAGTCCGGCACCGTGACGAGAATCTACGACGACAAGCGCCAGAGGAAGCACCACCACGGTCCAGTGTGGTGGACGGCAAGGCCGCACAGGCACGAGCCCGAGCATACCAGCCGGCTTAGGGAGGTGGCTCTGGCGCCGTCGTGGCCGGCGACAATGACGAAAACCCATCAGGTACACATCCACCACTCTTAGATCATTAAGGTTAGGGTTCCTCAATTTGGGAATTAGGGTTAGGGTTCGTCAGTAATTGGGGAATTAGGGTTAGGGTTCATCAGTAATTGGGGAATTAGGGTTAGGGTTCCTCAGAAAATGGGGAATTTAGGGTTAGGGTTTGCACCAACAACTCAAATCCCCACATAAAAATTGCATAAAAGCAACCCTAGCACCTGTTCTTGATCAGATAGAACTTAAACTTAGTAATTTTAGGGCTAAAACATCAAAATTATGATGTTCTTAAGCAAGAACATGATCTGAACGAAACCTTCAGCAACCAAAACATGATCAAACCAGGAAGAACAGCCACACTAAAGCATAATCACTTAACATAGAGAGCTCAATCTTGAAGCTAGGTGCTCTGATACCACTGATAGAATCGCTTCGGATCATCTAGCTCAAGATTAAGCCACAAAAGATGAGATCAGAGGTGTGTACCTTGATCTGGAGGTCCAACCATGGCCTCTTCTTGATGTGCTTCCACTCCTGTTCTAGATTTTCAGCAGTGAGTGGTTCTTCCTGGTGCTTTCAGTCCTTGCTTGATCAGTGAGCAGGGGAGTGAGTGAAAGAGAGAAAGAGAAACTGTCTTAGTTCTCTTCTCAAACCCTAGGGCCCCTTTATATAGGACCTGCACCAGGGAAATTACACACAAAGGATGGATGGTCAGGATGCCCCTGATCAGCGCATCCAATGGTTGTAATTAAACAACCCCTAAAAGCCATAATCTTGACTTATTTGACTACAGAAAACTGCAGATCACTTATATATCCAACACCTCCAACTTTCCAAACCAAGGGAATATAACATATTTGATGTAGCCCAAACAAGGGTTAGACCTTGCTACTTTTGGAGGGCAGAAAGCCCGCCGTATTTTTCTATTTAAATCATCCTGCAATAAACAAAAGAACATTTACAAACTCTTTCAGTCTTTCATAGAAACACTGAACATTAGAGCTAAATATTGTCCCGAAAATACAAATTATATTGTCCACCAAAAATTGTAGCATGCTACTGTTACATATACCTATGATTCTAATAAGTTACACCGGCAAAATGAAACATAAAAGCACCAAAGAAGTGTTAATGTTGAACTACTCGATAAGATTTAAAAGGACTCAACAAATGGAGAAAAATAAAGCAATTTGACATGAAGCTCTTATACTGTACACGAATCTTCAGGCCTCTTTTAAATCAAAGATGGAAATTGCATTGTAGAACCTCTTATAGTAGTAGCTTTTTATAGAAGTTGAGAGGAAGTACGGCGCGACTGGACAGCAAAAGCTACTATAATCTTGGACAGACTTAGGAGAAAAAAATATATTATTGTTCACTATAACCAAGATTGTATAATTTTACTGCATGATTACATTTTTTAACTCAATACACCTCCAAAACTCTTGAATTGAAATAACCGTGCAAATTTATCTTGAAATGCAAAAGGTACATACATTGTGATATAACCAGAGTCAGCAGTATAGGACAACTATCTGCCATTACAAGATGATAACATTGGATACCTCCTCATCGTGCATAAAGATAGTCCGTCCTAGATCTCTTAAGTCTTGAAAGTCAGGGTCTTCTAGTAAATTAGGTAGCATATCTGTACTTCAAGCTAAGGATATATTGCATGGAATATCTGTTAAGTATACTATATCACCACTTTCTAAAAGATCGGTCTTTTAGGATAGTTGTTGGTTGAACTATTCTAACATACTATCAGAGCCTGAGGTCTTGAGCTCAAGTCTCAGCCCCGCTTCTTTCTCCATCTCCACTCAGTAAAGGGTGTGAGGCCTCTGCTCAGTAAAGGGCGTGAGAGGAGGCATTGTTGTTATTTCCACATCCAAGTCGGATGTGAAGGGGGTGTTAAGTATACTATATCACCACTTTCTAACTGATCGGTCTTTTAGATAGTTGGTTGGTAGAACTATTCTAGCAATATAACCATCCAAGCTCCAAAAAGTCAAACAACAAACTCGATGAAACACACAAAATAAATATAAAACAATAAGAATGTCTCAATCAGGATACTGTGCAGCATAATAGCTGGTTTGGTTGCCCTATTTATATCTTCACAGTAATCTCTGGCTAGCATGGTATGTCTCGATTATCCATGCTAAAGAGCCGTATGTCCGCCTGCAACTACCAAAAAAAGGAATTAATTTGATTTCCTGGTCAAGGTAAAGAATATATACTCCTAAACAGTGTGCTCATAACACAAGTTGTATTGTATGATGTGAACTGAATTTTGTTGTCCATTATAAGCAGTTCCTCTATATGGGGATACAGTGACCACGACACCAGTTGCAGATGTGCGAAAGGAAAAAAATGCACGGTCTATAGTAGAAAATGGAAGCTGAAAGGATTCTTCATTCAAAGGACCGGCTTACGGTGAATTATCCTGTGAAACCTTAGTCCTGCATGGTTTGCTAGTAACTTTGTTTAGTTTCACCTCAGACAAAGAAAACAAAAGCATACCATACTATCTGTTTTCCCAGATCCTAGCTACAACCACGTAAGACATTAAACTTTTTAAGGGACTTAATAAGGTCATATATAGTGATTCTGGTGTGCTCACTAAAAAATTTCTGAACAGACAACCATACTGGTTGATACGATGTTAAAGTAGGAACAACTTGCTTCAGTCATAGTGGGTACTTGTTTCTCCTCTAAATTGACTACGTCAAAATCTGACATGTTTTAATAACCCGTAAACATATACTGCTAAGAGCACAAATAAAAACAAAACAAAATTAGCGATGTTTTCTTTGTTAAAAATATATGATACATTTCATAATGAAATAAACCAACCTTGTGGCATAATATAGCAGCGACCTGCATGCAAGGGTAAAATATCTCAGGAGCAGGCAGTCTTTGTGGCCCATATGATGCCTTGTTCCAACAAAACCTGCACAGCAGACATAATGTTTGTTACAAGAGGGATGAATGATCTGAAAATGTCATGAACAAGTTCAAAGCTTCACAAGTTCTATACGCATTAAAAAATAAATGATGTAAATAGGGAGATACCCTGCCATCATATTCATGGTGTATTTTCTTGAAACTTCCACCGCAAGTGGCCAGTAATCGATCGAATGGTGATTCAATTCGTCTGATAACCATGCAAGCTCTACTCTGTCAAGGTCCATACCAGCTGCTTCCCACATCTCAATATTGTAGTAGCCAATGGTCCGTATTTTTTTTAGGTCGGTTCCAATCTTATAGTGTCGCTGCAGAAACCAGTCTGCCATCAATATTTTTACTGCGAAACCAGCTTTGACCATCTTGTTGACATAGATCGTCTTCATAATACCCTGGAAGATGAGAACAGGCCCATGCAACCAATTAGTTTGCAGACAATATGTTACAGGTTAGAACAAACTGGACCTGACCAATTGTTAGTACACAGAAACATAAGCAAAACGGCGACTTGAGCACTGCCTAAGATGAGGAGAACGGCTATTCTACCGTGCACGCGAGGTAGCATGCACAGCCCACCGGTTATACATTTAAACTGATCTTCTGTAGAAATATCAAGTATATCACCTTCTGGTTTTACATTAAGTTAGGCTACACCAAGATTGACCCTACTGTAGAAGACCGAAAGTTTGGTGTGGGTGAGAAAAGTTGTGGTATTAAAGTCTGATGGGTAGGGTAGATGTTATAAAGCTAAACTTACCGGATCCAGAGAAAATTGAATCTGATATTCCCTCCGATCCATATTACTTGTCATTGAAATGGATGTATGTTAGTTAAGGGCGGATTTTCTTATTTGTGATGGCATCCTTGTCTTGAATCTCGAATGAATTGCGTAGCACTAAAACATGTCTAGATATATCCATTTTAGTGACAAGTAATATGGATCGGAGGGAGTATTTATTATTCTTTTTGGATACTCTAAGGTTCAGCAACAAGCATCTATCTATCTATTACTATACTAAAAGTAATATAAGCGTGTTTTTCGAGGCATCGGGTTGATCCACATCACTTAATTATTTTGATAGTTGGATCTATAATCTATGGTTAGGATTTAAAAGGTTACAACACTGTGTAATGTGTTATTTGACACGGTCTATGTTAGATATAGGCATCAAATATAAAAGAAAAATACCGTAAAATATATATCTCCACCGGACTCGACCTGGGTCCGTTTGAAAAAATGCAAGACCTATCTCCACAGGACATGACCCGGGTCCGTTTGGAAGCTAGCCAGGACATGATTTTTTTTTTGAACGGGAAAGGTCCCGAAGGACCTAGAGCATGCATTTAATCGGCGGTGGGGTTACAATTACAAAAAGGACCCTGAAGAAAAAGGAAATTACAACCCGGTCCCGAACTTTTACATAGAACACCCACAAAGAGATATGAAAAACGCAATCGAGACCATGCTCGTTGCCTTGCTCAACGCCGATCGAAGACGACCTCCGCCCGCGGCCACCCATGCCTCCACCGGGGACTAGACCACTTGGGGAAGCAGCGGCGAACGATGCCACGTCGAGGTCGGAGTAGTTCCTCCACCCAAGGAGGAGAGAAGAGCTCAAGCCGCCGTCAGGCTCAAGCGCAGCAGGGCCACTCCTGTGACCGAAGATAGCCACGGCGAAGCTTCGCCGCCGCTTGGAAGCTGCTGCCCAGGTCGCATGCTCCACAGACCCGGCGAACCATCTCTTCTGCCCAACAGCCCCGACTTCAACACCCTCCTCTCCCTCGCCACCAAGGCCGGCCAAGAGAAGGGGCAGAGACGCAGAACCATCAAACAGGAGACGGAGGCGCTTATTCCACCAAGGGCTCACCTGAAGGGAGGCCACCGACGACTTCCACCATGGAAGCTCACCAGCATCCCCTAGCAGCGACCGCCCAGCGACGCGCCGATGCGCTGGAACGGAGACCCTCTTCTGGCACAACCGCCCAACAACACCTCCTCCTTGTTTCTTCTCCCCCTCGCCACCATGGCCGACCGGCAGAAGAGAACACAGGAAGAGATAGAAGAAAAGCAGGCGCCAGGGAACAACGGCTTTATGGGAGACGGTGGTGGTCTTCGTCCTGCCCTTCAACTCCGTCCACCAGAGCGAAGAAGAGGAGAGAAGAAACCCTAGAAGTCCCCAGATCTTGCCGCCGAGATCTGAGGCCGCACCGCCAGCTACGGGCAAAAAGCCCAACTCCGGCATCACGCCAGACGACCTACAACTACTCTGTACAAGGCGAGGCACTCCATCCCCCACTCTCCAAGCGGCGGCGCCGCCGGGGAGGAGAGGATGGAGTCCTCGGAGAGGGGGGTCGACTCTCAAACCAGAGGAGAGGAGAGGGAGAGGAGCCGTCAGCGAGAGTTAAAACCCACGAGACAATGAAATAGCCAGGACATGATTGTGCCCATCTAAAAAATGCCTATACTAGCTAACTAGAACGTGATGGTAACTTGGAAAAGTAGAATGTTATATCTCCATGCGGGCAACTTAACCATCCGCGGCTCGTGAGACACCATGCCTGATGGGATCCACTCTTTGCATGCATTTTTTTTTTCAGATGCTCTTTGCTGTTTTTTCAGATGCTCTTTGCTAACAAATTGACAACACGAGCAACTAGCAAGAATTTATGCACATGTCTAAAACCTCGTGTATTTCAAATGTGGGTCGTCGGAAACAAGAATTGTCTACGTAAGATAAAAAATAGTTAACACATTTCTTGTCATATCCTAGAATTTTTGTGAACCCTAAATTAGCGGCTTACACCCTGCAGGTCTTCACAATATATCCGGCGATTGCAACCGATATATACATCATCATAACTGTATATGGAACTGACTTATAATGGCTTAGATCTACCTATTTTTTTGCATGCTCATACTTCCAAACATTAATGTGACATCAGTGAATGTTAATCTGACACGCAAAGTGTGTTGAGTAATATATATTCTGTAAAATAATGGACCTAGAACAATGTCAGGTTATTTATATACACAAATTTGAACACATGACAATGAAAAAGTGACAATTAATATGTTAATATGTGTTAGTATTCGTAGTTTATTATCCCTTACTTATAATTTAAGAGGATGTGCCGCTGGAATTTTACATATTTATTTTATGTTTTAATATTGTGAATTAAAAAACTGACCTAAATTATTGTGCTATGGAGAAACTACTAATCAAGGATTTTTGGTGGACAAATAGCTTAAAGTTATGTAGGAGGATCGTGAGATCGATAAAAAATCATGTGAGGAGAAAAGCAATTAAACCATGCACCAATTAGTTAATATGTAGAATGAATGTATCGAAGGATAAAATATACATGTGAGAATGTGGTGAAGAAAACATATAAAAATATGAATACTTTTGTTTCAATACATATGGCATTCTGGCTAAAGAGAATAATAAAATATATCACCAAATACGAGCTTAAAATTATTCTTAGGCTCACATTATTTGGAATGTATTTATAGAAAAATAATCATAAGACTTGGAGATGGTGTCTCTGTCTAAAATGTGACATAATTGAGAATGGACAAAGAGTCTTAATATTTCATGTTAGGGAGTAATGATGAAAAAAATTGATTGTGACAAGATAAAATCCAAAATCTCACTATATAGTTTCCCCTATTCACCAGTAAAATTATTATTTTTCACTTTACTAAAAAATATATATTAACCATTACATTAGAAAAAGTTTTTCAATGTCTTCGGATACTTATACAAGCACCCAATCAAATTATTGTAGTTTTTAGTGTTAATATTTTTAAAAAATATATACAACATTAGAAAACAAAAGTTGTAAAAGCTTAATTATTCATTCGCATGAGACTTTGACTTGAAAGAGAATGACCCAAAGTCGTCGGTCGCGCAGTGTTGCCAGAAACTCAAGGCGGCTGAAAGATTTCACGAGTTTACTTAAATGTGGTATATAAACTTAATACAAGATTGCACGATCTTGAGTTTTTAAAGCTGAAAAAGAAACCCAAGGCAACCGAAAGATTTTCTCTATAATGCCTTATAGACAGAATTGGTTGTGTCACATTATCCTATATTTTTCCGATGCAAAGTCACCTTACCTTATGAAGACAATGAAGGAGTATGCATATGTCGTTATAATATTAGGATTTAGTGTTGATAGGTGAACTAGAATGATCTTTTGAAAGATATTAGAAACCATAAAAATATATGTCTTTTCAGCATCATGCGTGTACATAAGAAACCATAATTGTCATATTAAAGAACATATGATGGACCAGAAAATATAGAATTGATCCAAAACATCTCAAATCTCAAGGTAGACAAATATATTTAGCTAGCTGACAACAAGTTGTAGTTTTCATAGAAGTTATTAAAGTCTCCTCAACCTTACTGTGAACATATGTGTACCAATATGTCTTAAAATTTGTGCACTACATAATCCGAGCACAATTTCATGTATGTTCATTAATTTACCATAACTAACTTATCCTTACAACTATACATAAAATTCATTAGGCGATACATTGTTGTTTACACATCAACATATAGGATATGTTCACTTGATGTCAACCACAAATTTCTAAGCATATATAAGTTTGAGTTTTAACCTCACACTAAAATAGCATCAAATAAAAACTACATCATATAATCTAATATAAATTATGTGTACAAATCTTATATCATCACTTACACAAGTCACATATAATCATTTATATATTCTTTTATCTTTAAATATTTATTATTATCACACAGATTGAAGATGATTAAAGATGTCTCCCGCACAAGTGATTTTTATTTAGCATAATATGTATGGTGACTACAAAACTATGTTAGGTGTAGTCGCATAATATTAGCTTCTATAGATTCTAAAAAGGTTTATAGACATACGCGGATGTTGCCCTCGCAATTCACCATACTAGTTATATACTAAAAGCAATATAAGAGGTTGTTTTAAGGCACCACGTTGATTCACGTTATCTAAATTATTAAGACAGTAGAATATATTATTTATGGCTAGGATTTAACGGGAGAACCAAAATTACGTAACACTTACCTGATTGGACGTGCCAGTTGACACGTTGTCTATGCCCTGTCCGTATCTAAACTATAGTCATGGTTAATACACAGAGTGTCTATCAGGTCGGATCATATACATACATAATTAGTTCCGGGCTGCCGTCCTCTCACTTACGCAAAGAAATAATATACAGATCTTTTATTGGCTGTCCTCCTCTCACCCATAGGGCCGTCAACGAGCCGAACTCGAGCGAACATTGTTAGGCTCGGCTCGAGCTCGATAGAAGCTCGAGCCGAGCTCGAGCTCGCCTAGGTTGACCTTCGAGCCTACATCTAAGCTCGAATTCGGCTCGACCAAAGCTTGAGTAGGCTTGAGCTCGGTTCGTTGAATCTCGGTAAGAAAATTTTAATATATCGACATGCAGCTACATAGCAAGAAAATAGTAAAGCTTGAAAACAGAATAACAGAAATATCTTTGAATCTCATATAATAGTAATACAGTGCCAACATGCCAGCATAATTATTTTAGCAGTCTTACAGCAGATGAAATAATAATAACAGTCTCAATTTACGTCTGTACAAAAATCACGAGCTTTATCGAACTGTTTGAGTTCGGCTCGTCTAAGCTCGCGAGCTCGAAAACAGGTTCGAGCTTGGTTCGTTAGAGAGACGAATCAAGCTCGAGTCGAGCTGTTAACGCGCCGAACTCGCACAGTTTGTCAAGCCCGAACTTTTTTGACAGCCCTACTCACCCATGCCGCAGCTGCTAGCATCGATGGCCTTGGGTGAAGTTGATGCCGGTCCCTCTCCCTTCTGAGCTTCCCTCCCGACGCAGCGGTTAGCATGGATTCCCTTAATTTTTGCTACTCCCTCCGACCCATATTAGTTGACTTGGATTGTCAAAATTTGGATGAATCTATATACTAAATAGTGTCTAGATTCATCTAAATCTAGACAAAATTGAGTCAACTAATATGGGTCGAAGGGATACACACAACATGCAATTTATAGTGCGAACTGCCGAGATGGTTGATTAATTTGACTCATAGTTGTTTGGCATAATTCCCAACTGGGGACATAAACGTGGTTGGCAGTACAACAAGTCAAGATGCTTTCTCCAGGTGATCCGTCATAGATTAAGAAGGTCTATAGCACATATTGATTTTTTTGTATCTAGCATATTTGACCGCGCTGACATGGTGCACAGGTTCGTAGATTTTTAGTCTTTGGTAATACAAAATAATTGATAATTAAGACTATAGATCTGATTTGTTGGATCATAAGAAGAGATTCATCCCTCTATCACAATCATCGGGCCAGAGAGGGGCATCACAAATTAGATGAGTAGTTAGTGTGGAGTGTGGTTATGTCTTCCTAATTGCCACACTTGCATTAATAATACATCGCCTTCTTTAGAAAGGTGTGGAGCATAGTTTTAAAAACCAGACCGGTTCAGTGGTTGGACTAGAAAAAACCTAAATCAATGGCCTCATCGGTTTTTAAAAGGCAACAGTTCAAACACCAAAAAACCAGGGAAAAAAGGATGTTGCTAAAGGAATTGAACTCAAAGCCATTTGTTACGTATAAATAGCACAACATGAGACCCAATACCACTTCGGCTCACCATCTTTCATCATTATATATTGAAATATACACTATATATACCTTTTGTGGTCATCTTATTAAGAAATTTGCTTAAATTTTAATTAAAAATAGCGTTTTGTTGTCGCTATTGAACTGGATGAACCGGTGATCCGACCATCAAACCAGTGAACCAGTTGCCTCACGGTTCACTTACCGGTCCAGTTTTATGTTGTGGAGTAGTTAGTGTGTTACTGCAGGCAAATATAAATTAATACATGAGTGTAGTTATGTTCCTAAAAAATCATTGATAGAAAGTGAAATAATTTTGATGATTGGGGTACGGTAATGCAGTTATTTTTGTAAGGAAAAAATAATGATATGATGCATAATATTTACTTAGAATCAGATCATTATCATGTGGTATCCTATGAAACCGTGTCATATTATTATTCTGTGTATATTAATAAAATTAGTTTCTTCGGATCATAACCATTGTGTTAACTCATGCAATGTGTTATTGGTCCTCCAATATTCTTCATCCCTTTTTGTTCACAAAAATCAAGTAGAATGTAGGTGATGACCCACAAGTATAGGGGGTGTATCGTAGTACTTTTGATAAATAGGAGTGTCGATCCCAACGGGGAGCAGAAGGTGCTGAACAGTGGTATGGAGAAGAAAATCCCTGTGAATACTTAGCAAACAGATTTTTATTGGTTTTCTGACAAGGCAACAAAACAAAGAGCAAGTAACAGAAGTAATGAACAAACGGAGCAAAGAGCCCAATCCTTTCTTAGCAAAGGACAAGCCGGTGGAAATACTTATAAGGACCAAATGTTCTTGGAGACACATAGAATTCTATCAAGTGCTTTCGCTTCAAATAGTTGAGTACTCTTCTCTAGTGTTTATAAGTGTTGTTTGGGTGAACCTGTGCTAACATACCGCCCTTCCTAGGACTAATACATACTTGTGATTAAACCCCCTGCAAACATCCGTAACTACAGGAAAGTAATTAAGATATAAATCTAACCACAGCCTTAAACTTTGAGATCCTACACTACCTTGTGCAAAGGTGTCCTAACGGAGGTTCAGGTTTCTGTCACTCCGACAACCCCGCGATTAGTAGCCAAATACACAATGCATTCCCCTAGGACAATAAATGGTGAAGTATCATGTAGTCGACGTTCACATGATATCACTAGAAGAATAGCACCACAACTTAAATACTAAATTATTGAATAATAACTCATCACAGATTCACTACTAAAAAGATGAATTCTCCCATGTCCTCAAGAACTAAACGAACTACTCACAAGACATCATATGGATCAAGATCAAAGATGATATGATAATGGATAACAATCTGAACATTAACAATAATCCAATGGTTCCACTCACAAGCATCAACTACAATAGTAATCAACACCGGGAAAGTTTCCCCTAAAAACTAAAGCAATATCCAACACAATTGTTATAGCGGGACGGAATGGTGATGATGGTGCTGGTGGAGATGATGGTGTGGATGATGATGATGACCCCGATGAAGCCTAGCTTGGTGATTGTGTTGGTGACGGTCTCCCCTCCTCGGGAAGGAATTCCCTCGGCAAAAATCTGTCTACCGGAGAGATCTTTCTCTCTCGGTGTTTTTCGCCCCCAGAGGCGGCGGAAATCTATCTGTGGTCGCTCCCCTGGTATTAGGGTTCCATAGGTAAGATATAGGCGAAGGGGCGGAGTCGGAGGTCGGGCAGGTGGGCCACACCTGCCCTAGGCGCGGGGTCAGGTGGGCCTGCGCCTAGGGGGTGTGGGCCCCCTGAGGCCCATCTCCGTCCCTCCTTCTGGCTTCCTTCGTATTCTGGTAAAATAATATGTTTCCATATTTTTCTGGTACTTTTCTGATCTTCACGAAATTGCACTGAAACGCCTTCTTTTCCATCAGAATCCAGACTCCGTCAGTCCATCCTCCAGGAATCATCCAACATGCATAAACAGAGTACAAGTGGAATGTTGAAAACGTTCCCCGTGATAGCACGGTTCTGCTAATTCCAACATATAGATGCAAGCATATACAACTTCGATGTTCACAATGGTTCAGGTCTATTAGGGGAAAGCAAATATGGTGTGCCATCAAGTTCGTGAGAGCTTTACTAACTAGTTTTCACATAACAAAATACTTTTTAATTTGAAAGGTAGATGAAGCTTGAGAATTTTCTAGGAATAGCAAAAGCTACTAGGTAGATATGGTGGACACAAGTGGCAATAGTTTTGGGTTCAAAGGATTTTGGAAACATGAGAAGTATGCCCTCTCAAAACAGGTTTTTGGCTAGCAAGGATGGGTAGCAAGCAAGAGAGTTGAAAAAAACAAGCAAACATACAAGTAATAAAGCCAAACATGCAATCTTCCTTGAAGACACAAAAGAATCTTAAATAAAGAATACTAAGCTTATGATCCAACAAGAAAGAAAACAAATGATACCAAATAATTGTAAGCTTTTTCTTTCTTTATTTTTCTTTCAAAATAATGCCACTGACCAGAACTCGGTTTGCCAAAACCAATTTAGATCCACTTGATGATCCCAAAGTGGTGCCAATACTGATCAACAAGATTCATCATATACTAGATATTGCAAACTAAAAATAAGAAGTGCAAAAAATAAAAGATGAGACTTCTTATTAATAATCCAATAAAGGCACTCACACCAAGGGATACATAGATAATCAACTAAAGGAGAGATACTTCCACATGCAAACCAAACTATAAGATAACCTCTCTACCACATATATGAATCCACTAAAAAGCTAAAAGATAAAAGATAATGGTGGTGATACTGCGGCACTCCCCCAAGCTTGAAACAAGCCAAGGGGATGCCAAACTTGATGACGAATTACTCCTTCGGTGGTGGTGTTCTTTTGATAAGGTCTTCAACAAGTTTCTTCAAATCCTCCATATCGAAGGTTAGAGTACGAATTAACTCCGAATTATGCTCAATGCAGCCCATGATCAACTCGGACCGAGGTTCCCAGTCCTTGTTATTCTTCCTCCATTCTTCCAAATTAGAGCGTTTCTTCCCTGCACGGTTAGAACAAGGGGTACTAGGAGGAAGTGTGCGCGGAGTGAGGATATGACACGGAGTTCTCCCTCTTATATACATCCGTGCTGTCCTCCTAAGCTGGGTAGGTTGTGCCACCAAACCAATGCTTGTGACGGTAGCGCGGGTGTCCGGTTGCTTGTCCTCCTCCATGTCACCTTCATATCCTACTGAAATCTCCTCCTCCTTGGGGACTTGAGGTTCTTCTTCCTCAGGCTTCTTGCCTTTGTCATTGGCAGAGGCCATGGTGCTCTAAACTTGAGAAGATTTCCTGATAGAAACAGATCGAAACGAAAACATGACGAGAACACGATGCACGAACCTCGGGGGGATCCGGGGGTTATATATTATAAATTTTCAATGCATATGGAAGGTTTTGACACGGAAACAAGGCGGAGACGGAGTTCAGGGGTGGAACACCCCCTCGAGCGCGGGCCAGCCGGGTCTGGGTGGGTTTGTCCACCCCTGCCCGCTTCTCTTCAGTCTCGTCTCGTAACTTCCCTTATGTATTAAAAACATCAAAAATATAAAAAGATTGGGGTTTCACGAACCTTCTGTTTTCACCACTTTTACCTATTCAAAGACGAACTCTGCAGATTCCTTTTATCTTTCTCCTGAAACTTTCCTTATTACAAAACCCTTGCACAAACTCAATGAAAACATTAGTGTAAGCAAAAACAATAAACCTTTGGGTACACACTTCAACTAAAAACCCATCAAAACAAAAGCTCCTGTAAGAGGCAAATGCAAATGATGGCAGAAATCTGTCAAAACAGACCAGCAGGTAAAGATTGATTTTTTCGAAGACCTTATGTTGCTCAAATAAAAAAGTGCAGAACTGATGAAATTTGGGTAACAATTTGGAGAACAAGTTCATAAAAATTCAGCTCCATCCAAAGTATTGAGCTTCCTCACGAATTTTTACAATACAACATAAAAATTTGTCCCAGGACAACCACTTTTCACAACTCCTCTACTTCACAAAAGTAGTTGAACTTGACACAAGAACCAAAACAAAAAGGATGGGGAGCGGTTATTATTGAGGTAATAACTTCCAAGACTTGACAAAACTCTTGGGTTATCTCCCAACAAGTACTTTTCTTTAATGCCTTTAAGTTAGGCTTGAAACTTTCAAAGATGCTCACAAAGGATATATATATCTGAAATGAAAGAGAGCATCAAGAAGCAAATAACCAACACACTTGAGCCTAGCCCACTTCCTATGCACGGGGGTATCATGATAAAACGAATTGCTGAAACAAAAGGCCACAAGCATAGGAATACAAAATAGATGCAACTTCAAAGCTTTCAACATAAAACGAGGAAACTTAACATCATTGAGATGCATAAAACCATGTTTTCCTCTCTCAAAATAACTTTCAGTAGCACTTTGAATAAAGTTGACAATATAACTGTCACTTAAAACAACTTTATCATCAGAATAAGCATACTTACAGTCACCAAAAAGAGGTCCAAGGTCATAGACTGGATCAATAGAAGCAAGTTGTTCCATCCTGAAATCTTTATTAGGCAAGCTATTTTCACAAGGAGCTTCAGCAAATTTGGAAAAGTTAAACTCATAATAATCTCCATCAAACTTAGTTAAACTTTTCCTTTTTACAATCATAATAGCTCCACAAGTGTTCAAGAAAAGTCTACCAAAAATGATAGGATAAGTTTTGCTAGCTGTTGAATTAAGCACTAGAAAATTAGCAGGATACTTAATCTTACCACAGAGAACCTCAACATCTCTTATCATGCCAATGGGGCAAATGGTTTCCTTGTTAGCAAGGTGAATAACCACATCAATGTACTCAAACTCACAAGGACCAATCTCATGCATAATTTCCCTGTAAAGCTCATAAGGAATAGCACTAGAACTAGCAACAATATCACATAAACCATAGTAGAAATGATCACCAATTTTAACAGAAAGCACAAGAACACCAGCTTTTCTAGCCTTACTAGGATGAGATATAATATTAGAAGCGTCTTCACAGAAGACAATGTTCTCATCCTCTATATTTCTAGTGACAGTGTTTTCCACAATAGCTACCATTGGTTCATCAATCAAATGCTTACTAGGCTCCACAATTTTCATTCTACCTTTGTCATTTGCACTAATAATCATAGAATACTCCTTTACCTTAGTTGGGAAAGGCATTTTCTCAACATGAGGTTCAGGCACAATATGATTAGTAGTACAAACTTGAGTACTTCTAACTGGAACATGACTAACAACATCTTTATAAGGAGCATGGTACTTATTCCACTTCTTCTTGGGAATTTCTATGTAAGAGGCAAAGACCTTAAAACAGTTGGCAATACTTTGGGAATCAAGACCAAACTCATTACTAATATCACGGAAGTTGTCAGTTCCCATAAAAGATTTAATGCATTCATAATCATAGTTTATACCTGACTTTCTTCCTTTGTCGTTCTCCCAAGCTTCAGTGTTCTCTTGAATACGGTCTAGAAGATCGCATTTAGTTTCTTCCTTCATACGTGTGAATGATCCAGCACAAGAAGCATCTAGTAAATCTCTATCATGAAGAGAAAGCCTAGCATAAAAGTTATTGAGAATAATATTGTTAGGGAGTTCATGAATAGGACATTTAGCATTAGTAACTTCAATCTCCCCCAAGCTTGAGTTGTACTCTCCCCATCAAGAGGCCAAAAGTTATATATAATATTCCTATCCTTATGAATCTCACTGGGAGGATAAAATTTAGAGTAAAATAGATATGCCATCTCCTCCCATTCCATGGATTGTCCATTCTTCAGCAGCTTATACCATTATTCAGCTCTCCCTTTTAAGGATATGGAGAGTAACTTATTATTCACCCGTTCAATTGTGATACATGCACACTTAAACAACCCGCATAATTCATGGATAAAAAGCAAGTGATCACCGGGATGGACAGTTCCATCCCCAAAATAATAATTATCCATAACACGATTAACAATACTTGTAGGTATCTTAAAAGGATCTATCTCAGCAGGAGGTGGTTCATCTACTACCATAGCAGTGGTAGTAGTTTTCCCAAACAGAAAACCAAGTGGGTTATCCATATTGGAAACAAAGTAACAAGCAGTAACAAAAGAAATACTCACAGTAAAAGTTTCCCTTACCAGTTCCACTCTTCAATAGCGCTTCACTCTCCGGCAACGGCGCCAGAAAATAGTCTTGATGACCCACAAGTATAGGGAGGGTATCATAGTACTTTCGATAAATAGGAGTGTCTATCCCAACGAGGAGCAGAAGGTGTTGAACGGTGGTATGGAGGAGGAAATCCCTGTGAATACTTAGCAAACAGATTTTTAGTGGTTTTTTGACAAGGCAACAAAACAAAGAGCAAGTAACGAACAAACGAAGCAAGTGGCCCAATCGTTTCTTAGCAAAGGACAAGCCGGTGGAAATACTTATAAGGACCAAACGTTCTCGAAGACACATGGAATTCTGTCAAGTGCTTTCGCTTCAAATAGTTGAGTACTCTTCTCTAATGTTTGTAAGTGTTGTGTGGGCGAACCTGTGCTAACATACCGCCCTTCCTAGTACTAATACATACTTGTGATTAAACCCCTTGCAAACATCCGTAACTACAGGAAAGTAATTAAGATATAAATCTAACCACAACCTTAAACTCTGAGATCCTACACTCCCTTGTGCAAAGGTGTCCTAACGGGGTTTACATCACTCCGCAACCCCGATTAGTAGCCAAATACACAATGCATTCTCCTAGGCCCATAAATGGTGAAGTATCATGTAGTCGACGTTCACATGACACCACTAGAATAATATCACCACAACTTAAATACTAAACCATTGAATAATAACTCATCACAGATTCACTACTAACAACATGAGTTCTCCCATGTCCTCAAGAACTAAACAAACTACTCACAAGACATCATATGGATCAAGATCAAAGATGATATGATAATGGATAACAATCTGAACATTAACAATAATCCAATGGTTCCACTCACAAGCATCAACTACAATAGTAATCAACACCGGGTAAGTTTCCCATAAGAACTAAAGCAATATCCAACACAATTGTTATAGCGGGACGGAATGGTGATGATGGTGCTGGTGGAGATGATGGTGTGGATGACGATGATGACCCCGATGAAGCCTAGCTTGGTGATGGTGTTGGCGACGGTCTCCCCTCTCCGGGAAGGAATTCCCTCGGCAAAAATCTGTCTGCCGGAGAGATCTTTCTCTCTCGGTGTTTTCCTCCTCCAGAGGCGGCGGAAATCTATCTGTGGTCGCTCCCCTGGTGTTAGGGTTCCATAGGGAAGATATAGGTGAAGGGGCGGAGTCGGAGGCCGGGCAGGTGGGCCACACCTGCCCTAGGCGCGGGGTCAGGTGGGCCCGCGCCTAGGGGGTGTGGGCCCCCTGAGGCCCATCTCCGTCCCTCCTTCTGGCTTCCTTCGTCTTCCGGTAAAATAATATGTTTCCATATTTATTTGGTATTTTTCTGATCTTCGTGAAATTACACCGAAACGCCTTCTTTTCCATCAGAATCCAGACTCCGGCAGTCCATCCTCGAGGAATCATCCAACATGCATAAACAAATGAAAAGCCATAAGTAATACCTCATAATAAGACAAATATCAATGAATAGAGGTAATTATGATATAGAATGGTGATGCAAATTGGGCGTATCAGTAGGCAATTGGAAAAGTTTCAACAAAAGAAGCCTATCAGACAACACACATCCTTAATTTCTCACAGGTATTTTCAAGGTTTACAAAATTTGTTTTGTTATTGATTATGGATGTTTTTGTTACATGGTAATTGGTACATTAGAACCAATCCAAAGAATATATGCCATGCTTGGAGTACTTGAAGAGAAACATATATCTGTGGAAGGAGAGAAAGAGATGGGAGCGAGGATTGCTTATATATCATCTTTGGGGTTGTATATATGGTAGTTATGGTCAGGCTATGTGAAGCAGCGTGTGATCTGTCTTCTTAAGATAATGACGCACACATAGTTCTCATCCACGAAGTTTTACTAAATTATAAGATTCTTGGAAACTTCAATGAAAAAGAGAACAACATAGTTTCAGTGTATTAAAGGTCTACATATCATTCACTCTACTAGGGTTAAACAAATATAATCTCAGTCTACATGTGAGTCGGATTAACTTTGTTGCACATTTGTAAGTGAACGATATTAAATGATTATTTACACCAATGATAAAATAATAATGCAAACATAGAGAAAGCGGAACATTTATTTAGGAAACTCACTCAAGTGAGAATTTATTTGCGAGATTACCCGAGGATTCAATATTTTATTCCACGGAGGAAGTATCATGAAAATACTTGATTTACTTCGAGTAACAAAAAATAAAATCCTAACCAAGACTACTCAACTATCCTAAAATAACCGCCCTTCAGTGGAAGATTTTTTATTTTTCAAAATTTCTATAACTTTGAAGTTGAACTTAGTTTAAGTCAAGAAATTCTATTTTACGCAATCACAAGAAAAATCTCCACTAGCTCACCTCATTCTAAGAAAAATAAAACTAAATATAAGAAACATACCCCAGTAAATTAAAAACATAATAGTAATCATTGACGAATTAAGAAGCAAAATATTCTTATTTGATACAAGAAGAATCGACACAAGAAGAAGGCAATTAAAAAACTCGCAATTACTCTAGAAAGGAAGAAATTGTTTTATTTTTCTCGCCTTTGCCTTGGATTCGATTCTCTTCATTTTCATGAGATAGAAATGAGGAATTCCAAACATTTCGTAAACAAAAAATAGATCATAGATAATTCTAGCAATTAATTTACAATGAGGTGGGTGAGTCAATTAGAGTACGTGCATGTTTATTTATACAAGATGGTCTGATTGTAGAAAAATATGGACTACTCGCTAACCATGCACCAAACGGCGGGGAAAATAGAGTTTCTGGTCTCAATTAGCGAGCATACGACAATTGATCTAACCTATGACCACATTGCTGCATAGTTATGTTACTATCATCAAAATATCACATCTAACTACTAAAATAGACAAACCAAGTTCCAATATCATTACGTGTTTCAAGAAAATATTTTGTTGTCGTTCTTAGTATATTTAATCATATACTAAATAAATGTCACAGTTATAACTTGAGGAATATGTCCACATTACAACACTGTATTATGCGATGACGAATATGTTAAATAGGAAAAAAGATATCCACATATTATGGAAAGAAATGCTTCACACCAGAAATTATGCCCTCGCATTTGCGAGGGCCACTGTGCTAGTTCAGAAGAAAAAGAAAAATGCTATAGTAGTTTTCCCCATTGATATATCTGCTCTATGTCCATCATCGGGGATGGATCAAACCAAACATAGCAAATAGGATCAGACTTCTTTTTCAGCAGGAGGAGGAGGAGCTCAGCCTCATAGATGAACTCCTTTCCAATGCTCCTCACAACTGCGAACCTATCATCAGAACTCGTCTTCATGGTGTCCCTAGAAGTGAACGCCAATTTCAGATGCCTTTAGTACAACATATGGGGCCAACTAACAGCTTCCATGCGAGCATATGCTTACGTGATCGAAGAATGCAGCAACATATAAATTTTCAATTTGAAACAGAAAATAATAGAAACACGTTGTAATTGGGATTAAATTTTAGGTTGGGAAGAATTGACTAAATGAAACTCAAGGAACTAAATATTGCAAACCCATTCGTGCAAGTAAAGGGTAGAGGCTTTGAATAACTAGACTGTACTCTCTCCGACCCATATTAGTTGACTTAAATTTTTCTAGAGACAGTATCTAGCACTCAAACCCATTTTTCTAGATACAGATTCACGAGAAAAGTTGGGGCCGGTTCGATGAACATTGGCCTTTTCTGTTCAATGCTGTTATAGACAGTCTGGACTTGAAAGAGGTTATAATGTTAGAAAGGCAATTTACATGGGCTAATAGTCTTTTGAAGCAACATACGAAAAACTAGATAGAGTGCTTATGGATACTGACTAGGAACAAAAGTTTCCTATGGTAATTGTTCGCGCTCTTGAGCGTATTGAGGCTTTGTCAGATCATGCCCCTTTACTTTTATCTTTTGAATCACCTCTACGAAAGTCTACGAATGAGTTTAAATTTGAACTTGGATAGATGATCCGTGATGGTTTTTACGAGATGGTTAAGGCTATTTGGGAGAAACCAGTAGGTGACCAAACACCTATCCTACGATGAAATAAAAAAATGCATGCTTTACGCAAGTTCCTTCGGGGCTGGGCCAGGCACACAGCTGGTATCCTTAAAAACGAAAACTACGCCTAACATCTATAATTGATGACTTAGAGGCTTCCGCGGAGGTCAGGCTGTTCACTGTACAAGAAATTAAGCTTAAAAGCCAATCGAATGCAGAGATATCCCGACTTCTGCACGAGGAGGAACTCAAATGGTACCAACGCTCTAAAGCAAAATTTATTCTGGAAGGAGATGCGAATACTAGATACTTACATGCTGTTGCCAATGGCAAGCATAAGAAGAAACTTATTCACTCTCTGATTCAGGATGAAGGTATGATTGAGGGACAGGAGCATCTGAAGTCATATATCACTACCTATTATAAATCCTTGTTTGGGGCCAGCGGAAAAAAAATTCTCTCTGGATGAGTCCCAAATGACCGATATCTCCTAGGTTTCTGATGAAGAAAATAGCATTCTAACTGCCTCATATACCGAGGAAGAGGTCAAGAAAGCGGTTTTCCAAATGGAACATAAAAAAGCACCAGGACCTGATGGCTTTCCAGCGGAATTTTATCAAAAATTCTGGAACGTTATCAATGAGGACCTGATGAATTTGTTTGGGTTTTTACAAGTCGATCAATTAGATCTCTTTAGACTTAACTTTGGCAATATAATTTTACTGTCTAAGGTTAACAATGAAGAACGTATACAATAGTATCGTCCAATCTGCTTGCTTAACGTTAGCTTTAAGTTTTTTACTAAAGTTGTCACGATTAGACTGAACTCAGTTACTGGCAATGTTGTTAGACCGTCTCAAACCGCGTTCATGCAAGGAAGAAATATCCTAGATGGTGTTGTAATTTTGCATGAAACAATCCATGAACTACACTCTAAAAAATTAAATGGTGTACTGTTCAAGATTGACTTTGAGAAGGCATACGATAAAGTTAATTGGTCTTTCCTCCAACAAACACTCCGCATAAAAGTTTTTTCTAAGGAGTGGCGCGCTCTTATTCAGTCGTTTGTGTCTAGAGGTAGTGTTGCCATTAAAGTAAATGAAGATACTGGCAAATACTTCCAAACCAAGAAAGGCCTGAGACAAGGGGGTCCATTATCGCCTTTACTATTTAATATAGTGGCTGATATGTTGGCTATCCTTATTGAGAAAGCAAAGGCTGATGGTCAAACTGAAGGATTAGTTCCACATCTTATTGATGGTGAATTCTCTATTCTTCAATACGCCGATGACACAATACTTTTTATGGAACATGATCTAGAGAAAGCTAAGAATCTGAAATTAATATTATCAGCATTCGAGCAGCTATCTGGGCTTAAAATAAATTTCCATAAGAGTGATTTGTATTGTTTTGGCGAGACCCAAAATGAGGCCCACCTTTATGATGAACTTTTCGGCTGTGGTCAGGGTCAGTTTCCAATCAACTATTTTGGAATACCGATTCATTATCGGCGTCTCACAATTGCTGAATGGAAACTTATTAAGGAAAGGCTACAAAAACGTCTTAATAGTTTGAAAGGTAAATTGTTATCCCTTGGTGGAAGACTAGTACTCATAAATTCAGTACTTACTAATATGACACTGTATATGATCTCGTTTTTCCAATTACCAAAAGGGGTCTTGAACAAAGTGAATTATTTCCGTTCAAGATTTTTTTGGCAAGGGGATAGTGAGAAAAATAAATATCGACTGGCCAGATGGAATGTGGTTTGCCGCGCGAAGGAGTTTGGTGTACTAGGCATACACGATTTGCAAGTCAAAAACACCGCGCTTCTAGGCAAACGGATTTTTAAACTACTTACAGAAGATGGTGTTTGATAAACCATGTTATGGAGGAAATATGTGAGGTCCAAAGCTGTGTCTCAAGTGGTTTGGAAACCCGAAGATTCACATTTTTGGGCGGGTCTTATGGCCACCAAGAAACATTTCTTTCATTTTGGTGCTTTCGAGATTAAGGATGGATCATAGATTAGGTTTTGGGAAGATAAGTGGATTGGCCAAACTACTCTTCACGAACAATATTCAGCTCTATATTCAATTGTTAGACACAAAGGGGATACAATTTCCATAGTGATGGAAGACTATCCTCCTAATGTGTCTTTCAGAAGAAGTCTCATCGGACCTAGACTGTTATCTTGGAACAATCTACTATTACGATTATCCATGATACAATTGTCGGACGGTGTTGGCGTGTTCAAATGGAAATTATTAGAAAGTGGTAAATTTTCTGTTGACTCATTATATAAAGCTTTGATCCAACCTGATATCCCGGTCGATTGATAATAGTAAAATTTGGAAAATGAAAATACCCCTTAAGACGGAGATATTTGCATGGTATCTACGGAAAGGAGCAATTCTAACAAAAGATAATCTTGCAAAGAGGAATTGGCATGGAAATACACAATCTGTTTTTTGTTATCAAGATGAGACAATTCGTCATTTATTCTTCCATTGCAAATTTGCTCGCTCTATATGGTCATTCATCCAAATAGCTTCTGGTTTATCTCCTCTACGTTGTGTAACCAATGTTTTTGATAATTGGTTGCATGGAATTGTTGATAAGTACAGAACATTGTTTAGGATGGGAGCGCTTGCCATTATATGGTCGCTATAACTTTGTAGAAGTAACAGGATTTTTAATAATATTGTGTCTTCTCCTCTATAGGTTATTTATCGAGCCACGGCTATCCTTCAATCATGAAATATTCTCCAACGCATAGAGTTTCTCGACTTATTTGTGAAGGGATGTACGCGATTGGAGGACACAACGTGGGATATTTTCGACATGGATGGTCGCGTGATATGAGGATTTCGATAGTGCCTTTTTGTAATGCTTGTCTACTTTTAGGCTTAGTTCTGTCGTTCGTGTGGCTGTGTGCATCTTGGTTATGCAGATGTCGGGTATAAACATTAAACAGTTTTTGTTAATAAATGCGTCTATTTTTAAAAAAAACTAATATGAATCGAAATAAGTACAAATAATACTACGAGTAATACTGTTACGAGTAAACACGTGACTGAACTATCAACTGTGCATATGACGCTTCAAAGTAACAACCAGAACCGTCAAGATTTCCCCGATTATACGCCTGTATTCAATTTTCTAAATCCAACCCAGAAAAGGCTATATAAAGCAGACCGCGAGAAGTTGTCGGAGCCAACGACGGAACCTGATGAGCGGAACCCACGCCCATAAACGGCACAGACCTCGGCCCATCTCTTATCTTGAAGCCAAGCCCAGCCCAGCGGCGCCCTTATAGAACCAAGCAAGTAAAGCCCAAACGGGCCCATGTAACAACGCTTACCTTTTTGGCTGGGGGAAGGGGAAAATGCCTCGACTGAGCAGTTGGTTGTTGTGCTGCTGCTAGCTCACGCCGAGGAGCATCTCCTCTCGTCTCCGGTGCCAGGTTCGGATCGTCCTGCCCTTCTCCTTCGCGTTTCAGTCTGCGCGCCGTCGCTTGCTTCTTCTAGATCTGGGGAGTCCTTAGCTCGCGCGGGTCCTGTCCTCCTCTTTACCCATTCGCTTGGAGGTGGCGTAGATCTGTTCTTCTAAACGGCGATTCTGAAGCTCTTCTGATTCCTAGGTTCGAACTGGGAAAATGTTTCAGTGATATCTGAAGCCATTCCGGTGCTAAATTTTCCAGATTTACTGCCGATTTAGTATTTTAGAATCCACTGACTGATTTAGGTGGTACTGACTTAGTCATACCAGCAGGTCATCCGCCGCATGCTTATAATTCGCGCGCGTTAGATTTAGTCCTTGCGTGTATTAGGAATGCCTGATTGCGCCAATGCAAGATGCGCTGATACTGGTGGATGCCGCCTTTTCCTAGTTCGCAAAAGTAGTCTTAGCATCTGGTGCATGTGCATCTCATTTTAATATCTCTGGCAGCAACAGCAATAGGACAATAGATCTTTATTTTCCTTTTGGTTGGTATATGTCATGATGCCATGTCCTACACCGTGTAAACATGGATGGTACTAAAAAAACGACTATGAATTGATTTTATCATTTCATTTAGCACCTTCGACCAGATCTTCCAGTGATTTCATTGTGAAATATATGTTGTGCTGCTTACGGAGAATTATTGAGTTATATCAACTAGCTATGTTGTGGTCTTTGGTTTATATCTGGTTCTGATATATTTGCTTGGCATGTGGCTTATAGTTAGAGGAACTGACTGTTCATATAATTCCTTTTGGTTTCAGGTGTTACACAGAGGTTGTCAGGAACTGGTAACCATGGCCAAGGGCTGGATATTCTCTGCTTTGTTACTGGTGTTTCTTGTGATCGCTCCTGCTTGTGAGGCATTCTACTTGCCAGGTAGTTACATGCACACATACCGGCAAGGCGAGGAGATAGGGGCAAAGGTGAACTCTCTCACATCCATTGAGACAGAACTGCCTTTCAGCTACTACAGCCTCCCGTACTGCCGTCCTCCGGGTGGGATTAAGAAGAGTGCTGAAAATCTGGGAGAACTCCTTATGGGTGACCAGATTGATAATTCCCCTTACCGTTTCCGTGTTAATGTCAATGAATCCCTCTACCTCTGTACGACGAGCCCACTTGATGAGGTCAATGTGAACCTCCTCAAGCAGCGAAGCCGAGACCTCTACCAAGTAAATATGATTCTTGACAATCTTCCTGTGAGGAGGTTTACAGAGCAGAATGGAGTGACTATTCAGTGGACAGGCTATCCAGTTGGTTATACGCCTGAAGGTAGCTCTGATGTATACATCATTAATCACCTGAAATTTAAGGTCTTAGTCCATAAGTATGAAGGAAGTAATGTGAGGGTAGTTGGAACTGGGGAAGGAATGGAAGTGATCTCGGACACTGACACAGATGCCAAGTCTGGGTTTGAGATAGTGGGATTTGAGGTAGTCCCATGCAGTGTGAAGCGTGATCCTGAAGCCATGTCGAAGCTTACCATGTATGATAAGGTTGAAGCTGTGAGCTGTCCTGTGGAGTTGGAGCAATCTCAGTTGATCAGGGAGAAGGAGCAGATTACTTTTACATATGACGTTGAATTTGTAAACAGTGACATCAGATGGCCATCACGGTGGGATGCATACCTGAAGATGGAGGGTGCAAAAATCCACTGGTTCTCGATTATGAACTCATTGATGGTGATACTGTTCTTGGCTGGCATTGTTTTTGTCATATTATTGCGGACAGTGAGGAGGGACTTGACTAGATATGAGGAGCTGGATAAGGAGGCCCAAGCTCAGATGAATGAGGAACTCTCTGGGTGGAAGCTGGTCGTTGGAGATGTCTTCAGAGAGCCAACCTCATCAAAACTGTTCTGTGTCATGATTGGCGATGGAGTTCAAATTCTGGGTATGGCAATTGTCACCATTTTCTTTGCTACCTTCGGATTCATGTCTCCTGCCTCTAGAGGAATGCTGTTGACAGGGATGATATTCCTTTATATGTTACTTGGAATTTTGGCCGGATATGCTGCTGTCAGGCTCTGGAGGACTGTAAAAGGAACTTCTGAGGGATGGAGGTCTGTCTCCTGGTCAACTGCCTGTTTCTTCCCTGGCATTGTCTTCATTGTCCTCACTGTATTAAACTTCATGCTGTGGTCAAGAAATAGTACTGGAGCCCTTCCCATCTCACTTTACTTCACTCTTCTGTCCTTGTGGTTCTGTATCTCAGTGCCACTTACCCTTCTAGGTGGTTTTCTTGGAACAAGGGCTGAGCCAATCGAATTCCCTGTTCGAACCAATCAAATACCAAGAGAAATCCCTACTAAAAATTACTCATGGCTCCTCATATTTGGTGCTGGAACTCTACCTTTCGGAACACTCTTCATTGAGCTCTTCTTCATTCTTTCAAGTATCTGGCTCGGAAGATTCTATTATGTTTTTGGGTTCCTCCTTGTTGTGCTCCTTTTGCTGGTTGTGGTATGTGCTGAGGTATCTGTTGTTCTTACCTACATGCATCTCTGTGCTGAAGACTGGAGGTGGTGGTGGAAAGCTTTCTTTGCCTCTGGAGCAGTGGCATTTTACGTGTTCCTCTACTCTATCAACTACTTGGTGTTTGACCTCAGAAGTCTGAGTGGGCCAGTGTCTGCTACGCTATACATTGGATATGCTTTCATTGTCTCTCTGGCCATTATGCTAGCTACTGGGACTGTTGGGTTCCTGACATCATTCTCTTTCGTTCACTACCTTTTCTCGTCGGTCAAGATTGATTGAAGGCCTTATCTTGCACATCTCGAAAGACAGTACACACAGTGCTTTGATCATGGCACTGGAAAGCCATGTAGACAGTTGTGCCATTCTTAATGTAAACATATTACTGAGTCTTGAGACTGTTGTAGCACAATACATCTGGTATGTTCTAGTAGATGTGATTTTTAAGCTTGTGATAATTCTTTCTTATTTTTGCTGCACTGTTTGTTGATGCAAGTATGCTCTTGTAAAATCATGAAATTTGCCATATTTAAGTGCCTTATGCAACTGTTGGTTTCATTCTTTTTGTAAGACTAGCACAAAACCCGGCGCAACACTAAATCAAATAAACAATGTTTCATATGTTCAAATTCATGCGTCAATCAAACTGAAACGGCATGGAGTCCTTGATCACATTTGTATCATGCAATAGTGATAATTACGTTAACACATGCAACAATGAAAAACATATCTTGCCTGGAGCTCTATTGCTATTGTCGCCGGGTAAAACACGTGGATAACACCTCAACCTTGTCCGAGTCTGACTAATATCCATGCTCTGTTACAAGTGTGAAGAAATAAATATAGACAATCTTTTTATGCCTGTGCACCCAATAAATGTGACCATCTAAAATGTACTCCACAATAAAATTGGGTGCGCATGCATCACCTAACTCTGAAACTGCTCATAAAAAAAATTCTCCATAAGAAATCAATGCTAATAATCTAAAAATTAAATGTCATAATTGACGAATTGTTATCTCACCTCTACCACAATATAGATGATTATAATGATTTTATCTTCATCAAACCCCAGCACTACTTCTCACTGTACCTGAATGAGTAACCAAATTTCAGTGGCTTGGAATCGGGAAACCAAGATGATTTCAAAACACAAACAATGTGAACCCAATCTGTGAGCAGCTATACTCCCAGCGGTCCTAGCTAGCAGCAGGGAAAAGAGAAATTGCATGACCAGGTACAGAAAGGAGTGGATCAGAACCGCCATGTAATACTGTCTAGAGAACAGGTTGGTGGAGTGTTTTATTCTAATCGAACCCCATGGTATAGATCGATCTTATTCTCTCCGGATGTTTTTTTTAATCGAATCAGCATAGCTTATGGGTGGCAGTTAGGTAATATATGATTTAGTGGAGGGTAAAATGGTGTAAAAAAATGTTGGACCGGAAAAAACACTTTGTCCTTTATTATTATAGGTATAGATAGGTTTGAAATGTGAGAATTATTTTATCTTTGCAGTCACCAGTGGAAACGAGGCCTTTGGTTGAGCCTGGAAATGGGCTTTAACACCGGTCTTCTACGAAGGCGTACCAGCGTGGCCCGTGCAGCAAAAAGGAGCCCCCCTTTAACACTGGTTCGTGGCTTCTAACACCGAACCCAACAGCGGTTCTGGAACCCCAAACACCGGTTCGTATAAGAACCGCTGTTAAAGGGGGGCTCTAACACCGAACCCCCAACAGCGGTTCTGGAACCGCTGTTAGAGGCCTCTACGAACCGGTGTTAGAGGCCTCGTTTCCACTAGTGAGTGTAATTGATCTGTGTAAAATTGTGTTCCTCATAGATGCTACTTTGTGCATTTCTCACTTGTATTTGCCCACGGTTCTGTACAGTAGGCATGGTATTCATATGTATTGTTTATGTGATTCCTTGGTGACTAACAGCGACATGTGGTTAGCTTGCATTTGGTTTGCTCCTCTGTCGACTGTCGAATACTTTCCTTCAATTAAAAGTTAATTCTGAAATTTGTAAGAAACAAGTGTGCGTTGTACTTGATGCCTTTGCATATGACACCATAATTTTGATGGTTTCCGGATTGTTTTGCTGTTGCAATAATGTTGATAGGTACTCAAACATTTTAGTTTGATGAAATGTGTAGACGCTTTTTAATGTGCTAGTAAAATGCCCGTGCGTTGCTACGGCTAACAAATTATTAGTCATTGTATATGTAAATATATTGTGCACATAGATATTCCTTGTCATGTCATGTGGACAAACAAAGACATCTTTTTTACCGGCACTTTTCACCGTTGACAATTTTTTTTGGGGTTTTCCAAATTAATGGGCATGCGCTTCACCATTACAATCTAACGGATATAAATGTATTTGGATTACTCGAACCGTAGACCTTGCTCTTGACCATTTCTTCTATCACCCCTTCTCCTTCCCAACCAATCTCTCTCCCTCCCTCTTGCTCTCCGTCTCTCTAGGCTTCACTTCTTTCACCGTTTCCCTACTACAAAAACACTGCCATTGTATTTCATGGTTAACCCACTCCAACATGTCCCTCACCATTGTGCTAGTGTTTTATGCATCTTTAGCTAACAGATTCGTTCCCATATCCAATCATCATCCCAAGTTCAACAAACGTTAACTGTGGCAGTCTCTACTCCCCCAACAGAGTTGTGAAATCTCTAGCAATTTTCCAAAAATAAATATTGCAAGGATCAAAAGTCCCAAAGCAGGATCTATGTCACTCTACTTTTCTTCTTTTAAGCATAGCATGAGAGACGAGTGTTGTTCAGCTCATAAGAAACCTCTTAACTCAGGATTAAACTAACCCACAAAAATAACACAACACAAACAATGAGGAGAATAAGAATCTGATCTTTTATGAAGATCTTTAAGAAAGGGGTTTCTAGGGCCCTTGCTTTGTATAGAAAGCCACCAAGTATGGCTAGGAAACCCTTTTTGAAATTAAAATATGTAACCCATAAGATTAGAGCTATGAGAGCACGAGAACTAAAAGAAAAGAATACATCCTCAAAATAGCATTGTTTCATGTGTCCTAAACATAGCTATTTCAAGTCATGGTTCTGTTTTCATTGCTCCAAAGGCACATGTAGTTTACTCATTCACAATAGGAATTTTCAAATATCAATTATATACACCAAAATCCAATCAAGAATCTGAGTTTGAAGACTAAAATGAATAGAAAAGAAGTTCTGACTTTACATTTTGTTCACTTATTAACATATAGTTTTCCGAACTCTTATTGGTCATGAACTCACGCAACTGATAGCTCATTCGAGTGGTATGCGAAAAGCTTCACCAATGCTACAACATTTCCAAAACTGTATTACACCAAAATCCAATCAAGATTCAGAGTATGAAGACCAAAATGAATAGAAAAGAAGTTCTGACTTTACAGTTTGCTCACTTATTAACATATGGTTCAATTTTCCAAAACTCTTATCACTTATTAATAAATGGTTTAGTTTTCAGAACTCTTATTGGCCATGAACCCGTGCAATGGATAGCTCCTCCGATTGGTACGTGCAAAGCTTCACCAATTCTACAGCATTTCCACAATTGTATATCTGCCAGCAACAGACGGTAATTTGATACAAAAATCAGGTATTCGGTGCGTACAACGCAACATTCACAAAAAAGAAAGAGCATACGTTGCAACGTACTCACAAATATAAGCAGCAATGTTACATAGCATGTTCATATTCATAGTTACTCCAGAAAATGGACAAAAATATATTGCCTTAGAGCGTTGTTAGAGAAGTTTCTACCGAACAAAATTAATTGCTTGACCAACAATAGCAGAAAAAACCTGGATCAAACACAACATAAGGCTTTGGGGAGAATGCAACACCATAATATGGATCAGAGGAGCTCGAAGCTCACGAGTAGTCGTTGTACCTGAAACAGGGATGTCATCCTGCCACTTCAGGTACACGATGAAGAAGAAAATAATCTAATTAAGTAGTAAGCAGGGTACACAATGAAGAAACAAATCTAATTAACAAGAGAGGAGGATGGGAAAGAAGAACTGGAGTAAAATCACCCAATGCGTGATGGAACTCCTCTAAGCAAAATAACTATTGGATTGATTCATGAATATATAGAGGAAGAAAAATAAAGAAACGAAGTAGGTGGCTAGGCAGTGGACTTTTTTAAGGTTAGAAGAAGGCATTGCGTGGGTTACCTACATGATGGATATCGAGTAAAACTCGCCACCGACAACCAGACATGATCCAAGTCTCTCCCATGATTTCTTTCCGCAAGTCACACTCCTCTATTTCCCAGCTACTTGCGGAGATGGATCTACTGGAAACCAACACAAGAGATGAAAAGTTAAAGAAATGGATCGATTTCCTGCTGCAAAAGAGATCGACGACCAAGTCCTAACGACAGAATTGGAAAGCATTACAGTTTTAGGTAAACAACTGATCAGCGGAACTTTAAAAATTTCCTTAGATGGCGAGGGAAGTGCACTTACTTGCGGCAGAAGAAGATTGTTGTGCCATGACCTTGATGTCTCTATGGAGCTAACCTACTGTTCATTAAGATAGTCTTCCCTGAGAGCTCTCCATCACAATCTGTGGAAGTCAGGTAAATCAAGTAACACAAATTCCCCGAAATTCATGAGGTTAACTTAGTGAACTATAGCTAGGGGATACCAATGAAGTCAGGTCCAAGCCAAACAGCTACATGTGAAAGAATAATTTAGTTATAGATAACGAAGTATCTAAATTGGTCAACAAAGACATTCTGTGATGAAGGTGGCATAAACTTCTATAAAAATATGTTACCTCGAACCTTCATGCTCTCCAAATAAAATTAATATCCACAGGCGTTTGCAAGGGGAAACAATTTTACTCCAAAAAGGGTTATTTAATTTTTCCATCCCAATGGCATTCTCACAGAGGTAATACATGTAATGCGACAAACCTGACTATGCAAGCCACCAAAATAACTGGAACATAATTCCCAGTATTCTAGGTTCTATATAAGGGTGTGCAAAATCTGACACCGTCTATACTGCTCAAACCGGCCAAAATTTGTAGAAATTCATTCGCAAGCCCAATCTCAAGTTTGGAAATAGTACAAAATTTCATACCAGCCCAAACCGTCCAAACCGGTCAAACTGGGTTTGCACAGGCTTAGTTCTATATATAGTATGGAAAACATAATTGAAAAGCACTCTGTACTAAAAATTATACTAACAATTCAAATCATATATCCCTACAATTAGTCACGTAGTATGAAAATTACCCATTGCTCATGTACTTTGTGTTAAGACATGATCAATGAGTAGCATCAAGGCAAGTGTCCAGATGTCCATAGTACATCACATAATATGATTGGTCCAGTGGCTGCTGAATTCAGTACCAAGCACACTAAACATTTTATTATATATTCTCCTATGATATTCACATTCCAGAGTAGTGTATCATACAAATACTTTGCTAAAATTTCTAAAATTATAGCACCTTTCTCATTCACATGTTAAAATCTGTGGCAAAAAATCAGTGCATATCGCAAATTCACCACTCACCGGGCCTAGTCTCACATTCCTAGCTAATAGTGAGTACTCACCATAGAAGTTATGTGCAGTTCCTGGTGGAAAAGGAATCAATTTCTAGTAACCAGGAATCTTGGTGGAGATAGAAGCATAGGCATAAGGGGGTTGCCATTACCAGAGTCCATGGCCCCGTCTGGAGTAATATAATATAATGCATACATGCATGCCATAAACGCAAATTCTTCATCCCAAAATTTGCAATAAGAAGTCTTTTCAAACTTTCCAGCTAGCATGCCCTATATCCACGAATTTTGTCAAACTTCGAAATGTCAATCTTACGAACAGAAAGTTAGGGACAGTGCTAAAATACCAATAATATCTCATTAGCAAATCAGTTCACACCTTGACCTTCCAGAGTACTACAAGTCAGGTCCATACACATGAAATGATTTTAATTCAGCTTATGATTATGATAACCATTTAATTGGTCTAGATTCTTACACATATAATACATTTTAATAATTAGGTTTTTTTCAATAAATAGTCAGTACAATTTTAACATAAATGCATCCATAAAGATTTCAATGATTTTAACATAAACGCATTTGAGCACCAATGAGCAAGATCAATTTTAACATAACCTAGAGAATGAGCAAACAAAAGATTGTAAAGGCCAGCTACCTTCGGCATTGGGGAGGTCTTTGAGGCAGTGGAGAAGCATGCATTCTGCCGTCGAGGAAGTCCTGGGTGGCGAAGAGGAGCCGGAGGCGACGACTCGAGGTTCCGGGGAGTGGTGGTGCTGGGGTCGTCGACCAGAGAGGGAGACGACCAGGTGTTAGTACAAATCGTATTCTATGAGATCTACGGGAGACAAGCGATGGTGGCTCGAGGTACATGAAGAAGTCGAGTTCCATGGCTGTCAGATCCAACGACATCAACGACCAGAGTGGCCAAATCCGGCGGCGCCATGGATCGGCACGACCACATTCTGGACGATATTGCCGGCATGTAGGAGAGACACGGCTGGGCAGCGCGATGTTCCGAATAGGAAGAAGATGTGACCAACTGTACACAGTAATTTGACTTAAACCTCAATAAATAATTTTTTTAATGAGAACAGACAGTAATTTCCTTCCTCGGTGCAAATTTTCAATCAGATTCGATCTTTTCAATGTAGTTGAATGTCATGATAAAGATTCATACACATGATAACATAACAGTTGGTATAGCTATGGATACAGAAGATAAAATACTACACAACTTGGTTACGTCATCATGCAGCTCAAGAGGACAATCACGTATGACTGACAGTAACACAACAGATAGAAAACTTGACTTTACTACACCACCTACGATGTTTCTCTTTGATGCACGCATCACTACAACTCTAAATATTGGAACACATAGATCATATTCATATTTATGAATTCATAAGCCCATACAGAGCAATTCTAAGGCTTGTGAAAGCTAACAAGAATGCAATAAGAAAAGAAATATCCTACCCTGTTCAAAAAATAAAAAAATCCTAACCATCTGTATGAGTAAATGCTAAAACCTGAAATATATATATATATATATATATATATATATATATGAATAATAAATTGCACATGGCACAAGGGAATCTGTTCCATTGAGCCATGACATCCATTAGCAATACCATCTAATCCGGTGTGCAGCCTATCTATCAACATCGATATGGGAGCATCTTGACAGGCACAAGCACATTGTGAGTCTTAAAGATCTTAAAATGAGAAACCATGACCGGTATATTAGGAAAATTGTCCATATGGATAGAGGTAAATAAGTGCGGGATGGTCACGCTAATTCGGCGCATAACTATTTCAGCTGCAAACTCGGTATGCAAAATATATCCTACGGAAAAGACATACTATCTCGAGGACGTTGGGGATAGCCGACTCTAATCCACTAACTATGATGACGATAATTTAAAAGAGTAAATTTTTTGATCAATTATCAGCGTAGTGCTCTACTGATAATAGAAACCAACGAGCAAACACGGTCAATCTAAAAGCCAAGAACACTAAATAAATTAATAAGGCATATGCTAGATTTAGTCACCTTCAGTGGCTTCTTGAGTGGTGAGCTTGATATTGCCATCCATGTAGCTTTCAGGTTCTTGACACCGTTTAGCGAGGGGAAGGGAAACCGCTGCGGAGTATAGGTGGTGTTGCCTTCACCTCCATTAACACAGACACTGTTCTTTGCTTCCCTGCCTCCACCTTCAACCTAATCTTCTATCCACACCTGCACAAAACCACCATTATCAGTGCGTGAACATACAATCATCCAATGTCGCTTCCAAATCAATGTGACAAGAATGTTACAATTGATTTGGACTCTTTTTGACCGTTTCTTCTCTCCACACCTGCACAAACTGTTCTTTGCTTCCCTGCCTCCACCTTCAACCTAATCTTCTCTCCACACCTGCAAAAACCACCATTATCAGTGTGTGAACATACAATCATCCAATGTCGCTTTCAGATCACGGTGACAAGAATGTTACTATTGATTTGCCTCACCACCTTCTTCACAGTCTACGGGCGAAGGCTGAAGTGTCGCCGCCACCTAGGGACAGCACATCGTCCCAACATATTGTTGTCATTGCCGTCCCTGATGGAAAACATGGGTCAGAACAAGGCAGAAAACAGAACACTAAAAACGGAACATAGCAAAGTCTAGCAATATACCTCACATTAAGGACCGATCATAAAAGTGAGTATGTTATGCACCGACCATTTTGAGTATATAAATTCAAATACCAACAAAATCAAAATGCATAAAGATATAAAGCCCTACAGTTGCAAAATCTAATTTACTTGCATATCTGCAGTGCCAAATTATCTAAACCTGACAGTAAAGATTGACATGAACTCAGAAAACGAACAAGTGAGCTTTGGATCTTGCTCTTTATTCCTTAAATCTGTAGCCTTGCTTTTACAACACTAAGAACACAGATTTAAAAGACCACATAAGAATGGCTTGCTGATGACCTAAAAGGTTGGAACATTAAAAACGGGAGCCAAGCTGAATAGTTTCATTATGTTCCGTTTCTACTAAGCAATGATACTTCAAACTCCGTCCTGTTTGCGTACAATACTATGATACGTCCTATACACAAGCGATACACGTATCCCAGGAGTATAGGCTTTTATGATTTAAAAAGAATAGAAAAAATGCCGACACGCCTCTAGAGACATGTCCAGTAGGCCCGATAAGCAAGCGATACTTGTATCTGTATTGCCATATACGTCTTTCTATATCAGTACTACATAGTTATGTTGACGACTACAATGAATGAAGCACAACAAACAGTCGTAGCATTATTTCAACTTCCGATCTAACAAGTTTTCTACAACAATTAAAGCACACCAATTTCAGCAATGCACTCTTGTGACAAATTACTGACAGTCACCAATTGCTAGAGATGGATAGAAAAATCACCTTGGCCTCCTCGTAGAGCTTCTTTTCTCAGGCCAGCGCTGTAGTTCATGGAGGAAACCAGCAGGCGGACAGGAAGGAGGCGGCCATCCAGGCGAGCCGATGGTGATCTGGGCTGTGAGTTAGAGTCAGACGGGTCTACGTTGGCCCATGGCATTCCCCAGCTCCATGGCAGCGCGCACGGGTGAGGGCGTGGAGAGAGGCGGCCATCCAGGCGAGCCGATGGTGATCTGGGCTGTGAGTTAGAGTCAGACGGGTCTACGTTGGCCCATGGCATTCCCCAGCTCCATGGCGACGCGCACGGGGGAGGGCGTGGAGAGGTGGTTGGCCCTTCCAATCACGCCGGCCGGCCTCACCCTGACCACCCTCGCCGGCCACCCCATCCCCTCCGCCGCTAGTAGCCCTTCCTACTGCGTAGACAACTCGCCTCTGCATCTGCTGCGTAGACAGCTCGCCTCCGCCTCCCTACTGCACCGGATGCTGGTGGCAGAACCCTGTGCGCGTCGCGGAGGACCTCGCGCGTCGAGCTCTAAACGACGGCTGCATCTTTCTGGGAAGTCCGCGTGTGGAGCTCGAGGACGATAGCCACGGTGGCGTCCAGACCCGCAAGGTTGGGGAAGACGCCGTCCAGGCCAGCATGGGTCGCGGCTGGGCAGTCTGCGCAGATCCAGGGCGGTGGCGTCCAGGCGCAAGGTGGGGGCGAGATGTACGGTTTTGTCGGCGTCGTTTAGAGCCGTGGGACGGTGGGAGCGGAGGGGATCCTGCGGCGTGATTTTTGGATCGAACCGGTGTTAACGAATGAAACGACGTAGTGCTTCTTTGGCAGAAAACGAACCTCTTCATACCTTTTATATATATAGGTTTACTTGAATAAATGTTATCTGGTGCCTGCACTGAGCATGAACATTGTATCTGGATCGTGTTTGATACGAAGTGGTTATTCATTTAAATCCGAGAACAATGGTTGTTCCATTTATATGAATGAAATCTTTTATGGTCATGCACCGATGATGAATGGTTTATTTCTATTTGATCTCGATGATAATGTTACACATATTCATAATGTTGATGCTAAAAGGATTAAACTTAATGATGATATATCCGCATATATGTGGCACTGCCGTCTAGGTCATATTGGCGTTAAACGCATGAAGAAGCTCCATTCGGATGGACTTTTGGAATCACTTGATTATGAATCGTTTGATACATGTGAGCCATGCCTTATGGGCAAGATGACTAGAACGCCGTTTTCCGGTTCAATGGAACGGGCGACAGATTTATTGGAAATCATACATTCTGATGTATGTGGTCCAATGAGTGTGTCGGCGCGAGGTGGATATCGTTATTTTGTTACTTTCAGGGATGATTTGAGTAGATACGGTTATATCTACTTGATGAAACACAAGTCTGAAACCTTTGAAAAGTTCAAGGAATTTCAGAATGAAGTGGAAAATCATCGTAATAGAAAGATCAAATTGAAGCAAGCATCACGAAGTTGGAATCTCCGCTTTGATGAGGTGATTAAAGAGTTTGGATTTGTCCAAACTTATGGAGAAGCTTGTATTTACAAGAAAGTGAGTGGGAGAAATGTGGCATTTCTGATATTATATGTGGATGACATATTATTGATCGGAAATGATATAGATCTTTTAAACAGTGTTAAAAGTTATCTAAACAGCAAATTTTCAATGAAGGACCTAGGTGAAGCGTCATACATATTAGGCATAAAGATCTATAGAGATAGATCTAGGTGCCTAATAGGGCTATCGCAAAGTACATACCTTGATAAGATTTTAAAGAAGTTTAAAATGGACGGAAGTAAGAAGGGGTTCTTACCTATGTTGCAAGGCAAGACATTGAGTAAGACTCAAAGTCCGGCTTCGGCGGAAGAAAGAGAGATAACCCCTATGCTTTAGCCATAGGCTCTATAATGTACGCCATGCTATGTACAAGACCGGATGTGGCACATGCTATTAGTTTGACTAGTAGGTACCAATCGGATCCTGGTTCGGAACACTGGATAGCGGTCAAGAATATCCTTAAGTACTTATGAAGAACTAAGGATATGTTTCTTGTATACGGAGGTGAAGAAGAGCTCGTCGCTAAGTGTTATGTCGACGCTAGCTTTGACACCGATCCGGATGACTCTAAGTCTCAATCCGGATACGTATTTCTCATGAATGGCGGAACGGTTAGTTGGAGGAGCTCCAAACAACCTGTGGTAGCGGGATCAACAACGTAGGCCGAATATGTTGCTGCTTCAGAAGCAGCTCAGGAAGTAGTTTGGATGAAGGAGTTCATATCCGAACTAGGAGTGGTGGCAAACGCGTTGGACCCAATGGTGATCTATTGTGACAACAATGGTGCCATTGCCAATGCCAAAGAGCCAAGGTCTCACAAGCATTCCAAGCATATTTAGCACCGGTTTCACTCCATCTGCGAGCATGTCAAGGATGGAGATATAAAGATTTGTAAAGTACATACGGATCTCAATGTAGCAGATCCGTTGACTAAAACTCTCCCTAGAGCAAAACATGATGAATACCAGAACTCAATGGGTGTTAGATTTATCACTATGTAACTAGATTATTGTCTCTAGTGCAAGTGGGAGACTAAAGGGAATATGCCCTGAGAGGCAATAATAAAGTGTTTATTATGTGTATTCCAAGTATATGATAGATGTTTATTTTGCATGCTATAATTGTATTAATCTGAAAGCGTTAATACATGTGTGTTTAATAAACAAACATAAAGTTCCTAGTTATGCCTCTCTCATAAACTAGCTCGTTGATTAACAAGATGATCAAGGTTTCCTGATCATGGACATTGGATGTTGTTAATAACGGGATCACAACATTAGTGTAATGGTGTGATGAACATTCATCCAGTATAGCATTACAATCAAAGTCATTGAGTTTATATTGCTATAACAACTTACGAAGTGATCCTAATCCTTAGACCATGAGATCATGTCAATCACTAACACCAGAAGAGTTTCTTGATAACATCAAACGTCACACCGTAACTGGGTGATTATAAAGATGGATTCAGAACTAATAAAGTGTTATGTTGAGGCTCATGGATCGAGAGTGGAATTTGTTCATCCCGATGACGGATAGATATACTCTGGGCCCTCTCGGTGATATCACATTGATTAGCTTGCAAGCAAGTGATTTGATCACTAGAATGTTATATCACAGGAACGAGAAAAGAGTGCATGTCGATGTGAGATCAAACTAGGTATGGAGATACCGATGATCGAATCTTGGACATGTAATATATCGTGAAACAAAGGGATTAAGATACTAGCGTAAAAGGTTCCGACGATCGAAGAAAGTCATCGTTGAATGTGTGGGAGTCGTATGGGTCTCGGATCCGCTTCGATTATTGATCCGAGAGGGTCTCGATCATGTCCGCATTATTCACGAACCGTAGGGTGACACACTTAAGAGACACCGACATCCAATTGGAGCAAATGTTTCATGCCAAAAGAATGAACAAGCGCGAATTTATTTCACTAGATACCGAAACAGGTTTTGGGTGAAATTGCATAAAGTGGTTATGCATGTGAAATAGAATTCTAGCAAGGGGTTATTTGTGAATGTTTGTCATTAAAGTAATTGACAAAATTCTGAATAAAATAAAAGAGTTTTATTTAATGAGAGTTTGCATTAAATTTGGTGGAAATTTAATGGGATTTGAGTGGACTTTTGAGTGGAGGGAATTTAAAGGAGATTTGTGAGTGGAGTGTCCACCCACATGAAGAGGGCAGGGGCATCCCCATGCGCCGCCACCCCTTGGGGTTCCCCCCTCCTCCTATAAAAGGAGCCCCCCTCCTCACTTGTCTCTCACACCTCCTCGTGAAGGATCTCTCTCCCCCTCTAGAATTTATCCCCCATGGTCTCAGACTAGCGAGATATATGTTCCCGGTAGCTATTCGGCAAAAAAGAGTTGTGATTCCGCTGCATCGCTGGAGCGAGGAGGCGGAGGTTGCTCGGTGCCTCGAACGTGTGTGCGAGCACGGATGCGCTGCTGATTTGCGGCGCTAGGACTTCCTCTCGATCTTGAGATCGGCAAGAGATCGTCTACATCAACCACGAGTTGAAATCGTTAAGCTTTGTCGGTCTTCAAGGGTATGTTCTCTACGGATATACATCCGCCCGTTGTTTGTATCTAGTAGATAGATCTTGGTATATAGTTCGCATCGTAGGAAATTTTTTGTTTTCTATGCTGCGAACCCTACAGGAAGATAGTAATTTCTTGTAGTAATTGTAGAAAGTAAACAATAGACAGTAGATTGAATATCAGTGGGAAGGAATGGAACGGGGTCCATAGTTCACTAGAGGTGTTTCTCCATAATATAAATAACATGTTGGGTGAACAAATTACAGTTGGTAAATTGACAGATAGAGGATGCATAAAAATGTATGTACATGACATGATGATCGCTATGAGATTCGTTTGGGATTATAACATAATATATAGACCGTAATCCAACTGCATCTATGACTAATAATCCACCTCTGGGATATCATCCGAACAACCCTTGGGTATTAAGTTACAAGCAACAGATAATTGCATTAAGCAAAGTGTGTAAAGTAAACAATACAATTGCCCTTGGACAAAGGATTGTTGTTTTCTCCCTAGTATCAATAACACATCTACAACCTTAGAGGTTTCTGTCACTCCTCCAGATTACTAGAGGCATGAACCTATTATCGAGCATAAATACCCCCTCTTGGAGTCACAAGCAAATACTTGGCCAGAGTAACTACTAGCAACGGAGAGCATGCAAGATCACAAATAACATAGACATGATAGAATCAATATTCAATCTTGACGTAGTACTCAATATCCATCGGATACCAACAAACACAACATGTAGGATTACAAATAGATGATCTTGATCATGATAGGCAGCTCACAAGATCTAAACATGATAGCACAAAAGAGGATAAACAACCATCTAACTACTACTATGGACCCATAGTCCAAGGATGAACTACTCACGCATCACTCCAGAGGCTGGCATGGTGATGAAGAAGACCTCCAGGATGATCTCCCCTCCCGGCAGGGTTCCGGGAAGAGCTTCAGATCCCTACCGGTCTAGGGACGATGGTGGCGGCGGCTACGAACTTTTTCGTGGATTTCTGATCGGGTCGTTAGGGTTTTCTCCTCGGGGGGTTTATATAGGAGAAGGGGCAAGGTCCGTAGACGCCAGAGGGGCCCACACCATAGGGCGGCGCGGCCTAGGGTGGACCCGCACGGCCCCCTGGTGCGGCTGCCTCGTGGCGTTTCTTCGTCTCTCCTTTGGGCTCCGTGTAGTGTCTAGAAAAATAGGAACTTTGGCTTTGGTTTCGTCCAATTCCGAGAATATTTATTTACTAGCTTTTCTGAAACCAAAAACAACAGAAAACAGGAACTGGCACTATGGCATCTTGTTAATAGGTTAGTTCCATAAAATATATAAAAATGCCTCAAAGTGTAGACAAAACATAAGATAGTTGGTACAAAACAAGCATCGAGCATAAAAAATTATAGATACGTTTACGACGTATAGATTTTCTGGAACTAACCTTTTGATCCCTTTAAGGTAAATTTCCCTAACCATTTATGATGTATCAACAATCAAAGCCTCTTTTAGTCCCTTTTCTATAGTTGGTACAAAACAATCATGAATCTACCTTTCAGGTAAATTTCCCTCACAGTTAACATGTCAGACCAATAGGCTGAATCTCTGGGTTTTTTCTTTATTCCAAAGATGTATTTTGATCCCAGATACTTTTTCCTCGTAAAATCATGTCAGGGACCTTCTTCAGCTTCCAGTCTCCACCACCACTTACACATAAGACTAATATTGAACTTAAACAAATTTTTCACACCCAAACCTCCTTTTTTCCTTGGTGTACATACAAACTTCCATTTGATCAAGTGGTACCTTTTCACATTAGCCCCTCCATACTAGAAAAAAAGCTCTGGTTGGTTTCTCCAACTCCTCGATATTTGTTTTATGTAGCAGCATCATTGACATAGGATAAACAGCCACACTGAATATGCAAGCAGATACTCTAATAAACCTTCCTCCATGGATAACTCATTCCCCATCCAACCTTCCATCTTCTTTCTAAGTTTATCTTTTAGAAAGGACATCTCAGCCACGATACATAAAGCATCCCAGATACTGAAGGGAATATGCTCGAGAGGCAATAATAAAGTGGTTATTATATTATTCCTTGTTTATGATAAAAGTTTATTTTGCATGCTATAATTTTATTAATAGGAAACATTAATGCATGTGTGTTTAATAAACAAATAAAGAGTTCCTAGTTATGCCTCTCATATAAACTAGCTCATTGATTAACAAGATGATCAAGGTTTCCTGATCATGGACATTGGATGTTGTTAATAACGAGGCCACAACTTTGATGGAATGATGTAATGAACATTCATCCGAAGTATAGTAATACGATCAAATTCATTATGTTTAAATTGCTATAACATCGTTACAAAGTAACTTTAGTCCTTACACCATGAGATCATGTCAATCACTAACACAAGAAGAGTAGCTTAATAATATCAAACGTCACACCATAACAGGATGACTATAAAGGTGGGTTCAGATACTCCAATAGTGTTATGTAGAGGCTCATGGATCAAGAGTGGGTTTTGTCCATCCAAATGACAGAGAGATATACTCTGGGCCCTCTCGGTGATATCACATTGATATAGCTTGCAAGCAAGTGATGGGATCACTAGAATGTTATATCACGGGAACAAGAAAAGAGTACATGTCGGTAACGATATCAAACTAGGTATGGGGTTACTGATGATCGAATCTCGGACATGTAAAATATCACGAGACAAAGGGATTTAGTTACAATGTTAAAGGTTCACACAATCACAAGAAGTCATCGTCGAATGTGTGGGAGTCAGTACGGATCTCCAGGTCCCGCTGTTGATTATTGATTGGAGAGGAGTCTCGATTATGTTTGCATTATTCACGAATCGTAGGGTGACACACTTAAGGGATATGGACACCATTTGGAGAAAATAAGATGTCAGAGAAAGAATATCAAAGAACCAGAATTATTTTAATAGAAACCAGAATTGTTTCGGGTGAAATTGCTAAAATTGAAATGTTGCAAGGGGTTTTATGTGAATGTTTGTTAATTAATGTAATTAAAAAAATCTGAATAAAATAAATAAAAGAGTTTTATTAAATGAGAGATTGCAGTAAATTTGGGGGAATTTTAATGGATGTGAGTGGAACTTTGAGTGGAGGTGTGTTTATGTGAGTGAAGCATCCACCCACATGAATGAGGGAGAGGTGGGGGCACCGACCATGGCCGGCGGCCATGCGCCTTGGGCAGCCCCCTTCCCCTATATAAGGATCACCTCCTCCTCCACTCTCACACCTCGTGAAGGATCTCTCCCCCCTCTAGTACTATTTCCCCATGGTCTCGGATTAGCAAGATATATGTTCCCGATGGATTTTTCTGGAGAGAGGATTTGATACTTCCACTGCATTCATGGAGAGAGGTCGCGGAGGTTGTCGGAGGACCGGACGTGTGTGCGATAACGGATGCTCCGCTAAGTTGCGGTGCTGCTGGACTTCTACTTGATCTTGAGATCGGCAAGCGAACGACTACATCATCCATGAGTACAACCTCATAAAGCTTTGTCGTTCTTCAAGGATATGTATTCTATGGATGTATATACACTCGTTGATTGTATCTAGGTATATGGATCTTGGTGCTTACAGTTCCCATCGTAGGAATTTTTTTCTATGCTGCAAACCCAACAGTGGTATCAGAGCCGGATCTATGCGTAGATGCTTTGCACGGATAGTACACATATGGTTATGTGGGTGCTGATGGTCACATTATTGCTTCTTATGTGTATTTTGGTTATTGGTGTCATAGTGGGATGAAGCGGCCCGGACAAACTTTACAAGTCCTCGTACATGGGATCTGTTCCATGCTTTACATACAACTAGTTTTGCATAAGTGGCTTGCGGGTTTTTGTCTCTCTTACTATAGTCAATATCTGATTTACAACGAGTTTCCAATAATTTGATTATCATCGTTTTGGTTCCATGTTCGTAGGTAAGAACAGTTCTATCTCCAAAAGCCCCCAGCCACGTAAAAACATGCAAAAGATAAATTAGAGTCGTCTAGTTTTTTGGTTTTGCCGGGCAAGTACTATGATATGGTAGTATTATAATTTGTAGTATGGATTGATACTATTGGAAATTATTATATGCCAAAGTGTAAGTTCCATAGACCTTGGCCTTACACATATAAAAATGATAAAGATCATACCACCATGCACACGATAGTGATCAAGTGCAAGAACCATATCATATCACTTTTAGCATATGATGTTTGTTTGCATCTTATATTGCTTGTTTGACGCTTTAGAAGAATTATAAGATGGTTATTCCTTTAGTATGCACCGTTGAGAAAGTTCGTAGTTTACAGACACCACATGATGATCGAGTGTGATAGGCTCAACGTTCACATACAACGGGTGTAAGACAGTTTTACACATGCCGGTACTAAGGTTCTTACTTGGCGAGCCTAGCATGTGCATATATGGCCTCAGAACATAAATCGAAAGGTAAATCATGAGTCATATCGTTGACATGATGACCATCTAGATGCTCGCCTTTGAATCTGCGCCAACTCACGTGATGATCGGTCTTGGTGTAGTGGATCTGGTTCATGTAATCACCAAAACAACTTGAGGGATGTTGGTTTTGAGTGGGAGTTAAAATAGTAATATGATTAAAGTTGAGCTCAGTTTATCATAAGTTAAATCGAAGTGAATTTTCATAATTTTTTATAGTCATTGGCATTCGTTTACTATCTTGTATTTAGTTATAATTGAGATAATAGAACTATAGAATTCTAGATATTTACTTTATGAGCTGGTATCATATTTTTTTGAGTGTCAATTTAAAGTTTATAAGTCCTATTGCAAACTTTCAGCAAATTACAGTTACTCCATGAAGTTTAATAAGTACTCCCTCCGTTTCAAAATATAAGATGTTTTAGGTTTGTGAAGAAAATGTACCTAGACTTGTTTTAGTGTGTAGATTCACTCCAAACATGAGTGAACCTATATACTAAAAATAGTCTAGATACATTTGTTTCACAAAGCTAAAACATCTTATATTTTGAAATGGAGGGAGTAGTATTAAATCAAGAGTAACAATTCAAGTGTTAGTATCTAAAGTATCATGTTTGCCTCCATGATCCTTGATATTCAAAATATGTTTTAGTATCAAGGTTATCTAGGAGCTGAAAGGATTGTTTCAGAAACCATTATGTGTGGAAGATATTGCGATATCTGAAATAATATTTTTGGTTGCAATATGATAGAGTGTAATTTAGCAAAATACATATTCTCATATTGTTTGATAATTTGCGAAGGTTGGAGACACTAGGCGTCCTAATCCTCCAAAAAGGTTTTGGGAACTAACATTATACCTGCGATTCACTTTTATAAGATATAGTAGCTTGATCATGAAAGTTGTCATGATAAGGATGAATAGAATATGTAGGTAAAATGTTTACTATACTAAAATATTACTAAAGAATGGATTTTGAAACAACGCCAAACATTTGATGATGGTGATCCACTTCAAAGTGCAAGTCCAAAGGTATTAGTATTTGACTATACACACTTTATAATATGTGTCATGTGCATGTCACCACTATTGATGTTGATATATTCTTTCAAAAGAAAAGGAAATGTTAAAATAGAATCTATAAAATATTTGGCAAAAATAAAAGGTTGGAAATATCCAACTTAGGTATATAGATGATAGGGATTTCTATTTTCGTGCCCCTGGTTCGTTAGCTGTACTCATCTTTCCCCAGCCGCTTAAATTTTCCTCACTTTTCCCATATCCTTGTCCGAAACTCTCGCATCAGTCTGAAACTCGCTGTCCGTCGGGTCCCGTTAGTGGACCCTCGCCGTTACGTGCTGACAAGTGGGGCCGCATTCAGTCGGGTCCCGTAGTGGACCCTTGCCATTACGTGCTGACAAGTAGGACCCCCCGTTACATGCTGACAAGTGGGGCCACGTTCAGTCGGGTCCCATAGTAGGACCTCCGCATGTTGGACTGCGTGGGGCCGGCTTGTTGAGAACGCGTTTTGGGGGATGTGGTGTGGGACCATGTGGGGGCGCGTTTGGTAGTTACGTGCGCCATATCGCCTAAATTGGAAGATTTCTTTCTTTATTTATTTATTTTTATGATTGGCCTTTTTAAGAGCGCCTTTTCCTCTTTATGTCGCTAACAGTTGTGTTAATTTTTTTCCAAAAAGGTAGCGAATCTAGAGAAACTTCTTTCTTCATTCATGGTTCCTTTTGGCTCTCGTATTTTCCTAATCTGGTAGCAAATCTAACCAGCACCATAAATATGTAGATAAACAGAGAAGATGTAGATAAAGCATCTAATATATGATATATAAACAGAGCAGATGTAGATAATGTAGCTAATATAGGATATATAGTACGGTACTTAAACAAGGTTCGACAATTAGGCTGCTCAGCAGCAGTAGCAGACAAGTTCAACACAAACAACAAAACTAAAGAAGCTGCTTTACAGCAGCAGCATCATCACAAGATCAGTGGACCCTCATGACCTCCGCTAGGAGGGCCTCCGCCTCCTCCCTCTGGCGCTTCCTCCACTTCTTGCTGCCCAGTCCCTTGACCTTGGACGCCTTGGGCTTGATCGGGGGCATGCGACCCTCCTCGATGGCCACCTTATAAAGGTTGCAGAGGTGAAAACCGAGCGCCTGGTGCTTGGCTCTGAAGGAATGGACGTTCTTTGACAGGCCTTAGGTCTTCACGTCCTTGGCATGCCTCAGGAGGGAGTTGAAGTCGGTGGCGAGGCTCCTGGTGCAGAAGGGGCACCTGTAGACGTCGTCGGCGAAGAAATTGTTATACTGGCCGGACTTTAGCCTCCTCAGCACCTAACGAGTATTGGTGTCCATGGACTCCTCATCACTGCAGACGTCGCTGCTATCCACCTATTGAAAAAAACAATAGAGTGCAATAAGGACATGATCGAGATACCTTGATTATCTAGATTGATTACTTGCATAAATTAACTGATTGAGATCCCCTGATTATTCCCCAATCCCCAAATATCTAACCAAATCGAATACTAATACCAACTACAGATCGGTGCTAGTACTAATCCCAACTAGGGGCATTCATCGAAATACAAGATCTAACACAAGAGGATTAGCTACTGTAAAAATACCTATCATCCAATGTTTGAAAATACGAACAGACAAGCCCTAATAACACATGATCTAGCATCCAACGATGGGAATGGGGGAAGAACAAAGGAAGGGGAGAAAACACTAGTTACGTCTATTGGAGATATGTCCTAGAGGCAATAATAAAAGTAGTTATTATTATATATTTGTGTTTATGATAAATGTTTACATTCATGCTATAATTGTATTAACCGAAAACATTAATACTTGTGTGATTTGTAAACTTGTTAGAGTCCCTAGTGAAGCCTCTTTGTAACACTAGCTTGTTGGTTAATAGATGATCATGGTTTATGATGACCCACAAGTATAGGGGTGTATCGTAGTAGTTTCGGTAAATAGGAGTGTCAATCCCAACGAGGAGCAGAAGATGCTGACTAGTGGTATGGAGCAGGAAATATCTGTAAATAATTAGTAAACAATTTTAGCGTTTATTGATAAAGCAAGGAAATAAAGTGCAAGTAAATAAAGACAGCATTCAATTGCAGCAAGTGGCCCAATCCTTTATTATCAAAGGACAAGACGGATTAAATACTAATGAGGACCAAACATTCTATAGGACACATGGGAATACTATGTGCTTTCGTTTAATAGAGCTGATTAATCTTCTTTGGTTTTATAAGTGTTGTGTGGGTGAACCTGTGCTAATGTACCGACCTTACTTGGACTAATACATACTTGTGATTAAACCCCTTGCAAGCATCTGCAACTACAAGAAAGCAGTTAAGATAAAACCCTAACCACAACCTTAAACTCTGAGATCGTACACTCTCTTGTGCAAAGGTTTCCCAACAGGGGTTCAGGTTTCTGTCACTCCGGCAACCCCACAATTAGTATCCAAATACACAATGCATTACCCTAGGCCCATAAATGGTGAAGTATCATGTAGTCGACATTCACATGATACCACTAGAAGAATAGCACCACAACTTAAATATTAAACCATTGAATAATACCTCAACACAATTCCACTACTAACAACATGACTTCTCCCATGTCCTCAAGAAATGAACAAACTACTCACGAGACATCATATGGATCAAGATCAGAGATGATATGATGATGGATAACAATCTGAACATAAACAATAATTCAGTGGTTCCACTCACAAGCATCAACTATAATAGCAATCAACACCGAGAAAGTTTATCCTAAGAACTATGCCAGATTCAACACAATTGTTACAATGGGATGGAGTGGTGATGATGGTGCTGGTGGATATTATGGTGTGGATGATGATGATGATGATCCCGATGAAGTCTATCTTGATGATGGTGTTGATGTCGATGATCTCCCCTCTTCGGAAAGGAATTTTCTCGGCAGAAATCTGTCCGTCGGAGAGCTCTTTCTCTCACTGTGTTTTCTGCCCGGAGAGGCGGTGGAATATTTTTGTGGTCGACCCCTCGTGTATTAGGGTTTCGAGGTGAATATATAGGCGAGAGGGCGGAGCCAGAGGTGGGCCAGGGTGGCCACACCTCCTATAGGCGCGACCCAGGGTGGCTCGCGCCTAGGGTTTGTGGGCCCCCTGTGGCCCAACTGTGCCTCCCCTTCTGGCATCATTCGTCTTTTGGGAAAATATAATTTCCTATAGTTTTTCTGTTATTTTTCCGATATTCGCGAAATTACATGAAAACACTGCTTTTTTCCATCATAATCCTGACTCCGGCAGTTCATCCTCCAAGAATCATCCAACATGCAAAAACAGATGAAAAGACATAAGTAACACCTCTTAATATGAAATATATCCATGAATAGAGGCAAATTATGATATAGAATGGTGATGAAAATTGGACGTATCTGTTGGAATTATGCCCTAGAGGCAATAATAAAGATGTTATTATTATAATTCTTGTTCATGATAATGTTTATATTCCATGCTAGAATTGTATTAAGCGGAAACTTTAATACTTGTGTGGTTTGTGAACAACACCGTGTCCCTAGTACGCCTCTAAGGACTAGCTCGTTGATTAATGATGGTTAAGGTTTCCTAACTATGGACATGAGTTGTCAATTAATAATGAGATCATATCATTGGGAGAATGATATGGTGGATAGACCCAAACTAAGCGAAGCAATTAGATCGTGTCATCGTGTTCATCTTTGCGAAGCTTTTCTTATGTCAAATATTGTATTCCTTAGACCATGAGATAATACAACTCCCTGGTATCGGAAGAAAGCTTTGAGGTCATCAAACGTCATCCTATGAGAGGGTGATCATAAAGGTGTCTCTCAGGTGATCGAAAAGTATCTGTTGGGTTGTATGTATCGAGATGGGATTTGTCCCTCCCAAGTCGGAGAGATATACTTCGGGCCCACTTGGTGATCGATATCAACACCGCTTGCAAGCATGTGGTTAAGGAGTTAATCACAAAGTGATATCGGATTACGGAACGAGTAAAGTACTTGCTGTGAACGAGATTGAACTAGGTATGACGGTACCGACGATCAAATCTCGGGCAAGTAAAATATCGCGAGACGAAGGGAATATAAATATGGGATTGATTGAATCCTGGCATCATGGTTCATCCGATATGATCATCGATGAACGTGTGGGAGTCAATATGGGTTTCCAGACCCCTCTGTTGATTATTGATAAAAGATCATGTCTGCATATTCTCGAACCCGCAGGGTCACACACTTAACGTGTCTCGACGCTAGGATAGATTGGATAATTGGTTTATGAGTTTTTGTTCGGAGTCTCGGATGGGATCCGGGACATCACGAGAGGTTCCGGAGTGGTCCGGAGAATAAGATTCATATAAGGCAGTGCAATTTTTGGAGTTCGGAATTGTTCCGGGTTAATCGGTATTGTACCGGAAGCTTGTAGAACCTTCCGGAAGGGGACCAACGTGGCCACACCTTCCGGGAGGGGGCATGGGCCTATGAGGGAGTGCCCTGGCCGCATTGGGCCAGGGGCACAAGGCCCCATAAGGGCCCAGCCGGCCAAGAGAGGTTTAAACTCTAGATAGAGCTTCTAGAAGGGGGGGGGGTTTCCTTGCCCCCCACTCTTCCTCCTTGGGGCCGCCGGCCTTGGCTTGGGGAAGGGGCTAGGGATGCGCCCACCCCTCTATATATAGAGGGATGGGGGCGCACCAACCCCCCACACCTTCCCCTCCAACCCTAGCCGCCCTGCTGCCCTCCTCTCCCCCTCCCGACTGCTTGTAGGCGAAGCCCTGCTGCAGAAATTCTCCACCAATTGCACCGCGCCGTCGCGTTGTAGATCCAATCCATCTCTCCACCATACTTGCTGGACCAAGGAAGGAGGAGACGTCGAGGTGCTGCACGTGTGCATCTCACGGAGGCACCGCCACTTGTGCTAGATCGAGGAGAAGCGAGTACGACTACATCACCCACGTTCCGACGAACATTCCGCTGTACGAATCTTCAAGGGTATGAAGATCTAATCCAATCTCTCTCGTTGTTTGCATCTCCTAGATTAGATCTTGGCTTTCCCTCTGTTCGCATCCGTAGAAAATTTTGATTTACTATGCCGCGAAACCCATCAGTATCAACTCCCCCCAAGCTTAGACCTCGCTTGTCCCCAAGCGAAAACCGAGCTCAGTAAACATGCCCACATGTTTATGGAGTGAAGTGTCGATAAAAATAATACGGACAAGAAGCATCACACTTACCATTACACAACTCATAGTAGAAAGCAACTCACCATTATATAACTTAGCTTGCAACAAGTATGTGAGTCATAATAAATATGCATAAAGATAAATCATAATTGGACTGGCAAACTTTTTTCTTGGTCAGAGAACAGTTGGCAAACAGTTTTCAAGTAAAGCTTTTGTAAATAAGTTTATTACAGGAGTCCTTTTTGCTCAAACATAAAAGGTTTTTCACAATGATGGCTTCAAAGCAATACTCATTTAGATAAGAGTCTTGTGCATACAAGGAAGATAAAGAACATGATTGAATAAATCATCATATGAATGCTTGAAACATAACAACTCAAATGCTTGCTGGAGATAGAGAGGAGTAGGTTTACTGACTCAACTTAGAAGTAGAAGAAAGTCCCTTCATAGAGGGAAGCTGGGATTTCAAGTTCATAAAGATCTTTAAAAATATTATGGTACTTACTAGCTTTAAGCTCTCATTGCCCCTATCATAAGCATCTTGAGGTGATTAAGGTTAAAGTGAACAAAGATGGAGTATATGCTTGACGAAATATAAGTTAGCAATCTAATGTCTCTTGAGTACGAGGGCCGCTCCTCATGCCACTCAACTTTAGTTACCGGTAAGTTCTTATCATAGTAAGTACATGTGTATCATAGAAAACCGCCAACGGAGTACCCCTTGCACATGATACAGGAGCTATCCCATAATCACAATGACAAGGCAAGCAGACAATGAGCATCTCAGCAATCTCTTATTTACCATGGGAAAATGGTGGTTTTTTCTCTCTTTCCTCTTTTCAATATGTCTCTCTCTTTTTTATAAGAAGAAAGCTTCATATATTGCTCATTATGGTGATGCTGCAAATTTCCACCATGATTAGGGATGGCTTAGGCTAGCTGCCCAGGCGTTTCTCTAACACACATACATAACTCCATGGACTTACAAGCTCCCCTTTTATTTCACACCGACGACATCCGCAAACAAAAGAGCATGATATCAACTGGGTAGATATTTACATGTGTTGAAAGCATTCCCTATGATAGCACGGTTCTACTAATCCCAACGTATAGATGCAAGCATATACAACTTTGATGACACAATGGTTCAAGTTTTTTAGGGGCAAGAAAATAAGGTGTGCCATCAAGTTCGTGAGAGATTTACTAACTAGTTTTCACATAATAAAATAATTTTTAATTTCAAAGATAGATGAAGCTTGAGAATTTACTTGGAATAGCAATAATGCTAATAGGTAGATATGGTGGACACAAATGGCACGGGTTTTGGTTTAAAGGATTGGATGCATAATAAGTATTTCGTCTCAGCACAGGTTTTTGGCTAGCAAGGCTGGGTAGCAAGCAAAAGAGTTAAAGGAAACAAGCAAACCTACAAGTGATAAAGCCAAACATGCAATCTTCTTTGAAGACACAAAAGCTCTTAAATAAAGAATACTAAGCTTATGAGCCAAACAAGAAATAAAATAAATGATGCAAAATACCTGTAAGAGCTTTTCTCTTTTATTTTCAAACCTCAAAAAGTGTTGCTACTGACTAGAGCTCGGCTTGCCAAAACCAATTTAGATCTACTTGATGCTCCCAAAGTGGTACCAATACTGATCAACAAGATCAATCATATAATAGAGATTGCGAACTAAAATAAGAAGTGCAAAAACTAAAAGATGAAACTTCTCATTAATATTCCATAAAGGCACTCACACCAAGGGATACATAGATAACCAACTAAAGGAGATATACTCCCACAATGCAAACCAATTGAAAGGATCGTATGGGCACCTAGAGGGGGGGGGGTGAATAGGTGCTACTTCAAATTTTCTTCCTTTTCAAATTAGGGTTTGACAAGAAAGGTAAATTCTCTAGATTATGCAACTAAGGTGAATTTACCTATATGTCAAACAAGAACTAACTAGCAAAACACTAAACAAGAACAAGTAAGTAAAGTGCGGTAAAGGATAGAAGTAACCAAAGTGGTGGACGCGGAGACACAAGGATTTGTTTCCCGTAGTTACTTCCTTTTGAGGGGAAGTACGTCTACGTTTGGAGAGGGGGTGGTTTCAAACCACCAACGCCACTAGAGGCCTCCCTTGTTCTCCGATGAACCTCACCCCAAGGGGTTTGATTCACCTTCCACTATATCGGCAACCTTCAAGGTGGAAGTCGACACCTTTACAACAAGTTCGTGGCACACATCCACAACTTAATTAGAGGCTCCCAAATACAAGCAAGCTGTCAAAACAATCAAAGACAAGCTTGTAAGAACCAAATCAAAGCTAGGGTTTCCAAAGAAACACTAGAGCATGGGGGCCCTCAAGTGAATGAGGGGGAAATGAAGATCTCTCTTGGTGAAGCTATAGATCAAGGCCTCCTGCTTCGATTCTCCAAAGATCAATGATTTTGTATGGTTGGATGAAGAAATCTTGTTGATTTGGTGGCTCAAATGGGGGTGGTGTTCTTGAGTGGGTCGAGAAACTGGAGGAAGGGGATAAGGCCCCCTATTTATAAGCAACCCCCTCCACGAACCGTTTTCTGACCGTTGGAGAAAAGTTAGACCGGAGACTCCGGCCTGCACACCAGAGACTTCGGTCTACATCGGAGATTCTGGCTCATCTCCGGACCAGCCTCCGGACCAGCATACTGACCGACCGAGCCCATCTGTTAGCCAAGTGGGCCGGAGAATCCAATCTGAGGCTCACACCGGAGACTCCGCAGTAGTCTCAGGACCTTGCTCCGGACCCCCTATCAGACTGTCCCATCCAGAATCTTGATGCCCCCTCCGGGGATTCCTGCGGAAACTCCGGTCCACACCGGAGACTCCGGTCTAGCCAGACCGGAGACTCCGGTCTGGAATTTCCAGAAACATGTCAATCTTGCAGGAATCTTTCCATAGTGTAAGGGTCCTTTTGACTTAGCATTATAACAACCTGTAGACAGTAACATACTGTAAAATGATCTACTTGTTGTTAACAAATACCAAAAGTGATTATGACAGTAAATGTCCTTTCACCAACCTATATGATAACTTCTCTACCCAAGATATGACTCTACTAAAAAGGTAAAAAGATAAAAGATAATGATGTGATACCGCAACACTCTATCAACACCCGAATTTTTAATCCCAGATGCCTGTTATGCCATACATCGCAATCCTAGGATTACCATTTTTACGAGACATAACAGATTGGTACCATAGTTCATCATCCATTACAAACCATACATAAGGTCTTACAAAAAATAAAGGATCACATGATCCAGTCTTAATACAATCATAGCAGCGGAATAATGTAATAATAATGATAGCGTAGGCGAGGCTCCATCTTCATGGTCATAGGCAATGCTGACGATGGGAGATGATCCTAGTTGTTGTAACCTTCATGCTGTCTGTCTTCCTGATACTCCTCTTCATAGTCTGGCCACGAGAATAACCAGGGGCAAAGCCATGAGTACTCTTTAAGTACTCGCAGACTAATACTAACATGTGAAGTGGTTTTGAGTAGGAAATACTAGGCTCTAGTTTGTTTTGGAAAAATCCAGATTTATCTTAAATGAGTTCTGAAGCAAAGAAAGCTAGTTGAAAGTTTTATAACACCTAAGTGGGAACTTGAATTTCAGATCACAACTCTATTGTGGTCAAGTCAAAGTCATAAATCATTTCATAAGTCATTTTGGAAACATCTGACGATGGAACAGTATGGCCACTCCAACTGTCTATAACCGTGGACACGGCTATTCGAATAGTTTGACACTCTGCAGAGGTGGTACACTTTCACCACAACATTCGATACATCCGTTAGGAACAATCCTGAATTCACCATACTCAGTATGCGTATAATCAATCCTAACCTTTCAATTACACGCCCTAGTATAGGCACCTCTCCTGTGAGTTTGGCCTCCCAACCATGACCAACTGTCATCTTGGGAACTGCATAGGTGGACAATCTTCACAAACTAGCCTCAGCTCAAACCTTGGCCGCAAGTGAACCCATACTAAGGTATATAAATTTCCAATCAAGCCCTACCCAATTTTCGGGTATTGCGGTTATACGGTAAAATTGGAATGGTATCGCATCCAGACAACCGTCAGTTTTATAAAGGGCTAAGGCTCATGCTTAACATTTTCATGCTCAAAATCATCTGGTGTTCAAGAATACATGTCAAAACATTTCATTAGAATGACTCATCATTCTAAGGTTTTATAACCATTTTCACCAAGTATTCCCATCTAAAGTTGATCAAGTTTTATGCTTAGCACTAGCATCTACAACTGGGGAATAAACACTAATGAGGGGTGATAATCAAGTGTATCTTATCTAAGTTCAATATCATGCCTTAGGATGACATCAAGATTATCTAACTTAGGCCAAGTTTTATGCTCTTTATGCTACCTTTAAATATCTTTCTAATATCTACAAGTCACCAAGTAAACTCAAATAAAAGCTTTGATGAAGAAATAAAATACTAAGATTGCAAGTAAAACTTTGATGGTGTATCATCAAAGGTATCTAACCAAGCATGCTTAATGCATTGCATAGGTTATCTAAATTTCATAGTTGCAAGTGTTATCTTGCATAACTGCAAGTATAAGCTTGCCTTGTGCAGAGCAGTGGTTAAAGTTTTCCTCGACTTCTTTATCGTAGTATCCTCCTTCCTCCTCGTATCCTTGGTCGGTACTAGCGTCTATAAATAAATACGAGGTACACAATCACCACACAATTCTTAACTACTCTATTTATCACACAAAGGGTCACACTAGATGATCTAGCATCATCACTACTACCACACAAATTAAAGCACTTATCTTATTTATTTTATTTTAGAAAAGTAATTTCTACTCATTGAAACACTACTTAAGATTTAATATTCTCCAACTAAAACATGGGATCATGTTGACACATGTCATCACCTCATATTTCAGTACTAGGGAATGTGATTTAAACTGGTGTCACAATTTAATAAGGTTTAACCTTTTTATTTTTATTTAAATAAAATGACTAGAATGGCCCATGAGGCATTCTTTTATTACTTGATCATTATTTTTGCAAGTAACCCTATATATTTTTATATATTCTGAAAGGTATGGTTAAATGTGATTTTTGAGAGTTGGAATCAACGCAAAAGCTTTTATGGTTGAATTTTGCAAAATGTTTGAATGCAAAAAAGCTTCTGGCTTGTTATTTTTTACCATGGGTGATCTACAACTCCAATTGGTTTGAATCCAACGGGCTTGGATTAAGCACTCCAGTACCTTTCTAACAAAATTGGTTTCATGCATTTTGGTTTACTGAATCGAGCTAGGTTGATTTTTGAATCTAGGTACAAAACTGATTTTGAAACTAAATGAATAAACCTAAGTTTGAATTGCTGGGTCAAGCGGGAGGTTTAACTGGGACGGCCCACTACGCATAGCGCGCGCGGGCTGATTAAGTGACTGTCCCCACTCGTCAGTGAGACACAGAGTGGCGAAGGGGTACGGGGTGATCTAGGACGTGCGATCTAGTTGTAATCCTATGGCTGTGGTTCATCGTCCATGCCTTAACAGGACGCGGCGAGGTTGAACCCTAGCGTGGCCAGTGGGGGTCGACGGGGGCTCACCAGGGCTCCCACAATGATCGACGATGGGGGTGAACGACGAAGTCGACAGAGACGATCCTCCTGGTACCGGAAGCTCCTCCTGAGGCGGCTCCAATCGACAGTGCCTCTCCTCCTCTACAGCGGCGAACTCCGGTGAAATTCCGGCCACCTGGTGCTCGCCTTGCTCCAGGGGTGAGTGGGTGTGATCAGTGAGAGGTGGGGAGTGAGTTGGTGTTCTCAAATCGAACGGGGGTGGCCTCCTTTTATAATGCCTGAAGGGGACCGATGGGTGCGGGTGGAGCTCGTCGTGGTCGTCGGCACAACGTGCTAATGACATGTGCAACGATAGGGGACGGTGCATTGCCTCCTGGCGAAGCTCAACGGCTTGATGGCACAGCGTGGGATGGTGATGAACGGTCGGAACGTCGCGGCGCTTTGGGTGGGTCCAAAGACAAGTTTAATGGCGCACAACGTCCATGGTCCACGCGGCGGCGAACATGGTTGTCTGGCGGGTTGATGGGGTGCTAGCGATCACGCACGCAAGCAGAGAGGGCAGCGCGCGGTCTGTGGGCTCGTGTCACTGATGGCGCACTGGCGCGCTCTTGGCACGCACACAGAGAAACTGGGCGCGAGCTTGTCGTGTGGTCCAGGGGTTGGCAAGGCTCGAGCGTTGGACATGGGGTGGCGGTAGACGGTGGTTAGTGCTCTAGACAAGGTTGGCGAGGCTAGAGCTTCTCCTAGCTCGCTGGCGACATGGGGGTGGCAAGGGTGCTCTCGACATGGTCACCATTGATGGCTATGCATGCTCATAGTGATGCTAAGGCTAGTTAGATTAGTTTGATCATCTACTGAGAGTGTAGAGTGAGCTAGAGAGGGGACAAGGTTGGCCAAAATTACTGCTACTAATAGTGTTTGATGTTTGTTTGTTTGCTGATTACAAGGTGTTTGATGAAATGGCCGAAAGAAATTCAAATTTGAATTTTGGATTCAAACTTGGTGGGTTTTCTAGGTACATACTAGGGAGTCTTGGGTTAGTTGGATTAGTCAAGGGGCACTGGTTTGGTTGGGTTTTGAAAATGTGTGATCTTCACATATGTTATAGATTCAATTTTCAATTGTCATTTGAATCAAGTTTCCAAATGTTTCTTTAAGTTTTAAAGGTGGGATTTGATTCACTTTTACTTGGTCTTGCAAGGATGAAAAGAAATAGAAAAGTTTCTGTTTGAAATCTTGGACTAGAAACACTCAAAGTGACCTAGTGAGCAAGATTGGCAAAAATGACCATTCGCTTTATTTGTTTTGTTTTTGATTTTCTCTTGATTTGTTTCTGCTTGGAAATGTTTTAGATGATGTTATTTTCATCTTTAAACCATTCCTTGCTATTTAGGTTAATCACACAAGTCCATTCATGCATTCATACAATCATCACATACACACATGCATTCATTTTTATTTAATCAAAGTTTTTGTTAACCCTAATTTTAGTGATTAGAATTTGATAATCATGATCAAGATTTTTGGGATGTTACAAACCTTCCCTCCTTAAACAAAATCTCGTCCCAAGATTTAAAAAAGAATAAAAAAAGATTACCTAGGATTTAAAGAGATCGGGAAACTCCGTCCTGATGTGATCTTCTCGTTCCCAGGTAGCTTCTTCTTCAGTGTGGTTGCTCCACTGAATCTTAAGAAACTTGATGCTTTGAGTTCTGGTGATTCTGAATGCTTCCTCCAAAATACAGATGGGTACTTCGGGATACGTCAGGTTAACGTTTATCTCTATGGTGCAGTGATCAATGTTTTTGAAAACTTCGGTCTTTTTCGGAACTTCAAGGCATTTGCGAAGTAACAATATATGGAACACATTGTGCACTACTGACATCTCCTATGGCAGTACCAATTCATACGATACTTCTCCTCGACGATTCAGAATCTTGAAGGGTCCGATATATCTAGGGGCTAACTTTCCTTTGAGCTGGAAATGCTGCATTCCCTTCAAAGGCAACACTTTGAGATACACAAAATCTCCGATATTGAAAGCGAGGTCTCGACGTATCTTGCCGGCATAACTCTTCCGTCTTGACTAGGCAGTCTTGAGGTGCTCATGAATCTTGTAAACTTTCTCTTCTTCTTCTTGTAGGATGTCGGGTCTGAAGATATGACTCTCTCCTACTTCCGACCAATTCAAAGGGGTACGACACTTCCTTCCATACATGAACTCAAATGGGGCCATTTGCAAACTAGCTTGATAACTGTTGTTGTATGAAAATTCTGCAAAAGTCAGACATTCTTACCATTTAGATCCATACACTAGCACACATGCTCTCAACATATCTTCGAGTATTTGATTTACTCGCTTCGTTTGTCCATCGGTTTGAGGGTGATACGCTATGCTGAAATCCAGTATTGTTCATAGTCCTTCTTGGACTTTCTTCCAGAATCTCGAGTTAAATTGAGTTCCTCGATTTGATACGATGTTCTTGGGTACTCCGTGCAAACTGACAATCCTAGCGATGTATAACTCTGCTAGCTTCGAACTCTGGTAGGTGGTCTTGACTGGTAAGAAATGGGCTACTTTGGACAATCTGTCAACTATGACCCAAATATTGTCATTTCCCCTACTAGAAGTAGGCAATCCGGTGATAAAGTCCATTCCAACGGAATCCCACTTCCATTCAGGAATCTGCAATGGTTGCAATAGTCCCGCGGGTCTCTGATGTCCCGCCTTGACTCTTTGACAAATATCACACTTGGCGATGTAGATTCCGATTTCTCTCTTCATCTTATGCCACCAAAATTGCTCCTTCAAATCCTGATACATATTCGTTCCTCCGGGGTGGATAGAATAAAGAGTATCATGGGCCTCTTTCAAAATATCCTGCTTCAATTCTGAGTCTGCTGGTACACAAAGACGTCCTTTGTACCACATAACTCCTTCTTCATCCTCGGTGAATCCGGGTACTTTGCCTGTACCGATACGATGTTTGATTCCGTCGATACTAGCATTTCCTTTCCGCGCTTCCTTGATCTGACTGATCAAAGTGGGTTGAAGTTCTATGTTAGCCAAAAATCCTTCACTTACTAATTCTATTCTATAATCTTCCATATCCTTGTGCAAACTTGGTTGCTCCTTCAGAATCATGGAGTTCAAGCGAAACGAAAATCTGCTAAGGGCATCTGCTACAACATTGGCTTTACCAGGGTGATAGTGGATATCCAGATCATAGTCCTTGATTAGCTCAATCCATCTTCTCTGCCTCATATTCAGCTCCTTCTGAGTGATTATATACTTAAGGCTCTTGTGACCTAATAAATCTCACAACGGTTTCCCATCAGATAATGCCTCCATGTCTTCAAGGCTAGAACTACGGCTGCTAGTTTAAGGTCATGGGTAGGATAATTCTGTTCATGCTGCTTCAGTTGTCGGGATAGGTAAGATATAACTTTGCCTTCTTGCATCAACACACATCCGAGACCGATATTGGATGCGTCATAATATACATCAAAGGGCTTCGTGATATCCGGCATGATCAAGATTGGGGCTGAAATCAATCTGCTCTTGAGTTCCTAAAAACTCGCTTCACATTTGTTCGTCCATTCAAACTTCTTGGCCTTCTTCAGCAATTAGCTCATGGGTCTTGCGATACTCGAGAATCCTTCTACGAACTTGGGGTAATATCTCGCTAATCCGAGAAATGCACGATCTTGGGTTTGGGTGGTTGGGGCTTGCCAATCTTCAACATCCTTCACCTTTGTAGGGTCGACGGCAATTCCTCCGGCTGATACGATATGTTCGAAGAATCCTACCTCCTGTAACCAGAATTCACATTTCCTAAACTTGGCATACAACTGATGCTCTCTAAGGGTTCCAAGGATGGTCCTTAGGTGTAGCTCATGTTCTTCTTCTGATTTGGAATAAAGCAGAATGTCATCAATGAAAACAACGACAAACTTATCCAGGAAGTACATAAAAATCTCATTCATGAGATTCATCAAATAAGCGGGGGCATTGGTTAATCCAAAATACATGACATTATACTTATATAATCCATATCTAGTGGTAAAGGCAGTCTTTGGAATATCCTCTACGCGAATCTTGAGTTGATGATAGCCAGTTCTAAGATCAATCTTAGAAAACACTTTGGCACCAGTCAACTAATTGTTTTTGTTTTGACATCTAATCCATTCCTAGTACTACTTCCAAACCTTTAGTTCCGAGTACTATTAGATTAGCATAAAAATCTATGCCATGGATTCGGATAGGTACGACTTTGCAAATTTGTCTAGCTTTGGTGGTTGAACCAGGTTTTGAACTATCATAACATGCTTCAATTTGGTGGGTTGAATCTTACTAGTTCATGCAAATACTTCAGTAACAAATGAGTGCGATGCTCCAGAATCAAACAACACTCTTGCAAGTACTGAGTTAATAGAAAACATACCCAGCATGACATCGGGCTCTTCTTGGGCTTCTTCAGCATGCATGAGAAAGAGATGGCCGTTGCGGTTGAGCGAATTCCCTAGGGCAAACCTTCTTCCGGGTTGAACACGATGCTGCTGCTGAGCTGGGGCATTTGCATTGGGGGATGCGGCAATCTTCTCGGGGCACTCATTGGAGTAGTGACCTTTGGTTCCACATTCATAACAAGTCACCTGCGACTTGTCCTTTGCTGCAACATGCACATCATTGCTTCCAGTCCTTGGGGCAGTGTTGGTGTTGGTGGCGGCATTATTGTTGTTGAACTTAGGTGGTGCACGGTTGAAATTGCTCGGGTTGTCGGGGTTGTTGTTGTTGTTTTCTTCGGGCCTTGGGTTTCCACGGTTGGGGTAGGTCGGACGGTTCATAGGGGGTCTATTGGTTCTTGGGGAAAATCCAAGAGATGGGTTGGGGCGATACTTCACTGTATGGTGGGTTTCTGGTTGTCATCATGCGACGCTTGCGGTTCTCATTGGCTTGGTTGATCTCGCCTTCCATCTGAATAGCAGAGTCAACTAAGGCTTCAATATCAGCAAATGGGATATTGACTAACACCGTCTGCATCTCATCATGCAAACCATTCAGTAATCTCTCCTTCTTCTTGGCTTCAGTATCTATCTCATCTGGTGCATACCTAGCTAATGACAAAAATTTGTCACGATACTCAACTACTGTCATCCTTCCTTGCTTTAGTTCCCTGAATTCATCTCTCATCCTCTTAATCAAACCCGGTGGCACATGGATTCTATTGAACTTGACTTTGAACTCTTCCCAAGTCATCATCTGACATCCGGTCATCGCGCGAACGCTGTTCCACCATGCTCTTGCATCTCTGTCCAGGTAGTGGGTAGCAAACAACACTTTCTCGTTAGCTTCCACTCCTGCAACTTCCAGATTGTTCTCCATGGTTTGCAACCAATCATCTGCATCTAGGGGCTCTTCTGACTTAGTGAAAACGGGTGGATTGGTGTTCTGGAAATCCTTGAGCTTAGATCCATGGTTGTCCTGATTTCCATGGCCTTGATTGTTGTTGACCATCTGAGCTATCTGTTGAAGGGTGGCTAAGTTGGCTTGATGTTTGACTCTTTTGGCTTCGCGGTCAGAAACCAACATTTGCAATATTTGCAACATCGGGTCCGGGGATGAAGTGCTTCCTCCGCGAGGCATCTGAAGATTGAGATAGATCATGAGAAAAGAGGGAAATTTCTAAGGTTCAGGGTTTTGAAAAGTTTTTAAAGTTTGACTCAGTTTTTTCTAGCAACTTGCTTTTCATTCATTCATAACACACGATACAAACACACACCACAACAAAGGAAAACAAATGGTTTTAAGAACCATTCTAGGAAACTACGATACAATGGGACCGAATAAAACGCACTAACGCTAGTGCTCAAGTGCTACTACTCCTTGGAGTCAGTGTCCTCATCATCCTCATCATCATCATCATCATCATCATCATCATCATCGATGAAGGCAAAGTCATCCTCATCGGTGAAGAAGTCCATGGCCTGATCCTCCAGAAAGTCATCATCATCGCTGAGATAGGAGTAGGGGTCTCTACGAAGGTCTTCCCCTGCATTCTCCCTCTCCTCCAACTGCATATCTCTCTCGTGGATGGTCTCCTCCAAACCCGTGATCCGGTGGCGAAGACGGGCAATGATGCGCTCCTTCTTGTCGAGCTGACGGCGACGAGACTGGCGATCCTTCACTAGCATGGCAATGGTCTGATCCTTCTTGGCAGCGATGGCGTACTTGTGGTTGGCATAGGAGCGGGCATTGTCCAACTCCTTCTGATGGTAATACGTCATGAAGCTGAGGTGGTCCAATTGACTCTTCAGCTCGTGGTGGTATGGGGCCTCCAGTGGCTATCCCATAACATCAAGCCTTGGGTAGAACTCAAAGCGAGTACCCTTACTCTGATTGATACTCTGCCCACACAGACGGGCAACAGCTTCCTGCATGGCCCTGGCAAGTCCATTGAGCCAGTTGTTCTCTATCAAGGTGAACTGAATTCCCTCTGAGGTGGGGGATTCAATCCTTCCCCAGAGACTTGCAAAAACTAGCCACTGCAAATCTTCTCCTTCCTGATCATTGAGCTGAGCTCCGAAGAATCGGGATGCGGACACTCCAGCATCTCTGAAAACTGGTCCAAGTCACGCTCAAAGATGAGGTCTCCTCAATTCCCCAACTGATAAAACTTGCTGTACTTCATGTCCATCTATAAGAATATAGGATGACTAAGTTAGTAGAGTGATCAAGTGTGTCAAATTATGTAATTTTGCAAGAATTTTTGAGGAACATGAATTTTCATGAAAGAGTCTAAGTGATAAGAATGAGAATAAGTTCTCATAAATACTCACTTCCTTGCTTTTGAAACTAAGTTTTTGATTCAACGTCTATTCTAAACTAGGGTCTCCTATGGTCAGGATGGCTCTGATACCAACTTGTCAACACCCGGATTTTTAATCCTAGATGCCTGTTATGCCATACATCGCAAACCTAGGATTACCATTTTTGCAAGACATAACAGATTGGTACCATAGTTCATCATCCATTACAAACCATACATAAGGTCTTACAACAAATAAAGGATCACATGATCTAGTCTTAATACAATCATAGAAGCGAAATAACATAATAATAATGATAGCATAGGTGACGCTCCATCTTCATGGTCATAGGCAATGCTAACGATGGGAGATGATCATAGTCGTCATAACCTTCCTGCTGTTCGTCTTCCTGATACTCCTCTTCATAGTCTGGCCACGGGAATAGCAAAAGACAAAGCCATGAGTACTCTTTAAGTACTTGCAAACTAATACTAACAGGTGAAGTAGTTTTGAGTAGGAAATACTAGGCTCTAGATTGTTTTGCAGAAAGCCATATTTACCTTAAATGAGTTCAGAAGCAAAGAAAGCTAGTTTAAAGTTTTATAACACCTAAGTGGGAACTTGAATTTCATATCACAACTCTGTTGTGGTTAAGTCAAAGTCATAAATAATTTCATAAGTCATTTTGGAAACATCTGATGACGGAACAGTATGGCCACTCCAACTGTCCATAACCGCGGACATGGCTATTCGAATAGTTTGACACTCTGCAGAGGTGGTACACTTTCACCACAACATTCGATACATCCATCAGGAACAATCCTGAATTCACCATACTCAATATGCGGATAATCAATCCTAACCTTTCAATTACATGCCCTAGTATAGGCACCTCTCCTGTGAGTTTGGCCTCCCAACCATGACCAACTGTCATCTTGGGAACTACACAGGTGGATGGACAATCTTCACAAGGTAGCCTCAGCTCAAACCTTGGCCACAAGGGAACCCATACTAAGGTATATAAATTTCCAGTCAAGCCCTACCCAATTTTCGGGTATTGTGGTTGTACGGTAAAATTGGAATGGTATCGCATCCAGACAACCATCAGTTTTATAAAGGTCTAAGGCTCATGCCTTAACATTTTCATCCTCAAAATCATCTGGTGTTCAACAACACATGTAAAAACATTTAAGTAGAATGACTCATCATTCTAAGGTTTTCATAACCATTTTCACCAAGTATTCCCATCTAAAGTTGATCAAGTTTTATGCTTAGCACTAGCATCTACAACTGGGGAATAAACACTAATGAGGGGTGATAATAAAGTGTATCTTATCTAAGTTCAATCTCATGCCTTAGGGTGACATCAATATTATCTAACTTAGGCCAAGTTTTATGCTCTTTATGCTACCTTTAAATATCTTTCTAATATCTACAAGTCACCAAGTAAACTCAAATAAAATCTTTGATAAAGAAATAAAATACTAAGCTTGCAAGTAAAACTAGGATGGTGTATCATCAAAGGTATCTAACCAAGCATGCTTAATGCATTGCATAGGTTATCTAAATTTCATAGTTGCAAGTGTTAGCTTGCATAATTGCAAGTATAAGCTTGCCTTGTGCAGAGCAGTGGTTGAAGTTTTCCTCGGCTTCTTCCTTGTATTATCCTCCTTCCTCCTCATATCCTTGGTCGATACTAGCGTCTATAAATATACGAGGTACAAAATCATCACACAATTCTTAACTACTCTATTTAGCACACAAAGGGTCACACTAGATGATCTAGCATCATCACTATTATCACAAAGATTAAAGCACTTGTCTTATTTATTTTATTTTAGAAAAGTAATTTCTACTCATTGAAACACTACTTAAGATTTAATATTCTCCAACTAAAACATGGGATCATGTTGACACATGTCATCACCACATATTTTAGTACTTGGGAATGTGATTTGAAGTGGTGCCACAATTTAATAAGGTTTAGAATTTTTATTTTTAATTAAATAAAATGACTAGAATGTCCCATGAGGCATTCTTTTATTACTTGATGATTATTTCTGCAAGTAACCCTATATATTTTTGTATATTCTGAAAGGTATGGTTAAATGTGATTTTTGAGAGTTGGAATCAACTCAAAAGCTTTTATGGTTGAATTCTGAAAAATGTTTGAATGCAAAAAAGCTTCTGCCTTGTTATTTTTACCATGGGTTACCTACAACTCCAATTGATTTGAATCCAACGGGCTTTGATTAAGCACTCCAGTACCTTTCTAACAAAATTGGTTTCATGCATTTTGGTTTAGTGAATCGAGCTGGGTTGATTTTTGAATCTAGGTACATAACTGATTTTGAAACTAAATGAATAAACCTAAGTTTGAATTGCTGGGTCGCGCGAGAGGTTTAACTGGGCCGGCCCACTACGCACAGCGCACGCGGGCTGATTAAGTGACTGTCCCCACTCGTCAGTGAGACAGAGAGTGGCGAAGGGGTACGAGGCGATCTAGGCCGTGCGATCTAGTTCTAATCCTACGGCTGTGGTTCATCGTCCACGCCTAAACATGACGCGGCGAGGTTGAACCCTAGCGCGGCCAGTGGGAGTCGACGGGGGATCACCGGGGCTCCGGTGATGGTCGGCGATGGGGGCGAACAACAAAGTCGACAACGACGATCCTCCTGGTACCAACAGCTACTCCTGGGGCGGCTCCAATCGACGACGCCTCTCCTCCTCTGCAACGACAAACTCCGGTGAAATTCCGGCCACCTGGTGCTCGCCTTGCTCCGGGTGCGAGTGGGTGCGATCAGTGAGAGGTGGGGAGTGAGATGGCGTGCTCAAATCGAACGGGGGTGGCCTCCTTTTATAGTGCCTGAAGGGGACCGACGGGCGTGGGTGGAGCTCGTCGTGGTCGTCGGCACAGCGTGCTAATGGCATGGGCGACGATAGGGGACGGTGCATTGCCTCCTGGCGAAGCTCAACGGCTTGATGGCGTGGCGTGGGGCGGTGATGAACGGTCATGTAGGGGTCACTACCTTTAATAAGGTAGAGATACCTGTGTTTACAATGCTAGTCCCTGGATCAATAGCTAGCATCCACAGTTAAGATGTAATATCAAGAAACAAAGGTCATAATACAACTTTATAACCAGGAATAAAATAATTGATTACATCTTACATAGCTCATTTGGCTATCTCATTACAATGCAGCAGAAATAACTATAGCATGGAGTCCTTCATCTTCAAAGTGCCACAGGCAATCATGTTGGTTGTAGACTTGTAATCCTAATCAACACACTTCACTAACAACAAACAAACCTGCAACATAATAAGTTATAGCCACAAGGGTCAATACATTTGAATTGTATTCTCAAGTGATACTATGGTATAATAGTGGTATCTATCATCTATATGCATTTGGCTAAGTGGAGCTTAGGCTTGCTTTGCTCAAAATAGATTTTTCCTTATCATTAGAAAAACACTAAGTTTTTGTTTGGCAAAAATCACCCAAGGCATCTACCAATGAAAGATTGAAGATCCTTTAACCCTTGTTCAACCACAAGTTTTTAACTTAGAAATTGGTATGAGGAGATTCTTGATAGCTTCCATGTCTTGATGCTCAAATTGTCCATTGCCGGGGACACAGCTAAGTACTTAGATTTTACACTCTCAAGAGGTGGTGCACTTTCCCCACAAGACTCGACATGCATCAAGACAAGATCTTTTAGAAGCCTCCCCTTAGACCAGAATGGACGCGTTCCAACCTATCATCCCCTACCACCAACTGTCCATTTGGCTAAGTTATTGCAACCTATATGATCCAGGCAGAGACCATAATGCCAAGTGGTTGCACTTGAATCTTTCTCAACATATGACATCTCAAATCTCTTTGTTCCTGGGTGGCATTCCACAAGTGAGATAGACAAGGTTCACCAGTCTCCTGGCCTTGTGTAACCACTCAACAAAAAGCCATCCAAGCAATACCATTCCACCCAGGTGATTCATTCACATAGTTGTTTTATTAAACAAAACACAAGTCCTTGACTTAGAAATATTCCATAGCATGAATATAATCCACCCTTGTTTTCTACTAGCTAAGATGAGCATGATAGTAGTAGGAATCTTGACTTAGGAAAATTCTACTAAGGTTTCATCTACTAGGATTTCCCATGGCATAGTTTATACTTAGAAAAAATTCCATGCAAGTCCTACTTAGAAATAACACTAATGCATAGTGAAAATAATGGGACAAAAGTATGAAGCACCACTTGCCTTTTTGGTAGAGAATATAAGTTCACTCCTTGATCTTGAAATAGTCACACTCTTCAAATTTCACTACAATTCAATCAAGGCACAAATTCAATCTACCATTCAAGCAATTCATCACATAGAATAATAAAAACAAATCAATGCATGCAAGCATGCCAAAGATTGTTTTATTTGGAAAAGTGGTTTCTAATAGGTTATAAACATTTTAAAACACCTATTGGTCATTTATAAAAGTGGCAGAACCATTTAATATTAAGTTAGTGAAAATGGCCACTTTAAATCCTTTTTGTTTTGTTAGAAATGATTTAATCAAGGTAATAATTTCTAGTGTTTGACAAATGTATTTTTAAGAACAAATGTTAGTGTTTTAAGGTCAAGTATTTAATATTAAAAACATTTGCAAAAGGTTTTAACTATAAACCATTTTTTAAAATCAAAGTCATATTTTATTTTGTTGGTAATGCCTTTAAATAAGGTAATAATTTTATAGGGTTCACCAAATATATTTTTAAATCCTAAAACTTGGTGTTTAGGGTTATAGAGTTTAAATCAAATCATTTTCCAAAGTTTTTACTCAAAAAGCATTTTTAACACATAAACAATATTTTTATTTAACTAGAAATGCTCTTATTCAAAGATTTATTCTTTAACTTCACAAAATACACTTTTAAATCCAAAATTTGGTTTATATGGTCAGTAGGTTCAAAACAAACTATTTACCAAAGATTTTACCTTAAAAATATCTCTAGAATAATTTTTATGTTCAAATTATGCCTACACAAGTTTCTGCAAAAAGAACTAAGTTTACAAAAGCAAATTACTAAAAAAAGTACATAGTTGGAAATTATTTGTTTTGCTGATTCCATTGATATAAAATTTGCAAAATTTGGACGTGTGGATCAAAAGTTATGAATTTTACAAATTCTAACATCTAATAGTTTCAATTCTGTTTTTAAATCAAATCCCAAGACACGTGTCTTAACCTAACTGGTCGATACCTTTTCGCGTGGATCGCTTGATTCTAGCCGTCAGATCTAATGTGCATCGCACGACTCACAAGTCACGATACCTCTTCGGTTAATGAATCTATCGTACTCGTCAGATCCAAATCGAACGGTGCACAGACGCTTGGCCAAAGATGGTCGGCACAGCAACAATCTAAACTAGACGCCTCTAATTTATCCATTGCAAGTTTTACGTGGATTAGGGCTTTCGAGATAGAACTATTCTTACCTACGAACATGAACCACGACGAGGATAACCAAATTGTTGACAACTCGTTGCAAAATAGATATTGACTATAGTAGGAGAGACAGACACCCGCTAGCCACTTATGCAAACTAGTTGCATGTCAAGCATGGAACAAGTCTCATGTGCGAGGACATGTAAAGTTTGTCTGGGCCGCTTCATCCCACTATGCCACAAATATCCAAAATTACAACTAAGGAGCAACAACATGATCATCATCGCCCACATACTCATATGTGTACTACCCGTGTAAAGTATCTACACATAGATCCGGCTCTGATACCACTGTAGGGTTCGCAACATAGAAAACAAAATTTTTCCTACGATGGGAACTATGTACCAAGATCTATCTACTGGATACAAACAACGGGCGGATGTATATCGTAGAGAACATACCCTTGAAGACCGACAAAGCTTAACGAGTTCAACTCGTTGTTGTTGTAGACGATCTCTTGCCGATCTCAAGATCGAGAGGAAGTCCTAGCGCCGCAAAGCAGCAGCGCATCCGTGCTCGCACACACGTATAAGACACCGGGCAATCTCCGCCTCCTCGCTCCAGCGATGCAGCGGAAGCACAACCCTTTCTTGCCGAATATCCACCGGGAACATGTATCTCGCTAGTCCGATACCATGGGGGATAAATTCTAGAGGGGGAGAGAGATCCTTCACGAGGAGGTGTGAGTGAGAAGTGAGGAGGGGGATCCTTTTATAGGAGGAGGGGGGGGGGGAACCCCAAGGGGGTGGCCGGCGCATGGGGGCTGCCCCCTTGCCCTCCCCTCTTCATGTGGGTGGACACTCCACTAACAAAATTCCTTTAAATTCCCTCCACTCAAAATCCCACTCAAAAATGCCATTAAATTTCCACCAAATTTAATGCAAAACTCTCATTAAATAAAACTCTTTTATTTTATTCAGAATTTTGTCAATTACTTTAATGACAAACATTCACAAATAACCCCTTGCTAGAATTCCATTTCACATGCATAACCAGTTTATGCAATTTCAACCGAAAACCTGTTTCAGTATCTAGTGAAATAAATTCATGCGCTTGTTTATTCTTTCGACATGAAACAGTTGCTCCAACTGGATGCCAGTGTCCCTTAAGTGTGTCACCCTACGGTTTGCGAATAATGCGGACATGATCGAGACCCTTCTTCGATCAATAATCAGTAGCGGGACCTGGAGATCCATACTGACTCCCACACATGAAGGGTTTCGCGGCATAGTAAATCAAAATTTTCTACGGATGCAAACAGAGGAAAGCCAAGATCTAATCTAGGATATGCAAACAACGAGAGAGATTGGATTAGATCTTCATACCCTTGAAGATTCGCAGTGAGCGTTAATCGGAACGTGGGTGATGTAGTCGTACTCGCTTCTCCTCCTCGCGATCCGATCCGATCTAGCACCGCAAGTGGCGATGCCTCCGTGAGATGCACACGTGCAACACCTCGACGTGTCCTCCTTCCTTGGTCCAGCAAGTATGGTGGAGAGATGGATTGGATCTACAATGCGACAGCGTGGTGCAAGTGGTGGAGAGTTTCTGCAGCAGGGCTTCGCCTACACGCAGTCGGGAGGGAGAGAGAGAGGAGGGCAGCAGGGCGACTAGGCTTGAGGGGAAGGTGTGGGGGGTGGTGCGCCCCCAGCCCTCTTTATATAGAGGGGTGGGCGGCAGACCTAGCCCCTCCCCCAAGCCTAGGCCGGCGGCCAAGGAGGGGAGAGTGGGGGGCAAGTTTCCCCCCTCCTTCTAGAAGCTCCAATTAGGGTTTCCCCTTGATTGGCCGGCTGGGCCCTATGGGGCCTTGTGCGCCTGGACCAATGCAGCCAGGGAACTCCCTCATAGGCCCATGCCCCCAGGTGGGACCATGTTGGCCCCCTTCCGGAAGGTTCTAGAAGCTTCCGGTACAATACCGATTAACCCGGAACAATTCCGAACTCCAAAAACTGCACTGCCTTATATGAATCTTATTCTACGGACCATTCCGGAACCTCTCGTGATATCCCGGATCCCATCCGAGACTCCGAACAAAAACTCATAAACCAATTATCCAATCTATCCTAGCGTCGAGACACGTTAAGTGTGTGACCCTTCGGGTTCGAGAACATGTAGACATGATCTTCTATCAATAATCAATAGCGGGGTCTGGAAACCCATATTGACTCCCACACATTCATCGATGATCATATCGGATGAACCACAATGCCAGGATTCAATCAATCCCATATATATATTCCCTTCCTGTCGCGATATTTTACTTTCCCGAGATTTGATCGTCGGTACCGTCATACCTAGTTCAATCTCGTTCACGACAAGTACTTTACTCGTTTCGTAATCCGATATCACTTTGTGATTAACTCCTTAACCACATGCTTGCAAGCGGTGTTGATATCGATTACTGAGTGGGCCCGAAGTATATCTCTCCGAGTTGGGAGGGACAAATCCCATCTCGATACATACAACCCAACAGGTACTTTCCGATCACCTAAGAGACACCTTTATGATCACCCTCTCATAGGATGACGTTTGATGACCTCAAAGCTTTGTTCCGATACCAGGGAGTTGTATTATCTCATGGTCTAAGGAATACAATATTTGACATAAGAAAAGCTTCGCAAAGATGAACACGATGACACGATCTAATTGCTTCGCTTAGTTTGGGTCTGTCCATCATATCATTCTCCCAATGATATGATCTCATCATTAATCGACAACTCATGTCCATGGTTAGGAAACCTTAACCATCATTAATCAATGAGCTAGTCCATAGAGGCATACTAGGGACACGGTGTTGTACACAAACCACACAAGTATTAAAGTTTCCGCTTAATACAATTCTAGCATGGAATATAAACTTTATCATGAACAAGAATTATAATAATAACATTTTTATTATTGCCTCTAGGGCATAATTACAACAGTCTCCCACTTGCACTAGAGTCAATAATCTAGTTTATATTTGGCAACAATCTCACACCCATGGCACTAAGGTGCTGATCATGTTTTACACGTGGAAGAGGTTTAGTCAATGGATCTGCGACATTCAAATCTGTATGTACTTTGCTGATCTTCAGATCTCCATCTGCTATATAATCTCGGATTATATGAAACTTGGGGTTGATATGCTTGGTCTTTGGATGATATCTTGGTTCCTTAGCGAGTGCTATGGCGCCAGTGTTGTCACACAATATCTCCAGTGGGTCCAATGCACTTGGAACCACACCAAGCTCAGTGATGAAGTTCCTGATCCAAACTCCTTCACTTGACGCTTCTGTAGCAGCCATGTATTCCGCTTCTATTATAGATCCCGCGATCACGCTTTGCTTGCAGCTTCTCCAGCTCTCATAGCTCCTCCATTCAAAATATACACGTATCCTGTCTGAGATTTAAAATCATCCTTGTCGGTGTCAAAAATAGCGTCGACGTAACCTTTTACGACGAGCTGTTCATCACCCCCATAGACTAAGAACATTTCTTTAGTCCTATTTAGGTACTTTAGGATGTTCTTCACGTCATCGATGTTCCACTCTGGATCACTTTGATATCTTTCGTCAAACTAAGAGCATTGGACACATCCGGTCTAGTACACAAGATGACATACATGATAGAACCTATGGCGAGGCATAAGGCACTTTGCTCATAGCTTCTATGATTTACCGTGGTGGACATCGAGCCTTGCTCAATATCTTACCTGACAACATAGGCACTGAACCTTTCTTTGCCTTATCCATTCTGAACCTTTTCAGAACTTTGTCTAGGTATGTACTCTGGCTTAAAGCTATCAAGCGTCTTTGTCTATCTCTATAGATTTTGATGCCCAATATATAAGCATCTTCACCTAGGTCTTTCATTGAAAAACACTTGTTCAAATAACTCTTCACATCGTTAAGCATGTTACTGTCATTTACAATAATCAATATGTCATCCACATATAGTACCAGAAATTTCACCGAGCTCCCACTCACTTTCTTGTAGATACAAGCTTCGTAGCAATTTGGAACAAATCCAAAGCTCTTGATCACTTGATCAAAACGAAGGTTCCAACTCCGAGATGCTTGCTTCAGTCCATAAATGGAACACTGAAGTTTGCATACTTTATCAGCATCCTTAGGATCGACAAAACCTTCGGGTTGCATCATATAGAACTCTTCATCAATGTTGCCATTGAGGAACACAGTCTTGACATCCATCTGCCATATTTGATAATCATGATACACAGCAATTGCTAATAAAATCCGAATGGACTTAACATCGCTACGAGAGAGAAAGTCTCATCGTAATCAACACCTTGAACTTGTCAAAAACCTTTTGCGACAAGTCGTGCTTTATAGACGGTAACATTACCATCCGCGTCCGTTTTCTTCTTGAAGATCCATTTGCACTCAACGGCCTTTCGGTCGCTAGGAGGGTCCACCAAAGTCGATACTTGGTTTTCGCTCATGGATCCCAATTCGGATTTCATGGCTTCTAGCCATTTCTCAGAGTCTAGGCTCATCATCGCTTCCTCATAGTTCGTAGGTTCACTGTCTTCTACCAACAAGACAGTCAAGACAGTTCTTGTACCACTCGGGAGGGCACACGACCTTGTCGACTGCGACGTTCGATGCGACATCGTCCAAGCTTCATGATCCTTGTCATTATCTTCCTCTATTGTTGATGCGGTGACCTGGAACAATTTCAGGTCTTGCTACTCTCCAATTCAAGAGAAGGTTCAACAACCTCGTCTAGCTCTACTTTCCTCCCACTCACTTCTTTCGAGAGAAACTCCTTCTCAAGAAAGGAACCGTTCTTTGCGACAAACACTTTGCCTTCGGTTCTGTGATAGAAGGTATACCCAATAGTTTCCTTAGGGTATCCTATGAAGACGCATTTCTCCGCTTTGGGTTCGAGCTTGTCTGGCATCAATTTCTTGACGTAAGCTTCGCATCCCCAAACTTTAAGAAATGACAACTTAGGTTTAGCACCAAACCACAGTTCATACGGTGTCGTCTCAACGGATTTAGATGGTGACCTATTTAAAGTGAATGCAACGGTTTCTAATGCATAACCCCAAAATGATAACGACAAATCAGTAAGAGACATCATCGATCGGACCATATCTAATAGGGTTCGATTCCGGCGTTCAGACACACCATTGCGTTGTGGTGTTCCGGGTGGCGTGAGTTGCGAAACGATTCCGCTTGCTTTAAGATGCGTGAGAAAATCATAACTCAAATATTCACCTCCACGACCGGATCGTAGAAACTTAATCTTTCTGTTACGATGGTTCTCCACTTCATTCTGAAATTCTTTGAACTTTTCAAATGTTTCAGATTTATGTTTCATTAAATAGATATACCCATATCTACTTAAGTCATCGGTAAAAGTGAGAAAATAGCGATATCCACCGCGCGTCGAAACACTCATCGGTCCGCATACATCACTATGTATGATTTCCAACAAGTCCGTTGCTCGCTCCATCATTCCGGAGAACGGGGTTTTGATCATCTTGCCCATGAGGCATGGTTCGCATGTGTCAAATGATTCAAAATCAAGAGACTCCAAAAGTCCATCAGAATGGAGTTTCTTCATGCGTTTTACACCAATATGACCTAGACGAAAGTGCCACAAATAAGTAGTATTATCACTATCTACTTTGCATCTCTTAGCTTCAATGTTATGGATGTGTGTTTCATCCCTTTAGAGATTTATAAGAAATAAACCATTCACAACAGGTGCATGACCATAAAAGATGTTACTCATATAAATAGAACAACAATTATTCTCCGATTTAAATGAATAACCGTCTTGCAATAAACAAGATCCAGAAATAATGTTCATGATCAACGCAGGCACATAATAACATTTATTGAGGTTTAAAACTAATCCCGAAGGTAAAACTAAGGAGAGCGTGCCGACGACCATCACATCAACTCTTGATCCATTGCCAACGCGCATCATCACCTCATCTCTCGCAAGCCACCGTCTATTCCGTAGCTCCTGTTTCGAGTTACAAATATTAGCAACTGAACCAGTATCAAATACCCAGGCACTACAACGAGGGCTAGTAAGAAAAACATCAATAACATGTATATCAAATATACCTTTGAGGTGCCAGCCTTCTTGTCCGCTAAGTACTTGGACGATTAACTTCGATGACCCTTGTCCTTGCAATAGAAGCACTCAGTGTCCGGCTTAGGACCAGACCTGAGCTTCTTCTCAGCAGGGGCAACGCGCTTGCCGCCGCCTTTCTTGAAGGGCTTCTTTGCACCCTTACCTTTCTTGAAGGTGGGGGGCTTGTTGACCATCAACACATGATTATCCTTTTTGATGTCCACCTCCGCAACCTTCAGCTTTGCGAAGAGCTCGGTGATCGTATCAGTGGAACCAATCTGATTGTGAGTCACTACAAAACTTTTGTAGCTGGGAGGGAGTGATTGCAGAACCCTGTCAATCTTGAGCTCCTCTGGAATCTTGCAGTCCAGTTGCTCAAGGCGTTGAGTGTAGCCCGACATCTTAATGGCGTGCTCACTAACGGAACTCCCTTCCTCCATCTTGCAGTTAAAGAACTTCTCAGAGATCTCATATCTCGAGCGGCCTGATGCGAAACATGGTTTTCAGCTCCTCGAGAATCTCAAAGGGCAGGATAGTCTTCAAAACGATTTTGAAGGTCCGATTCCATAGCAAACAACATGGTTCTCTTAATCACACCATAATCATCTTTGCTTGTTGATCGACTTTCTCATCGGTAAAGCACGATGGCGGCGGCGTCACCTAACGCATTCTCAAGGACATAGTCCTTTTGACCGCCAAAGAGAATGATTCTCAGATTGCGGAACTGTTGCCTGCCAAAACCCACCGGCGAGCAGCGACGAGCAACACGAAGAGCCGGGAGGCTCCCAGGACTGCTGGTGGGCCCTGGTCCCTCGGGCAACGGCCCGCAAAACTCCGGCACACGTCCTGGCTTGGTTCGAGGGCGTGCCACCTGACCTATACCTGGTCAGGAAGGTGAAGGATTGCTCCGATTGATTTCCTGCATGGTAAACAAGTATACGTAAAATTCGAGCGTGACGGCTCCCGAGTTTCCACGTGAATCGGCTCCTAGAGCCGATTATCCCATGGTTACGCATTAGATTTACGATAACATGGGGTTTTGCTTTATCATTACAAGTTAAATTGATCTCTGACGGTTTAACGTTTCACCACGTAATCTGGAGCGTCCTACCGTAATTGAGCCTGGTAGATACAAAAGATGATAGAAAACTAACCCTAGAGGAGGCCTAACAACCGACGTAAAGTCAATTACCGGAACAACTTCTCTAGAACTAGTAAACCACATCCTTACGTACTACTGGATCGTTCAACCCGTTTGCAAGGCCTGACTACGTAGATATCAAACTAAACCTTGGTGAACAAGGCATAACCATAACAGATCGAATCAGCTAAATAAAGATCAAGCAAGATGCTACCCTTGCACTTGGGAAAAGGTGCAAAGGTAGCGAGGTAACTAGAGGCAGCATAACTTAAACAATTATAGAGAAGAACACCGATGCTAGCCTTAACGAATCTATGATAGTAGTATTACTCGCCATAAAAAGGCTTCAGTACGAGTAACACCAAATAACGCATAAGTAAATACTGCCTAGATCGCAAGATGCGATCTAGGCAGCATGACACTTACCCGAAAGAAACCCTAGAAACAAGGGGTGGCGATGCGCCGAGATTGTGTTTGTTGTGAACGTGATTGTCCTCTTTTTCTCGATAACCTTAGGTACATATTTATAGTCCGGAGACTTTCTATCTTTGGAATAACTCTACAACTCTATCTTTACCTAAAGAAAGCGGAACCTACTATGATACAAGATACACGGGCAATTTAGCCCAAATCCACGCACAAGGCCGATTCAATAACACGTTGAATATACGTATCTTCCAAGCCCATCTTGATCACGGCCCATCTCCTTATTTGGCCAAAATATGGCGATAACACATGCCCCCCTGGTTTTGGCAATAATAATTCAAACCACTCTGCGATGTTTTTCTTCCCCTCTTTTTTTCTTCACATCGTTCTGGCGTTGCGAGTAGAATAAATCACGCCACCTCCTCATCATGATGCCCTGTCTTATCAACTCCTTCGCGATGCATGATTTGACAATTTTGGCGGCATTACGAAACCGCTATGGCATTGAACCGCCTCCCACTATTCCCTTATTTAAATTCATCCGAGCGATTCGCGGTCCCCATCTTCCTCCGGTAGCCAGAAAACCCTCTTCCTCCGTCGAAAAAACCCTCTTCCTCCGCCATGGCCTCTTCCTCTTCTGCCCGTTCCTCCCAGTCTTCCAACAGCATTAGCGACCGGGAGCCGACGCCAGAGCACCCGCCCACGGCGGCGTACAGTACTTTCGCCCCACGATGGTGGGACGAGAGGGATTGGGACTTCGCCGTCTGGTCGGAGGGCGGCAGCGTCCACGGCGGCGAAGAGGGCCTGCATTCCTCGTCGGCCAGAGGCGGAGCGGCAACGACGACGCCTGGTCCTGGGACGGCGTCGAGTCCTCCGACGAGGAGGAGGAATCGGAGGAGGACACCTCCTCCGACGAGTACCCGCCGATGAAGCGCTTCCGCGCCGGGTCCAGCGAGGACACCGAAGACGACGACGAGGACGAGGAGGCCCCTGATGGCTTCTTCAGCAGCAGCAGCGCTGAGGACAGCGAACAAGACGGCGGCGACGACAGCGGCGATGACCTCGGCCTCTAGATTAGGAACCAGTAGTAGTAGTAGTAGTAGTAGTAGTAGTAGTAAGCTCCCTTTTGTAATCAATCAGCCTTTTGTAAGCAATCAGCTTTTGAATGAATGAGTGAAAATCTGTTTCTCGAAGATTGCCTTTTTCGCCCCAATTTCGCCGATAGCCAAAATAGGCCGATGCTCCAGAAGCCGATAACGCTGTATCGGCTTTCACCACACTGCACTCATTCCGTCAACCAAGTCAAAGCTCAAAGAGCCGATGCACATCGGCTTTCCCAAAAACGTTGACAAGGTCAAAACTTGGTCGCATATTTAGGCAAATCTAAGCGGCTGCTTTTCAGTTTCAAACGGTAACCTGCGACCCTCTTCAAAAAGGGCGACCTAGATCTCCAATTACCCACCGACTTAGATTGAGCTCACAGTGACAAGAACCCTCAATTCCCAACTGCATAGATCCATCTCTGCCGGCAAACTAGATGGCAGAATCGTCCAACACCAATCCAGAGGTCTCCGGTCTGAAGGTACGCCTACTCCTCGCAGTCTGAACGCGATGTTTAGAATTTAATGGCGAACACCTGAATTAATGCCTTTATTCCACCATTAAACTTTCTAGGTTTCAGACATTCTGCTGCCGCATCCTTCTCTCCCAAATTCCCTCTGTCTTGGCCCTCGTACAGATTCTAGTCCTGCCCATCTGATTTCTTGCGAAGCAAACAGAATCCCCTTCGTAAGCCAAGACCTAGATCTGAATTCTTGGGCCATTTGCTGTGAGCTGGCCTAATCCCCCTGAACATTGGGTCTCTTGGTTCAGCGAGTAGCTAGAGCTTACCAATCCCAATGGGAAACCACAGAATAGCCGATGCCTTGCATTTATCATTGTCTCCTCTTGAGAAACATGAGAACTTCGAAAACCATCGGCTACTTCAGTGCGCTCTTAAGCGCTTTATGTTCGGTCATGGCCCTATGTCACCAACCACATTAGGCGTGGCGATGATCCTTGATGCGGATGTTACATCACCCAGCCCTCTGCTTTTAAACTGACCAAAGTCCCCTACAAGCTGTCTTCTAAAGCAATTTGGCCCAATGGGTGCCTAACTCCAACGCCATATGAAAACAAAGGGCCCTGTCTCGGAGAAAGAACATCTGACCTTTCTCAACCTTTGGAGCATTTCATATTCTGTGGCCCTTCCTTGCTCCAACCAAAAACTATCTCTCCTTAGCCTGAACGGCCAAAGGTACTCAACTTGGCCTCGGCAAACTGTTCCTTGGAGAAGTCTATCGATACCTCCAGTTGATGTCTGTCAAGCTGTTCTCTGGCATAGCAGTCAAAACAGGTGGTCCTTGGTGGTTTATTCAGCTATGGGCTCAGCTGTATTTTCAAAATCACATCCCAAACTTCCCCCTTTTGGCGAGCTGCACCTTTCCAGATGTAAAAGGGAAGCAGATCCGATGCACCAGCTATAGCCAAGCTTTGTATAGACTACCAGGCAGTAAGCTGACCCCTCAGGAAGCGTCTAAATGGTTCAGTATTTCCTTTCAAGGACTGGACAATCCTATCTTCTTTCCTTACATGGAAGAATCTGAACATTTCGAAAACCCACTCTCCTTCAGGCTAGACAATTTTGCCGATGACACCAGCACTCGGCAGCTCTTTTCCACCGTGATTCGACCCTGTTTCCTTCCAGTTGGCATGAGTACGTCCAACAGAATAATCAAACCTGGGTATGAATTCTACCAGCCAGTCATAGTAGATCGCCAATTTGGCCTTGGACAAGTACCTCCCCATTTCTTTCTTCACCACCTTACAGAGAGTAGAGCCGACCTGCCTGATCCTCTCACTAGCCAAAGGTGTTATTCCTTCTTTGATGCTCTGACCATCCCAATTCCCAACGACCTCACCTTTGTCTCATCAACCGATGGCTTTGAAGACTGGTGGTCAATGTGGAAGACTCACGCCTTCAGGAGAGCTCGGGACCGTTCTTTGAAACAGCTCGATCTTGACTATGACATCCCGTGGAGCAGGTACCACTACTTGCAAATTTTCTTGATGCACTTACAAATGATTCTTCTATTAATCCATTCTTTCTCTTTGCGGCAACAAGATGGCCCTGAACCTACATACGATGATGGCTCCCCCTTGAGTTCTTTCCGCTCACCGTGGTTCTTTTACGCAAAACTCGCCACCTCTGAAAAGGTCATAATGCGAGAACAGCCGATATCACCACAATCGGCTTCCAAGAACCCATCAACCTCTAAGTCATTTGCCCTCGAGTTCCAACTAAAACAAGAACGGCAAGGAAGGTAGCTGCCGGGGAAGACCTTGAGGCGGAGCCCTTCTCCGTAAGCTCGCATGTAGGGTGATCTATGCCTTGGTCGATCCTTCTAATTCTTTCATCCTTGCAGACATGCTTGTGCTCACGGTTCTCCTTTTTATAGGCTTCCGTCGAAGACACCTCGGTGAACACTCGGACCAATCGAGGAACTGGACCCAACAGATTCGAGAGGACCATCACACCGAGCCAGCGATTCATCACCATCGGCTTCCGGGAAAAGGTCTTTTCTGAACCTCTGCCCCAGAGCACCGGTCGGAGGCGGGCCTGTGGGTCCCAAGAGAGCTCGCAAAGGACTGCAAGCTTCTTCGTCGAGCCAGGAGGTTTCGAAAATCATCACCCTTTACGCTCTTACCACTTACTTCTTTTTACATGCCGATTAATCATTATTTATATCGGCTAAACACCTTCCATGCAAACGACTGACGTTTCTAGTGGGAAAGCTGGGGCAGTGCCGATGCCTTTAGCCAAACCGGACCTATCAATCCCCGAAGGTGCAGATGAAACGGCTACCACTCCGGCCAAGCCCCCAGCAACCACACACAAGCCGATCGTCTCCTCATCTGCTATCCCCCCGATCTTAGGAGAGGTACGTTAGCTTCTTTCGGCTCATCCTTACATGTTTGGATGCATACTGACGCCTTTTCGGGCTGCCAGGGTTGTGATATTTCAGGTTTGCTGACGTTCGACCCTGAATCCATCGAACCAACTCCCTCTGTTGCTGATGATGAACCACGAGCCAGGGCTGTTCCACCTCAATTCCAGCGTCTTAAAGCCCTGCTGTCCTCCCCAATCGAAGAGTTGATCGAGGGTTCTGAGGAGGTGAAGAGCGTTCTGGCTGAAATAAAAGACCAGCTCCCAGTGGCATTGCAGGTGAAGCTTTGGCCAGTTGTAACCCTGTCTTTCTACGGGTCAAGGGTGAAGTTAGCTCGTGAGAGGATCAGTCTGCGCCACGCCCAACTTCCACTGAAGGCCAATATTGCAGACAGATGCCAACAGCTCAACGAGAAAAAGGCGTCTCTGGATGCCAAAACTGACACCTCTGTCAGTACCGCCGAGCTCGCATCCTTGAAAAGGGAGCTGGAAGATCTTGAAGAGAAGGTCAGGCGACTAAACAGCTCATTCGCAACAAGGAAGAATCCATCGCGTTCCCAAGATGAGGAAAGCCTCAAAGCCCAAGCGAAGACCGATCTGGCGAAATACGTGCCTGAACAAGCAGCTAGTGACGGCAAGGATGAAGATAATGGCCGAGATCGCCGAGGTGGATCGTGTCGTCTTGGCGCCCTCCACGCCTTGAAGCATTTCTTGATGGCTCGTATGTATGGCGGCTTTGTTTGTAACATGTGTGAACCTCTAGAGTCGATGACCGTGCATCGGCTATATATTTTGTTTTTATTTGGCCGATTTCATGTATCGGCCCCACATTTACCGTCCATCGTCTCACGTGATTTTTACTTGGCGATTTCATGTATCGGCCCCATATTCTTGCCCATCATCCCACATGCTTGGGAAATATTTCTTGAGATGTTGTTGACCGTTGACCTTTGGGAATTTTCGCCGTCCAGCTCCTCAAGCATGTGCGTTTCCTCTTAAAACTTGATCGACCTATGCGGCCCGTGCCAATTTGGAGACCATTTACCATATGTTGCATCCTTAGTCCCTAATGGCAACACGACTTCCCATACCGGATCACCAACGTGGAACTCCTTTGGCCTCACTTTCTTGTTATATGCACGAGCTACCTTGGCCTTGTTCTCTTTGATTTTCTCAGCGACCACAGGCTGAGCTCGTTAAATCCTCAACACTCACTCATCGAGGTTGCATATTCTTCGATTGTTAGATTGTCACGAAGTGACACGTCTCGATCCAGCCGTAATTTCCCGAGCAATACGGCTTCTTGTCCATATACTAGATGGTATGGCGAGGTTTTATCGCTCCATGGCATGACATGCGATAAGCCCATAACGCCTCGACAAAACCTCGTGCCAGCGCCTAGGGTGCTCATCGACTTTTCTCTTGATCAGCTTGATGAGGCTCGGTTGGATGCTTGACTTGCCCATTTGCACGAGCATAGTATGGAGATGATCGATCGACTTAATCCCGTGTCCTCACAACTTTCTAAACTCGTGAGAAATGAAGACCGAACCTCCATCGGTCGTGATAGTTTGGGAATCCGAATCTATGGATGACATGTTCTTTCACAAAGTTGATAACATCCTTTGAGTTCTTGATTTCATCGGGACAGCCTCCACCCATTTAGTGAAATAATCAGTGATGGCCAAAATCCACATGTGGCCTTTGCTTGATGGAGGATTGATTTTGCCGATCATATCCATGCCCCAACCTCGGAATGGCCAAGGCTTGATGATGGGGTTCATTGCTGAGGCGGGTACCATCTGAATTTTCCCAAATTTCTGACATGCTTGACACCCTTTGTAGTACTTGAAACAGTCCTCAAGCATGGTGGGCCAATAAAACCCTGATCGCCTGATCAACCATTTCATCTTGTGAGCTGATTGGTGAGTTCCACAGGCGCCTTCGTGTACCTCGTGTAGGAGCCGATTGGCCTCGGCCCCCGAGCATTTGAGCAATAACCCTTCCGAGTCCTGTAAAACATGTCATCCCCAATAAGCACATACTTCATGGCCTTGTACCTTATCCGTTTAGGTGCCCCAGCGAATCCTTCAAGTAGTTGAAGATATCGGCTCTCGATCGTCGACTTCGAGGCTGTGACGAACATCGGCTCCCTACGCTACGTCCTTGTAGCACGAAGCCATTTGTGCAAGATCATTCGCCTCGGTATTCTGCGATCGCGGGATCGAGGTGAAGTTTATGTCTAGGCTGTGCCAGAGCTCGCGGCATTGCAACCATAATGGGAAGAGGACTCGCTCTCACACTTGTATTCCTCCGTGAGTTGAAATCACCAACTTGGAGTCTCCAAAAATTTCCGCTTCGCTCCGGCGATGAGCAACTCCATTCCCTTGCGTATCGCCTCGTACTCGGCGACGTTGTTGGTGCGAGGGCGATAACTGATGGAGAAGGAAAATGTTGCCCCGGGCGACACGAGTAGCATGCCGATGCCGCACCCATCGTCACAAACCGATCCGTCGAAAAACATAGCCCACGCTCGTATAGACAGTGCTGCTATATTAGTGTTGATCCTTTCAGCGATAAGGTCGGCCAACGCCTGTCCCTTAACTGCTTTCGCGGGTTGATACCGGATGTCAAACTCCGATAATGCAAACATCCATTTGCCCAGTCGGCCTTTCAACATAGGAGCCGACAGCATGTGCTTTATGACGTCTGATTTGCATATGATGATAATCTCAGCTGATAGCAAAATGTGGCGCAGCTTGGTGCAGGTGAAAAACAGGCAGAGGCACAACTTATCGATATCAGGATACCTTGTCTCTGCGTCCAACATCCTTCTGCTTATGTAAAATACGACTCGCTCCAGCCCATCATAAACTTGCACCACCACCGAGGCGATGGACGTGTCAGCTACTGACAAGTAAATGTAGAACGGTCTGTCCGGCTGGGGCGGAACCAACACTGGCGGCTTCGTCAGATATTCTTTGATCTCGTCGAAGGCTCGTTGTTGTTCTGCCCCCCAGCGGAATTCCTCGTCAGATTTAATTTTCACCAGTCCCATGAACGGCTCTATTCTTCCTGATAGATTGGAGATGAATCTTACGGAAGTTGATCTTGCCGATGAGAGAGACTGCAGTTCTTTCTTTGTGGTAGGTGGCTTCATTGTTACGCCTGCCTCGACTTTTCGGCCGATCTCAATTCCTCGTTCATGGACCAAAAACCCAAGAACCGGCCGTCACCGAAGGCACACTTCTTTGGATTCATCCGTGGCCGAATTTTCTTGTTCGGTCCAGACGCGTTGCAGATCGTCCAAGTGTCCTTGCCTGAAGCGGACTTGACCACCACGTCATCGATGTAAATTTCCACCAGCTTGCCGATCGGATCATGGAAAATATAATTCATGGCTCTTTGGTGCGTGGCGCGGCATTCTTGATCCAAACGTCATGACTACATACTCAAACAACCCACCGACCACAGGACTCGAATGCAGTCTTGTGTATGTCTTGGAGCCATAAAAATTTGGTTGTAACCGGCATTGCCATCCATGAAGCTCAAGATCTTATGACCAGCCGCTGCGTTGATTAACGTCTCTGCCACCGGCATCGGATACTCATCCTTTGGGGTAGCTCTGTTGAGATCCCGAAAATCTATGGCAACACGCCAATGGCCATCCTTTTTCTCTACAGGTACGATACTAGAAATCCACTCAGCATACCTGCATGGCCTGATTAACTTGGTTGTCAACATTTTCTCGACCTCCTTCTTGACTTCTTCCAGAATTTCGGCCTTCATCTGTCGTGCTCGCTGCTGGAATGGCCGAAATCCTTTTTTAAGCGGGAGTCGATGCTCAATGATGCTCCTGTCTAACCCAGGCATCTCTGTATAGTCCCGGAGCGATGGATATTGTTTCAACAGGCTATCATCGGACCCCTTGACTCGGATCTAACTTTTGGCGATAAATGTTGGTCGTGGCTTATCCCGGGACCAATGTCGATTTCTTCTAGTTCATCGGGACGTAAACCCATACCCTAGCTTTCCGTCACTGTCAAATCGATGCTAAGCACAGGGCAAGCGATAGGTGAGGATAACAAAAATAATTTGGGCGATTGCCTGAATCGCCCCTTTGATTGCATTAGTCAAGGACGGTTTACACCTTATTTTTTTACAATGGCAGGGCATCTCCCTGCTACGACTACATGATCTGCTTGTCGTATGATTGCTGCTTTTTATTTTTTGTGGCCGATCGCAGGGATCGGCCGTACCACGCATGATCGTGGACTTTGCTACTCTGTCAGGCCAGTGGATAAGACCAGCCTCACCCCGTTTTTTGTAGCTTCAATGCGCTCACAGCCGTCTAGACTGATTCCAGAGATCGGCTCTTGGTCTTCTGCTTCCCAGACGTTCATGCCAGCTATGGAGATCTCGATAGAATCATCTGCATGGATGACCTCCACTTCATCTCCATCCCACTGTATTAGGCACTGGTGCATCGTGGACGGAATGCAGCAATTAGCGTGAATCCAATCTCTTCCTAGCAAGACAGCGTAGGTGCTTTTCTTTGTCCGACGAAGAATAGCGTGAGTATGGTTTTCTTACGGTCGGATCCACGTTGATCGCCTTGCGTTTCAAGTCTGGCCGTTGAAGTCGCTTAACGTGGCGTTGGTTTTGATCGGATCTGCGGTGGGCGTCCCAAAGCGCCGTAGCATGGAGTATGGCATTATATTGTTGCCGCTCGGTGTCCACCAACATCTTGCTAAGTTTCCCATTGATGTAACCTCGTAGGTGCAGGGCTTTCGGATGTTTGTAACCCTTCTCACGTGGCTTCTCAAAGATAACCGCCGTGGCGCGATCGACTGTGCCCTTGGTAGCTCATTGGTTCTTGGCGCGAGAATTACGGAAGTATGAACACCATGTTTGTGCCCGATGTCTTTGCATCGGCTTTTACGGTTTAGGCGCCACTCTTTCCTTTTCGGGCGGTCTTCCGTTTCCAAGGTGCCTAATTTTAACGGCCAGATCGGGCGTGCTTTCTTTAAAGCGTGGAATCTGCGCTTGGCTTCCTCCAAGTTACGCAATTGCACCCTACTCTTTTGGGTGTGTCTGAGTCGGGACACCACCTTGGCGGTGATATCTGTCTTCTTCTTTGTCATCCCTTGGCTTCTCGAGGTCTTTTGCTCGGCGGACTCCTATGCTTGCTCGAGGTGGGAGAGGCCCTAGACGTTTGAACACCGAAGCGGCCCGTGTCCTCCTCTGCTATCCACATTCCGGCGGGTTGTCGATTGTAGGCAATCGGCTCATTCCGCATCAGCAATACTTGAAGAAAGGACAATCCCAATGTTTGTCTGCGCCTTCCTTTTCTTTGATGGTCCCCTAGCGAGGTGCTCATATCCTTCATCGTCTCCATCAGCGGCGGCGTTGGTCATCTTGGCGCTCATACTTGTTAAGGAGATGCGTGGAATGTGGCTTCCGATATCGCACTCTCCTCACTGTCCCTCTGTTAAATACCGCTTTGTCATTGTGGCTGGGCGATCGTGGACCAGCCTCCTCTCTTTCTTTGCCCGAGAGCGACCTTCCTCCTTGTGTGTGCCATGGTGGTACCCAGATCCTGCCATATTAACATCGAGCGAGAACTCCAGGTGGCGCCTCGTGGAGTAGTGTTCTACCATGTTGGCCTGGAAATGGGTTTGTCTCTACTTTCATGGCGAATCGCCCCTGGATCGACGGCCTTGCTCTATTGCTTTGGATCTGGCGGCGTAGCTCTTTGCAATCATTGGTGGTGTGGGTGAGCAGTGATGCCACTTGCAGTATGGTCTCCGTTCATTTCTGAGCCGTAGGGATTTTGTGGCCTTGGGTAACCTCGGTGCTTCTCCTTCAAGATGAATCGAATATCTGCTCGGCTTTGCTCACATCAAGTCGAACCCTTTTGCAGGCCCTTCTTTGTTTCACCCATTTGCGAGGATACAGGATCGCCCCGAGCCCATTCACGGCCACCTCCTGGTCTTGTGTAGGATCATCTTCTTACGTCGACCAGGCCTATCAGACGTTTGAACTTGTCTTGGTACAACTCGTGGTGGCGCTGTTCATACATTGTCGCTTCGGGCCATGTCGTCAATGAGTTGTACTCTACTTGGAAAGCCGGATCCTTGATGGGTCTTGAGAGACCCAACACGCTAGCTCGATTGCTTCTTTCTCGATTAAACGAGTGAGTAACATCGGTTCTTGACAGATCTGAAGCGCTGGATGTACTCGGCTCTGATTTCTCGCTTCTGCCTTTTGTGCAGTCGCAATGCCAGCCTCGGTAGCCTCTGAATGATCTTGAATGTGGAACTGCTCTTCCGGTTGCTTCCATGTCTGAATCGAATCGTGGCGGAGGTGTACCACCCAAAAGCTGGTCCTGAGATTGCGCAAAGAACCTTACTGGCGGTGATCCGATCTTGAAATCATGCCTAAGCATGCGGTATCGGCTCACGTGCTCGATCGAGCTCGATCCTTCCGATCCGCTGAACCTTGAGAACTCGAGGAGCCGATACTTGGGGCAGCGGGATCGAGATCAAACTTCGTTGAATGCGGCTTTGAATACCGATTGTCCTTCTCTTGACGCAGCGAACTGGTCTCTCAAGATGGTACGGATTTGCTCCTTTGTTTGACTGCAGGGGCTAGATTCTCATGACTCGTTCGATGGCATACTTGGCTATACGCTTTGTTTGTCGGCGTCCATCCGGACATATTGCTCGAAGCGCTGCTGAAACCCCTGCTCCGGGAACTCCTGCCGCAGAAATCCCTACGGTTGCAATCTGGTTGGTGCGTGTCAGGTTATTGCAGTCCGGCACGTAAGTGCACACATATCCATGTGGGATTTCTTTAGGTGGTTCAAACAGGCGGCAATCGCTGGGTCGCCTCCGACCTTGTAGAGCGACGTCTGCTGCCTGGCGGCTCGGGCTGCAAGTGTGAATGGCGGTGGCCTGGCCAGGCGGTCTTTCTCCTGGTGAGTCCCCATAGTAGGCCCGACGGAGAATACTGATGTTTCATGATCTCTGAACTACGCGACTGCGATCCGCTCGAAAGCGTTCACGGGCTCTCGGAATGGCGGTGAAGAGAATGAGCCACCATGTAGTTGACCTCTCATCGCGAGCTCAGTGCGCTCCTCAAGGAAGAGACAGATCCACCTCATCAAGAGCACCCTCGGGTGAGAACCCTCCACTTGATGCCATGCTTACGGGTCCTCTCAAAAGAGCCGATGAGATCGGCCGAAGAGAGCTTTGATGTCATATCGCCTTGTGCTCTTGAGCAGCTCGTCAAATGCGTGGTGATGCATCCCCCATATCAGCGTCGGATGTTGATGCGATGTTGTTGAAGGTCCCACCGGCGTGCGAGAATGTGTTGCCTGCCAAAACCCACGGCGAGCAGCGACGAGCAACACGAAGAGCGGAGGCTCCGGAGGCTGCTGGTGGGCCCTGGTCCCTCGGGACAGCCCGCAAAACTCCGGCACACGTCTGGCTTGGTTCGAGGCGTGACACGACCTATACAGTCGGAAGGTGAAGGATTGCTCAATTGATTTCTGCATGGTAAACAAGTATCGTAAAATTCAAGCCGTGACGGCTCCCGTGTTTCCATGAATCGGCTCCTAGAGCCGATTATCCCATGGTTCGCATTAGATTTACGATAACATGGGGTTTTGCTTTATCATTACAAGTTAAATCGATCTCTGACGGTTTAACGTTTTCACCACGAATGGAACGTCCTACACGTAATTGAGCCTGGTAGATACAAAAGATGATAGAAAACTAACCCTAGAGGAGGCCTAACAACCGACGTAAAGTCAATTACCGGAACAACTTCTCTAGAACTAGTAAACCACGTCCTTACGTACTACTGGATCGTTCAACCCGTTTGCAAGGCCTGACTACGTAGATATCAAACTAAACCTTGGTGAACAAGGCATAACCATAACAGATCGAATCAGCTAAATAAAGATCAAGCAAGATGCTACCCTTGCACTTGGGAAAAGGTGCAAAGGTAGCGAGGTAACTAGAGGCAGCATAACTTAAACAATTATAGAGAAGAACACCGATGCTAGCCTTAACGAATCTATGATAGTAGTATTACTCGCCATCAACAAGGCTTCAGTACGAGTAACACCAAATAACGCATAAGTAAATACTGCCTAGATCGCAAGATGCGATCTAGGCAGCATATTACTACCGAAAGAAATCCTAGAAACAAGGGGTGGCGATGCGCCGAGATTGTGTTTGTTGTGAACGTGATTGTCCTCTTTTTCTCGATAACCTTAGGTACATATTTATAGTCCGGAGACTTTCTATCTTTGGAATAACTCTACAACTCTATCTTTACCTAAATTGAAACGGAACCTACTATGATACAAGATACACGGGCAATTTAGCCCAAATCCACGCACAAGGCCGATTCAACAACACGTTGAATATACGTATCTTCGAAGCCCATCTTGATCACGGCCCATCTCCTTCTTTGGCCAAAATATGGCGATAACAGGAACCAGTTGGTGAAGTTAGACCCATTGTTTCTAAGCTTTTCCTTCTCAGCAAAAACGTTGAAGTTGAAGTTGGACTTAGCCATTTGATCTACAATGTTTGCAAGTACAAATTAGACTATGTTCATGATAACTAGTTCAACTTTTAATCAAATTACTAGATGAACTCCCACTAAATTCAACATCCCTCAAGTTGTTTAGTGAACATGATCCAAATTCACCACACCTAATCCGATCTTCACGAGAAGAGATGTGGTTTCAATGGTGGACAACGAAGTGTCGATCATATCATTCATATGACTCATGCTTAACCTTTCGGTTCATGTGTTCCGAGGCCATGTCTGTACATGCTAGGCTCGTCAAGTTAGACCCAAGTATATCTGCGTGTGCAAAACTGGCTTGCACCTGTTGTATGTGAACGTAGAGTCTATAGCACCCGATCATCACGTGATGCTTGGACACGACGAACTTTCGCAATGGTGCATACATGGGGAGAACATAGTTTTATCTTGATCTTTAAGTGAGGAATCATCTTATAATGCTACCGTCGCGATCTAAGCATAATAAGATACATAAAAGGATAAACATCACATGCATATAACTTTATGTGACATGGTATAGCCAATCTTCGCGCAATGATCTCCATCTTGTGCGTGCCAGCATGATCTCCATCACCCCACCATGATTTCCTCCACCACGAATAGCAACTACAACTATTGCTAACTACTTAGCGATAAAGTGAAACTATTACATGGCGTATAAGAAGTTGACACACAGGTCATATACAATTATAAAGACAACCCTATGGCTCCTGCCGGTTGTGTACTCATCGACATGCAAGTCGTGAAACATTACAAAACATGATCATCGCATACATTATACACATCACATCTTGGGCCATACCATATCACATAAAACACTCCCTGCAAAAACAAGTTAGACGTCTCTACTTTGTTGTTGCATGTTTTACGTGGCTTATGGGAGTAGCAAGCTAAGAATGATTCTTACCTACGGAAAGCCACAACGGTGATAATATGGTTGACAAACTCCGGTGTAAATCCCATGATAACTATAGTGAGAGAAACTGGCATCCACCAGCCGCATGTGTGGAACAAGCCACACGTCAAGTGCGGAGACGGTCTCGCGAACGACGTCGCGTAAGGTTGGCCTGGACAGCTTCAATCTCACTATCCCGCGTAATAAGAAGAACACAAACAAGAGGCTTGCAACAGAAAACATCAACGCCCGCAACAACCATGTTGCGTTCTACTCGTGAAACACATCTACGCATAGATCTAGCTCTGATACCACTGAAGGGTTTCGCGGCATAGTAAATCAAAATTTTCTACGGATGCGAACAGAGGAAAGCCAAGATCTAATCTAGGAGATGCAAACAACGAGAGAGATTGGATTAGATCTTCATACCCTTGAAGATTCGCACAGCGGAACGTTCGTCGGAACATGGGTGATGTAGTCGTACTCGCTTCTCCTCCTCGTGATCCGATCCGATCTAGCACCGCAAGTGGCGATGCCTCCGTGAGATGCACATGTGCAGCACCTCGACGTCTCCTCCTTCCTTGGTCCAGCAAGTATGGTGGAGAGATGGATTGGATCTACAACGCGACGGCGCGGTGCAAGTGGTGGAGAGTTTCTGCAGCAGGGCTTCGCCTACACGCAGTCGGGAGGGAGAGAGAGAGAGGAGGGCAGCAAGGCGACTAGGCTTGAGGGGAAGGTGTGGGGGGTGGTGCGCCCCCAGCCTTCTTTATATAGAGGGGTGGGCGGCAGCCCTAGCCCCTCCCCCAAGCCTAGGCCGGCGACCAAGGAGGGAAGAGTGGGTGGCAAGTTTCCCCCCTCCTTCTAGAAGCTCCAATTAGGGTTTCCCCTTGATTGGCCGGCTGGGCCCTATGGGGCCTTGTGCCCCTGGCCCAATGCGACCAGGGCACTCCCTCATAGGCCCATGCCCCCTCCCGACATGTGGGACCACGTTGTCCCCCTTCCGGAAGGTTCTAGAAGCTTCCGGTACAATACCGATTAACCCGGAACAATTCCGAACTCCAAAAACTGCACTGCCTTATATGAATCTTATTCTCCGGACCATTCCGGAACCTCTCATGATATTCCGGATCCCATCCGAGACTCCGAACAAAAACTCATAAACCAATTATCCAATCTATCCTAGCGTCGAGACACGTTAAGTGTGTGACCCTTCGGGTTCGGGAACATGCAGACATGATCTTCTATCAATAATCAATAGCGGGGTATGGAAACCCATATTGACTCCCACACATTCATCGATGATCATATAGGATGAACCACGATGCCAGGATTCAATCAATCCCATATATATATTCCCTTCGTCTCGCGATATTTTACTTGCCCGAGATTTGATCGTCGATACCGTCATACCTAGTTCAATCTCGTTCACAGCAAGTACTTTACTCGTTCCGTAATCCGATATCACTTTGTGATTAACTCCTTAACCACATGCTTGCAAGCGGTGTTGATATCGATTACCGAGTGGGCCCGAAGTATATCTCTCCGACTTGGGAGGTAAAAATCCCATCTCGATACATACAACCCAACATGTACTTTCCGATCACCCGAGAGACACCTTTATGATCACCCTCTCATAGGATGATGTTTGATGACGTCAAAGCTTTCTTCCGATACCAGGGAGTTGTATTATCTCATGGTCTAAGGAATACAATATTTGACATAAGAAAAGCTTCGCAAAGATGAACATGATGACACGATCTAATTGCTTCGCTTAGTTTAGGTCTGTCCATCATATCATTCTCCCAATGATATGATCTCATCATTAATCGACAACTCATGTCCATGGTAAGGAAACCTTAACCATCATTAATCAATGAGCTAGTCCATAGAGGCATACTAGGGACACGGTGTTGTTCACAAACCACACAAGTATTAAAGTTTCCGCTTAATACAATTCTAGCATGGAATATAAACTTCATCATGAACAAGAATTATAATAATAACATCTTTATTATTGCCTCTAGGGCATAATTCCAACAACACATTCAACGATGACTTTTCCTGTGATCGTCGGAACCTTTTATGCTTGTATCTTAATCCCTTTGTTTCACGATATATTACATGTCCGATATTCGATCATCGGTATCTCCATACCTAGTTTGATCTCGTTACTGACATGCACTCTTTTCTCGTTCCCGTGATATAACATTCCAGTGATCAAATCACTTGCTTGCAAGCTAACCAATGTGATATCACCGAGAGGGCCCAGAGCATATCTATCCGTCATCGGGATGAACAAATTCCACTCTTGATCCATGATTCTCAACATAACACTTTAGTAGCTTTGAAGCCATCTTTATAATCACCCAGTTACGGAGTGACGTTTGATGTCAACAAGAAACTCTTCCGGTGTTAGTGATTGGCATGATCTCATGGTCTAAGGATTAGGATTACTTCGTAGTTTGTTTATAGCAATATAAACTCAATGACTTTGATCGTAATGCTATACTCCGGATGAATGTTCATCACACCATTACACTAATGTTGTGATCTCGTTAATAACAACATCCAATGTCTATGATTAGGAAACCGTGATCATCTTGTTAATCAACGAACTAGTTTATGAGAGAGGCATAACTAGGAACTTTTTGTTTGTTTATTAAACACACATGTATTAACGTTTCCATATTAATACAATTATAGCATGCAAAATAAACATCTATCATATACTTGGAATACACATAATAAACATTTTATTATTGCCTCTCAGGGCATATTCCCTTCAACAACATAATAAGTTGCAGCCACAAGGGTCAATACATTTGAATTGTATTGGCAAGTTTCACTACTAAGTAGAAATATGTGGATCCTATCATTACATGCATTTTTGGCTAAGTGGGGTTTAGGCTCATTTGCAGAAAGCAAAATAGTTTTATCCTATCTTTTCAAAATAGTTTTGGATCTTTGTCAAATCTTTTGAACTTCTTGGAAAAATCCAAGTGCTTCAAAACCCTTGTTGTCACCATCAAGTTTTAATTTGAGAAATTGGAATGTCGAGATCTTCCATAGCTTCAGGCCTTAGTTGCTCAGAATTGTCCATAACCGGGGACACGGCTAAGTACTTAGAATTTTGATCTTCTGCAGAAGATGTACACTTTACCCACATGACACAATCTCATCTTGATGCCACCAGTGGCCGCTGGATAAGTACTCACCAAGATGGAGTACTGGCAGATTGAGAATGTGACAAAGTCTTTCCATAGAAGTCCTCCCAATACACAATGCTAGCTTGTCATCCAGGCACCAATGTAGGGTTTCAAGTTCCCTCACACAATCCTAGTTAACCTGAAGATGCCAATGCATGGGTCTTCCACTATGTAGTTGACTAAGCTAGAGCCCATTTAGCATGTGGTGCATACCACGGAAGCCAATTTGTCAGAAACATGTTCAATCTCTAAGTCCCTGGGTGGTTTTCTTCTAGTGCACATCCAAAAAGAGGTATCCATATAAACATGGTTCCTTTTGTTGCCACCTTGTCCAAAACTTGAGTATCCTTGTCCACCCAGGTGGTTCATTGAGTACTTGTTTTATTATAAAAACATATGTCTTTTCAATTCTTCATATAATCATATCATGTATCCCACCCCAATATATAGCAGGGCTAAGCTTAGTACAACTACAATGTTTCCACTAAGGAATATATATAAGGGTATCCTATTAGGATTTAGCATAGCATAAAATATAGTAAACCTTATCATGCATGTTTCAAAAATCCACGAAGTGTAATGAAAATAGTAGGACTTGGATGATAGTGTCACTTGCCTTTTTGGTAGAGAATGTTGGTTCACTTCTTGATCTTGCAAATATCACACTCTTCTAATTCCACTACAATTCAATCAAGCAAACATAGATTCAACTAGCATTCCAACCAATATTCAAACAATTTATCACACATAAAATAATAGAAACAAGGTCATGCATGCAAGCATGCAAAAGATAGTTTGGTTTGCAAAAGTGGTTTCTACTAGGCTCTAAACATTATAAAGTTCAAAAGTGGTCATTTACTAAAGTGGTAAAACCATTTGCAAAAGGTTTTATTTATAAACCATTTTTAAGTCAATTCATTATTTTATGTGGTTGAAAATGCTTTCAGCAAAGCAATATTCTTTAAAGAGTTCACCAAATATATTTTGATTCTCAAAACTTGGTTTTTAGGGTCAGAAGGCTTGAATCAAATCATTTCCCAAAGGTTTTACTCAAAAAAATCATTTCCATATCAAAATCAATATTTTTATTTGACTAGAAATGAGCTAATTCAAGTATTTATTCCTAAACTTCACAAAATTCATTTTTAAATCCATGAGTTGGTTCCTAAGGTCAGTAGGTTCACAACAAACCATTTTGCAAAGATTTCACATTAAAATTATATCTAGAAAAATTTTTATATTCATAATAAACCTACACAAGTTTCTGCAAATTCAACCAAATTACCAGAAGCAAAACATTAAACAAAGTGCATGGTTGCAAAGTACATGTTCTGCTGATTCCATTGATATAAAATTTGCAAAATTTGGACGTGTAGATTTTAAGTTATGAATTTTACGCGGCGTGATTCTATTGGCCGGTACCGCTTCGTGCAGATCGGCCTCTCTGGATCGTTGGATCTATGTGAGATCGTGTGGCGTAGAGGCACTCGTACCTCTTCGTTTAATGATTCTATCTAAGCCGCTAGATGGAGATCTAACGGTGCAAAATGACTTGACCTAACTCGAGCGGCGCCGACGATGGCTGGCGGCGGCGCACGGTCAGACGGTGGCGTCCCGGCGGTTACAGGAAGCAAGGGAAGAAGCGGAGGTGCTCACCGTGCTCGCGAGGTCGAGGTGAAGCTCAAGGTGGCGCTGGCTTGGCGAGGGGCGCTCAGGGACGGTGACGATTGCTCGCCGGAGTAGCTCCTGATGACGGGCGGCTCTGTTTGCTGTCAAAGGTGAGGTTGCAGGTCGCGCTGAAGCAAAACAAGGACGTGGTCAGATGCGTACTTATCTGGGGAAGATGTAAGCATCAACAGGAGGCGCGGGGGTGGTCGAGGCTTACCAAGGGAAGTCGCCGGAGAAGCTTGCAGGCGGTGGCGCTCAGGTTGTCGTTGTTGCCGACGCTATGGATCAAGCGCGGGCAAGCCGATGGTGCAGGGAGAAACGCCTGAGGATGGGGAGCAAGTTAGTGTGGTTGGGGAGGCGAGGGGCGGCCGTGGTTCGCCGGAATTGGCCGGGGAAGCTGTCGGAGACAGAAGGTTTCGAGCTCTCAATTGGGGCAGCCCTGGGGCAGAGAGGAGGCGCTGTTTGGGGGGAATGGTAGAGGAGGAACGGGCAGTTAAGGAGGCATGGTAATGGCGAGGAATTACTCGACCATTTACGCGTATTGACGCCGGCAATAACGTGGCAGCAACGGCTGGCGCGGTGAAGACGATGATGATGTGGCGTGGGGCCTGCCTGTCAGCGAGGGAGAGAGAGGGAGATGGGTCCACTACTCAGCGTCTATGCGGGTTCCTTTTTAAGTAGAAAACATTTCGCTGAGCGGGGAAAAATAGTTGGGCTGCGAGTTGGGCTGCTGGGCCAGATGGTTTGGGCTGTTGTTTCATTTTTTTATACAGAATCTTTTTCCTTTTCCTTTTTGAATTTCTGATTTGATTTTATTCAAGCAATTCAAACACCCAAATGAATTCAAAACCTTGCCAAACTTTGTGTAAGTTTTAATTCTGTTTAACAACACAAACCAAAGTCAAACAAAATAATTTTTATTATTTTTAGGATCGATTTAATAATTAAATAAATAGTCCTTAGTTATTAATTCAAATAGGATTTAATTTATTTAAAAACTCTATTTGAAATCTTAATAATATCAAAACCATTTCAGTAGGTTTTATTTGAATACAACAAACACTTGTAAAACTTATTTAAAATAAAATAACAAGTTTTAGTGTTTATTTAAAATGGGAAAAGCCTTTACTTTAATAAAATTGGATATTAATAAAACCTCATTATTTTATTTAAATAGACCTTTATTCTTTTTATCAAATATAAATATTTTATTTCAAAAGCTTGGCCAAGATTTAATTTGGCTCAATAAAATAATCTTTAATCATAATTCTATCTTTGCTTTTGAAAATCAAAACTTTTTATTAAAAGATTCAAAAAATAGTGATTCTAAATATTTTAACTTTATTGTTTATTTATCTTTTAAATCCCTTTAGGATTTTAATTGATCAAAATAGGTTTTGATGTTTCCATTTGGAATCAAAAGTTTCTTCTCACCCTAAATTTCAACAAAGTTTTATTTTGTTTATTTATTTTTCACATTTCAAAATTTGGAAAATTTTGGGATGTGACAGGCATTGACGCGAATTCATGCCAGCAATCAACGACAGGAAACAGCCGGGGAGGAGGCGCGGTCACCGCGGGGTGAAGACGACGACTGACGGGTGGGGCTGCTTCGTCAGCGTAAGAGAGAGACAAAGGGTGGGGTCCGGTGGTCAGGGGCGATGCGGGTTCGTTCACGAGTGTGAAGCGTTTTCTCTGCGGGGAAGATGAGGGGTGGGCTAGTTGGGCCGGCCGGGCTAGATGGGCTGGAATGGTTTGTTTTCTGTTTTTTCTTCCTGTTTCTTTTTCTTTTTCCATTTAGATTTTCTGTTTTGAATTTTGTTCAAACAATTTCAAACCATTTTATTTTCAAATCTTTTCAAACCTTTCAGAAATTTTCTATTCTGTTCAAACATGTATTTTAAAGATCATTTTGGAATATTTCTTTTAATCCCACATGGTTTAATTATTTCAAAATGGACCTTTGTCTTTATTTAAATAGGATTTTAATTATGTTTTCCAACTTCTATTTAATCTCCAAATTTTACCAAATCATTTTTAGTAGGTTTTATTTATTAGGGTGTCAAATAATTCACTTTGAATTATTTGAAATATTTTTAATATGATTTATTAATCATTTAAATTGGGCTTGTCTTTATTGCAATAAAATCAAATATGGTTTTAATTCCATATAATTTTATTTAAATGTTTCTTTTATTTCATTTAAGTAAATTAAATAACTTTTATTCCACTTGGGAAAATTCCATTTATTATTTTCCCATGATTTTATTAATCATTTCTATTAGAGATTTTGTCTTTATTTAATAGATTGGAATTTGGTTAATGCCATATAATTTTATTTAAATATTCTTTATCCATTTATTTTATTTGGATTTAGATTATATTTATTGTCGTGGGAATGACCACGACAGGCGCTGCAATCGGCAGCGAGTAGTAGAACATGGGGCAAGGGCGGCCAGCCATCTGCGGTGCGAGATAAGGGCGGAGACACAAGGGTTTACCTAGGTTCGCACCCCCGGAGGGTAAAGACCTACTCCTGCTAGATTGTATTATGGTGAGAGTACAAAGGGGCGAGCTCGACGACTAGGCGGCGAGTCGCTTGGGTGTATGATGGAACGTACCCCCTATGCGTCCCCTAGGGAGGTTTATATAGGCTCACCTCGCTAGGGTTTATAGATTACAACCGAATTAGTTAAGGATTCAAAGTTTCTATGACCTAGTACGACTGGGCCTAGCTACGCTTCTGGGCCTCCAGCTTCCAGTCGCTAGAGTCCACGCCAAGTCTCGATCCAGTCGCCGTCCTGCAGGCCCACTTGCTGACGGCTTGGGCCAATAAGAAACGTCCTGCTGGGTATACCCCGGTAGGCATATCCCCATCAGTAGTCCCCGAGGCCGTCGTTGATTTGTCGCAGGTGTTTGCTGGCAGTCGGAGTATGCGGGTCCAATGCGGATGCCTAGTCGAATCGGCGACAGACTCCTGAACAAAGGAAAGAACTAGTCATTTTAGTCGCAATAACGATGACCAATCGTGTCACAGCTCGGCGAACGGGTCAGCGAGTACTTAGTCACTGTTATATTGATCGGGTCGGCGAATCGTCGAGTTGCTGGGAGAAACAAGTCGAGTAGATGAAGTTGGACCGTCAGTTGTGGTCAAACTAGCCGTTGGGTAATCCAACGGTAATATTAGCGTAATTACCGCGTAGTAACGGCTCCCGAAAATGGCGGGTAACAACCGCTATATAAGGAGAGTGAAGGGAGAACGGGGGAAACGCTTCCTTTACTTCCTCCGATCTCGCGCATCCCTGTTTCCCCATTCCGCGCAGCGACCAGAACGATCCAGAGAGTTCCGACTCCCACGATCCTCCAGCCGTTGGCCCCCTCCACCGAGCCATGGAGATCCAAGTGCATGAAAGCACTGCTAGCATCTTTTAAGGAGGCGGGGATTCTCCGCACCGGGAGATGGCGCATCCCCGCGGCCGGAGAAGTAATTCGGGATCCGCGCGAGGGGGAATTCATCTGCTTCACCAGTCACTTGGAGTGGGGGCTTGGATTCCCAACCTCCCTCTTCTTCCGGTGTTTCTGTGCCTACTACGGAATCCAGCCATCAGATCTAGGTCCGCACATCATCGAGCAGCTGGCCATTTTCGTGGCGTTCCGCGAGTGCTACCTGGGCTGCAGGCCCTACTTACCCCTGTGGCAAGAACTATTCCACGGGAGAATCAGCCGCGAGAGACAGGCAGCCGATGCTAGTCGCGGGCGGCCTGCCATTCCAGCTGAAGTCAAAGGCATCGTTCTTTGATTTGATGCTGCCCGCCAAAGCGGCGAACGAGTGGAAGAAGGACTGGTTCTATGTCACCGAGTCGACTCCAGGCAATGAAGTGGCGCTTCCAAGGTACTCCGCCAACCGACCCGAGCCGCGTCGGCTCCAGGTCATCAAACTCCCGCTGGAGCAGCGGATGGTTGTCGACGAGATGTTGCAAACCATCCGCAACCTGAAGAAGAAAGGCCACCAAATCATCAATCTCTACAATTTCTGGCTCGGGCGGCGGATCGTGCCCCTGGCCAGCCGTGACCACTACATGTACAAGTATACGGGTAAGTATGACCCGACAAAATCCTACCTCGTTGAGTGGAGACTCAACGATTATACACTGGCCCTGAAGAAGATTACCCAGGCGGTGTACCTCGACGCGAAGGCCGGGGTCGCCCCTTATACCGCAAGGCGCCCAGATCCAACGACAAGACGTTATTCCGTTTGCACTCGCAATCGCAGTTTGTGCATTCGCGGTCGTGCTAACGTCGTTTGTTCTTGATGTAGTTGTTTCAAGTGGTGGAAGGGTGGCTTCCACCCACAGACGACGAGAACTCGAGCTCGTCCGCCCAGGACGGGAGCGAGTCATCGCCCACCAAGGGCAACACCGAGAGCGACGGAGGCGATGGCAACAATGGTGAAGACGACGACCCGGTGGAAGTTGCTGCCCCCACGACTCGCAAGATTCGCGGGCAGCACCAGCGTGAACTCGAGGCCAGCAAGAGCCTCGAACACCATGACGATGACGATGACGAGCTCCCTGAGCACACCACACATAGCGAGGCCACGCCGTCAAAGAAGAAGAATAAAGCTCCGCTAAAGAAGAAGACGAAGCCGGCGAAGCCGATATCTCCGCCTCGATCCGCGAGCAGCTCTAACGCCACCAGCTCGGCTGAGGACGCAACGGCGCGTGCGGCCATGGCAGCTGGCGTCATTGCCACCGCCATTCACCCCAGTCACTAGCTTGGGGGCCATTCCAGCTGCAGGGGCCTCGCCATCAAGGGGGGTTCCCATAGTAATCGCCACGGAGGCTCCCGCCGCAGCTTCATCTTCAAAGAAGCCGTCAGTGTCTTGGGCGCACAATGTGTTCGAGACGGGCCTCACTCGAAAGCTGGGGCCCGAACTGGAGAACCCGGCCAGCATCCGCACCGGCCTACGATTCCTTCCAGTCGCCAAGTGAGTGCTCCTCTGTCTTTTACTCGTCTGCTTGCCTTGCGTTTCAATCGGAAAGTTTTATTGATAAAGCTGTTTCACAGGACTGGTGTTAAGAAGATAGGCCATCCTTCTGTGGCCACGGTCCCACCAGTCGCCATAGAGGTGTCAGCAGATTCCTTGCGGAAGAGGAAGGGCGATGAGGTCGTTGCTTCCGCCGAACGCATCAAAAGGGCGAAAGGCGACAAGGTCGTTGCTTCCGTCGAAGGCATCAAAAGGGAGAAAGGCGACAATGCGTGGCTCATAATTGATGTTGTGGACACCGATCTCGACGGCCCACTTGGCGACTCGCCCGGTCGCCTGGCGGTTGCGGATGATGTCCTGCAACGGTGCTGAGGCGACGACCGTTATTGGGTGCTCTTGGAAGTAGTGCGGCAGTCGCCGCTGTGCTCCGAAGACCGCGTATACCAATTTCTGGTATTGCGGGTTGTGCTGGCGCGACTCGGTGAGGACTTCGCTGATGTAGTATACGGGTCGCTGCACCGGGCGCTCCTTCCCTTCCTTAGGCCGTTCGACGACCATGACGACGCTGACGACGCGTTCGGACGCCGTGATGTAGACCATCATGGGTTCCTTGTCGACGGGGGCGGCGAGTAGCACCTCCTTGAGAGCGTGGAGTGCGTCGTCTGCCTCCTTGTCCCACTGGAAGGTGGGGTTCTTGCGCATTAGGCGGTAAAGGGGCATCGCCTTTTCGCCTAACCAGGGGATGAAGCGACTGAGAGCCGCGACTCGCCCGGCCAGCTTCTGGACGCCGCGTAGGCACTCGGGTCTGCCGAGTCGAGCGATCGTGTTGATCTTGGAGGGGTTCGCCTTGATTCCGTGCTTGGAGACGACGTATCCCAGTAGCTGTCCGGTTGGTACACCGAAGGTGCACTTTCCTGGGTTCTGCTTTATCTTGTACCTTTGCAGGTTGGCGAATGTTTCCGCCAGGTCGGCGAGTAGATCGCCCTGGCGAGTGGATTTTACCACCACGTCGTCGATGTAGACGTGGATATTGCGGCCAATTTGGCTCGCAAGGCACTCCTGCATGCACCGCTGGTAGGTCGCTCCAGCGTTTTTTAGGCCGAAGGTCATGGCAGTGTAATAGAGGCTCCGAATGGCGTGATGAACACCGTTTTCTCTTCGTCCTCGATGGCCATTTTGATATGGTTGAACCTAGAGTAGGCGTCGAGGAAACATAGCGCCTCCGAGCCCGCGGTGGAATCGATGATTTGGTCGATCCGTGGGAGGACGAATTGCTCCTTTGGGCAGGCGCTGTTTAAATTTGTGTAATCGATACACATTCTCTAGGTCCCGTTTTTCTTCTTGACTAGGACTGGGTTTGCCAGCCACTTGGAGTACTTGATTGGCCGGATGAAGCCTGCAGCGAGTAGACGCTGCACCTCCTCGGCGATGGCTCGGCGGCACTCTTCATTGAAGGGCCGCAACAACTGCTTGACGGGTCGCACTTTGGGGTCGGCGTTGAGTTTGTGCTCAGCGAGTTCCCTCGGGACACTAGGCATGTCAGATGGCTTCCATGCGAAGATGTACCTGTTCTCACGGAGGAACTCGATGAGCGCGCCTTCCTATGTTGGGCTAATGCCCATCCCGATCATCACCGTCTGGCTGGAGTCGTCTGGGACCAACTCGTCGGTGCAGGTGTGTGTCTTTGCCTCAAAGACGGTGGAGTTGCCACCCTCCGAATTGGGCTTCTTGAGTATGGTGGGGTCGTCGCTGTTGACCCCGCTCGCATACTTGGCGAGCTCCTCAGCGTGGTTGGCCTCCGCCGCGATGACGGCGTCAGCAAGTTTGGCCCCTTTGGCCTTGCATTCTGTGGCCATGTCGGGGTCGCCGTGGACAGTGATGATGCCGCACGGCCTAGGTAGCTTCATCGCATTGTACGCATAGTGGGGTTCTGCCATGAATTTGGCGAACGCCTGGCGCCCCAGGACGCAGTGGTAGGGGTTGTCAAAGGGCACCAGCTCGAAGACGATCCGCTCGGTGCGGAAGTTTGCTGGTGTGCCGAAGGTGACTGGCAGCGTCACCTTATCGATCGGGTACACCTTCTGACCGGGGTCGATGCCGTGGAAGGTGGTGTAGGTCGTCTCGATCATCGATTGCAGGAGTCGCAGTCGCCTAAACGTGTCCAGGTACAGGATGTTGATGGAGCTGCCGCCATCCATCAACGTTTTGGGGAGCCAGTAGTCTCCCACCTTGGGCTTGACCACTAGGGCGACTCGGCCCGGATACTCGATCCGTGGCGAGTCGTCCTCGCGACTCCATGTGATTGGTTGCTCAGACCAGTTGAGGAACTGGGGGATGTCTATCTGGGACACCGCGTTGACGGCGACGGCGCGGGCGATGACCTTATTCTCGCGCTTCGTGTTGAAGCCTATGAAGGTGTGGAGCGAGCCGGCGGCGCTGCCGAACTTTCCGCCGTTTGGCGGGTTGTTGTCGGGGTCTTCCCACACGCGCCGTGCCTTCTCGATCTCCTTGAGAGAGTGGCAGTCGGCGGTCGTGTGTGTGGCGGGCTTTCCTTCCCTGCTATGAAACGCACAGGGTTGGTTGAGAAGGGCCGTGGGATCGAACCTCGGCTTTGCCTTGTAATTTCCACCGTCGCGGCGCTGTCCTCCGTCGCGGCGGAAGCTCTTGGGTTCGCGTGGCGCATATCCGGCGTTGGCGACAAAGTCGACTCGCCCATCACCGCGGCGTTTGACGGTGAGGCGACTGTTGCTGTAGCGTAACTCGGGTCGCCTCCCGTTGTCGTGGCCGCTCGTGCGGCGATGTCCTCCCGACTCGTCGTCAGTTTCTTGGTTTGGGTCCTCCTCCGCGTACTTCTTTGCGATCTCTAGGAGGTCCGGTATGTTGTCGAGTGTTCTGTATACTCGCTTGAGCTTGGCGACCAGGGGCTCATAGCGGCACGAGGTCTTGAAGCAGTGGATCGTGGTGTCCGGGTGGATTCCGGCCACGTTATACCACAGATCTTGCCACCGTTGGACCCAATTGCGGGTCGACTCGCGGGGTCCCTGGACGCATCGCTCCAGGTCCTCGATGGTGGTGGCGCGGGTGTATGAGCCCTCGAAGTGCCTGACGAAGGCGTCGCGCATTTCCTCCGAGGAATCGATGCTATCCACGGGAAGGGTGTTAATCCACTGCCTGCACGCTCCCTCCATCATCAGGGGGAGGCAGCGGGCGGCGAGTAGATCGGTGTGGCCGGCAATCCCCATCGCCATGAGGTAGGTGTCCAGCCACACGGACGGATAGTACGAGGGGTCGTACTTCTCTATTTCCTTTGGCGCTTTAAAGTTCGCCGGGTATCTTTCGCCTCAGATCATTGGTCCGAAGCACTGGGGTCCAACTCGACTCAGCGATCCCCTTGGTTCGCCGTCGCGGAGGTTGGTGAGGGTGTGCCGTAGGTCTTCAGGCTGGCATGCGCGCCAGCTCTGGTTGTTGATGATGTGGGTACGTGCGTCGACGGGCTGCCCGTTGGCGGTGACGAAGTTGTTCGCCGGCCGTGGGTCGTTGGTGGAGAGTGCCGCGTTTGCCTTTCGGTGTTGGAGCTGCAGGGGCTCGGGTGGTGTAGCCGCTGCAATCGGCAACGAGTAGTAGAACATGGGGCAAGGGCGGACAGCCATCTGCGGTGCGAGATGAGGGCGGAGACATAAGGGTTTACCCAGGTTCGGCCCCCCGGATGGTAAAGACCTACTCCTGCTAGATTGTATTATGGTGAGAGTACAAAGGGGCGAGCTCGACGAGTAGGCGGCGAGTCGCTTGGGTGTATGATGGAACGTACCCCCTATGCGTCCCCTAGGGAGGTTTATATAGGCTCACCTCGCTAGGGTTTACAGATTACAACCGAATTAGTTAAGGATTCAGAGGTTCTATGACCTAGTCCGACTAGTCCTAGCTACGCTTCTGGGCCTCCAGCTTCCAGTCGCCTGAGTCCACGCCAAGTCTCGATCTAGTAGCTATCCTGCAGGCCCACGCACTGATGGCTTGGGCCAATAGGAAACGTCCTGTTGGGTATACCACGGTAGGCATATCCCCATAATTTATTCCTTTTGCTTATGGATTAGGCCAAGTTTTAATTTGGCTTTTAAATATTCCTTATTTATTTATTTCTTCTTTTGTCTTATAAAAATCCATATCTTTTTATTTATAGATCCAATATTGGTGATTCCAATTTGTATAATTTTATTTAATATTTGTTTATCTTTTTAAATCCATTAGGATTAGTTTGCTCACAATTTGGTATGGATTTTAGATAGGAGCTTTATTATCTTTGGAAAATATTTCCTTATCTTATTATATTTATAAGTTTTTATCTATGGCTATAACCAATTTCTATGATCTTATAATATTTTTGTTTATCATTCTTGATCATTTATAATTGTTTTTTGAACAAGTTTTTATATGGATCAAATCCATAGTCTTTGAGATATCTTGGAAATGATTTCCTTCCATTAGGGTTTTAGAGTTTTGGTTTAACTTTCCAAGTTTGAATTTCAAGATTCATTCATTGATGAATGCATTTTCTCTTGATTGAAATTTTGTTGGATTCCATTTTATTCAAAGTTTGTTCAAGATGGGTTTTTAAGTTTCCATTTAGAAATAAAAAGTTTCTTTTCATCCTAAATTTCAACAATTATTTATTTTGTTTATTTATTTTTCACAATACAAAGTTTGGAAAATTTTGGGGTGGGGAACGGTCGGAACATCGCGGCGCTTTGGGTGGGTCCAACGACAAGTTTAATGGCTCACAACGTCCATGCTCCGCACGGCGGCGAACATGGTTGTCTGGCGGGTTGCTGGGGTGCTGGCGATCACGCACGCAAGCGGAGAGGGCAGCACGCGGTCTGTGGGCTCGTGTCACTGATGGCGCACTGGCGCGCTCTTGGCACGCACGCAGAGAAACTGGGCGCGAGCTTGTCGTGTGGTCCAGGGGTTGGCAAGGCTCGAGCGTTGGACATGGGGTGGCGGTGGACGGTGGTTAGTGCTCTAGACAAGGTTGGTGAGGCTAGAGCTTCTCCTAGCTCGCTGGCGACATGGGGGTGGCAAGGGTGCTCTCGACATGGTCACCATTGATGGCTATGCATGCTCACAGTGATGCTAAGGCTAGTTAGATTAGTTTTATCATCTACTGAGAGTGTAGAGTGAGCTAGAGAGGGTACAAGGTTGGCCAACATTACTGCTACTAATAGTGTTTGATGTTTGTTTGTTTGCTGATTACAAGGTGTTCGATGAAATGGCCGAAAGAAATTCAAATTTGAATTTTGGATTCAAACTTGGTAGGTTTGCTAGGTATATACTAGGGAGTCTTGGGTTAGTTGGATTAGTCAAGGGGCACTGGTTTGGTTGGGTTTTGAAAATGTGTGATCCTCACATATGTTATAGATTCAATTTTCAATTGTCATTTGAATCAAGTTTCCAAATGTTTCTTTAAGTTTTAAAGGTGGGATTTGATTCACTTTTACTTGGTCTTGCAAGGGTGAAAAGAATTAGAAAAGTTTCTGTTTGAAATCTTGGACTAGAAACACTCAAAGTGACCTAGTGAGCAAGATTGGCAAAAATGACCATTTGCTTTATTTGTTTTGTTTTTGATTTTCTCTTGATTTGTTTCTGCTTGGAAATGTTTTAGATGATGTTATTTTCATCTTTAAACCATTCCTTGCTATTTAGGTTAATCACACAAGTCCATTCATGCATTCATACAATCATCACATACACACATGCATTCATTTTTATTTAATCAAAGTTTTTGTTAACCCTAATTTTAGTGATTAGAATTTGATAATCACGATCAAGATTTTTGGGATGTTACAAACCTTCCCTCCTTAAACAAAATCTCGTCACAAGATTTAAAAAAGAAGAAAAAAAGATTACCTAGGATTTAAAGAGATCGGGAAACTCCGTCCTGATGTGATCTTCTCGTTCCCAGGTAGCTTCTTATTCAGTGTGGTTGCTCCACTGAATCTTGAGAAACTTTATGCTTTGAGTTATGGTGGTTCTGAAAGCTTCCTCCAAAATACGGATGGGTACTTCGGGATACGTCAGGTCATCGTTTATCTCTATGGTGCAGTGATCAATGTTCTTGAAAACTTCGGTCTTCTCGGGAACTTCAAGGCATTTGCGAAGTAACGATATATGGAACACATTGTGCACTGCTGACATCTCCTCTGGCAGTACCAATTGATACAATACTTCTCCTCGACGATTCAGAATCTTGAAGGTTCCGATATATCTGGGGGCTAACTTTCCTTTGAGCTGGAAACACTGCATCCCTTCAAAAGCGACACTTTGAGATACACAAAATCTCCGATATTGAAAGCGAGGTATCGACGTCTCTTGTCGGCGTAACTCTTCTGTCTTGACTAGGAGGTCTTGAGGTGCTCACTAATCTTGTGAACTTTCTCTTCTGCTTCTTGTAGGATGTCGGGTCTGAAGATCTGACTCTCTCCTACTTCCGACCAATTCAAAGGGGTACGACACTTCCTTCCATACATGAACTTAAATGGGGCCATTTGCAAACTAGCTTGATAACTGTTGTTGTATGAAAATTCTGCGAAAGGCAGACGATCTTCCCATTTAGATCCATACACTAGCACACATGCTCTCAACATATCTTCGAGTATTTGATTTACTCGCTTCGTTTGTCCATCGGTTTGAGGGTGATACGCTATGCTGAAATCCAGTCTTGTTAATAGTTCTTCTTGGACTTTCTTCTAGAATCTTGAGTTAAATTTAGTTCCTCAATCTGATACGATGTTCTTGGGGAATCCGTGCAAACTGACGATCCTAGCGATGTATAACTCTGCTAGCTTCGAACTCTGGTAGGTGGTCTTGACTAGTAAGAAATGGGCTACCTTGGACAATCTGTCAACTATGACCCAAATATTGTCATTTCCCCTACTAGAAGTAGGCAATCCGGTGATAAAGTCCATTCCAACGGAATCCCACTTCCATTCCGTAATCTGCAATGGTTGCAACAGTCCTGCGGGTCCCTGATGTCCCGCCTTGACTCTTTGACAAATATCACACTTGGCGATGTAGCTTCCAATTTCTCTCTTCATCTTATGCCACCAAAATTGCTCCTTCAAATCCTGATACATCTTCGTTCCTCCGGGGTGGATAGAATAAAGAGTATCATGGGCCTCTTTCAAAATATCCTGCTTCAATTCTGAGTCTGCTGGTACACAAAGACGTCCTTTGTACCACATAACTCCTTCTTCATCCTCGGTGAATCCGGGTACTTTGCCTGTACCGATACAATGTTTGATTCCGTCGATACTAGCATTTCCTTTCTGCGCCTCCTTGATCAGACTGATCAAAGTGGGTTGAAGTTCTATGTTAGCCAAAAATCCTTCACTTTCTGCGCCTCCTTTAACTCATACATGTACGGGTTGATGACATCCGCGGAGGAATCCTATATGGGTGATCCATCAGACGACATTGTGGATAAAAAACTGAGAATCTGCCTGACAGAAACAGATCGAAACAAAAACACGACGAGAACACGATATACGAACCTCGGGGGATCCGGGGGATTATATATTACGAAGTTTCACTACATAAGGAAGGTACTGTGCAAAAATGGGGCGGAGACGGACTCCAGGGGGCTCACACCCCCTGGTGGCACGACCAGCTGGGGCCCGCGCCACTGGTGGGTGCAGCCCAACTGGGCTCCGTTTCCTCCTTTGTTCCATCTCGTAACCTTCCATATGTAATAAAAAACATCAAAAATATAAAAAGATAAGGTTTTCACAAACCTTTTGTCTGTAGCACTTTTACCTATTCAAAGACGGACTCTGCTGATTCTGGAGTTTGGTTTCTGATAAATTCTTCCTGAGTAACCATTTGAATAATATCAACATATTCATTATAAGAATCTCTAGAAATATAATGTTTGAGTCTTTGACCGTTCACCACTTGTGTAGTGTTGTCCTTCAAGGAAGATATTTTCATAGCCCCTGAACGATACACCTCCTCAATAACAAATGGTCCTTCCCATTTTGAAAGTAGTTTCCTGCAAAAAAATCTGAGACGAGACCTATACAAATGAACTTTCTCACCGACATGGAACTCCCTTTTGAGAATTCTCCTATCATGCCACCTTTTTATCTTTTCCTTAAAGAGTCTAGCATTTTCATAAGCTTCACTTCTCCACTCATCTAAGGTACTCAAGCTGAGCAATCTTTTCTCACTAGCAAGTTTAAAATCTCCATTCAGCTCTTTCACTTCCCAATAAGCTTTGTGTTCTAATTCTAGAGGCAAGTGGAAAGCTTTACCATAAACCATTTTGTAAGGAGACATTCCAATATGATTTTAATAAGCAGTTCTATAAGCCCATAAAGCATCATTCAACTTTTTAGCCCAATTTTTCCTAGATCTATTAACAGTCTTTTGAAAGATAGATTTAATTTCTCTATTTGAAATCTCTACTTGCCCACTGGTTTGGGGGTGATAAGCTGAAGCAATTCTATGGTTAATATCATATTTAGCAAGAGTCTTCCTAAAACCACCATGAATAAAATGGAGACCCTCCATCAGTCATGAGATATCTAGGCACACCAAACCTAGGAAAAATAACATCTTGAAGCATTTTTAAAGAGGTCTTACCATCAGCACTGTTTGTAGGTATGTCTTCTACCCACTTTGTAACATAATTAACAATAACAATAATATGGGTATTCCCTTTTGAAGGAGGAAAAGGACCTATAAAGTCAAATCCCCAACAATCAAAAGGTTCAATAACAAGAGAATAGTTCATAGGCATTTCATTGCGTCTAGAAATGTTACCAACTCTTTAACATTCATCACACAATAAAATAAACTTCCTTGCATCCTTGAAAAGAGTAGGCCAATAAAAACCAGATTGTAAAACTTTTTGTGCAGTCCTATCCCCAACATGATGTCCTCCATAAGAACTGCCATGACATTTTCTCAATATCTCTTGTTGTTCATATTCTGGGACACATATCCGCATAATACCATCTACTCCTTCTTTATATAGATGTGGGTCATCCCAAAAGTAATGCCTTAGATCATAAAAGAAATTTTCTTCTTTGGTGAGCTGTAAAGGTTGGAGGCAAATACTTGGAAACAATAAAGTTAGCATAATCAGCATACTAAGGACTCTCATGCGGGATTACCTTCATTGTAGCCAATAAATTATTAGTGACAGGATTTTTAGCACCTTTCCTGTCCACAGTATGCAGGTCAAACTCTTGTAAAAGCAACATCCATCTAATAAGCCTAGGCTTAGCGTCTTTCTTTGTCATAAGGTACTTAATAACAGCATGATCAGTATGAATGGTAACCTTTGAATCAACAATATAAGGTCTAAACTTATCACAAGCAAAGATTGCAGCTAAGAACTCCTTTTCAGTAGTAGCATAATTCTTTTGAGTAGCATCAAGAGTCTTACTAGCATAATGAATAACATTCAACTTTTTATCTACTCGTTGCCCAAGAAAAGCACCCACAACAAAATCACTAGCATCACACATAATTTCAAAGGGTAATTTCCAATCAGGTGTTGGACAATAGGAGCAGTAGTCAAATCTTTCTTCAAGGTTTCAAAAGCTTCCTTACAATCATCATCAAAAACAAAAGGTACATCTTTTTGAAGAAGATTAGTAAGGGGCTTTGAAAATTTGGAGAAATCTTTAATAAACCTCCTATAGAAACCGGCATGACCAAGGGTACTACGAATACCTTTTATATCCCTAGGGCAAGGCATCTTCTTAATTGCTTCAATTTTATCTCTATCTACTTCGATACCTCTATCAGAAATTTTGTGTCCAAGAACAATCCCTTCATTAACCATGAAGTGGCATTTCTCCCAATTAAGAACAAGATTAGTTTCTTCGCATCTCTGCAAAACTTTATCAAGGTTGTGCAAACAATTATCAGAAGAAGTTCCATAGACAGAGAAATCTGTAGGGTTCGCAGCATAGAAAACAAAAAAATTCCTACGATGGGAACAACTATGTACCAAGATCTATCTACTAGATACAAACAACGGGCATATGTATATCCGTAGAGAACATACCCTTGAAGACCGACAAAGCTTAACGAGTCCAAACTCGTTGTTGATGTAGACGATCTCTTGTCGATCTCAATATCGAGAGGAAGTCCTAGCCCTGCAAAACAGCAGCGCATCCGTGCTCGCACACACGTTCGAGGCACCGAGCAACCTCCGCCTCCTCGCTCCAGCGATGCAGCGGAAGCACAACTCTTTGTTGCCGAATAGCCATCGGGAACATGTATCTCTCTAGTCCGAGACCATGGGGATAAATTCTAGAGGGGGAGAGAGATCCTTCACGAGGAGGTGTGAGTGAGAGAGAGGGAGGAGGACTCCTTTTATAGGGAGAGGGGGGGGGCACCCAAGGGGCCATGCGCCCAGCCATGGGGCTGCCCCTCCCCTCCTTTAATTCATGTGGGTGGACACTCCACTCACACAAAAGCCTTTCAATTCCCTCCACTCAAAAACCCACTCAAACATGCCATTAAATTTCCACCAAATTTAATGCAAACTCTCATTAAATAAAACTCTTTTATTTTATTCAGAATTTTTTCAATTACTTTAATGACAAACATTCACAAATAACCCCTTGCTATAATTCTATTTCACATGCATAACCACTTTATGCAATTTCACCCAAAAACCCGTTTCGGTATCTAGTGAAATAAATTCTTGCGCTTGTTATTCTTTTCGGCATGAAACTTTTGCTCCAAATGGATGTCGGTGTCTCTTAAGTGTGTCACCCTACGGTTCGCGAATAATGCGGACATGATCGAGACCCCTCTCGGATCAATAATCAGAAGCGGGATCTGGAGACCCATACTGACTCCCACACATTCAACGATGACTTTCTTGTGATCGTCGGAACCTTTTACGCTAGTATCTTAATCCTTTTGTTTCGTGATATATTACATGTCCGAGATTCGATCATCGGTATCTCCATACCTAGTTTGATCTTGTTACTGACATGCACTCTTTTCTCATTCCCGTGATATAACATTCTAGTGATCAAATCACTTGCTTGCAAGCTAACCAATGTGATATCACCGAGAGGGCCCAAAGTATATCTATCCGTCATCGGGATGAACAAATTCCACTCTCTATCCATGGGCCTCAACATAACACTTTATTAGTTCTGAATCCATCTTTATAATCACCCTGTTACAGTGTGACGTTTGATGTTATCAAGAAACTCTTCCGGTGTTAGTGATTGACATGATCTCATGGTCTAAGGATTAGGATCACTTCGTAAGTTGTTATAGCAATATAAACTCAATGACTTTGATCGTAATGCTATACTTCGGACGAATGTTCATCACACCATTACACTAATGTTGTGATCTCGTTATTAACAACATCCAATGTTCATGATCAGGAAACCTTGATCATCTTGTTTATCAACGAGCTAGTTTATGAGAGAGGCATAACTAGGAACTTCCTTTTTGTTTATTAAACACACATGTATTAATGTTTCCGTATTAATACAATTATAGCATGTAAAATAAACATTTATCATAAATAAGGAATACGATAATAACCACTTTATTATTTCCTCTCGGGCATATTCCCTTAAGTCTCCCACTTGCACTAGAGACAATAATCTAGTTTGAAAACTTTGCGTATTGAACACATATGGCTTCTCGTGTTCCATATACGCAACTGCAAGTGGTTAACATAATCTACGGATCTGACACTTTCAGGTCCGTGTGTATTTGCATGTCTTTGCGTCTTCACGCATCACTCATTCTCCAATGAGATGGCATTGTATAAATTTGGTATTTTGGTGAGACCTTTAGTTCCTTGGGGTTAAAACACGTCGATACTATTGTCGTACAATATATCTTTAGTGTTAGCCCGTTGCGAACCACACCTTAGTTTGATAACAAACTACTTGACACAAATAACCTCCTTTGCTGCTACTATAACAGTCATATACTTAGCCTTTTTTGTTGTAGTATTCGTCACAATGTATTAACTATGGATTTCATCCAAATCCATCATGGAATCTTCTTTCCATTACATTGTGCCACCCATAGTTTAAATTGAGATAAACTTAATTTGTATCTTGTGACAAACATAGTATCAATGTAACACTTTACATTGAACTATTTGTAATTGTTTGTCACCTCTACACAAATATATTCTTAGTTCTTTCAAAAAAATCATAAGAATATCCTCACTATTGTCCAATGATCATTTTATGATTCATTCATCGTATATGCTCATAACACTTAGAGCATAGGACATATCTGGATGTGTACATATCATGGTATGATTGATCAAAACATTCTCGTGATTTCACTCATCAAGTGTCAAAGCACTTGAATCTTGTTTCACTTATCAAGTGTCGATACACTTGAATCTTGATTCAATTCCTTTCCATGCAACAAGAACTGTTTCTTGTCGTTTCTATATTGAACTCCTTCAATATCTCATATATGTACGTTTGGCACAACCATATTGGCGTCACAGTCTATCCACTATAGAGATTCACGCTAAATATTCGGGTTTTGCCTAAGTATTTCATTGAAATGAAATTCTTAACCTTTGTCAATAAAAGATACATCATTTCTAATCAACAAGATGTCATCCACATAATTTATTAGAAATATATCTCAGCGCTCCTACTTAATTTCTTGCAAATGCAAGCGTCTTCATCGTCTCCTGATGAAAAACTCATTTTTCATCATGGTGAAGATTCCAACTCCGCGATGCTTTTTCAACCATTGAAGTTTGCATGCCCTTTTAGCATCCTTTGAATTTAACAAAAACCTTTGGACCGTGTCATGTACACTTCCTAGGTAACCATTCTGTTAGAAGAATTTTGTTTTGTTTATTCATCTACCATATACCAAATTATATGTAGTGGTTGCTAATTTAATCCGTCCAGACTAAATATCGCTATGAAAGATCAAATCTTTTCATAGTCAACTCCTTGAACATTGTCGTAAAATACTTTACCGATATGTCGACTATTTCATAGATGTAAAACATCCATGTCTGTTTCTTTATAGATCCAAATACGACCGATACGTTTTTACACCTTTTCGGAGGGTCTTCCAAGTTCAAAACTTGATTTCTCGTGTATGGAACTATCACGGATTTTATGGATTCAAGCCATTTGACGGAGTCAGGGCCCATCATCGCTTCTTTGCATATATTCGTTCATCATTGTCAAACAATAATTATTTACTCTCAAATCTTAGTATTTGATTGTTTATTCGACCAACTTGGTTCAATAAGAACTTAGATCTCCGTGACCACAACCTTTGAGGCACCTAAGCTATGAGCATTATGGCAGCCTCCGGAACGATTTCCGGCGCTGCGCAACTCAGCACATTTAGCTAAGGTTCGTTAACCTTATCAAAGTTCTATTGTCCTCCCACTTAACTTTTACGAAAAATTCCTTCTTCAAGAAACTTCACGTTTCAAGCGACAAACCCTTTTGTCCTTGGTGTTATGGAGGAATAACCAATTGTTATTCAAAATAACCTACAAAGACATGCTCATCCGACTTCGGTTGTAAACATCTTACTTATGTTTAGAATACCAAAATTTAAGAAATGACAATTTAGGTTTTACCCCAAACCATAACTTCCATGGTGTCATTTCAACGGATCTACATGGAGCTCTTTTCAGTGAAAAAGCGGTAGTCTCTAAAGCTTTTAATCTTTTAAAACATAATGGCAGTTTTATAACACCTTTGATCCAACCATGTTAAACAAGGTTTCATTACAAATCTCAAACACTCCATACTCCTATGGTGTTTTGGGAGATGTAAATCTAGGTGTTTTGCTAAACTTGCAACTCAAATAAATCCCTTTATGATAAAATCATAATTCATTTATTTTTCTTGTTACACTTGTAACTCAAATAAATCCCTTATGATAAAATCATAAACCATTTATTTTCTTGTCACAATGATTTTCACTTCATCTTGAAAGTCTTTGAACATTTTCAAATATTTCACACTTCTTTCTCATTAAGTGAATATTCACTCAAATTTCTGGAGAAAGTATATGAAGTTGAAACCCATAAACTTCGACTACACATAATGGACTACATACATCGATATGTATAAATTCCAATATTTTAGTCGTTTGTTCTTCTTTGGCCTTTGAACGAAGTTCTAATTATCCCGAGGAAAGTCTCACAAGCGTCACTTGATCAAATCAAAGACTCCAAAAATCCATGAAAATGGAGTTTCTTCATGTTTTATTTCCAATATAATTTAAACAGCGATGTCACTACATAATTGATCTTTCAATCATTTGTCTTGCGACATTTTAGCATTAGGATTTATGGATGTGATTTCTCCAACTAGATTTGTAAATCATCCATCTTATATGGAATATGGTAATTATTTGAACAACCTTTGTTCTCATAATACCTGATTTAAATAACAATTATTAAAACAAATCTTGAAGTCAAGCTTTGATGCCAACGAGAAATACAAACAACAGTTTGTTTGTTTTCGATGAACATCATCACATATTCTCTTGCTAGTTACTTAGGCCATTGTGGTTTATGAATTGCGTCGTTCTGTATGAATTTCATACCAACCAATTCGGTATCCAATACCCAAGAACCACATTGTTTAACAAGCAAAGAATACAACCATAACATGTATATCTTCTATATACCTAAACTGGAAATATCCAGTCTTTTCTTTTCTGCAAAATATATTTTATAGATTTTCTCTTTCAGTATTTCCTTTTCCTTTTAAAAGAATCTATCAACATCAAAAGTGGCGCCATATACATGACACATAGTCCAAAGTGTGTATATTCAAATAATAATACCTTTGGACTTGCACTTTGAAGTAGATCACCATCATCAAAATGATTGACATTCTTTCAAAATCCATTCTTTAGTAATCTTTTAGTGTAGTAAACACTTTACATACATCTTCTATTCATCCTTATCATGACGACTTTCATGACCAAGCTACTGTAGCTTATAAAGGCGAATCGTGAGTATAATATTACTTTCCAAAACCCTTTTGGATGATTAGGATGTCTAGAATCTCCAACCTTCGTAAATTCTCATCCAATATGAGAACATGTATTATACTCTATCATATTGCAACCAAAACATTGTTCCAGATATCATTATATCTGCCACACATGATGGTTTCTAAAACAATTCTTTCAGCTCCTAAATAAACTTGATATTAAAACAATCAAGAATCATGGAGGCAAACATGATACTTAAGATACTAACACTGGAATTGTTACTCTCTATTTAATACCAACTATTAAATTTCACGGAGTAAATAGAGTTTGCTGAAAGTTTGCAATAGGACTTTAAACTTTGATTAACACTCAACACAATACGATACCAGTTTATAAAGTATATATCCAGAATTCTATAGTTCTATTATCTCAATTACAACTATGCATAAGGTGGTGAACGAATGCCAATGACTACAACAAATTATGCAAATTCACTTTGATTTAATTTATGATAAATTGAGTTCTACTAATCCAAATTAGAAATGAACTCCCACTCAAAAACGACATCCCTCGTGTCTTGTTGGTGATTACATGAACCAAATCCACTACACTAAGTCCGATCATCACGTGAGTCGGTGTAGCTTCAAAGGCGAGCATCCATATGGTCATCATTTCAAAACATATGAATCATGCTTAACCTTTCGGTCCGTATTCCGAGACCATGTATGTACATGCTAGGCTCGCCAAGTAAGAACCTTACTATTCGCGTGTGTAACTCTCTTACACCCGAGATATGCTCGTGGATTCAAGTACACCCGATCATCACGTGATGTCTTGAAGCAACGAAACATTGTCGGTGCATACTTAAGGAAGAACACATTTTTATCTTGATATATAAATGAGGGATCATCTTATTATGCTAATAAAACGCCAAACAAGCAATATAAGATGCAATAAACATCACATGTTAATAAGTGAAATGATATGGTTCCCGCATATGATCTCCATCATGTGTACCGTGGTATGATCTCTATCATACCTTTATGTGTAAGGCCAAGGTCTATGGAACTTACATGCTATGTGTGTTGTAAGAGTATCATCTCATACTTCTACTTACAACATCACCATATCATAAAACTAGCCCAGCAACAATCTAAACTAGACGCCTCTAATTTATGCATTGCAAGTTTTACATGGCTTAGGGCTTTCGAAGATAGAACCGTTCTTACCTATGAACTTGAACCACAACGAGGATAACCAAATTGTTGACAACTCGTTGCAAATTAGATATTGACTATAGTAGGAAAGACAGACACCCGCTAGCCACTTATGCAAAACTAGTTGCATGTCAAGCGTGGAACAGGTCTCATGTGCGAGGACATCTAAAGTTTGTCCGGGCCGCTTCATCCCACTAAGCCACCAATATCCAAATTACAACTAATAAGCAATAAAATGATCATCATCGCCCACATACTCATATGTGTACTACCCGTGCAAAGTATCTACGCATAGATCCGGCACTGATACCACTGTAGGGTTCGCAGCATAGAAAACAAAAAATTTCCTACGATGGGAACAACTATGTACCAAGATATATCTACTAGATACAAACAACGGGCGGATGTATATCCGTAGAGAACATACCCTTGAAGACCGCCAAAGCTTAACGAGTCCAAACTCGTTGTTAATGTAGACGATCTCTTGCCGATCTCAAGATCGAGAGGAAGTCCTAGCGCCACAAAACAGCAGTGCATCCGTGCTCGCACACACGTTCGAGGCACCGAGCAACCTCCGCCTCCTCGCTCAAGCAATGCAGTGGAAGCACAACTCTTTCTTGCCGAATATCCACTGGGAACATGTATCACGCTAGTCCGATACCATGGGGATAAATTCTAGAGGGGGAGAGAGATCCTTCATGAGGAGGTGTGAGTGAGAGAGAGGGAGGGGGGATCCTTTTATAGGGAGAGGGGGTCACCCAAGGGGCCATGCACCCAGCCATGGGGCTTCCCCTCCCCTCCTTTCATTCATGTGGGTGGACACTCCACTCACACAAAAGCCTTTCAATTCCCTCCACTCAAAAACCCACTCAAACATGCCATTAAATTTCCACCAAATTTAATGCAAACTCTCATTAAATAAAACTCTTTTATTTTATTCAGAATTTTGTCAATTACTTTAATGACAAACATTCAAAAATAACCCCTTGCTAGAATTCTATTTCACATGCATAACCACTTTATGCAATTTCACCCGAAAACCCGTTTCAGTATCTAGTGAAATAAATTCCTGCGCTTGTTATTCTTTTCGGCATGAAACTTTTGCTCCAAATGGATGTCCATGTCTCTTAAGTGTGTCACCCTATAGTTTGATAATAATGCATACATGATCGAGACCCCTCTTAGATCAATAATCAGAAGCGGGATCTGGAGACCCATACTGACTCCCACACATTCAACGATGACTTTCTTGTGATCGTCGGAACCTTTTACGCTAGTATCTTAATCCTTTTGTTTCGCGATATATTACATGTCTGAGATTCGATCATCGGTATCTCCATACCTAGTTTGATCTCGTTACTGACATGCACTCTTTTCTCGTTCCCGTGATATAACATTCTAGTGATCAAATCACTTGCTTGCAAGCTAACCAATATGATATCATCGAGAGGGCCCAGAGTATATCTATCCGTCATCGGGATGAACAAATTCCACTCTCGATCCATGGGCCTCAACATAACACTTTATTAGTTCTGAATCCATCTTTATAATCACCACATTACGGTGTGACGTTTGATGTTATCAAGAAACTCTTCCGGTGTTAGTGATTGACATGATCTCATGGTCTAAGGATTAGGATCACTTCGTAAGTTGTTATAGCAATATAAACTCAATGACTTTGATCGTAATGCTATACTTCGGATGAATGTTCATCACACCATTACACTAATGTTGTGATCTCGTTATTAACAACATCCAAAGTTCATGATCAGGAAACCTTGATCATCTTGTTAATCAACGAGCTAGTTTATGAGAGAGGCATAACTAGGAACTTCCTTTTTGTTTATTAAACACACATGTATTAATGTTTCCGTATTAATAAAATTATAGCATGTAAAATAAACATTTATCATAAATAAGGAATACGATAATAACCACTTTATTATTGCCTCTCGGGCATATTCCCTTCAAAATCTTCCATGAAAACTTCCACAATTTCTTCACAAAAACCATGAAAGATAACAGACATACATCTCTGAATGGTAGCAGGAGCAATACATAAACCTAAAGGCATACGCCTATAAGCATAAGTTCCATAGGGACAAGTGAAGGTGGTTTTATCTTGGTCTTGTGCTCTCACAGCAATTTGAGAGAATCCAAAATAACCATCAAGAAAACAAAAGTGGGTCTTTTTAGACAATCTTTCTAGCATTTGATCAATAAAAGGTAGAGGATAATGATCTTTATTAGTAAATTTATTACCCTTTCTAAAATCAATGCACATCCTATAACCAACCACTACTATTTGAGGTATAAGATCATTATTTTCATTAGGCACAACAGTGATTCCCCCTTTCTTTGGGACACAATGAACAGGGCTAACCCATTGACTATCAGCAATATGGTAAATAATACCAACATCAAGGAGTTTTAATACCTCATTTCTTACCACATCCTTCATCTTAGGATTTAAACGGCATTGATGTTCAACAACTGGTTTTGCATCAGGTTCTATATTAATAGCATGTTGACATACAGTAGGAGAAATCCCTTTGAGATCATCAAGAGTATACCCCATAGCTCCTTGGTGTTTCTTCAATATTTCCAATAATCTTTCCTCTTCCTTCCCTGAAAGTTTAGAACTAATAATAACAAGATATATTTTCTTATCATCTAGATAAGCATATTTAAGATCATCAGGTAGAGGTTTTAAAACGAAAACAGGGTCCCCTTTAGGTGGTAGTGTGGTACCCAAATCTTCCACATGTAGGTTATGCTTAAGTAATTCAGGTGGACGAAGGAAAACCTCGTCAATCTCATTTCTTTCCTTCATGAATATCTCACTTTCATGATCTTCGATATACTGTTGCAAGGCATTGTTAGGAGCAAGAGAAATAGCAGCAAGTTGTTCAACCCTGAAATCCTCATTAGGCAATTCATTTTCATAAGGAGTTTTAGAAAATTTGGAAAAGTTAAACTCATAAGATTCTCCATCAAACTTAGTTAAAACTTTATCCTACTTACAATCTATAATATCCACACAAGTATTCAAGAAAGGTCTACCAAAGATAATAGGACAGGTTTTACTAGCTTCCGAACCAAGTACTAGAAAAACAGCAGGATATTTAATCTTACCACAAAGAACCTCCACATCTCTTACAATGCCAATTGGACAGACTGTCTCTCTATTAGCAAGGTGAACAACCACATCTATGTCCTCAAATTCACAAGGACAAATTTCATGCATAATTTCCCGGTAAAGCTCATAAGGAATAACACTAGAACTAGCACCAATATCACAGAAACCATAGTAACAATGATCACCAATTCTCACATAAAGCACATGGACACTAGTTTTTCTAGCTTTTCTAGGATGAGAGACAATATTAGAAGCGTCTTCACAGACAATATGCTCATCCTCTATATTTTTAGTGACATGATATTTCACAAGGGCTACTACAGGTTCAATGTTTATTTATTCATCAGGTTATACAACTTTCTTTGTACTTTTGCTAACCACATTAGCTATGATAGAATGTTCCTTTACCTTAGCAGGAAAAGGGATTTTCTCAACATAAGGTTCAAGCAAAATAGGATCAACAATACAAACTTCAATGCTAGTAGGAACATGGGTAACAATATCTTTATAAGGTGCATGGTACTTGTCCCACTCCTTTTTTGGGGAATTTCAATATAAGAGGCAAAGGCCTTAAATAATTTGCAAGAACTTGAGAATCAAGGCCATACTTAGTACTAATATCAAGAAAGTCATCAGTTCCCATAAAAGATTTAATGCATTCATAATCATTATTTATACCTGAATTTCTTCCTTTGTCATTCTCCCATGCTTCAGTGTTCTCTTGAATATGGTCTAGAAGATCCCATTTAGCTTCTTCCTTCATACGTGTGAATGATCCAACACAAGAAGCATCTAGTAAATCTTTATCATGAAGAGAAAGCCTTGCATAAAAGTTATTGATAATAATATTGTTAGGGAGTTCATGAATATGACATTTAAGCATAAGTAACTTCAATCTCCCCCAAGCTTGGGCTGTACTCTCTCCATCACGAGGCCAAAAGTTATATATTTGATTCCTATCCTTATGAATATCACTGGGAGGATAGAATTTAAAATAAAAGAGAGATACTATTTCCTCCCATTCCATGGATTGTCCATTCTTCAGCAGCTTATACCATTCTTCAGCTGTTCCTTTCAATGATATAGAGAGTAACTTCTTCTTCACATGTTCAGTTGTGATACCTGCACACTTAAATAACCAGCATAACTCATGGATAAAAAGAAAGTGATCACCGGGATGGATAGTTCCATCCCCAAAATAATAATTATCCATAACATGACCAACAATTCTTGTAGGTATCTTAAAAGGATCTATCTCAACGGGTGGTGGTTCATCTACTATCCTAACAGTGGATAGTAGTTTTCCCAAACAGGAAACCAAGTGGGTTATCCATATCGGAAACAAAGTAACAAATAGAAATAAAAAGCAATACTCACAATAGAAGTTTCCTTTACCAATTCCACTCTTGAATAGCCCTTCACTCCCCGACAACGGCACCAGAAAATAGTGTTGATGACCCACAAGTATAGGGGGTGTATCGTAGTACTTTCGATAAATAGGAGTGTTGATCCCATAAGGAGCAGAAGGTGGTGACTAGTGGTATGGAGCAGGAAAGCTCTGTAAATACTTAGAAAACATATTTTTAGGGGTTTTTGATAAAGCAAGGAAATAAAGTGCAAGTAAATAAAGACATCAAACAATTGCAGCAAGTGGCCCAATCCTTTTTTAGCAAATGACAAGCCAGAGGAAATACTAATGAGGACCAAACATTCTCGAGGACACATGAGAATACTATCAAGTGCTTTGGTTTCATATAGCTGATTAATCTTCTTTGGTTTTATAAGTGTTGTGTGGGTGAACCTGTGCTAATGTACCGACCTTACTTGGACTAATACATACTTGTGTTTAAACCCCTTGCAAGCATCCGCAACTACAAGAAAGCAATTAAGATAAAAACCTAACCACAACCTTAAACTCTGAGATCCTACACTCCCTTGTGCAAAGGTTTCCCAACGGGGGTTCAGGTTTCTGTCACTCTGGCAACCCCACAATTAGTAGCTAAATACACAATGCATTCCCCTAGGCCCATAAATGGTGAAGTATCATGTAGTCGATGTTCACATGACACCACTAGAAGAATAGCACCACAACTTAAATATTAAACCATTGAATAATACCTCAATACAATCCACTACTAACAACATGACTTCTCCCATGTCCTCAAGAATTAAACGAACTACTCATGATACATCATATGGATCAAGATAAGAGATGATATGATGATGGATAATAATCTGAACATAAAAAATAATTCAATGGTTCCACTCACAAGCATCAACTACAATAGTAATCAACACCGGGAATGTTTCCCCTAAGAACTATGCAAGATTCAACACAATTGTTACAGCAGGATGGAGTGGTGATGATGGTGCTGGTGGAGATGATGGTGCTGGTGGAGATGATGGTGTGGATGATGATGATGATCCCAATGAAGTATAGCTTGATGATGGTGTTGATGGCGACGATCTCCCTTCTCCGGGAAGGAATTTCCCGGATAGAAATCAGTCTGCTAGAGAGCTCTGTCTCTCTTTGTTTTTTCCGCCCCACAGAGGCGGCGGAATCTTTCTGTGGTCGCCCCCCATGTATTAGGGTTTCGAGGAGAAGATATAGGCGAGAGGGAGGAGCCAGAGGTAGGCTAGGGTGGCCACACCCCCTATAGGAGTGGCCAAGGGTGGCCCGCGCCTGGGGGGAGGGTGTGGGCCCCCTGTGGCCCAACTCTGCCTCCCCTTCTGGCATCCTTCGTCTTTTGGGAAAATATAATTTCCTGTAGTTTTTCTGGTATTTTTTGATCTTTGGGAAATTGCATCAAAACAAAGATTTTTCCATCAGAATCCTGACTCTGGTAGTTCATCCTCCAAGAATCATCCAACATGCAAAACAGATGAAAAGACATAAGTAACACCTCTTAATATGAAATATATCAATGAATAGAGGCAAATTATGAGATAGAATGGTGATGCAAATTGGACATATCAGTTTACTGATCATGAACATTGAGATGTTATTAACAACAAGATCATATCATTAGGACAATGGTGTGATGGCATACTCCTATAGATAAGCATAGCAAGTTTGTTTGCTATAAGCTTTCGGATACATAGTAACCTAATTCCTTCGACCATGAGATCATGCTAATCACCATCACCGGAAGGATTCTTTGATGACATCAAACACCACTTCATAACTGGGTGGTTATAAAGGTGGCATTGAGTGTTCGGAAAGTATGTGTTGAGGCACATGGATCAAGAGTGGGATTTGTCCATCCATATGACATATAAATATACTCTGGGCCCTCTCGATGGAATGTCATCCAATTAGCTTGCAAGAATGTGACTGGCTCATAAGGGATCACATATCATGGGAATGATAAAAGAGTACTTATCGGTAACGAGGTTGAACTAGGTATGTAGACATACCGATGATCAGACCTCGGATAAGTAAAATATCGCGAGACAAAGGGAAATTTGTATCCTATGTAAATGGTTCATTCGATCGCAAAGTAATCGTAGAAATATGTGGGAGCCATATGAATTTCTAGATTCCTCTATTGGTTATTGATCGGAGAAGAGTCTCGGTCATGTCTGCATAATTCACGAACCGTAGGGAGACACACTTAAGGATTCGATGTTGTTTAGTAGATATGGAATGTGAGTAAGAAGACCGAATGTTGTTCAGAGTCTCAGAAGGGATCTGAGATATCACGAGGAGATTCGGAATGGTTCGGAGAATAAGATTCATGTAAGGAAAGTTCAATTCCGGAGTTCGGGAATGATGGTGTTTTCACCGGAATGATCGAGAACGGTTTAGAAGGTTCACCGAACCGGAAGGGGATGGGTACATGAATGAGTCATGACAAAGTGGAATGGTTGCATCATGTCCTAGGTCAAAGGGCCGTGCAAATAAAAGTGAGAAATCAAACTCCAAAATTGAAAGTCAAAAGGCAAGTTTGAAAAGTCAAACTGGGACAATGTATCCTCGTGGAGGGAGGAGAGGAAATATTCTCTCCCTCCACCACGCGCCAAGGAGGAGAGGGAGTTGGAGGAGGATTTAACCTCCCCTCCCTAGCTGCCCCTCCCTCTCATAAATATAGGGGAGGGGGATTCCCCATAACATAACACCACCACAACCTCTCCCCACGAGCCCGGCGTGCCGTCGCCGCCAGCGGCCACCGCCACCCAAGATGCCACCGGACATGCCTTCTCCTCTCTGACCTCTAAACCCTAGAATGCCGAGGAACCCTTCTAATCCATCCTAACCTGCTCCGGCTTGAGGCGAAGCCCTGCATGATCTTCCCTCTACTTCTGACACCATGTCATCGTGCTGCCAGAATCGCGAGGAGAGAGAGATACAACCTCCGCTGCCTGCTGGAACAAGGGATAGGAAGGTCTTCATCGAGTACCGAACGTGTGACCGATTGTGAGAGTGTTACCGGAACGCGGCGCCAGAAGGATCGTCTACGCGATCTTGAGATCGGCAAGTGTACGACTACATCACCCACAAGAATCTGCTCTCGTTAACCACTTTGGAATATTCGAGGGTGAGTACTCTAATTGACTCGTTGTTACAATCTAGTAGATAGATCTTGGCTTGTGTGTGTTCATGCGGTTTTTGTTTTCCATACGACGAACCCCTACAGTGGTATTAGAGCCGTGTTTATATGTAGATCTGTTGCACGAGTAGAACACAATGTTCATTATGGGAGGTGGTGATTTTATTATCAATTGCTTATTGTGTACTTTGCAATCTTGTGGTATGGTGGGATGAAGCGGCCCGGGCTGACCTTACATGACATCGTTCATGAGACTTGCTCCACGCTCAACATGCAACATGTATTGCATAAGTGGCTTTGTGGGTGTCTGTCTCTCCCATCATAGTAAAGATTCAGTTTACAATGGGAACTTGATAGTTCAAGTATCAATGTTGTGGTTCTTGTTCGTAAGTTAGAACGGTACTTATTGAAAGCCCCAAACCACGTAAAACATGCAAAGAAAATTAAAGGCATCTAACTTTGTTTTGCAGGGGTGTGCTGTGATGTGATATGGCTATGATTGTGATTATATATGATGTATGAAATGTTACTTATTGTAAGTTGGCAACCGACAAGAGCCTTATGGTTGCCTTTTAAATTATGTTAAGACCTGCGTGTATATTATTCAATATAGTTGTATGTCACATCCCAAGATTTTCCAAATCTTGTAATGTGAAAATAAATGAATAAAATAAAACTTTGTTCAATTTTCAGAGCCAGAAGAAACTTTTTGAATTCAATTGGAACTCCAAACCCATTTGAATTAAATAAAATCCTAAAGGAGTTTAAAAAGATAAACATTTTAAATAGAGGAAAATAAAATGTTTTGGAAATACCATTATTGATCTTTTAAAATAAAAGATTTTGTTTTTAAAGGAAAAGGTGGATTTATAAATAAAGAACATTTTATAAAGCCCAAATTAAACCTTGGCCAAGCTTTGGAATTAAAACATTTTGTTTTGAATAAAAATAACAAAGGTTTATTTAAATAAATTAATAAGGACTTAATATCCAAATTTTATACAAATAAAAGGTTTTACCAATTTAATTGAAACATCAAAACTTATTAAATTATTTAAAATAAGTTTTCCAAATATTTGATATTCACAAATAAAACCTACTAAAGTGTTTTGGCTTTATATTAGATTTCAAAATAAATATCTCAATAAAACAAATCCTATTTGATTTAATAATGAAAGTCTATAATATTTAATTAATAATGGACTCTAAAATAAAATGTTAATTTGTTTTTAAAAACAAGTTTCCAAGTATTCTATATTGCCCAAATAAAGCCTACTGATTTGGTTTAGAAAATATTTCAAATAAAGATTTTATTAATAAAATCAAACTATATTTGATTTGATAACTAAGGCCCATTTTGTTTATTGAACCCTAAAATAAAAGGTTAATTTTGTTTTCTAAATATTCTTTATTTACAAATAAACTACTGAATGGTTTAAAATTAATTAGTTCTCAAGTGGAACTTTGGAATTAAATCAAAACCTATGGATTTAATAGTTGATACATCTATTTAGTTAATTATTAATGGACCCTATTATTTAAATTATTAATTTGAATTTGGATTTTGGTTCATGTTACTGAACATAACTAATTTCAATATTACAATGTTTGGGTGTTGTTTGAATTGATTTGAACATTGTTTGTTTGTTTGAAATTTCAAAACAGAAAAATAGAAATAGAAAAGGAAAAAGAACTCAGAAGAAAAAATGTATAAACAGACTGGCCCAACTACCCCAGCCCAACAGCCCACTCGCAGCCCACCTCCTCTTATTCCCCGAACCGTCTTCTTCACCGCAGAAGCAACCCATTAAGTCACTGACCGGTGGACCTCCTCCTCATTTCTTTTCCCACTGACCAACAGACCCCACTTTCCCACTCCTCCTTCTTCCTCGCGGTGACAGCGCCCCCCTCTCCTCGACCGTTTCTGGCGATAATTGCGAGCAGCAATTGACGTTAACGCGGCAGTTAATCGCTCCTACGACCGCGCATTCTTAAGCACCTCTCCCACCTCGACATTTTCCCCCAGACAATTCCTCCTCTCCGCCCCTAGGCTGTCGCCAATCTCTTCTGCACCGCCGCCGTCTCCGATGAGCTTATTCCTCGATTCCGGCCATACACTGCCACCACTTGCCTCCCTGAGCACCCTAGCAGCTTCCCCACTCCCAGAAACTCCTCCCTGTACCACCCGTTCGACCGCGGACGCCCCTGAGCATCGGAAACGACGACACCGAGCGTGCGTCGCCGTCTGCCATTGCTCCGTCGAGCATTTCAGGTGAACTCCGACCACCCCGCGCCTCCTAGATCACGCACACAACATCGCCTTGGTCTTGCGCATCTGATACTGTCTTCCATTTGTCCTAGCGTGCATCGCAGACCCGTCTCCGACAAGCTCCGAGCGCCGCCGCGTCTGCAACTACCTCCGGCGACGTTTCCTGGTAAGAACTGACCACCCCGAGCCCTCTCTTTCACGCGAGAAGCTTCGCCTTGATCTTGCGCGACTAACTGCGTCTTCATTTTCCCTCGGGGCGAACCACAGCTCCACCCTCGACGAGCTCCAGGACCATCTGACGCCGTCCACGTCTCCGGCGAGCAATTAACCGCAACCTTGCGCGCCCCTCGTCGAGCCATCAGCACGTTGAGCATCGCCGTGACCCCCTGAGCCCGGTGAGCATCTCCCCTTTCTCCCTCACCTCCTGTAGCATCGGCACCGTCGTCGACCGACAGCTCCGCCGCCGGTAGCCACCGCAGCGCCGCCCATCTGTGGCTGGTGTGCCTAGCACCGTTAGATCGTAATCGGATGGCCACGATAGAACGTAACTGAAGCGGTAAGTAACCTCTGCGCGCCGCACGATTTAACTTAAATCCAACGGCTGTCGTCGCGTGATCCAACCGAAACGGTACCGACGAATAGGAAGTCGCCGCGTGTCCAGCTGATGATTTAAAAACAGATAGAAACCAGATTTGAATTCAATTTTCAAACCCTTGTAACTTTCAAACCACACGTCCAAAAATTACAAATTTTATGTCGTTGGATTCAGGAGAGCAAGACCTAGCAAACCATGCCCTTAGTTTAGCAAATAGTATTTGTTAGTTTGTTTGTTTTTGCAGATCCTTTTGTGAGCTTGTTTAGAGTATAAAAATTGTTTAAAATTGATTTTAGGGTTAAAACTTTTGCAAAATGGTTTGATGTGACCTTACTGACCCTAGGAACCAACCCTTGGTGTTAAAAATGATTTTGGTAAAATTTAGGTTGGAGTATTTGACTTAGCCAATTTCTAGCCAAATAAAATTATTGATTTTATTATGGAAATGATTATGGAAAGAAAACTTTGAGAAAATGGTTTGGACCAAACCTACTGATCCAAAAACACCAAGTTTTGCAATGGCAACTCATTTGGTGAAAAACATAAAGTTTTGCTTTGATAAGAAAATATTTTTCACCACATAAATGATGAAAGGTTTTGAAAATGGTTTAAGAATAAAAAACATTTGCAAATGACTTTGCCATTTTGGTAAATGACCAATTTGGACCTTACAAAGTTATAAGCCTAGTGGAGACCTCCCTTGTGAATAAAATAATCTTAAGCATGTTCCCATGCATGACTTAGAATCCATTGCTTTGTGCGTGTGAAATGTTGTTTGAATATTGGTTTGGAATGCTACTTGATACTATGCTTGTTTGATTGATTGTAGTGAAATTAGCAAAGTGTGAGACTAGCAAGATCAAGGAGTTAACCTCATTCCCTACCAAAAAGTCAAGTTACACTATCATACAAATGCCCTACTATTTTCATTATACTTAGTGGATTATGAAAACATGCATGAAAAAGATATCTTTATAATTATGCTATGCTAAAACCTAATAGGATTCCCTATACACTCAGTGAAATATTATAGTTGATACATGCTTAGCCATGCTATATTTTGAAAAGAGATACATGTTGAGATTTTACAAAGGTTGAGAAAAGGACTTATGTTTTATATAATAAAACAAGGACTCAATGAACCACCTAGGTGGAGGATACTTTAAGTTTTGGAGAAAGTGGCAACAAAAGGAACCTTGTCTATGGCAATCACTTTGTGTTGTGCTCCAAATGAAAACCACATAGGAAACTTAGAGATTGAACATGTTTCTCCAAATGTGGCTTTCGTGTGCAACCACATGCTATTATGGCTCTGGCTTAGTCAACTACATTAGGAAGACCCATACATTGTCTTTAGTTACCGGACATGGGGATCTGGAATGCTTCTTGGGGGCTGAAGACAAGCTAGCAATGATGTATGGGAGGACCTTTTGAAAAGACTTCGTCACACTCTCAGTCTGCCGGTACTCCATCTTGGTGAGCACTAATCCAGTAGGCCACTGGTGGCAACAAGATGGGACTGTGACATGTGGGTAAAGTGTACTCCTTCTGCAGAAGTTAATAAAATCTAAGTACTTAGCCGTGTCCCCGGTTATGGACAATACTTAGCAACTAAAGCTTGAACTATGGGAGATCTCGACATTCCAACTTCTAATTTAAAATAAAACTTGATGCCCTTGTGTGCCTACCAAGGAATTCAAAGAGATTTTGTTAAGCTTGATGCACTTGGGGTTACCAAGGTGCTCAAGGGATTTTGTTTAAACACTTGATGTACTTGGAGTGACCAAGGAACTCATGAGATTTGATAAGACTTGTTGCACTTGGGGTTACCAAGGTGCTCAAGGAGTTTTGACAAGGACTTGAACACTTGAGTTTCTACCAAGGAGTTCAAGGAACTTGGAAAAGAAATTTGACAAAGGACCAAAACCTTTTGAAAAGATAGGATAAAATATTGCTTTATGCAAATAAGCCTAAAACTCTACTTAACCAAATTTGCATGTAATGATAGGATCCACTTATATTAATCATAACAGTGAAACTTGCCAATACAATTCAAATGTATTGACCCTTGTGGCTGTAACTTGTAATGTTGCAGGTTTGATTGATTTTAATGAAGATTATTTGATTAGGATTACAAAGTCTACAACCAACATCTGCCTGTGGCACTATGAAGATGAAGGACCCCATGACTATAGTTATTCCGTTGCAATGTAATGTAATAGCCAAATGAGCTATGTATGATGTAATAAAGTTATATTATTCCTAGTTATAAAGTCATATTATGACCTTTGTTTCTTGATATTACATCTAAACTGTGGATGCTAGCTATTGATCCAGGGACTAGCATTATAAACACAGGGGACACCACCTTATATTGTTGTAAGGTTGGGACACTCCCTCTACAGATGGTATCAGAGCATTGTGTTGCCTGTAGGATTTGTAAACCCTAGGATTGGACAAAAACCCTTAGAAGAATAGGATTTATATTTTGATCCAAAACTTATATACAAAAACACTTGTAAACTCTTTCCTCAACCATTTTGGTTTCAACTCTACATTCTCTTCTACTTCAACTTGATGGAAAAACCTACCCCATGGCCAAATACTACACCATGTGCAAAGGACTTCTTCAACTTCTTCAACTCTAATGACTTCAACATCTTCAGCATATTCCCTAAGGACTTCCAACTTGGATATCACTAAGGACTACAAGTGAGACAAGGAAATCTTGCTCAAGATTTAGAGACTGAGGGAATGCAAAATAAGAAGGAACCATCAACAACTTTGATGTATTGTGACCAAGAGTTTTTCTCAAGGAAACCATGATCCAAGTAAGAAGAAGAAACCAAGAAAGAAGGAAGACCACAAGTGAACCATATAGATGGACCACCATATTTTAGTAAGTCAAAACCACCAACTTATGTGGTGTAACAAAAATATTTTGTTGCCTAAAAATGTGTTTGAAACCTTGTTGATTAAGTGAAATGTTTGGTTTGTGATTGCATGCACATTGCTTGTGTGAATTGTGATGTGCGTGATTAGAATTGAGTCCTTAGAAATATCTTGCCTATTCTAATCTCCCTTCAAACCCAAACAGATGACTACTCCAAAGGACTCCAACATCAAGGTGGATGACACCAACACCAACCAAGCTAATAGCATGAAGGAGCTCATAGCAACCCAACACCAGTTGAACCAACTGACAGCTCAGTTCATAGCCAACAATAGTGATAAAGGTCCAGCACTGCAAAAGTTTTTGGAAGAACAATCTCAACTGATGCTTAAGGTGACTAATCAAATGATCAGCATGGAAGAAAGCTATCCCAGAGGAGTTTATGATAGCAAAGATGACAAGAATGTTGTTCTAGATGGAGCCCCAGCTTGCATTATTTGTGGAGACAAGGACCATACTTCCAAGGAGCATGAAGGTCAATGCCCTAACTGTGAAGAAAATCACCCTGATGGAAAATGTCCCACCTCTCAAGCTACTTGTTACCTTTGTGAAGGAAATGACCATGTTCCTATCCAATGCCCTATCTACTCCATGGTAGAACAAAGGAAACAAGAAGGATCCAAGTCTACCAAAGGAAAAGGACCACTCATACCTCCAAACAAGACAACCCAATTCAAAGGATCAAAGAAACCCAAGAAACCAAGACAGGACATGCACCTTATGCAATGCCGTAAATGTAAGGAAATGGGACACTACTCCAGTGAGTGCCCAGAGAACAAGAAAAATAAGGGAATTGACCAAGTGGTGTGCAACAACTGCAAAGAACCAGGCCATTATGTAGCAACTTGTCCCCAAGAACAATGCAAAGAACTCCAAGATATCCACTGTTTCAATTGTAAGAACCCAGGACACTATGCAAGCAATTGTCCAGAGAAGATGAAGAACAAGTTAAACAAGCCTATGGAGAAGCTCAACCTTGGCTCATGAGTCAAGTATGGAAATAAGGGACACTATGCAAAAGTTTGCTTAGAGAAATTTTTCCCAGGATCCCAAGAAGGACAATATGTAATTTTTGTTTGAAAATTTTAAGGGTGGTAGTACCCTAGTTGTTTTGAACTTGCTTGTAACCCTAACCTCCCCAAATCTCGGGACGAGATTTATTTTAAGTGTAACTGTCACATCCCAAGATTTTCCAAATCTTGTAATGTGAAAATAAATGAATAAAATAAAACTTTGTTCAATTTTCAGAGCCAGAAGAAACTTTTTGAATTCAATTGGAACTCCAAACCCATTTGAATTAAATAAAATCCTAAAGGGGTTTAAAAATATAAACATTTTAAATAGAGGAAAATAAAATGTTTTGGAAATACCATTATTGATCTTTTAAAATAAAAGATTTTGTTTTTAAAGGAAAAGGTGGATTTATAAATAAAGAACATTTTATAAAGCCCAAATTAAACCTTGGCCAAGCTTTGGAATTAAAACATTTTGTTTTGAATAAAAATAACAAAGGTTTATTTAAATAAATTAATAAGGACTTAATATCCAAATTTTATACAAATAAAAGGTTTTACCAATTTAATTGAAACATCAAAACTTATTAAATTATTTAAAATAAGTTTTCCAAATATTTGATATTCACAAATAAAACCTACTAAAGTGTTTTGGCTTTATATTAGATTTCAAAATAAATATCTCAATAAAACAAATCTTATTTGATTTAATAATGAAAGTCTATTATATTTAATTAATAATGGACTCTAAAATAAAATATTAATTTGTTTTTAAAAACAAGTTTCCAAGTATTCTATATTGCCCAAATAAAACCTACTGATTTGGTTTAGAAAATATTTAGGTTTCAAATAAAGATTTTATTAATAAAATCAAACTATATTTGATTTGATAACTAAGGCCCATTTTGTTTATTGAACCCTAAAATAAAAGGTTAATTTTTTTTTCTAAATATTCTTTATTTCCAAATAAACTACTGAATGGTTTAAAATTATTTAGTTCTCAAGTGGAACTTTGGAATTAAATCAAAACCTATGGATTTAATAGTTGATACATCTATTTAGTTAATTATTAATGGACCCTATTATTTAAATTATTAATTTGAATTTGGATTTTGGTTCATGTTACTGAACAGAACTAATTTCAATATTACAAAGTTTGGGTGTTGTTTGAATTGATTTGAACATTGTTTGTTTGTTTGAAATTTCAAAATGTAAAAATAGAAATAGAAAAGGAAAAAGAACTCGAGAAGAAAAATGTATAAACAGATCGCCCAACTACCCCATTAACAGCCCACTGCAGCCCACCTCCTCTTATTCCCCGAACCGTTTTCTTCACCGCAGAAGCAACCCGTTAAGTCACTGACCGGTGGACCTCCTCCTCATTTCTTTTCCCACTGACCAACAGACCCCACTTTTCCACTCCTCCTTATTCCTCGCGGTGACAGCGCCCCCCTCTCCTCGACCGTTTCTGGCGACAATTGCGAGCATCAATTGACGTTAACGCGGCAGTTAATCGCTCCTACGACCGCGCATTCTTAAGCACCTCTCCCACCTCGACATTTTCCCCCAGACAATTCCTCCTCTGCCCCTAGGCTGTCGCCAATCTCTTCTGCACCGCCGCCGTCTCCGACAAGCTTATTCCTCGATTCCGGCCATACCTTGCCACCACTTGCCTCCCTGAGCACCCTAGAAGCTTCCCCACTCCTAGACACTCCTCCCCGTACCACCCGTTCGACCGCGGACGCCCCTGAGCATCGGCAACGACGACACCGGCGCCTTGCCGTACGCCATTGCTCGCCGAGCATTTCGGTGAACTCACCACCCCGCGCCTCCTAGATCACGCACACAACATCGCCTTGGTCTTGCGCGATCATCTTCCGTTTGTCCTAGCGTGCATCGCAGACCCGTCTCCGACAAGCTCCGAGCGCCGCCGCGTCTGCAACTACCTCCGGCGACGTTTCCTGGTAAGAACTGACCACCCCGAGCCCTCTCTTTCACGCGAGAAGCTTCGCCTTGATCTTGCGCGACTAACTGCGTCTTCATTTTCCCTCGGGGCGAACCACAACTCCACCCTCGACGAGCTCCAGGACCATCTGACGCCGTCCACGTCTCCGGCGAGCAATTAAGCGCAACCTTGCGCGCCCCTCGTCGAACCATCAGCATGTTGAGCATCGCCGTGTCCCCCTGAGCCTAGTGAGCATCTCCCCTTTCTCCCTCACCTCCTGTAGCATCGGCATCGTCGTCGACCGACAGCTCCGCCGCTGGTAGCCACCGCAGTGCCGCCCATCTGTGGCTGGTGTGCCTAGCACCGTTAGATCGTAATCGGATGGCCACGATATAACGTAACTGAAGCGGTAAGTAACCTCTGCGCGCCGCACGATTTAACTTAAATCCAACAGTTGTCGTCGCGTGATCCAACCGAAACGGTACCGACGAATAGGAAGTCGCCGCGTGTCCAGCTGATGATTTAAAAACATATAGAAACCAGATTTGAATTCAATTTTCAAACCCTTGTAACTTTCAAACCACACGTCCCAAAATTACAAATTTTATGTCGTTGGATTCAGGAGAGCAAGACCTATCCAACCATGCCCTTAGTTTAGCAAATAGTATTTGTTAGTTTGTTTGTTTTTGCAGATCCTTTTGTGAGCTTGTTTAGAGTATAAAAATTGTTTAAAATTGATTTTAGGGTTAAAACTTTTGCAAAATGGTTTTATGTGACCTTACTGACCCTAGGAACCAAACCTTGGTGTTAAAAATGATTTTGGTAAAATTTAGGTTGGAGTATTTGACTTAGCCAATTTCTAGCCAAATAAAATTATTGATTTTATTCTAGAAATGATTATGGAAAGAAAACTTTGAGAAAATGGTTTGGACCAAACCTACTGATCCAAAAACACCAAGTTTTGCAATGGCAACTCATTTGGTGAAAAACATAAAGTTTTGCTTTGATAAGAAAATATTTTTCACCACATAAAATGATGAAAGGTTTTGAAAATGGTTTAAGGATAAAACACATTTGCAAATGACTTTGCCATTTTGTTAAATGACCAATTTGGACCTTACAAAGTTATAAGCCTAGTGGAGACCTCCCTTGTGAATAAAACCATCTTAAGCATGTTCCCATGCATGACTTAGAATCCATTGCTTTGTGTGTGTGAAATGTTGTTTGAATATTGGTTTGGAATGCTACTTGATACTATGCTTGTTTGATTGTAGTGATATTAGCAAAGTGTGAGACTAGCAAGATCAAGGAGTGAACTTCATTCCCTACCAAAAAGGCAAGTTACACTATCATACATATTCCCTACTATTTTCATTATACTTAGTGGATTATGAAAACATGCATGAAAAAGATATCTTTATACTTATGCTATGCTAAAACCTAATAGGATTCCCTATACACTCCTTAGTGAAATATTATAGTTGATACATGCTTAGCCATGCTACATTTTGAAAAGAGATACATGTTGAGATTTTACAAAGGTTGAGAAAAGGACTTATGTTTTATATAATAAAACAAGGACTCAATGAACCACCTAGGTGGAGGATACTTTAAGTTTTGGAGAAAGTGGCAAAAAAAGGAACCATGTCTATGGCAATCACTTTGTGTTGTGCTCCAAATGAAAACCACCTAGGAAACTTAGAGATTGAACATGTTTCTCCAATTGTGGCTTTCGTGTGCAACCACATGCTATTATGGCTCTGGATTAGTCAACTACATTAGGAAGACCCATACATTGTCTTTAGTTACCGGACATGGGGATCTGGAATGCTTCATGGGGGCTGAATACAAGCTAGCAATGATGTATGGGAGGACCTTTTGGAAAGACTTCGTCACACTCTCAGTCTGCCGGTACTCCATCTTGGTGAGCACTAATCCAGTAGGCCACTGGTGGCAACAAGATGGGACTGTGACATGTGGGTAAAGTGTACTCCTTCTGCAGAAGTTAATAAAATCTAAGTACTTATCCGTGTCCCCGGTTATGGACAATACTGAGCAACTAAAGTTTGAACTATGGGAGATCTCGACATTCCAACTTCTAAAGTAAAATAAAACTTGATGCCCTTGTGTGTCTACCAAGGAATTCAAAGAGATTTTGTTAAGCTTGATGCACTTGGGGTTACCAAGGTGCTCAAGGGATTTTGTTTAAACACTTGATGTACTTGGAGTGACCAAGGAACTCATGAGATTTGATAAGACTTGTTGCACTTGGGGTTACCAAGGTGCTCAAGGAGTTTTGACAAGGACTTGAACACTTGAGTTTCTACCAAGGAGTTCAAGGAACTTGGAAAAGAAATTTGACAAAGGACCAAAACCTTTTGAAAAGATAGGATAAAATATTGCTTTATGCAAATAAGCCTAAAACTCTACTTAACCAAATTTGCATGTAATGATAGGATCCACTTATATTAATCATAACAGTGAAACTTGCCAATACAATTCAAATGTATTGACCCTTGTGGCTGTAACTTGTAATGTTGCAGGTTTGAATGATTTTAATGAAGATTGTTTGATTATGATTACAAAGTCTACAACCAACATCTGCATGTGGCACTATGAAGATGAAGGACCCCATGACTATAGTTATTCCGCTGCAATGTAATGTAATAGCCAAATGAGCTATGTATGATGTAATAAAGTTATATTATTCCTGGTTATAAAGTTATATTATGACCTTTGTTTCTTGATATTACATCTAAACTGTGGATGCTAGCTATTGATCCAGGGACTAGCATTATAAACACAGGGGACACCACCTTATATTGTTGTAAGGTTGGGACACTCCCTCTACATTGTAATAGTTGATGCTGGTGGCCGACAACCATGGAGAGGTGCCATTGACCTTGACGCCACGCCGGTGATGATGGAGATCATGTCCATGCTTGAAGATGGAGATCGGAAGCACAAGAATAAAGGCCATATCATATCACATATTTTGAATTGCATGTGAGGTTAATCCTTTTATGCATCTTGTATTGCTTAGATAACGGCGGTAGCATTATATGAAGGGAATATGCCCTGAGAGGCAATAATAAAGTGTTTATTATGTGTATTCCAAGTATATGATAGATGTTTATTTTGCATGCTATACTTGTATTAATACGGAAACATTAATACATGTGTGTTTAATAAACAAACAGAAAGGTCCTAGTTATGCCTCTCTTGTAAACTTGCTCGTTGATTAACAAGATGATCAAAGTTTCCTGATCATAGATATTGGATGTTGTTAATAACGAGGTCACAACATTAGTGTAATGGTGTGATGAACATTCATCCGAAGTATAGCATTACGATCAAAGTCATTGAGTTTATATTTCTATAACAACTTACGAAGTGATCCTAATCCTTAGACCATGAGATCATGTCAATCACTAACACCAGAAGAGTTTCTTGATAACATCAAACGTCACACCATAACTGGGTGATTATAAAGATGGATTCAGAACTACTAAAGTGTTATGTTGAGGCCCATGGATCGAGAGTGGATTTTTTTCATCCCGATGACGGATAGATATACTCTGGGCCCTCTCGGTGATATCACATTGGTTATCTTGCAAGCAAGTGATTTGATCACTAGAATGTTATATCACGGGAACGAGAAAAGAGTGCATGTCAGTAACAAGATCAAACTAGTTATGGAGATACCGATGATCGAATATGGGACATGTAATATATTGCGAAACAAAGGGATTAATATACTAGTGTAAAAGGTTCCGACGATCACAAGAAAGTCATCGTTGAATGTGTGGGAGTCAGTATGGGTCTCCAGATCCCGCTTCTGATTATTGATCGGAGAAGGGTCTCGATCATGTCCGCATTATTCGTGAACTATAGGGTGACACACTTAGGAGACACGACATACAATTGGAGAAAAAGTTTCATGCCGGAAAGAATAACAAGTGCAGGGATTTATTTTACTAGATACCAAAACAGGTTTTTGGGTGAAATTGCAGAAAGTGTTTTTGCATGTGAAATGAAATACTAGCAAGGGGTTATATGTGAATGTTTGTAATTAAAGTAGTTGAGGAAATTCTGAATAAATAAAAGGAGTTTTATTTAATGAGAGTTTGCATTAAATTTGGTGGAAATTTAACGGGAATTTGAGTGGGATTTTGAGTGGAGGGAATTGAAAGGCATTTGAGTGAGTGGAGTGTCCACCCACATGAATGAAGGAGGGGAGGGGGCAGCCCCCATGACCGGCGGCCAACCGCTTGGGTGCCTCCTCCTCCTATAAAAGGAGCCCCCTCTCCTCTCTCTCACTCACACCTCCTCGTGAAGGATCTCTCTCCCCCTCTAGTATTTATCCCCCATGGTCTCGGACTAGCGAGATACATGTTCCCGGTGGATATTCGGCAAGAAAGAGTTGTGCTTCCGCTGCATCACTGGAGCGAGGAGGCGGAGGTTGCTCGGTGCCTCGTACGTGTGTGCGAGCACGGATGCGCTGCTGATTTGCGGCGCTAGGACTTCCTATCGATCTTGAGATCGGCAAGAGATCGTCTACATCAACCACGAGTTTGATTCGTTAAGATTTGTCGGTCTTCAAGGGTATGTTCTCTACGGATATACATCCGCCCGTTGTTTGTATCTAGTAGATAAATCTTGGTACATAGTTGTTCCCATCATAGGAATTTTTTTGTTTTCTATGCTGCGAACCCTACAGTGGTATCAGAGCCGGATCTATGCGTAGATTCTTTACACGGGTAGTACACATATGAGTATGTGGGAGATGATGATCACATTATTGCTTCTTAGTTGTATTTTGGATATTGGTGGCATAGTGGGATGAAGCGGCCCGGACAAGCTTTAGATGTCCTCGCACATGAGACCTGTTCCACACTTGACATGCAATTAGTTTTTCATAAGTGGCAAGCGGGTGTCTGTCTCTCATACTATAGTCAATATCTAATTTGCAATGAGTTTTCAATAATTTGGTTATCCTCGTTGTGGTTCATGTTAGTAGGTATGAATGGTTCTATCTTCGAAAGCCCTAAGCCACGTAAAACTTGCAATGGATAAATTAGAGGCGTCTAGTTTAGATTGTTGCTGGGCTAGTGTTATGATATGGTGATATTGCAAGTAGAAGTATGATATGATACTCTTACAACACACATAACATGTAAGTACCATAGACCTTGGCCTTAAACATAGAGGTATGATAGTGATCATACCAAGGAGCACATGATGGAGATCATATGCAGGAACCATATCATTTCAGTTACAAACATGTGATGTATGATTGCATCTTATATTGCTTGTTTGGCATTTTATTAGCATAATAATATGATCCCTCATTTAAATATCAAGATAAGAATGTGTTCTTCCTTAAGTATGCACCGATTATGTTTTGTCGCTCCAAGACATCTCATGATGATCGGGTGTTCTTGGATCCACGACCATATTACGGGTGTAAGACAATTACACACACAAATACTAAGGTTCTTACTTAGTGAGCCTAGCATGTACAGACATGGCCTCGGAACACAGACCGAAAGGTTAAGCATGAGTCATATGGTAGATTTGATGCCCATTTGATGAACGCCTTTGAAGCTGCACCGACTCACGTGATGATCGGACTTGGTGTAGTGGATTTGGTTCATGTAATCACTAAAAAGGCACGAGGTATGTCGTTTTTGAGTGGGAGTTCATTCGTAATGTGGATTAGTTGAACTCAATCTATCATAAAATTAGTCTAAACTTTACAAATTCTATTGTAGATGGCACCACCTGCTTTTAATTTTAATGTGTTCATGGAGAAAGAGAAACTTGCAATGAACGGTAGCAACTTTACCGAATGGGCCACAACTTAGTTCATTGCGGCATATTGTATGGGCTAGAGCCAAAACTTCGAAAGCATTTCGAAAACGTCAATGCATTTGATACAACGGGTGAGTTGAAAATGATTTTTGACACACATGCTGCCGTAGAGATCTACATTGCTTCATAAAAGTTCTTTAGCTGCATGATGGAAGAGCACAGCTCCATAGGTGAGAATGTACTCAAGATGTCGGGTTATGCTGATAAGCTTGTTTCCTTGGGAATATCGATTCCCATTGACTTAGGCATCCATCGTGTTCAGCAATCTCTGCCACCTAGCTATAAGAGCTTCGTGATGAACTATAATATGCCATGCATGAAGAAGTATCTCCCCGAGCTTCTGTCAATGCTTAAAATTGCAGAAGTGGAGATCAAGAAGGAACATCAAGTGTTGATGATCAATAAGAACACTGGTTTCAAGAAAGACAAGAAGGGAAAACAGAAGGGAAGTAAGGGCGGCAAGCCAGTTGCCGTGCCTGAAAAGAAGCCCCGAGTTAGACCTAAGTCTGATACCGAGTGCTATTATTGTAAGGGGATTGGCCACTGGAAGCGCAACTACCCCAAGTATTTGGCAGACAAGAAGGCCGGCAAGGCAAAAAAGGGAATATATGATATACATGTTATTGATGTGTACTTGACTAGTACTCGCAGTAGCACCTGGGTATTTGATACCGGTTCAGTTGCTAATATTTGTAACTCGAATCAGGGGCTGCAGAACAAGCGATGCCTAGCAAGGGGTGAGGTCAAGATGCGTGTCGGCAATGGATCAAGTGTTGATGTGATCGCCTTCAGAACGCTACCTCTCCACTTACTGTCGGGATTAGTAATAAACTTGAATAATTGTTATCTGGTGCCTGCACTGAGCATGAACATTGTATCTGGATCGTGTTTGATGCGAATTGGTTATTCATTTAAATCCCAGAACAATGGCTATTCTATTTATATGAATGAAATCTTTTATGGTCATGCACCGATGATGAATGGTTTATTTCTTTTGGATTTCGATAATAGTGTTACGCATATTCATAATGTTGATTATAAAAGGATTAAACTTAATGATGATATATCCGCATATATGTGGCACTGCCATCTAGGTCATATTGGCGTTAAACGCATGAAGAAGCTCCATTTAGATGGACTTTTGGAATCACTTGATTTTGAATCATTTGATACATGTGAGCCATGCCTTATGGGCAAGATGACTAGAACGCCGTTTTCCAATTCAATGGAACGGGCAACAGATTTATTGGAAATCATACATTCTGATGTATGTGGTCCAATGAGTGTGTCGGCGTGAGGTGGATATCGTTATTTTGTTACTTCCACGGATGATTTGAGTAGATACGGTTATATCTACTTGATGAAACACAAGTCGGAAACCTTTGAAAAGTTCAAGGAATTTCAGAATGAAGTGGAAAATCATCATAATAGAATGATCAAATTTCTACGGTCCAACCATGGAGGAGAGTATCTAAGTTACGAGTGTAGCACTCATATGAAAGAGTGTGGAATTGTTTCACAACTCACACCTGCCAGAACACCACAGCGAAATGGTGTGTCGGAACATTGTAATCGTACTTTATTGGATATGGTTCGATCTATGATGTCTCTGATGGACTTGTCGTTGTCATTTTGGGGTTATGTACTAGAAACTGCTGCATTCACTTCAAAACGGGCACCATCTAAATCCGTTGAAAAGACACTGTATGAATTGTGGTTTGGAAACAAACCTAAGTTGTCATTTCTTAAAGTTTGGGGATGCGATGTTTATGTGAAGAAACTTCAACCGGATAAACTCGAACCCAAAGCGGAAAAATGTGTCTTCATAGGATACCCTAAGGAAACTATTGGGTATTCCTTATATCACAGATCCGAGGGCAAGATTTTTGTTGACAAGAATGGATCCTTTCTAGAGAAAGAGTTTCTCGTGAAAGGTGTGAGTAGTCAGAAGGTAGAAATCGAAGAGGTTATTGAACCTTCTCTTCAAAGTATGGGCGAGTAGCGCAGCGCCGGAAGTCGTTCTGGAGTTGGCTTCACTAGTTGAAGAGGGAACTAATGATAATGATCATGAAATTCCAAAAGAGAGTACTAGCAAACCTCGCAGGTCTAGCAGGACGCGTGCAACTCCTGAGCTATACGGAAACCCTGTTATGAATTTCATGGTTGATGAAAATGATGACCCTGCGACCTATGAAGAAGCGATGATGAGCCCGGATTCCAAAAAATGGTTAGAAGCCATGAAATCCTAGATGGAATCCATGTATGAAAATCAAGTTTGGAACTTGGTGGAATTACCTCACGACCGAAAGGTCATGGAGAATAAATGAGTTTTAAAAAGGAAAACTGATGCTGATGGTAATGTGACCGTCTATAAAGCTCGACTTGTCACAAAGGGGTTTCGAAAAATTCAACGAGTTGACTACGATGAGACATTCTCTCCCGTAGCGATGCTAAAATCAGTTAGGATTATGTTAGCAATTGCTGCATATTTCGATTATGAGATATGGAAAATGTATGTCAAAACCACGTTCCTCAATGGTAATATTGAAGAAGAGTTGTATATGATACAACCAAAGGGTTTTGTCGATCCTAAGGATGCTAAAAAGGTGTGCAAGGTTCAGCGATCCATCTATGGACTGAAGCAAGCATCACGAAGTTGGAATCTCCCCTTTGATGAGGTGATCAAAGAGTTTGGATTTGTCTAAACTTATGGAGAAGCTTGTATTTACAAGAAAGTGAGTGGGAGCAATGTGGCATTTATGATATTATATGTGGATGACATGTTATTGATCGGAAATGATATAGATCTTTTAAAAAGTGTTAAAAGTTATCTAAACAACAAATTTTCTATGAAGGACCTAGGTGAAGCGTCATACATATTAGGCATAAAGATCTATAGAGATATATCTAGGCGCCTAATAGGGCTATCGCAAAGTACATACCTTGATCAGATTTTAAAGAAGTTTAAAATGGACGAAAGTAAGAAGGGTTCTTACCAATGTTGCAAGGCAAGACATTCAGTAAGACTCAAAGTCCGGCTACGGCGGAAGAAAGAGAGATAATGGAGAAAATCCCCTATGCTTCAGCCATAGGCTCTATAATGTACGCCATGCTATGTACAAGACCGGATCTGGCACATGCTATTAGTTTGACTAGTAGGTACCAGTCGGATCCAGGTTCGGAACACTGGATAGCGGTCAAGAATATCCTTAAGTACTTGAAAGAACTAAGGATATGTTTCTTGTATACGGAGGTGAAGAAGAGCTCGTCTCTAAGTGTTATGTCGACGCTAGCTTTGACACTGATCCGGATGACTCTAAGTCTCAATCCGGATACGTATTTCTCATGAATGGTGGAGCGGTTAGTTGGAGGAGTTCCAAAGAACCAGTGGTGGCAGGATCAACAACGGAGGCCGAATATGTTGCTTCTTCGGAAGCAGCTCAGGAAGCAGTTTGGATGAAGGAGTTCATATCCGAACTAGGTGTGGTTGCAAGCGCGTTTGGACCCAATGATGATCAATTGTGAAAACAATGGTGCCATTTCCAATGCCAAAGAACCAAGGTCTCACAAGTATTCCAAGCATATTAAGCGCCGGTTTCACTCCATCCATGAACATGTCAAGGATGGAGATATAAAGATTTGTAAAGTACATACTGATCTCAATGTAGCAGATCCATTGACTAAAACTCTCGCTAGATCAAAACATGATCAATACCAGAACTCCATGGGTGTTAGATTTATCACTATGTAACTAGATTATTGTCTCTAGTGCAAGTGGGAGATTGAAGGGAATACTCCCTGAGAGGCAATAATAAAGTGTTTATTATGTGTATTCCAAGTATATGATAGATGTTTCTTTTGCATGCTATAATTGTATTAATACGGAAACATTAGTACATGTGTGATTAATAAACAAACATAAAGGTCCTAGTTATGCCTCTCTTATAAACTTGCTCGTTGATTAACAAGATGATCAAAGTTTCCTGATCATAGATATTGGATGTTGTTAATAACGAGGTCACAACATTAGTGTAATGGTGTGATGAACATTCATCCGAAATATAGCATTACGATCAAAGTCATTGAGTTTATATTTCTATAACAACTTATGAAGTGATCCTAATCCTTAGACCATGAGATCATGTCAATCACTAACACCAGAAGAGTTTCTTGATAACATCAAACGTCACACCGTAACTGGGTGATTATAAAGATGGCTTTAGAACTACTAAAGTGCTATGTTGAGGCCCATGGATCGAGAGTGGAATTTGTTCATCCCGATGACGGATAGATATACTCTGGGCCCTCTTGGTGATATCACATTGGTTAGCTTGCAAGCAAGTGATTTGATCACTAGAATGTTATATCACGGGAACGAGAAAAGAGTGCATGTTAGTAACGAGACCAAACTGTTATGGAGATACCGATGATCGAATCTTGGACATGTAATATATCGTGAAACAAAGGGATTAATATACTAGTGTAAAAGGTTCCGACGATCACAAGAAAGTCATCGTTGACTGTGTGGGAGTCAGTATGGGTCTCCAGATCCCGCTTCTGATTATTGATCGGAGAAGGGTATCGATCATGTCCGCATTATTAGCGAACCATAGGGTGGCACACTTAAGAGACACCGACATCCAATTGGAGCAAAAGTTTCATGCCGGAAAGAATAACAAGGGCATGAATTTATTTCACTAGATACTGAAACAGATTTTTGGGTGAAATTGTAGAAAGTGTTTTTGCATGTGAAATGAAATACTAGAAAGGGGTTATATGTGAATGTTTGTCATTAAAGTAATTTACAAAATTCTGAATAAATAATAGGAGTTTTATTTAATGAGAGTTTGCATTAAATTTGGTGGAAATTTAACGGGAATTTGAGTGGGATTTTGAGTGGAGGGAATTTAAAGGCATTTGAGTGAGTGGAGTGTCCACCCACATGAATGAAGGAGGGAGGGGGCAGCCCCCATGACCGGAGTCCAACCCCTTGGGTGCCCCCTCCTCCTATAAAAGGATCCCCCTCTCCTCTCTCTCACTCACACCTCCTCGTGAAGGATCTCTCTCCCCCTCTAGTATTTACCCCCCATGGTCTCGGACTAGCGAGATACATGTTCCCGGTGGATATTCGGCAAGAAAGAGTTGTGCTTCCGCTTCATCGCTGGAGCGAGGAGGCGGAGGTTGCTCGGTGCCTCGTACGTGTGTGCGAGCACGGATGCGCTGCTGATTTGCGGCGCTAGGACTTCCTATCGATCTTGAGATCGGCCAGAGATCGTCTACATCAACCACGAGTTTGACTCGTTAAGCTTTGTCGGTGTTCAAGGGTATGTTCTCTACGGATATACATATGCCCGTTGTTTGTATCTAGTAGATAGATCTTGGTACATAGTCGTACCCATCGTTGGAATTTTTGTTTTCTATGCTACGAACCCTACATTATAAGATGATCCCTCTCACAAAATTATCAAGTAGAGTGTTCACCCTTAGTTAGCACCATTACCAAGACTCGTCGTTTCGAAGCACCACGTGATGGTCGGGTGTGATAGAATCAACGCGTGCATACAACGGGAGAAAGCCAGATTTGCTCATGCAGAAACTAAGGTTAATCTTGACTAGACTAGCATGTACATACATGGTCTTGGAACACGGATTACCGAAAGGTAAAGCATGAGTCATATAGTAGATATGATGAAGATGTTGATTGTTCGCCTTTGAGACTACATCATCTCTCGTGATGATCGGTTTTGATGTACTAGATTTGTTTTGTGTGATCACTAAAACAATGTGTGGGATACTGTTTTGAGTGGGAGTTCACCTAGGTAAATTTAACTATTAATTAGAACTCAATTTGTCATAAACTTAGTCTAAACTATTGCAAATATGTTGTAGATCAATGGCGGACCCTACCATCATTTTTAATACGTTCCTAGAGAAATAAAAGCTGAAACACAATGGAAGCAACTTCACGGAATGGCTCCGTAACATGAGGATTGTCATCGATGCTGCAAATTTGACCTATGTGCTGGATGCACCGCTAGGTGACCCGCCTGCAAATACTGCGTCTCGGTACGAGCGCAATATGTATGACACGAAGCTTAATGACTATAATCTTGTGAAATATGCGATCATCATGTTGATGGAGACTCAACTCCAAGAATGCTTTGAACTTAGCAGCGCTGCTGCCATGGTGAAGGAACTCAAAGCAATGTTTGAGGGCCAATTCCGTGCTGAGAGATATATGATCTCTAGCGAGTTCTTTAGTGTTAAGATGGAGGAACACAACTCTATGAAAGATCACATCATGATGATGATGATGAACGATGTTCAACGTCTCAAGACACTTGGATATGTTATCCCATTTGATCTTGTGATGGATAGAATTGTGCAGTCGCTACCACCCGGTTATAAAAGAGTTTGTGCTGAATTACAAGATAAGTGGTGCGATTGAATCGCTCACTGAACTTGCTATCACTTTGTTGGCCACAGAAGTATACATAAAGGAAAAGGGTTAGCTCAAGGGTAACTTCGAAAGGGACAGCAAATATGTTGCTACACTTGATAAGAAGACCTGAGATGGACCTAGCCCTAATACATAATGCTTTTATTGCAAAGAGTGTGGTCACTAGAAGCAGAATTTCCCCAAGTACTTGGCGGATCTGAAGAATGGCAACATCAAGAAGAAAGGTATATCCGATATACATGTTATTGATGTGTATCTTTCCAGTAATCGCAGTAGTGCCAGGGTATTTGATACTGGTTTGGTTGCTCATATTTGTAACTTGAAACATGTGTTGTAGAATAAACAGAGACTAGCGAAAGACGAGGTGACGATGCGCGTTGGAAACGTATCAAACGTTTATGTGGTCGCGGTCGGCATGCTCCCTCTTCATCTACCATCGGGATTATTTTTATACTTAAATAATTGTTATTTGGTGCCTGCATTGAGCATGAACATTATATCGGGATCTTGTTTATTGCGAGATGGTTACTTATTTAAATCCGAGAATAATGGTTGTTCGATTTATACGAGTAATATATTTTTTGGTCATGCACCTTTGATATATGGTCTATTCTTATTGAATCTCGATTGTAGTGATACACATGTTCATAATATAAAAGCTAAACGTTTGAAATTGAATGATAATTCTACATACATGTGGCACTATTGTCTTGGTCACATTGGAGTGAAGCGTATGAAGAAACTTCATTCCAATGGACTTCTTGAATCACTTGATTTAGAATCACTTGAAATATGCGAAGCATGTCTGATGGGTAAAATGACCAAGACTTCATTTTCTGGTATGATGGAGCGAGCTACAAACTTATTGGAAATCATACATACCGATGTGTGTGGCCCCATGAGTGTAGCATCACGTGGTGGTTATCTTTATTTTCTTACTTTTACAGATGATTTGAGTAGATATGGGTAATCTATTTCATGAAACATAAGTCCGAACCTTTCGAGAATTTGAAGGAATTTCAAAGTGAAGTGGAGAATCAACGTAACAAGAAGATTAAGTTTCTATGATCTAACCGTGGAGGTGAATATCTAAGTTATGAGTTTGGCAAGCATTTAAAGAAATGCGGAATACTTTCACAATTGACACCACCGGGAACACCACAACCTAATGGTGTGTCCGAACGTCGTAAATCGAACTCTCTTAGATATGGTTCGTTCTATGATGTCACCTACAGATTTACCTTTGTCATTTTGGGGTTATGCATTAGAAATAGCCGCATTCCTTAAAGTTTGGGGTTGCGAAGCTTATGTAAATAGGGCACCTTATAAATCCGTTGAAACGACACCGTATGAATTATGGTTTGGGAAGAAACCTAAATTGTCGTTCCTTAAAGTTTGGGGTTGCGAAGCTTATGTAAAAAAGTTACAGACCGAGAAGCTTGAACCCAAAGCGAAAAAATGTGTTTCATAGGATACCCGTAGAAAACTATTGGGTATACCTTCTATCATAGATCCGAAGGCAAAATCTTCGTTGCCAAGAATGGATCCTTCCTAGAGAAGGAGTTTCTCTCAAAAGAAGTGACTGGAAGGAAAGTATAACTCAACGAGGTTGTCGAACCTTCTCTCGGATTTGAGAGTAGCGCAGCACCAGAAGAAGTTCCTATGGCGCCTACACCAATAAGGGAGGAAGCTAATGATGGTGATCATGAAACTTCGATCGAAGTTACTACGGAACCTCGCAGGTCAACAAGGACTCGTACCACTCCTAATTGGTATGATCCCGTTATGAGTGTCATGTTGGTGGACAACATCGACGACCCTGCGACATATGAGGAAGCGATGATGAGCCCAAATTCCAATAAATGGCAAGAAGCCATGAAATCCGCGATTGGATCCATGTACAAAAACCAAGTATGGACTTTGGTGGACTTACCGGATGGCCGGAAGGCTATCGAGAACAAATGGATCTTCAAAAGGAAAACATATGCTGATGGTAATGTTACCGTCTATAAAGCTCAACTTGTCGCAAAAGGGTTTCGACAAATTCATGCAGTTGACTATAATGAGACTTTCTCACCAGTAGCGAAGCTAAAGTCTGTGAGGATTTTGTTAGAAATCGCTACATATTATGATTATGAGATATGGCAGATGAATGTCAAAACAGCGTTCCTCAATGGAGACATTGATGAAGAGTTGTATATGGTACAACCCAAAGGTTTTATCGATCCTAACGATGCTAACAAGGTATGGAAACTTCAACGGTCCATTTATGGATTGAAGCAGGCATCCCGAAGTTGGAATCAACGTTTTAATAAGGTGATCAAAAGTTTTTGTTTTATACAAACTTATGGAGAAGCTTGTATTTACAAGAAAGTGAGTGGGAGCTCTGTAGCATTCCTAGTACTATATGTGGACGACATATTATTGATTGGGAATGATGTAGACCTTAATAGTGTCAAAGATTATTTGAATAATAGTTTTTCAATGAAGGATCTTGGCAAAGCTGCTTACATATTAGTCATAAAGATTTATAGAGATAGATCGTGACGCCTAATATCGCTTTCATAGAGTACATATTTTGTCACATCCCAAGATTTTCCAAATCTTGTAATGTGAAAAATAAATGAATAAAATAAAACTTTGTTGATTTTAAGGGTGAGAAGAAACTTTTTGGATCCAATTAGAAACTTTCAAAACCTATTTGGATCAAATGAAATCCTAAAGGGTTTTCAAAAGATAAATAAACAATAAAATTAAAATATTTGGAAATACTATTTTTGGAATCATTTAAATAAAAGATTTGGTTTTCAAAAGAAAAGGGTAAATTTATAAATAAAGATAATTTTATAGAGCCAAATTAAACCTTGGCCAATATTTTGAAATAAAATGTTTTGTTTTAATTAAAAGAGTAAAAGTTTATTTAAACAAAATAATAAGGATTTAATATCCAATTTTATTAAAGTAAAGGCTTTTCCCATTAATAAACACTAAAAACTTATTAAATTATTTTAAATAAGTTTTTCAAGTATTTTATATTCTCAAATAAAACCTACTGAAGTGTTTTTTTTTGTTTTTTTTAGATTTAAAAATAAAGATTTTAATAAAACAAATACTATTTGATTCATTAACTAAGGTCCATTTTATTTAATTATTAATGGACCCTAAAGTAAAAAATGTTATTTTATTTTAAACAAGTTTTCCAAGTATCTTATATTTTCAAATAAAACCTACTGATTTGGTTTTGATAATATTTAGTTTTCAAATGGAGATTTTATTAAATAAATCAAAACCTATTTGAATTAATAATTAAGATCTATTTTATTTAATTATTAAATAGATCCTAAAAATAATGAAATTAATATTTTTATTTTTGGACTTTGATTTGTGTTGATAAACAAAGCTAAACTCAATATAAAGTTTAGTGGATGCTTATTTGATTGAGTGTTTGTTTTGGTTGTTTGAATTGATTGTTTGAATTTCAAAACAGAAATCGAATTGGAAAAAGAAAAAGATCCAGAACAACAAAAATATGAAAAGGAGCCAGCCCAGCCGGCCAACCCAACTAGGCCCAGCAAGCCCACCTAATTCCCCCTCCTGGAAACATTTTTTTTCTCACTCGCGAAACGACACACACAGACGCAGACATGTGGACCATCATTTCCTCTTCTCTCTCTCGCTGGCAGATGGACCCCATTTCCCTTTCCCCTCTCTCGCTGCCAGACGGCCCCACGCCACGTCATCTTCTTCCTCCTCGCGTTGAACTCGCCCAGCCGTTGCTGCCATTGATTTCTTCGGTTGAATTCGCCTTAATGCGGCGTTAATCTCTCGCCGTGACCACGCGGTATTAATCGCCTCCCTCTTCTCTCTCTTTCCCCCAGTCGCCCCACCTCAACACGCCCCCAGGCCGCCCAATTCCTCGCCACACCACCCTCTGTCCGACGATGCTCCGGCGACGATTCCGGCCAATATTCACCGCCCCTCGCCTCCTTGATCACACTCACAAGTTCCCCATCACCTGGCGGACCTTTCTGCATCCGCAGCTCGCTCGCGCCCCTGAGCCTCGGCAACGACGACTCCCAGCGCCGCCACCGTCTGGTTTAACTCCGGCGAGTGCCCCAGGTAGTTTCCGTCCGCCCCTTCCCGTCTCGTTCACGCATGTAAGTTCTACTCTACCTCGCGCGTCTAACATACCCCTTGTCTCGTTCTCCTGTGCCTTGTAGCCCCGCCCCCAACATCGACCAGAGCGTGCCCGACGCCGAGCAAACTCCGGTGAGCAATCCAGGGCAACCACGAGCGCCCCTCGACCCAAGAAGACTACGTTGAGCATCAGCACGAACCTGCAAACACGGTGAGCATACTCCCTTCCTTCCTCGCTTCCTGCACCTCCAGTTTCGCCGTCGTCTGACCGTGCCGCCAGTCGCCGCCGCGTCAGCGCCGCTGCCAAATGGTCAAAGCAATAGGGTCCATTGGATCTCGATCTGACGGATAAGATTAGAAATAAGAGAAGAGGTAAGTAGCATCTGCGCGCCGTGCGATATGACTTAATCCAACGGTCTGTGTTAGTCGATCCACGCAAAACGTTTTCGACGAATAGGAATCAGACGCGTGTCCCAAAGTTTGTTTTAAAAACAGAATTTGATCAATTAGACTTGTGATTTTGTAAATTGCATAACTTTAGTTCCACACGTCCAAAATTTGCAAACTTTATATCAATGTAATCAGTGGAACAAGCCCTAGCCAACCATGCCATTTGTTTAGTAGAAAGATTCTGGAATTTTTTTTGTTTTTGCAGAAACATTTGTATGCTTGTTTAGATTGTAAAAATTGTTCAAAAATGATTTTGGGGATAAAATCTTTGGCAAATGGTGTGATTTGAACCTACTGACCATAGGAAACACTTTGTGGTTTCAAAAATGTATTTGGTGAAACAAAAGAATGAATCTTGGATTTAAAACCAATTCTAGTCAAATAAAAATATGGTTTATTTATTAAAAATGGTTTTGGAAGAAAACTTTTGGGAAATGTTTTGTTTTAAACTCTATGATCCTAAACACAAAGTTTTGTGGTTTGAAAACATATTTTGTGAGCCCTATAGATTTAATGCCTTAGTAAAAACATTTCTACACCACATAAAATGATACTTTGTTTTGAAAATGGTTTATAAGTGAAACCTTTTGCAAATGACTTTGCCACTTTATAAAATGACCATTAGGTGTTTTCCAATGTTTATGACCCATTAGGAACCACTTTTTCAAATAAAACAATCCTTGGCATGCTTGCATGCATTATCTTGGTTCTATGATTTTATGTGATGTTTTGCTTGATTGGTAGATTGAGATTGTGCCTTGCTTGATTGAATTGTAGTGACTTGAAGAGTTTGATTGTTGCAAGGACAAGGAGTGAACTTATATCCTCTACCAAAAGGCAAGTGATGCTACATACTTTTGTCCCATTACTTTCACTATGCATTATTGATTTTTCTAAGTAAAACTTGCATGGAATTTTTGCTAAGTATAAACCTTGCTATGGGAAATCCTAGTAGATGAAACCTTAGTAAAATTTCCTAAGTTAATACTCCTACTACTATCATGCTTAGCTTAGCTAGTAGAAAACAAGGGTGGAATATATATTCACACTATGGAAAAATTTCTAAGTCTGAGGACTTGTGTTTTTGTTTAATAAAACAACTAAGTTAATGAATCACCTGGGTGGAATGGTAATTGCTTGGTGGTTTTTGGGTTGAGTGGTTACACAAGTCCAGGGGACTGGTGAACCTTGTGTATCTCACTTGTGGATGGCCACCCAGGAACAAAGAGATTTGAGATGTCAAATGTTGAGAAGCTTCAAGTGCAGCCACTTGGCATTATGGGCTCTGCCTGGATCATATAGGTTGCAAGAACTTAGCCATATGGACAGTTGGTGGTAGGGTTTGATAGGTTGGAGCGCGTCGTATTTGGTCTAAGGGAAGGCTTCTGAAAGATCTTGTCTTGGTGAAACCAAGTCTTGTGGGGAAAGTACACCACCTCTGCAGAGTGTAAAATCTAAGTACTTAGCCATGTCCCTGGTAAAGGACAATTTGAGCATCAAGACATGGAAGCTATCAAGAATCTCATCATCCAAATTTCTGAGTTAAAACTTGTGGTTGAACAAGGGTTAAAGGATCTTCAATCTTTGATTGGGAGATGCCTTGGGAAAGATTATTTTGTCAAAGCAAGAACTTAGTATTTTCAAATGATAAGGAAAAATCTATTTTTGAGCAATGCAAGCCTCAACTCCACTTAGCCAAAAGCATATAGATGATAGACTCCACTATACTACCATAGTATCACTTGCCAATACAATTCAAATGTATTGACCCTTGTGGTTGTAACTTGTATGTTGCAGGTTTGATTGATGTTAGTAAAGTTTGGTGATTAGGATTAAAAAGTCTACAACCAACATGTTTGCCTGTGGCACTTTGAAGATGAAGGACCCCATGCTTATAGATATTCTGCTGCAATGTAATGTAATAGCCAAATGAGCTATGAAAGATGTAATAGATTATTTTATTCCTGGTTATAAAGTTGTATTATGACCTTTGTTTCTTGATATTACATCTTAACTGTGGATGCTAGCTATTGATCCAGGGACTAGCATTGTAAACACAAGGGACTCAACCTTATTAAAGGTTGGGACCCTTACATATTTGGACAAAGTTCTAAAGAGGTTTGGAATGGAACATAGCAAGAAAGGGTTCTTGCCCATGTTGCCCAATACGACCATGAGTAAAACTCAAAGTCCTACTACGACAGAAGATAGAGAAAGGATGAGTAAGACTCCCTATGCCACAGCCATAGGATCTATCATGTATGCCATGCTATGTACTAGACCTGACATTGCATATGCTGTTAGTTTTACTAGCAGATATCAAAGTGATCTAGGGGTGGATCATTGGACAGCGGTCAAAAACATCCTTAAGTACTTAAGAAGAACTAAGGATATGATTCTTTCTTATGGAGGTGATGAACAACTCGTTGTTAATGGTTACATCGATGCTAGTTGGAACACCAATCCGGATGATTCTATATCTCAATCTGGATACATATTTACTTTGAATGGTGCAGCAGTAAGCTAGAGGAGTGCAAAGCAAAGCGTTGTGGAGAGATCTTAAACTGAATTGGAATACATAGCTGCTTCGGAGGCTTCATAAGAGGTGATATGTATGAAGGAGTTCATTACGGAGCTCGGTGTGGTTCCGATACATCGGAAACTTATCTATAATTTTTGATGTTCCATGCTTGTCTAGTATCCACTTTTCTTTGCTTTGTCCACACTTTGAGGTGCTTTTCATATGTTTTCTAGTACTAACCTATTAACAAGTTGCCACAGTGCCAGTTGCCTGTTTTCTTCTGTTTTTGGTTCCAGAAAGGTAGAAAATCAATATTCTCGAAATTGGACGGGAGAAAAGCCAAAGCCAATATTTTACCGTGGGGAACACAAAGACGAAATACGATACGGAGGAGATTCACCAGGGGCCACACCCCCTGGCCATGCGGGTGGGCCCACCCCGCGCCTGGGGGTGCAGCCGCCCTGGTGCCCCCCTGCCTCGCCTCTTCGTCTATAAGAAGCCGTCGATGCCTAAACCCTAAGCACCCGATCAATATTCCACGAAACCGTCTGTAGTCGCCCCCACCATCATCCCTAGATCAGGGGGGATCTGAAGCTCTTCTTGGCACCCTATCGGAGGGGAGATCACCCCGGAGGCCTTCTTCTTTATCATGCCAGCCTCGGGTATGAGGCGTGAGTAGTTCCACCTTGGACTATGGGTCCATGTAGTAGCTAGATGGTTGTATCTCCTCCTTGTGCTTTCATGTATAGATCTTGTGAGCTCCGTTCATGATCAAGATCTCATCTATTTGTAATCATGCATGTTGTGTTTGCGGGGATCCGATGGATATTGATATTACTATGTCAGATTGATTAATGGTTTTATCTTATTGATTCTATCATGTCTGTGTTGTTTGTGATCTTGCATGCTCTCCACTATTAGTAGCTACCTTGGCTAAGTAGTTGCTAGTGACTCCAAGAGGGAGTATTTATGCTCGATAGTGGGTTCATGCCTCTACTTAATCAAGGGAAGTGACAGAAATCTCTACGGTTGTAGATGTGCTATCGCCACTAGGGAGAAACAACGGTCTCTTGTTCATGGAACAAGTAGATTGTTTACCTTACACACCTTGCTTAAAGCAGTTGTCTGTTGCTTGCAACTTAATACTGGAGGGGGTTCAGATGATAACCCAAAGGTGGACTTCTAGTCATAGATGCAGTTGGATGGCAGTCTATGTATATTGTTGTATTTCCCAATTGAATCTGATAGGATCTTTATGTCTAGTATTGCATTGTTATTCCTTGCTCAATCCTGTCAATTGCCCTGCTGTAATTTGTTTACCCAGCATGCCTTGTTTGTTTCTAAGGAGAACACATCTAGTGAACTATGGACCCCGGTCCAATCTTTACCATTGATACATCTGCCACTGTTACTGTTTACTTGCTGCAAACTATCATAACCTTCCACAACATACAGTTAATCCTTTGTTACAGCAATCGGTGAGATTGACAACCTCACTGTTAGTTGGGGCAAAGTCTTGAGTTTGTATTGTGCAGGTTTCCATGTTGCTTGCAACACCTATGTGGCATTTCCTTCCTCCTACTGGTTCAATAACCTTGGTTTCTTACTGAGGGACAACTTGCTGCTGTACTGCATCATACCTTCCTCTTAGGGTCTCCCAATGAAGTGCTTCTGCACGCATCAGGTTCCCGGTGCGCTGGACCCAATTTCTATCTATTGTGATAACATGAGTGATATAGCCAATGCGCAAGAACCAAGGTCACACAAGAAGCTGAAGCATATCAAGCTATGTTTTCACACTATTCAAGAGCATGTCCAAGATGGTGACATAAAGATTTGCAAAGTCACACAGATCTAAATGTGGCGGATCTGTTGACTAAACCTCTCCCGAGGGCAAAACATGACCATCACCAAGCCGCCATGGGTGTTCGGTATATTACCATGTAATCTAGATTAGTTGACTCTAGTGCAAGTGGGAGACTGTTGGAGATATTCCCTAGAGGCAATAATAAAAGTAGTTATTATTATATCTTTGTGTTTATAGTAAATGTTTACATTCATGCTATAATTGTATTAACCGGAAACATTAATACTTGTGTGATTTGTAAACTTGTTAGAGTCCCTAGTGAAGTCTTTTTGTAACACGAGCTTGTTGGTTAATTGATGATCATGGTTTCCTGATCATGAACATTGAGATGTTATTAACAACAAGATCATATCATTAGGACAATGGTGTGATGGACATACTCCTATAGATAAAAGTAGCATAAAGATCAAGTCATTTCAATAGTTCGTTTGCTATAAGCTTTCAGATACATAGTAACCTAATTCCTTCGACCATGAGATCATGCTAGTCACCATCACCGGAAGGATGCTTTGATGACATCAAACACCACTTCGTAACTGGGTGGTTCTAAAGGTGGAATTGAGTGTTTGGAAAGTATGTGTTGAGGCACATGGATAAAGAATGGGATTTGTCCATCCATATGACAGATAGATATACTCCGGGACCTCTCGGTTGAATGTCATCCAATTAGCTTGCAAGCATGTGACTGGATCACAAGGGATTACTCACAGGAATGACTAAAGAGTACTTAAAGGTAATGAGGTTGAACTAGGTATGTAGAGATACCGATGATCAGACCTCGGATAAGTAAAATATCGCGAGACAAAGGGAAATTGGTATCGTATGTAAATGGTTCATTCGATCGCAAAGTAATTGTAGAAATATGTGGGAGCCATATGAATTTACAGATTCCTCTATTGGTTATTGATCGGAGAAGAGTCTCGGTCATGTCTGCATAATTCACGAACTATAGGGAGACACACTTAAGGATTAGATGTTTAGTATATATGGAATGTGAGTAAGAAGACCGAATGTTGTTCGGAGTCTCAGATGGGATCATGTATATCATGAGGAGATCCGGAATGGTCTGGAGAATAAGATTCATATAAGGAAAGTTCAATTCTAGAGTTCATGAATGATTCCGATGTTTTCAACAGAATGATCTAGAAGGGTCTAGAAGGTTCACTGAACTGAAAGGGGATGGGTACATGAATGAGTCATGACAAAGTGGAATGGTTGCATCATGTCCTAGGTTAAAGGGCCGTGCAAATAGAAGTGAGAAATCAAACTCCAAAATTGAAAGTCAAAAGGTAAGTTTGAAAAGTCAAAGTTGGACAATGTATCCTGGTGGGGGGAGGAGAGGAAATCTCCTCTCCCTCAACCACGCGCCAAGTAGGAGAGGGAGTTGGAGGAGGATTCAACTTCCCCTCCCTAGCTGCCCTCCCTCTCATAAATAGAGGGAAGGGGGCTGTCCCAAAACATAACACCACCATAGCCCCTCCCCACAAGCCCGGCGCGCCGCCGCTGCCAGCCGCCGCCTCGCGCCGCCACCGGCCATGCCTCCTCCTCTCTGGCATCTAAACCCTAGAACGCCAAGGAACCCTTCTAATCCATCCTAACCCGCTCCGTCTTGAGGTGAAGCCCCGCAGGATCTTCCCTCTACTTCCAACACCACACTGTCATGCTGCCGGAATCGCGAGGAGAGAGCTACAACCACCGCTTCCTGCTGGAACAAGGGAGAGGAAGGTCTTAATCGAGTACTGAACGTGTGAACAAATGCGGGAGCGCTACCGGAACGCGGGGCCAGAAGGATCGTCTACGCGATATTGAGATCGACAAGTGTACGACTACATCACCCACGAGAATCTGCTCTCATTAACCGCTTTGGAATCTTCGAGGGTGAGTACTCTAATCGACTCGTTGCTACAATCTAGTAGATAGATCTTGGCTTGTGTGTGTGTTCATGCGGTAGAATTTTTTTTGTTTTCCATGCTACGAACCCCTACAACCTCCGACCATGGGTCGGCTAAGCTGGTATCGTAGGGGGTTCTCCGGCCTGATGTAATGGTTCTCCTCGTAGGGGTTCCTGCCGTGCGGGATCTAACAGAGACCGGTGGGGCCCTCCTCACCGGCGGCTACGGCGGAAGCGGATACGAGGGTCTAGACGTGGATGACGGCTACCTTAGATGCCCTCGACGAGGGCATCTACGGGGACGGGGGACTCCTCTCCGGCGGCTACGGTGGAAGCAGGGACTGGGGTCTAGACGGGGACGGCGGTTGCCTTCGGTGACTCGACGGGAGTATCCTCGCCGGCGGACTTGGAGGCGATGATGGCCACCGTACCGTTCTTCTCCATCACCGGCGTGGTTGGGGTTTTCTTGGGAGTTTGCAGAAGGTGATGGAATAGTGGATATGGTTGTGTGAGTGACTGAGCGAGTGATGAGTGAGAGTGAGGAGGCCTCTATAAAGTTGAAGGGAGGAGACGTTTCGTTGCACCACCGTGCACCGCATAACCGCGTATGCTACTGCACCATGCATGGCCACACGCGTCCGCTACCGCCCCGTGCACCACGACACGCGTACTGTGTGTCACGTTTTCTGCCTCGTGTCTAACCTTGGCCGCTTAGTTGTGCTCAGTTATACCCTCGAGTGTAAGACTGGCAGTTTGGTTGTACCCAGTTTTGCCCTCCAGTACTAACACTTCCATGTGCAATATACTTGTTGGGAATATTCCCTAGAGGCAATCATGTATGATGAGATTTCCCATTGTATTCATAAAGATATAAAATTGTCCTCGTATAAACATCTAATGTGTATCATTGAATATGTGATTCGATTGTGGAACTATACATTCATGTTGTTTGTACTAAATGTCCTTGGTCATTGAGGTTGTTATGGACACACAACTTAGACCAATGTGAAGGTTGGCTTGATGACTCAGTTCCACTTGTCATGGGCATGGAGATGCTATTCCAACTTACACAGATTCGGCTAAAGAGTTTAGCGATTTAGATTGACCCATATTGAGGTACATTAAACAAGTTTTCATTTGTATATATCAATCAATGTAATCCTACCTGAGGTTATTGCATAGTCCGAGTTGAGGATCACCGAATTAGGTTTTGTCAAACGCTGATCCGTAACTGGGAAGTTATAAAGGTAGAATTCGGGTCGACTGAGAATCAAGCTGTGTGATGTGAATAACCAAGATGGGATTTTGCCCCTCCACTCGGAGAGATATTCCTTTGGCCCCTCTCGAATGATATGATTCGGAAACAATGGCCATGCACGACTCGGTTAAGTGTTAACCGAGGCGATCGACTAAGAGTTAGTCAGGTGAATCACTTATCTCGGATCGAGAAGAGAGTCGGACTATTTAAGGGATGACAATTATTCGCCTATAGTCTGACAAGGTATATCGTGAGGCAAAAGGGACTCGGACGTAAGTCACATTGGAAAGGCAAGTCGTCATGACTCCTTGGTACTTGGGAGTCGGCACGTTCTGCTAGGAGCCGCTACCGACTGATCGATTGAGAGTCAGACTCTAATCGTGTCCAAGTAGCCATGAGCCTGTGGGGTCACACACTTAAGAGCGGGAGCAAGTTCTGATTGGATCTGAACTGGAAATATGGTTGGGTTGGACCCGATCCTGATTTGGACTGAGTCAGTGAGTCGGACTTACATGGACTAATATTATATGGGCTTTAGTGAATGGGCCGCGTGAGCAGAGCCCATGTTCACTCCCTATATATAGTGGAGCACAGTAACCCAGAAGGGTTAATCATTGTTCGGTTAGGTCATTCCATGTGTTGGAAACCCTAGCTCCACAATAGTCCTACCGTCGTTACGAACCTAGCAGTTTGCCGCCGGTGCTCCTCCTTGTACGTGTGGATACCAGCAGAGGTGCTGTACGATCAGCACCAGGACGATCGGATCGCAAAGGACTGCACTGCATCAATTGACGCGCTTCATCAGTTACCCGCAACTGCGCGTCTAGTGGTAAACCTCGTGGACTTCAACCTCAGCTAGATCTTGGGATCACCATGTTAGAGGAAAAGGTTTTGTTTTATCTCAGCGTGGCCCAACAATACTCACTTTACCCTCCGGTGGCTGGTCAACAGAGAGTCAATGAATGGGTTTTAGCTAGCTAATTGAGTCATTTTATGCACAACAGATTCAAAAAGATCAAAACATAGTGACATCTACCCAGGGAGTCTTATTATGTGACCTGCCACCATAAGAAATGTATATAAATCAAGTTTTAACCTAAATCACCACTTCTCAAATCACCTAATATCTATGAAGGTTCATGGTTGTCTACTCAAGACTCTTCCCAAAACATCCCTCCCCAAAACATAATTTGTCTGAATGAGGCAATAATTGTTAAACTGATATATATATATATATATTTGAATTGCAAATAGTTTAATGTATGCCAAGATGTATTTTATTGTATAAAGGAAGAATTTTCCATTTTTTAAATCTCTTTCTGTTTTATATTTGAACCCCTTTGTTAGTTTTGCCCTTGGTTTTTAAGTTCTACTTAGTTTTGCCCTTGGTTTTTAAGTTCTACTCAGTTTTCCCCTCTCTCTTAGTCACGAACTCTCACACCTGTGCTCATCTTGGCTGCTACGCTCTGATTGGTCGAGACAATTGTCACGCGGATCGTACCCACCAACCATTGATCCTCTGTGATCTAGCGGACATGATAACCCCTGTATCTTTTGCGGGCACCCTCTATCCATGCAAAAAATTTGCTATCGATACTTTAACTCCATAAAAAATGATTTTGAATATAATTTGAAGGGAAAGTGTTTAAAGGTGTATAACTTTTTCATGATATTTCACTTCATGAAAAATGATAAATGATCAGGATTTTATTAGCACAACATTATCATATCCTAAGTGCGATTTCAAAGAGTTAAAATGTGTATAATTTTTTCCATATGCAATTTTATGCATTACATTCTATGAAAATGATAATTTCTCAAGATTTTCTTAGCACATCATTATCACGTATTAAGTGTGATTTCACAGTGTTCAAAGGTTTATAATTTTCATATACGCAAGTTTAGGGATCACTTTTCACGCTCTAAAAATGGTAAACTCTCAAGATTTTCTTAGGACACTATAATTTGAATGTGTTCAAGAGTTGTGTCAATTATAAACACTCATTAAGAGTTGTATAATTTTTTTAATTTGAAAGTGTTCAAGAGTTGTGTCAATTATAAACACTCTTTTACATTAAGAGTTGTATATTTTTTTAATTTGAAAGTGTTCAAGAGTTGTGTCAATTATAAACACTATTTTACATTAAGAGTTGTATAATTTTTTTAATTTGAAAGTGTTCAAGAGTTGTGTCAATTACAAACTCTTTTACATTAAGAGCTGTATAATTTTTTTTAATTTGAAAGTGTTCAAGAGTTGTGTCAATTATAAACACTCTTTTACATTAAGAGTTGTATATTTTTTTAATTTGAAAGTGTTCAAGAGTTGTGTCAATTATAAACACTATTTTACATTAAGAGTTGTATAATTTTTTTAATTTGAAAGTGTTCAAGAGTTGTGTCAATTACAAACTCTTTTACATTAAGAGCTGTATAATTTTTTTTAATTTGAAAGTGTTCAAGAGTTGTGTCAATTATAAAAACTCTTTTACATTAAGAGTTGTATACTTTTTTTAAGTTGGAAGTGTTCAAGTGTTGTGTCAATTATAAAAACTCTTTTACATTAAGAGCTGTATAATTTTTTTAATTTGTAAGTGTTCAAGAGTTGTGTCAATTATAGACACTCTTTTACATTAATAGTTGTATAATTTTTTTATAATTTGAAAGTGTTCAAGATTTGTGCCAATTATATACACTCTTTTACATCAAGAGTTGTATAATATTTTTAATTTGAAAGTGTTCAAGAGTTATGTCAATTATAAACACTCTTGTACATTAAGAGTTGTATAATTTTTTTAATTTGAAAGTGTTCATGATTTGTGTCAATTATAAACATCTTGTACATTTAGAGTTGTATAATTTTTTAATTTGAAAGTGTTCAAGAGTTGTGTCATTTTCTTATTTATTATACATCCATCTCCCTATTTTTTATTATAAACACTCTTTCACTTGATTGCAGACGAGACATTAACTCGATAAACCAATTAAACCATAGGAACAGTTCGCCGGCCGCATTCTCCATAGCAAGTGCCCCCGTCTAATCAAAATAATTTGGTGCAAGATCTAAACTTCTCTGCACACAGTTTCCATTGTCATCCTTCATACAGGTCAATGGGACGGGACCATACTACGGCCAGGACGAACAGGAGACCAAAGTGAAGCTCGACAAAGGGTCGCCATCGCCGGAGAAGAAGAAGAAAGGGGAGGCAATGGCACGGGCGTGGGCGCGGGGCTGGCTCAGTCCGATGCTCACATGGATAAGCTATGGGTTCCATGCTGATCTGGATAAGTGGAGAGAGGTGTCCACTACGGGAACCAACTTAACGTGGCTCCACTTGTCAACATGTAACGACAAGGGTCCACTACGGGACCTGACAGACCACAACCCCACTTGTCAGAACGTAACGGTGAGGGTCCACTACGGGACCCAACTGAATGCGGCCCCACTTATCAGCATCTAACGACAAGGCTAATGGACATCGAGTTTCAGACCGTGCGAGAGTTTCATAATAGGAGATGGGCAAAAGTGAGGAAAAGCTAAGCGGTTGGACAAAAGTAAGCACAACTAAGGAACCAAGGGCACACAAATAGAAATCCCTAGATGATATACATGTTATGGTTGTATTCTTTGCTTGTTAACCAATGTGGTTCTTGGGTATTGGATACCAAATTTGTTGGTGTGAAGTGTCATACAAAACAACACAATTCATGAACTATAATGGCCTAAGTAACTTGTTGGAGATATGCCCTAGACGCAATAATAAAAGTTGTTATTATTATATCTTTGGTTTATGATAAATGTTTACATTCATGCTATAATAGTCTTAACTGGAAACATTAATACTTGTGTGATTTGTAAACTAAATTAAAGTCCCTAGTAAAGCCTCTTGATAATACTAGCTTGTTGGTTAATAGATGATCATGGTTTTTGAGTCATGAACATTGAGATGTTGTTAACAACAATATCATATCATTAGGAGAATGGTGTGATGGACATACTCCTATAGATAAGCGTAGCATAAAGATCAAGTCATTTCAATAGTTCATTTGCTATAAGCTTTCTGATACATCGTAACCTAATTCCTTCGACCATGAGATCATGATAATCACCATCACCGGAAGGATGCTTTGATGACATAAAACACCACACCGTAACTGGGTGGCTATAAAGGTGGCATTGAGTGTTCGGAAAGTATGCGTTGAGACACATGGATCAAGAGTGGGATTTGTCCATCCATATGACGGATAGATATATTCTGGGCCCTCTCGGTGGAATGTCATCCAATTAGCTTGCAAGCATGTGACTGGCTCACAAGGGATCACATATCACGGGAACGAGAAAAGAGTACTTATCGGTAACGAGGTTGAACTAGGTATGTAGACATACCGATGATCAGACCTCGGATAAGTAAACTATCACGAGACAAATGGAAATTGGTATCGTATGTAAGTGGTTCATTCGATCGCAAAGTAATTGTAGAAATATGTGGGAGCCATATGAATTTCCAGATTCCTCTATCGGTTATTGATCGGACAAGAGTCTCGGTCATGTCTACATAATTCACGAACCGTAGGGAGACACACTTAAGGATTCAATGTTGTTTAGTAGATATGTAATGTAAGTAGGGATACCGAGTGTTGTTTGGAGTCTCGGATGGGATCCGGGATATCACGAGGAGATCCGGAATGGTCCGGGGAATAATATTCATATAAGGAAAGTCCAATTCCGGAGTTCGGGAATGATTCCGGTGTTTTCACCGGAATGATCTAGAAGGGTCTAGAAGGTTCACCGACAGGAAGGGGAAGGGTGCATGAATGTGTCATTACTAAGTGGAATGATTGCGTCATCTCCTAGGAAACTTTGTTGGGAGTTTGAAAGAAATAAATTAAACTCCAAATTGAAAGTCAAAAGGCAAGTTTGAAAAGTCAAACTGGGACAATGTATCCTGGTGGAGGAAGGAAAGAATCCTTCTCTCCCTCCACCACAAGCCAAGCAAGAGAAGTATTTGGGGAAGGATTCAAACTCACCTCTCCCAAGATGCCCTCCCTCTCATAAATAGAGGGGAGGGGATGACCTCCAAGACACACACAACACCAGCCCCTCCCCACACCGCCGCCTCCGCCTAGCGCCGCAGCCGCGTCTCCGCCGCCTTGCACCACCGGCACCGACCACCTCCTCCTCTCCGGCTTCTAAACCCTAGATTGTCGGGAAACCCTAATACTCCACCATAACCCGCTTCATCTTAGGCGAAGCCTTGCAGGATCTCCCCTCTACTTCTGAAACCACGCTGCCATGCTGCCTGAATCACGAGGAGAGAACTACAACCTCCGCTGCCTGCTGGAACAAGGGAGAGGAAGTTCTTCATTGAGTATCGAACGTGTGACCGACTACGGAAGCGCTGCCGGAATGCAGCGCCAGAAGGATCGTTTACGCGATCTTGAGATCAGCAAGTGTACGACTACATCACCCATGAGAATCTGCTCTCGTTAACTGCTTTGGAATCTTCGAGGGTGAGTACTCTAATCAACTCATTGCTACAATCCAATAGTTAGATCTTGGCTTGTTTGTGTTCATGCGGTAGATTTTTTTGTTTTCCATGCTACGAACCCCTACAGTGGTATCAGAGTCATGTCTATATGTAGATCGTTGCACGAGTAGAACACAATGGACATTGTGGGCATTGATGCTTTTGTTGTTGATTGCATTGTGTACTTTGAATCTTGCGGGATGGTGGGATGAAGCGGCCCAGGCTAACCTTACATGACATCGTTCATGAGACTTGCTCCACTCTTGACATGCAACTTGTATTGCATAAGTGGCTTTGCGGGTGCCTATTTCTCCCAACATAGTGAAGATTCAGTTTGCAATGGGTGATTGACAATACTAGTATCAACATTGTGGTTCTTGTTCGTAAGTTAGAACGACACTTATTGAAAGCCCCAAACCACGTAAAACATGCAAAGAAAATTAGAGACGTCTAACTTTGTTTTGCAGGGGTGTGTTGTGATGTGATATGGCTATGATTGCGATTATATATGATGTATGCAATGTTCCTTATTGTAAGTCGGCAACCGGCAGGAGCCTTCTGGTTGTCTTTTAATTTTGTTAAGACCTGCGTGTCTATTATTCAAAGTAGTTGTAATAGTTGATGTTGGTGGACGACAACCATGGAGCAGTGCCATTGACCTTGACGCCACACCGGTGATGATGGAGATCATGGTCGTTCTTGAAGATGGAGATCGAAAGCACAAGAATAAAGTCCATATCATATCACATATTTTGAATTGCATGTGATGTTAATCCTTTTATGCATCTTGTATTGCTTAGTTCTCGACGGTAGCATTATAAGATGATCCCTCTCACAAAATATCAAGTTATAAAGTGTTCGTCCTTAGTAGGAACCGTTGCCAAAGCTCGTTGTTTCGAAGCACCACGTGATGATCGGGTGTGTTAGATTATGCGAGTGTATCCAATGGGAGCAAGCCAGATTTGATCATGCGGAAGCTAAGGATTGATCTTGACGAGCCTAGCATGTGCATACATGGTCTCGGAACACGGATCACTGAAAGGTAAAGCATGAGTCATATAGTAGATATGTTGAACATGTTGATTGTTCGCCTTTGAAGCTACATCATCTCTGGTGATGATCGGTTTTGATGTGGTGGATTTGGTTCGTGTGATCACTAAAACAATGTGAGGGATATTGTTTTGAGTGGGAGTTCACCTAGATTAATTTAACTATTAATTAGAACTCAATTTTTCATAAACTTAGTCTAAACTATTGCAAATATGTTGTAGATCAATGGCGGACCCTACCATCAATTTTAATGTGTTCCTAGAGAAAGAAAACTTGAAAAACAATGGAAGCAACTTCGCGGACTGGTTCCGCAACTTGAGGATTGTCCTCAATGCTGGTAATTTGACATATGTGCTGGATGCACCGCTGGGTGACCCAGCTGCGACTGATGCTACCGATGAGGTGAAGAATGTTTTCCTCACTCGGAAGAATCAATACTCCACAGTTCAGTGTGCTATCTTGTATGGTTTGGAATCGGAGCTTCGGAAAAGGTTTGAGAACTTTGACCCACATGATATTATCCGTGAACTCAAAATGATATTTGAGGCTCACGTGGCAGTTGAGAGTTATGAGGCTTCTGAAAAGTTCTTTAAATGCAAGATGTAAGAGGGCAGCTGCGTCAGTGAGCATGTTCTGAAGATGTCTGGGCACGCAAGTAAGCTCCAAAGCTTGGGTATAGTGATTCCTAATGCTTTGGAGATTCACCGTGTCCTCCAATCACTACCACCAAGTGTAGAGGTCCCAACCTTTAATAAGGTAGAGATCCCTGTGTTTACAATGCTAGTCCCTGGATCAATAGCTATCATCTACAGTTAAGACGTAATATCAAGAAACAAAGGTCATAGTACAACTTTATAACCAGGAATAACATAATTTATTACATCTTACATAGCTCATTTGGCTATCTCATTACAATGTAGTAGAATATAACAATAGCATGGGGTCCTTCATCTTCAAAGTGCCACAGGCAAACATGTTGGTTGTAGACTTGTAATCCTAATCAACACACTTTACTAACATCAAACAAACCTGCAACATAATAAGTTATAGCCACAAGGGTCAATACATTTGAATTGTATTGGCAAGTGATACTATGGTAATATAGTGGAGTCTATCATCTATATGCATTTGGCTTAGTGGATCTTAGGCTTGCTTTGCTCAAAATAGATTTTCCTTATCTTTTGAAAACACTAAGTTTTTGCTTTACAAAAATCACCCAAGGTATCTCCCAATAGAAATTGGTGATCCTTCAACCCTTGTTCAACCACAAGTTTTTAACTTAGAAATTGGGATGAGGAGATTCTTGATAGCTTCCATGTCTTGATGCTCAAATTGTCCTTTACCAGGGACATGGCTAAGTACTTAGATTTTACACTCTGCAGAGGTGGTGCACTTTCCCCACAAGACTTGGTTTCACCAAGACAAGATCTTTCAGAAGCCTTCCCTTAGACCAGAATGGACGCGCTCCAACCTATCAAACCCCTACCACCAACTGTCCATTTGGCTAAGTTATTGCAACCTGTATGATCCAGGCAGAGCCCATAATGCCAAGTGGCTGCACTTGAAGCTTCTCAACATTTGACATCTCAAATCTCTTTGTTCTTGGGTGGCTTTCCACAAGTGAGATACACAAGGTAAACCATAGATATGGGACTTGTGTAACCACTCAACACAAACCATTCGTTCCATTCCACCCAGGTGTTTCATTCACTTAGTTGTTTTATTAAGAAAAAACACAAGTCCAAAGACTTAGAAATATTTCCTCATAGCATGAATATGTAACCACCCTTGGTTGCTACTAGCTAAGCTAAGCATGATAGTAGTAGGAATCTTAACTTAGGAAATTTCTACTAAGGTTTCATCTACTAGGATTTCCCATGGCATAGTTTGTACTTAGCAAAATTCCATGCAAGTCCTACTTAAAAATATCACTAATGCATAGTGAAAATAATGGGACAAAAGTATGAAGCATCACTTGACTTTTTGGTAGAGAATATATAGTAGTTTTGATTTAAATTGACACTCTTCAAATTCCACTACAATTCAATCAAGCAAGCAATAATTCAATCTACCATTCAAGCAATTCATCACATAAAATAATAGAAACAAAATAATGCATGCAAGCATGCCAAAGATTGTTTTATTTACCAAAGTGATTTCTAATAGGTTATAAACATTCTAAAACACCTATTGGTCAATTTATATAAGTGGCAAAACCATTTGCAAAAGATTTTACCTATAAACCATTTTTAAAACAATTCAATATTTTATGTGGTTAGAATTGCCTTTAGCAAGCAATAATCTTTATAGGGTTCACAAAATATATTTTTAAATCATAAAACTTTGTTTTTAGGGTCAGAGAGTTTAAATAAAAACATTGCCCAAGGGTTTTTCTCAAAATCATTTTTAAACCCTAATCAACATTTTTATTTGGCTAGAAATGCTTTAATTCAAATATTTATTCTTTTTATTCACCAAATATGTTTTTGAAACCACAAATTGATTTATATGGTCAGTAGGTTCAAAACAAACCATTTTCCAAAGATTTTATCACGAAAATAATTTTAGAAAGAATTTTATATTCAAAATATGCTTACACAAGTTTCTGCAAAAACAACAAATTTAACAGAAGCAATTTACTAAATAAAGTGCATGGTTAGAAAGTACTTGTTTTTCTGATTCCATTGATATAAAATTTGCAAAATTTGGACGTGTGGTTTGAAAGTTATCAATTCTGCAAGTTTGAGTATCTAATAGAATAGTTTTTGTTTTTAAAACAAAAGGCTGGCCACGTGTTGTGTTTTGATTGGCCGAAAACGTTTCGCGTGGATCAGCTGTTGTGGGGCATTAGATATAACTGAAAACATGCGGCACAGATCAAAAGATACCTCTTCGCTTAAGTTCTTTCGCGTGCATTGGATCTACATCCTACGACGCTCATTCACTGACCATCGAGTGGCGGCGCTGGCGGCGGCAACAGGCGGCGGCGTGCTCTGGCAGTGAAGTTGCCGGAGTTACAGGAGGCGAGAGGAGTAGGAGAGAATCTCACCAGAATTGCCGTGGCGAGGGGATGCTCGACGTGTGCTCGGTTGGCGAAGGGGCGTACGGAGTCGATGTTGATTGCTCGTCGGAGAACAAGACGGCGTCGGTTGCTCTCTGTTGGATACGGAGGAGATGCTATGGGCCACGCTAAGAAGAAAAAAGGGTTGCGTTAGGTGTGCACGATGCTGGCGATCACACACGTATCAATCAGAGGGAGAGGGGAAGCTGGGGCTTACGGGGGATGGTCGCCGGAGTAGACGCGGTCGTCGGTGGCGCGCTGATGTTGAAGCTGTGGATGTTAGGGGGCACGCGCGGGCGAAATGGTGTCACTTCTGGATGCGCAGGAGGGTGGGGAGAAAGCTCGAGTGGTCGAGGGGGCATGGGGTGACGAGGAGCTGCCGGAATTTCTCACAAAGCTCGTCGGAGACAGTGGAGGTGCAGTGCAAAATTAGGCAGCATGGGGGCGCTCGGGGATGGGAGGTTGAGGGGGAAACGGAGAGGAGGGAGAGGCGCTCAAGCGGGCGTGGTTGCGGGGCTTTTTCATGGCGTGGTTAACGCGAATTAACGCCGACATTCAAAGGGCTGTAACGGCCAGAGAGGGGGCGCGGTCAGCGGTGGGTGAGGACGACGATGAGGTGGCAGTGGGGCCTAGCGTCAGCGAGTGAGAGAGATAGGATGAGTGGGTCCATATGTCGGCGACTGCGTGGATTATGTTTCTGGTTCAAATCGTTTTCCTGCGAGAGGGGAAAATGGGCTAATTGGGCCAGTGAGCTGGGCTGGATTCTTTTTTTTGTACTGATTTTTTTTCCCTTTTCTTTTTCTATTTATCTGTTTTGATTTTGTTTAATCAATTCAAACATTCATTTGATTTCAAACTTCAACCAATCCTTGTGTGTATTTAAATACTGATTAATAATTTATTCTGAAGTCAAATTTAGAATAAATATTTTATTCTTTTTAGGGTCTTTTAATTATTTAAAACAAAGCCCTTGCTTTAAATTCAATTAATATCAAATATATTTTTAACCCTTATTTAATTTCAATTTTTACAAAAACCTTTTCAGTAGGTTTATTTATTTATTAGGGTGTCAAATACTTCACTTTGAATTATTTGGAATATTTTTAATATGATTTATTAATCATTTAATTTGGGTGCTTGTCTTTATTCCAATGAAAATAAATATGGGTTTAATTCCATAAATTTATTTAGTTGATTTCTTTGATCCCATTTAATCTAATTAAACAACTTTTATCCCACTTGGGTAAATTCCAAATTCTATTTTCCCATGATTTAACTAATCATTTCCAATAGGGATTTTATCTTTATTCAATTAGAATAGGATTTGGATAATGCCCTTTTAATTAATTTGAAAATTCTTTATCCCTTATTTTATTCGGATTTATATTATATTTATTCCATTTGCTTATAGATTAGGCCAAGATTTAATTTTGTATTTAAATATTCCTCATTTAATATTTCTTTCTCTATCTTATAAAATCCATATCTTTTTATTTATAGATCCAAACTTGGTGATTCCAATTGGTAAAATCTTATTTAATATTTATTTATCCTTTTAAATATCTTTAGGATTAATTTCTCACCATTTGGTATGGAGTTATTAGATAGGTGCTTTATTAGCATTGGAAATTCAATCTCTTGATCTTATTAAATTTATAGGATTTTATCTATGGCTCCAAATTAAGTGAAACCAATTCATATGGTTTCATAATATTTCTATTTGTCATTCCTTATCATTTTGGAATGTTTGTTTGACCAATTTTATATGGTTCAAATCCATGGTCTTAGAGATAACCTAGAAAAGTTTTTCTTCCATTAGGGTTTTAGAGTTTTGGTTTATTTTCCAAGTGTTTAAATTTCTAGATGCATTTATGAAGAATGCAATTCACTTGATTTGAATTTAGTTGGATTCAAACATTAACCAAAGTTTGTTCAAGATGGGATTTTAAGTTTCCACTTAGAAACAAAAGTTTATTTTCACGCTAATTTTCAACAATTATTTATTTTGTTTATTTATTTTTCACATTACAAGATTTGGAAAATCTTGGGATGTGACAGGCTACCACCCTTAAAATAAATCTCGTCCCGAGATTTGGGAAAGATAGGGGTTACAAGTTGGCTCAAAGCAACTAGGGTACTACCACCCTTAAAAAATTTCCAACTAGATTACTTCTTGGCTTGCTTGGGATCTTGTTGAAACCTCTCTGGGCAAACATCTGCATAGTGTCCTTTATTTCCACACTTGAAACATGTGACAAGGCTGAGATCCTTCATAGGATTTATCTTGTGCTTCATCTTTTCTGGGCAATTTCTTGCATAATGTCCTTGGTTACCACAATTGTAACATGTAACAAGATTGAGTTCTTCACGTATCTTCTGTGGACAAGTTGATACATAATGGCCTAGTTCTTTGCAGTTGTTGCACCACACTTGGCTAATCTCCTTATATTTTTGTTTCTTCTCTGGACATTCATTGGCATAGTGTCCCATCTCTTTGCAATGGCAACATTGCACTTGGCTTTTGTCCTTCTTCTTCTTGGATTTCTCCAAGGCTAGGAGTTCTTCTATTTCATGTTCTTCAAAGGTAGGAAAGCTTCATGGTCTCCTTGATATTTTTCTTGGATAATACATATGTCTCCTCTTTGGTCCATCAAATTGAGTCATATTGCATGGAGGTGCAAGCTGAGATTTTGCTTTGTCTTCACCCTTCTTGGTAGAAGTTGTTCCCTCATGGAAGTCTACAATCTGTTGTTGCACTCCACCTTGTTTTCTTTGCTGAACTATGGAATAGACGGGGCATTGGATTGGGACATGATTATTTCCTTCACATAGGAAACAAGTAGTTTGTGATGTGGGGCATTGATTAGTTGTATGTTTCTCTTCAGAATTTGGGCATTGATCTTCATGCTCTTTGGGAGTGTGATCCTTGTCTCCATAAACATTGCAAGCTTGAGTTCCTTCTAGAATATCATCCTTGACATCATTGTTATCACAAAATCTTTGGAAAGGGTTGTCTCCCATGTTGATCAATTGACTTGTCACCTTTTGCATCAATTGAGTTTGGGTTTCCAAAAACCTTTGCATGGTTGGTTCTAACTCATTGTAGTTGGCTAAAATCTGAGTGGTCACTTGGTTCAACTGGGTTTGGGTTACTATGAGTTCTCTCATGTTGATCTCTTGGTTTTTGTTGTCACCATTCTTGATGTCGGAGTTTCTTGGAGTAGTCATCTGTTTGGGTTGGATTGGGATTAGAATAGGCAAAAGATTTCTAAGGAAATAGTTCTAGTCATACATATCACAATTCACACAAGCAATCACAAACAAACATTCCACTCAAACAACAAGTTTCAAGAACATTTATAGGCAAAAAAATATTTTTGCTACACCACATAAGTTGGTGGGTTTGATCTAAACTTAATATGGTGGTCCAACTATATGGTTCACTTGAAATCATTCCATTATTCTTTGGTGATTCTTCTTGTATGAGATCATAGTTTCCTTGGAAAAATTCTTGTGTCTTGGTCACAAATCTTCAAAGGTGATGATGGTTCCTTCTAAGTTGTGTTTCCTTAGTCTTCAAGTCTTGAGTAATATTTCTTGTCTCACTTGTAGTCCTTAGTGATATCCAAGTTGAAGTCCTTGGTGAAATTTTAAAGTTGAAGTCTTTGGCCATGGGGGAGGCTTTGTCCATCAAGTTTGAAATAGAACAGATGTAGAATCAAAACCAAAAAGGTTGAGGAAAGAGTTTACAAGATTGTTTTGTAAATAGGTTTTGGAACAAATTCAACTCCTATTTTTCTAAGAGGTTTTGTCCAATCATAGGTTTACAAATCCAACAGGCAACACAGTGCTCTGATACCATCTGTAGAGGTCCCAACCTTTAATAAGGTAGAGATCCCTGTGTTTACAATGCTAGTCCCTGGATCAATAGCTAGCATCCACAGTTAAGATGTAATATCAAGAAACAAAGGTCATACTACAACTTTATAACCAGGAATAACATAATTTATTACATCTTACATAGCTCATTTGGCTATCTCATTACAATGCAGCAGAATATAACAATAGCATGGGGTCCTTCATCTTCAAAGTGCCACAGGCAAACATGTTGGCTGTAGACTTGTAATCCTAATCAACACACTTTACTAACATCAAACAAACCTGCAACATAATAAGTTACAACCACAACGGTCAATACATTTGAATTGTATTGGCAAGTGATACTATGGTAATATAGTGGAGTCTATCATCTATATGCATTTGGCTAAGTGGAGCTTAGGATTTCTTTGCTCAAAATAGATTTTCCTTATCTTTTGAAAACACTAAGTTTTTGCTTGACAAAAATCACCCAAGGTATCTTCCAATAGAAATTGGTAATCCTTCAACCCTTGTTCAACCACAAGTTTTAACTTAGAAATTGGGATGAGGGGATTCTTGATAGCTTCCATGTCTTGATGCTCAAATTGTCCTTTACCAGGGACATGGCTAAATACTTAGATTTTACACTCTGCAGAGGTGGTGCACTTTCCCCACAAGACTTGGTTTCACCAAGAAAAGATCTTTCAGAAGCCTTCCCTTAGACCAGAATGGACGCGCTCCAACCTATCAAACCCCTACCACCAACTATCCATTTGGCTAAGTTATTGCAACCTATATAATCCAGGCAGACCCCATAATGCCAAGTGGCTTCACTTCAAGCTTCTCAACATTTGACATCTCAAATCTCTTTGTTCCTGGGTGGCTTTCCACAAGTGAGATACACAAGGTAAACCATAGATATGGGCCTTGTGTAACCACTCAACACAAACCATTCGTTCCATTCCACCCAGGTGTTTCATTCACTTAGTTGTTCTATTAAACAAAAACACAAGTCCAAAGACTTAGAAATATTTCCTCATGGCATGAATATGTAACCACCCTTGGTTGCTACTAGCTAAGATAAGCATGACAGTAGTAGGAATCTTAACTTAGGAAATTTCTACTAAGGTTTCATCTACTAGGATTTCCCATGGCATAGTTTGTACTTAGCAAAATTCCATGCAAGTCCTACTTAAAAATATCACTAATGCATAGTCAAAATAATGGGACAAAAGTATGAAGCATCACTTGCCTTTTTGGTAGAGAATATAAGTTCACTCCTTGATCTTGCAATATTCACACTCTTCAAATTCCACTACAATTCAATCAAGCAAGCAATAATTCAATCTACCATTCAAGCAATTCATCACATAAAATAATAGAAACAAAATAATGCATGCAAGCATGCCAAAGATTTTTTTATTTACCAAAGTGGTTTCTAATAGGTTATAAACATTCTAAAACACCTATTGGTCAATTTATATAAGTGGCAAAACCATTTGCAAAATATTTTACCTATAAACCATTTTAAAACAAATCAATATTTTATGTGGTTAGAATTGCCTTTAGAAAGCAATAATCTTTATAGGGTTCACCAAATATATTTTTAAATCATAAAACTTTGTTTTTAGGGTCAGAGAGTTTAAATCAAAACATTTCCCAAGGGTTTTTCTCCAAAATCATTTTTAAACCCTAATCAACATTTTTATTTGGCTAGAAATGCTTTAATTCAAAGATTTATTCTTTTTCTTCACCAAATATGTTTATGAAACCACAAATTGATTTCTATGGTCAGTAGGTTCAAAACAAACCATTTGCCAAAGATTTTATCACCAAAATAATTTTAGAAAGAATTTTATATTCAAAATATGCTTACACAAGTTTCTACAAAAACAACCAATTGAACAGAAGCAATTTACTAAACAAAGTGCATGGTTAGAAAGTACTTGTTTTGCTGATTCCATTGATATAAAATTTGCAAAATTTGGACGTGTGGTTTGAAAGTTATCAATTCTGCAAGTTTGAGTATCTAATAGAATAGTTTTTGTTTTTAAAACAAAAGGCTGGCCACGTGTTTTGTTTTGATTGGCCGAAAACGTTTCGCGTGGATCAGCTGCTGTGGGGCATTAGATATAACTGAAAACATGCTGCACAGATCAAAAGATACCTCTTCGCTTAAGTTCTTTCGCGTGCATTGGATCTACATCCTACGACGCTCATTCACTGACCATCGAGTGGCGGCGCTGGCGGCGGCAACAGGCGGCGGCGTGCTCTGGTAGTGAAGTTTTCGGAGTTACAGGAGGCGAGAGGATTAGGGGAGAAGCTAACCAGAATCACCGTGGCGAGGGGATGCTCGACGTGTGATCGGTTGGCGAAGGGGCGTACGGAGTCGACGTTGATTGCTCGTCGGATATCGAGACGGCGTCGGTTGCTCTCTGTTGGAGACGGAGGCGACGCTATGGGCCACGCTAAGAAAAAAAGGGTTGCGTTAGGTGCGCACGATGCTGGCGATCACACACGTATCAATCAGAGGGAGATGGGAAGTTGGGGTGTAACACCCTCAGAATCGGCCCTATGCAAGTTTCAGCGATTCCCGCAAACCGGCATAGAAACGATTCAAAGGTGCCCACCAGGCACTTTCGTGCGGGTGGAAAATGAAGTAATACCATTACACAATAGTCCACGATGAAACCCACAGAACAGATATATACAACAACGACTCCATGAGTCAAGAATACAGATATACAATACAAAGATCCCAATCACCTTTAAAATGATAGGTCCTTGATGACAGGCATAGAACGTGGTACGCCAGCCACTCAGATGGTACAACCTTCGGACAAACTTCTCACAAGGGAAAAACGTGGAACTGCAGGTACTGCTTCTTGAGGGAGAAGTGCTCGCTCTGCCCATGAATACCACCTAGCAGCAGCAACAAAGTCGTGCTCGCAGCAGGAGGAAGACACCAACGGTGGCGACAGGACTGAGGGCATGGTGGCGGTCGACGGAGGAGCATGGCCAGCAACGGCCGGAGCTCGCAACACTCGGCGATGGAGGGCCAGGCGGCGGAGGCGGCAGCCATGAGCCACACGGGAGGCTCGGGGAGGCGCGTGCCAGCGTGTAGGGGGAGGCGAGGACAACGAGGCCGGCGTGGTGGCGGGGCACTGCGGCCTCTTGGCGGTGACAGGTAGGTTGGGGAGAGGGCGCCCAAAAGCACGACGAGGAGCCCGACGGCGGTGGGTCGCGGACGAGCGGCCGGGCATGGAGACGAAGAGGCGCAGGCAGACGGAGGAAGATGGGGTGAGGGTGCCGTTGGGAGGAACTTGAGGCCGATCGGCGGCGAGGAGATGAGGCCGGGCAACGGGAAGCAGGTGGGGGCACGCAGGAGGCGGGGCCTCTGGCGGCGGGGGATCCCGATCAGGGGAGGGCGATAGGAGGAGGACAGCGCAGGGTGTAGGGCCGATGTGGAGCGGGGTTGACCGTGCAAGGTGTCTGGGAGTGCGGGGAGGCGGGGCTTCTGGGCGGTTTCGGCCGAGGCACCTTGACTGGGTTGGGTCTTGCGGTGGGCGGGGGTCGGGGGTGGAGCTCAGGGTAAGGGCAGGGTGCGAGATCGATGTGGTGTGTGCGTGTGTTTTGGAAAGGGGGTGGCGGCGGGGTGAGGGAGAGGTTAGGACTAGGTAGGGTGAGGTCTAGGGTTAGGGTTTTTTTGGGGTGCACTGGGTATTAGGTGGTCTGGCCGGTTGGGCCTTTGGGCCTGACCGGTTAGACTGCCTCCCCTATTTTATAAAATATTTTATGATAAAAGATTATATGTTTATTTTATAAAGGCATTTATAATTGGTTTTTAGGAAAAATAAAATATCCGGACAAGCCTGAGGTTTTGATTTGAAATAAAAGACGGGGAATATTTAGAAAAGAAATATAGGCTTTTAGAAAAATAGTTTTAGGCAAACGATGCATGATGGTGTCATGATGATGCAAAAATAAAATAACAAACATTTTCTAGTAGTGTTTTTTACCCGGGGTGCTACAATTCGACACCACTAACAATGGATCTCGCCCTCGAGATCTGCCTCATGGTACGGGAAAGAAGGCCGGCGATCGGAATCTTCTCGCTTCACGTATATCCTTGCGACACCACTAATAAAGATTCCTTCTTTGTCTTGAAATTGGCGACACCACCAAGAAGGGGTTGTTGTCCATGTTCGCCGAGAACACTCCGGATAAATCAAGGACGAAGGTAGAGGCCTCAAAATATAGGGCCACCTCTAACTTCAGCGGAAGGAGTAAAATTGCATTGACCCAGCCATTCAATGTACAAAAGAGAATGATAAGAGTAGTGGTATGGTCGCGACTCCATCCCGCACTCAAAGCATTACTATGTACACAAACAGACGGATTATGCAACCAATTTTCGGATTTTAGACTGAAAATCTCGACAAGCGAGGTTCGGAAAGCTTCAGATACAAAAGGGTGATGCAGGCTCTTCATCGGATCGGATTGCAGATGATGTCGTCATGTTGGAAAACACCGGAAGATATAAAGACATTTTTAGTGAATTTTGATCCACTAAAAGGTACAACAGAGGAAAATTCATTAGATAGCATGAAGACTGGATGTAGAAACACCGTTACAAGGAGGAAGCGAAACCCTAAAGGAACGACGAAAACCCAACCACGAGAATTCCTGGACTTGAAGAAAAGGTAAGAGAGCAGATTCAAAACACGTAGAGGTAAGAGGAGAATAGCAGATTGGTAAGGAATAAAAGCAGACCTAATCAGATCTATCCAACCGATTTTCCAATATAGTTTTGACACTCTACGACGATCGTTAGCTAGGTTATCCTACAGGCTGGACCAGTGGGGTATCGTAACTGCTGAGATCTGATACCACTCTGTAACACCCTCAGAATCGGCCGCCAAACCGGCATAGAAACGATTCAAAGGTGCCCACAAGGCACTTTCGTGCGGGTGGAAAACGAAGTAATACCATTACACAATAGTCCACGATGAAACCCACAGAACAGATATATACAACAACGACTCCATGAGTCAAGAATACAGATATACAATACAAAGATCCCAATCACCTTTAAAATGATACAGCGTCCGAGTACGGACAAGATGCAAATTGGGCTAAGAGCCCTAAATAATAACCAATGGCGTCCATAACCCTGCCCAGGCCAAGTTGGAAGGGTAACCCTGCTAACGACGTCGATCTCAAAACCTGCTTAAACAAAAGGGGTGCCGACAAAGGGCAAAGGAAAAAGATAGCGGTCAGTACTGAGGCCAGTACACGGCAAGACTAGAATTCGGCGGTCCTCGCCTACAGCGGCAGCGCAGCATGCACTAAACAACCTATAGAGACTCAATACAACTGGCCGCTATTAGATAGGGATAAGAAAGACCTATTCGGTACCAACCTGAAACTATCACCAAGTATACCCATCCTGGTGTTTCCCCCTCGAGACCAAACGAGGAAGTCAAACCGAGGAACTCACACAGTTGGCAGTTTTATTTATTCAGTTATCGTTGCAGCAATTACTAGTCAGGTATAGATAGCAAGAGTCATCCTGGTATAATAAGCAGTTGGCACTTTTAGTTAACCATTCCGTTGTAGTTTTAGTACTTACTAGTCAGATACATGTAGCATGAGGCATCCCAAAACTCAACAGTTGTTGGTACTTTTATTTAGCCATTCCGTTGTAGTTGCAATACTTACTAGTCATATACAATGGTAATAGGTGACAACCCAAACCAGCAATTGTTGGCACTTTTATTTAGCCATTCCATTACAGTGAAGCTAATTACTAGTCATTATAAAGTCAAATTTATAGCACTACTTTAGTTATAGTTGTCTATGATCGAGATACTGTGCTCCAAGTCGTCCATAACCGTGGACACGGCTTTCAGAAAGTTTTACCCTGCAGGGGGGCACAAATAGCAACACACGCATGATCAACCTATAGAAAAACCAAATGAAAACCCAACGAGGCATCACGACAGAGCAATTGCAAGATTCATATAAATTTCAGGGGGCCACCCCACTAAGCAACCCGCGACGAAGTTGGCCGGCTCCGAGACGGACCCAGAGGTTTGTGTCAATGGCTGTAAATGACTGGGAACCCGAAAGTGTGACTGGGATTGTCGATACCGCGGAAACATTCCACATTTGTTCCTAAACAGTACATGCGCTACACGTGCAATCGTAAATAAAGCAGTAAAGCATGGCATAAGTACAGGATAGTAATAAAGCCCCAAACTACTTTGTGGCCCCAAGAAATAAATATGACTCAAGCTCTGGCTAGGGGGATTCATGGTCCCACATGCGGATAGTGCGAATATTCAAAGAACAGGTATCAAGTACTCGGGGTCCTACGGGACACAAGTGGACGGTTAAAAACCAAATAACATATATTGCCACCTGTGCCTCTTCATTATTTACCTACTTCAATTTTAGTTATTAAACGGTAATTAAAGTTATAATCATCTCCAACATTAAACATAAGGCATTACTCCAACAACTGTGGAACATCGACGGAGCGACGCAACACCTGCGCAAGCAACTACGACTCGCAAGGCTGACTATCTACCAAACAATAGGTAATAGGATGTGTCCAAGGCAATTTAATGGCTGCAAGGGATATCACGGGTACGAAAACTAGAGCATCGCATCACCGATAATGATAGATCAACAGGAGGAAATAAATACTATAAAAGTAAGATAGGTAGAAAGGGGGAGAATGCTCGCCTGAAAACATTGCTGAAGGTTCATCAGAAGATCGGGCGACGCTCGCATCAACTCATCGGCCTAATCCATGAAGAAGCAAAACACTAACACAAACACCAGATGCACTATTTAATTCTATGACATAAGAACGAGCATGATGCATGTATGATGTATGACATGGCAAGAACACGATGCAATTTGGCAATATTAAGTGGAACCGGGGTCCCAACAATTAATTATAGGTTCTTGTTGTTTAGCTACCCGCATTTTAAATGTTGTATTAACAAGATAAAACATGGCATCGGTTTGCTACACAAATTTAAATGGGGCCAATATAAGGCTAGAAAAACTCTCATATGGACCCCATATTTATTTATGAGGTGAATCGACATAATGTCCCCAAACCACATGATATGATGCGAGCATGACAATTTATATGCAACAAGACATATCATTTATAAAAATAGGGCTTAGGGTCACACATTTGAGGGGGCTCAACGATCTTGACGTTCTATGGTTCGGGTTCGGTCTCGCCGGGATCGGTCTTCGGGTTCCAGGAAGAAGATCTTGAGGGTCCATGAGGTAGATCTTATTGTGATCGGTCCTTGATGACAGGCATAGAACATGGGACGCCAGCCACTCATATGGTACAACCTTCGGACAAACTTGTCACAAGGGAAAAACATGGAACTGCAGGTACTGCTTCTTGAGGGCGAAGTGCTCGCTCTGCCCATGAATACCACCTAGCAGCAACAACAAAGTCGTGCTCGCAGCCGGAGGAAGACGCCAACGGTGGCGGCAGGACTGATGGCATGGTGGCAGTCGACGGAGGAGCATGGCCAGCAACGGCCGGAGCTCGCAGCACTCGGCGATGGAGGGCCAGGCGATGGAGGCGGCAGCCATGAGGCACACGGGAGGCTCGGGGAGGCGCGCGCCCGCGTGTAGGGGGAGGCGAGGACAACGAGGCCGGCGTGGTGGCGGGGAACTGCGGCCTCTTGGCGGTGGCAGGTAGGTTGGGGAGAGGGCGCCCAAAAGCACGACGAGGAGCCCGACGGCGGCGGGTCGCGGACGAGCGGCCGGGCATGGAGACGAAGAGGCGCAGGCAGATGGAGGAAGACAGGGTGAGGGTGCCGTTGGGAGGAACTTGAGGCTGATCGGCAGCGAGGAGATGAGGCCGGGCAGCGGGAAGCTGGAGCGGTGGCGCTTGGGCCAGCATGAGGGAGAGGCTCGGGGAGAGGGAGGCAGGTGGGGGCGCGCAGGAGGCAGGGGCTCTAGCGGCGGGGGATCCCGATCAGGGAAGGGTGATAGGAGGAGGACGGCGCAGGGTGTAGGGCCGAGGTGGAGCGGGGTTGACCGTGCGAGTGTGCGGGAGTGCGAGGCGGGGGAGCGGGGCTTGCGGGCGGTTTCGGTCGAGGCACTGGGACTGGGGTTGGGTCTTGCGGCCAGGTGGGCCAGGGGTCGGGGGTGGAGCTCAGGGTAAGGGCAGGGTGCGAGATCGATGTGGTGTGTGCGTGTGTTTTGGAAAGGGGGGTGGCGGCGGGGTGAGGGAGAGGTTAGGACTAGGTAGGGTGAGGTCTAGGGTTTTCCTGGGGTGCACTGGGTAGTAGGTACTCTGGCCGGTTGGGCCTTTGGGCCTGACCGGTTAGACTGCCTCCCCTATTTTATAAAATATTTTATGATAAAAGATTATATGTTTATTTTATAAAGGCATTTATAATTGGTTGTTAGGCAAAACAAAATATCGGGACAAGCCTGAGGTTTTGATTTTAAATAAAAGACGGGGAATATTTAGAAAATAAATACAGGCTTTTAGAAAAATAGTTTTAGGCAAACGATGCATGATGGTGTCACGATGATGCAAAAAATAAAATAACAAACATTTTCTAGTAGTGGTTTTTACCCGGGGTGCTACATGGGGCTTACGGGGGATGGTCGCCGGAGTAGACGCTATCGTCGATGGCGCGCTGATGTTGAAGTTGTCGACGTTAGGGGGCACGCGCGGGCGAGATGGTGTTACTTCTGGATGCGCAGGAGGGTGGGGAGAAAGCTCGAGTGGTCGAGGGGGCAAGTGGCGACGAGGAGCTGCCGGAATTTCTCACAAAGCTCGTCGGAGACAGTGGCGGTGCAGTGCAAAATTAGGCAGCCTGGGGGAGCATGGGGATGGGAGGTTGAGGGGGAAACGGAGAGGAGGGAGAGGCGCTTAAGAGGGAGTGGTTGTGTCAACACCCGGATTTTTAATCCTAGATGCCTGTTATGCCATACATCGCAATCCCAGGATTACCATTTTTGCGAGACATAACAGAATTGGATACCATAGTACTTCATCCATTACAAACGATACATAAGTTCTTACACAAATGGGGATCTCATGATTCAGTTCTTAGTACAACATCAGGCAGTGGAATACGTAATAATAACGGTAGAGTAGGCGAAGCTCCATCTTCGGGGTCACAGGCAATGCTGACGATGGGAGATGATCCTAGTTGTCGTAACCTTCCTGGGTCCATCCTCCAGGTACTCATCTTCATAGTCTGGCCATGGGAATAGCCAGGGACAAAGCCATGAGTACTCGTTAAGTACTCGCAAACTAATACTAACAGGTAAGGGGTTTTGGGATAATAGGACACTAGGATCTAGGGTGATTTTGCAAAAAGCCAGGTTTAACTTTACTAAGTTCCAAAGCTAGTCACAATTTTATAACTCCTAAGTGGGATCTTGTAATTCAGGTCACAACTCTGTTGTGTTCAAGTCAAAGTCTCAATTCATTTCACAAGTCATTTTGAAAAGTCTGACGGGGGAACAATATGGCCACTCCAACTGTCCATAACCGCGGACGCGGCTACTCGAATAGTTTGACACTCTGCAGAGATTGTACACTTTCACCACAACATTCGATACATCCGTCAGGAACAAATCCTGAATTCACCATACTCAGTATGCGGATAATCAATCCTAACCTTTCAATTACACGCCCTAGTATAAGCACCTCTCCTGTGAGTTTGGCCTCCCAACCATGACCACTGTCATATTGGGTACTGCACAGGTGGAAAATCTTCACAAGGTAGCCTCAGCTCAGACCTTGGCCGTGAGGGAACTAATACTAAGGTATATAAGTTTCCAGTCAAGCCCTACCCAATATTCGGGTATTGTGGTTGTACGATAAAATTGGAATGGTATCGCATCCAGACAACCATCAGTTTTATAAAGGGCTAAGGCTCATGCCTCAACATTTTTATCACCAGAATCATCAAGTGTTTGGAAACACATGTCCAAAACATTTCCATAGAATGATCCATCATTCCAAGGTTTTCATAACCATTTTTCCACCAAGTATTCCCATCTAAAAGTTGATCAAGTTTTATGCTTAGCACTAGCATCTACAGGTGGGGGTAGTAATGACGAGGGGTGGTAAACTGGTGGAGTTTCAACTAAGTACAACCTTATATCTTAGGTTGATATCAAGGTTTCTAGCTTAGGCCAAATTTTATGCTCGTTATGCAACCTTCAGCACAACTGTCTAGTATCTACCAAACTCTTAGGTAGTCTCTAAGTAAGCTTTGATAAAGAAATAAAGTGAGAAGCTTGCAAGTAAAACTAGGATTGGTTTATCAAGTGGGTATGATCACATATGCTTAAGGCATATAGTAGTCATATCACAAGTATGGGTTTGTGGCATCAGTAGGGTAGCTGGAAAGTATTAGCTTGCACATTCACTGGTAGTATTAGGCTTGCATAGTAATTAGCTTGCATAGGTATAGTATCTTGCAAGTGTTAGCTTGCCTTGTCTTGAGCGATGGTTGATTCTCCTCGGCTTCCTCTTCGTAGTATCCCCCTTCCTCCTCGTAGTATCCTTGGTCGGTACTAGCGTCTATGAATAAATACGAGGTACACAATCACCAAACAATACTTAACTACTTGCAATCATCACACACAAGGGTCCTATAGATGATCTAGCATCATCTCTAACATTACAAGGTTAAGGCTTGGTTTAAAACTTTTTATTTTTAGAAAAGTAATTTCTACTCAATGAAAAACTACTTAAGATTTAATATTCTCCAAACTAAACATGGGAACATTTTGACACATGTCATCACCACATATTGTAGTCCATGGGAATGTGATTTAAAGTGGTGTCACAATTTAATAAGGTTTTACCCTTTTATTTTAATTAATTAAAGTGGCTAGAAATGCTTATGTAGCATTCTTTTATTACTTGAACATTATTTCTGCAAGTAAACCTATATATTTTTATACATTCTGAAAGGTATGGTTTAATGTGATTTTTGAGAGTTGGAATCAACTCAAAAGTTTTTATGGTTTAAATTTGAAAAATGTTTGAATGCAGAAAAGGTTCTGCCTTGTTATTTTTACTATGGGTGACCTACTGATCCAAATGACTTGAATCCAACGGGCTTGGATTAAGCATTCACAGACCTTTCCAAAAAAATTGGTTTCATCCAATTTGGTGTACCGAATCAATCTGGGTTTATGTTTGAATTTAAATAGAAAAGGATTTAATTTGAATTGTTGGGCTGCCTTGGAGAAGTTACTGGGCCGGCCTGCTAAGCGCAGTGCTCCCGCGGGCTGCTTAAGTGGATGTCCCCACTCGTCAGTGACACGGGGCTGGGCGAAGCGGTATGGGGAAACGTGGATCGTTCGATCTAGTTCTAATCCAACGGCTGGGGGTCATCGTCGACGCGAGACAACTCCGGCGAGAACGAAACCTAGCGCCGGTGAGGGGTCTGGGGCTCACCGGGCACGGCGAGGTTGGCGAGGTGGGCGACGGCGAAGTCGGCATTTAACGATCCTCCGGTGGCTTCTCCTGGGGCGGCTCCAATCGCTGGCTCCTTTCTTCTCCGGCAGCGGCAGGCTCCAGTGAAATTCCGGCGAGGTGGTGCTCGCCTTGCTCTGAGAATGGTATGGCACGATTAGTGGGGAGAGGGGAGTGAGATGGTGTGAAGAAGTCGTGCGGGGGTGGCCTCTATTTATAGTCGAGCGAGGGGACCGTCGGGGCGCACGGTGAGCTCGTCGGGGGCGACATTACAGGCGGCTAATGGCATGGGCAAGGGTAGGGGACGGTGCTATGTATCCTGGTGATGCTCAACGGCATGGTCGCGAGGCATGGGGCGGTGTGGTTTGGTCTAGCACGGCCGGTGCTCTGCACGGTAGAGGCGGCGTCTTCGACGGCGGGTGGTGGCTGTATGGCACGGGGCGGCAAACGGGGATGTCTGGCGGTCTCATGGGTCGGTGGTGATCGTGTGTGCACGCGGTGAGGGCGGCGCGCGGTTTGTGGATGCTGGTCGAGGGTGGCGCTCTGGCGCACGCTCGGCATGGTCTGGGCGTGTCTTGTGCGCGTGGTCCAGGGCTTGGCAACGCTCGCGGCTGGGACATGGAGTGGCGATGGACGGTGGGCTGCCTCCCAGACAAGGTTGGCACGGCTAGCTCTTCCTCTAGCCTGCTGTCCACAATGGGGTGGCATTGAGGTGCTCGGCTATTCACCATTAATGGCAATGGCAAGCTCACAGGGGTGCTAGTGTTGGGATAATCTTTCTAGATGATCTACTGAGTTGTGTGTGAGCTAACTAGGGAACAAGTTAGGCAAGAATTACTGCACACTATAGTGTTTGATGTTTTGTTTGATTTGTGTCTACAACCTGTTTGATGAAATGGCCGCATGAAATCAAGTTTTGAATTTTGAAATGATTTTTGGTGGGTTTTCTAGATTGGTTCTGGTGAGTCTGCAGATGCTTGGGTTTTAAAATTTGAGCTTGTTTGAGTGGGGTTTGAAAAAGTGGGATCTTCCCATATGAAGAAGATTCAAGTTTTAATTGTCATTTAAACTATGCATTTGAAAGTTTCTGGATGATCACAAAGTGGGCCTTGATACCTTGTTATTAGTACATTCAAGGGGTGCAAAGATCCAGAAAAGTTTCTGTTAGGTTTTGAAAGTTTGAGACAGCCAAAGTAGGCATGGGAGTTAAATTGGTCAAAATGACCATTCACTAAATATATTTGTTTTGATTTACTTGTCTTTAGGAAAAGTGTGGGAAATGTTTTAGATGATGTTCATTTCACCTAAGAAACATTTTACAAGAAATGGATCACACAAACAAGGTGGTTTTTAAAGAAATTCAAAATCCATGCATACACATATACATGCATTCATGAGTTTATTTAGAAAAGTTTTTGTTAACCCTAATCTTGATGATTAGTATTTGATGATCTAAGTTTGGTATTTTTGGGATGTTACAGGTTGCGAGGCTGTTTCATGGCGTGGTTAACGCGAATTTACGCCGACATTCAAAGGGCTATAACGGCCAGAGAGGGGGCGCGGTCAGCGGCGGGTGAGGACGACGATGAGGTGGTAGTGGGGCCTAGCGTCAGCGAGTGAGAGAGAGGAGGAGTGGGTCCATCTGTCGGCGACTGCGTGGGTTATGTTTCTGGTTCGAATCATTTTCCTGCGAGAGGGGAAAATGGGCTAATTGGGCCAGTGAGCTGGGCTTGCTGGCTGGGCTGGATTCTTTTATTTTTTTTGTACTGATTGTTTTTCCCTTTTCTTTTTCTATTTATCTGTTTTGATTTTTAATCAATTCAAACATTCATTTGATTTCAAACTTTAACCAATCCTTGTGTGTATTTAAATACTGATTAATAATTTATTCTGAAGTCTTATTTAGAATAAATCTTTTATTCTTTTTAGGGTCTTTTAATTATTTAAAACAAAGCCCTTGCTTTAAATTCAATTAATATCAAATATTTTTTAACCCTTATTTAATTTCAATTTTTACAAAAAACTTTTCAGTAGGTTTATTTATTTATTAGGGTGTCAAATACTTCACTTTGAATTATTTGGAATATTTTTAATATGATTTATTAATCATTTAATTTGGGTACTTGTCTTTATTCCAATGAAAATAAATGTGGGTTTAATTCCATAAATTTATTTAGTTGATTTCTTTGATCCCATTTAAGTTAATTAAACAACTTTTATCCCACTTGGGTAAATTCGAAATTCTATTTTCCCATGATTTAACTAATCATTTCCAATAGGGATTTTATCTTTATTCAATTAGAATAGGATTTGGATAATGCCCTTTTAATTAATTTGAAAATTCTTTATCCCTTATTTTATTTGGATTTAGATTATATTTATTCCATTTTCTTATAGATTAGGACAAGATTTAATTTGGTCTTTAATTATTCCTCATTTAATATTTCTTTCTCCATCTTATAAAATCCATATCTTTTTATTTATTGATCCAAACTTGGTGATTCCAATTGGTAAAATCTTATTTAATATTTATTTATCCTTTTAAATATCTTTAGGATTAATTGATCACCATTTGGTATGGAGTTTTTAGATAGGTGCTTTATTAGCATTGAAAATTCAATCTCTTGATCTTATTGAATTTATAAGATTTTATCTATGGCTCCAAATTAAGTGAAACCAATTCATATGGTTTTATAATATTTCTATTTGTTATTCCTTATCATTTTGGAATGTTTGTTTGACCAATTTTATATGTTTCAAATCCATGGTCTTAGAGATAACCTGGAAAAGTTTTTCTTCCATTAGGGTTTTAGAGTTTTGGTTTATTTTCCAAGTGTTTAAATTTCCAGATGCATTTATGAAGAATGCAATTCACTTGATTTGAATTTAGTTGGATTCAAACACTAACCAAAGTTTGTTCAAGATGGGACTTTAAGTTTCCACTTAGAAACAAAAGTTTCTTTTCACCCTAATTTTCAACAATTATTTATTTTGTTTATTTATTTTTCACATTACAAGATTTGTAAAATCTTGGGATGTGACACCAAGTTACAAGAACTTTGTGATGAACTACAATATGCAAAACATGGAAAAGTCGTTGCCTGAACTCTTCTCCATGTTAAATTCCACGGAAGTGGAGATCAAGAAAGAGCACAAAGTGTTGATGGTCAATAAGACCACCAAATCCAAGAAGCAAGGCAAGTCTAAGAAAAAGGGAAACTTCAAGAAGGGAGGTAAGAAAATTACCGTGCCGGTGAAGAAGACCAAGGCTGGGCCTAAGCCTGATACTGAGTGCTTTTACTGCAAGGGAGAAGGTCACTGTAAGCAGAATTGCCCTAAGTACTTGGCGGATTTGAAGAACGGCAACATCAAGAAGAAAGGTATATCCAATATACATGTTATTGATGTGTATCTCACTAGTAGTTGTAGTAGTGCCTAGGTATTTGCTACTGGTTCAGTTTCTCATATTTGTAACTCAAAACAGGTGCTGCAGAATAGACAAAAACTAGCGAAGAACGAGGTGACGATGCGCGTTGGAAATGGACCAAAGGTTGATGTGATCGCATTCCGCACGCTACCTCTTCATCTACCATCGGGATTAGTTTTATACTTAAATAATTGTTATTTGATGCCTGCGTTGAGCATGAACATTTTATCCATATCATATTTATTGTGAGACAGTTACTTGTTTAAGTACGAGAATAATGGTTGTTCGATTTATATGAGTAATATGTTTTATGCACATGCACCTTTGCTAGATGGTCTATTCTTGTTGAATCTCGATTGTAGTAATACACATATTAATAACATTGAAACTAAACGTTTGAAATTAAGCGATAACTCGACCTATATGTGGCACTGTCGCTTGGTCACATTGGAGTGAAGCGTAAGAAGAAACTCCATCCCGATGGACTTCTTGAATCACTTGATTTCGAATCACTTGAAAGATGCGAAGCATGTATGTTGGGTAAAACGACTAAGACTCCACTTTCTAGTATGATGAAGCGAGCTACGTACTTATTGGAAATCATACATACCGATGTGTGTGGCTCAATGAGTGTAGCATCACGCGGTGGTTATCGTTATGTTCTTACTTTAACATATGACTTGAGTAGATATGGGTATATCTATTTCATGAAACATAAGTCCGAAACTTTCGAGAAGTTTAAGGAATTTCAAAGTGAAGTAGATAATCAACACAACAAGAAGATTAAGTTTCTACGATCTGATCGTGGAGGTGAATATCTGAGTTACGAGTTTTGCGAGCATTTGAAGAAATACGAAATACTTTTACAATTGACACCGCCGGGAACACCACAATGTAATGGTGTGTCCAAACATTGTAATCGAAATCTCTTAGATATGGTTCATTCTATGATGTCACTTACAAATTTACCGCTATCATTTAGGGGTTATGCATTAGAAACAGTCGCATTCACTTTAAATAGGGCACCATCTAAATCCGTTGAAACGACACCTTATACATTATGGTTTGGGAAGAAACCTAAATTGTTGTTCCTTAAAGTTTGGGGTTGCGAAGCTTATGTAAAGAAGTTATAGATCGACAAGCTTGAAACCAAAGCGAAAAAATGCGTATTCATAGGATACCTGAAGGAAACTATTGGGTATACCTTCTATCATAGATATGAGGGCAAAATATTTGTTGCTAAGAATGGATCCTTTCTAGAGAACGAGTTTATCACGAAAGAAGTGACTGGAAGGAAAGTAGAACTCGACGAGGTTGTCGAACCTTCTCTCGGATTTGAGAGTAGCGCAGCACCGGAAGTAGTTCCTGTGGTGCCTACACCAATAAGAGAGGAAGCTAATGATGTTGATCATGAAACTTCGGTTGAAGTTGCTATGGAACCTCGTAGGTCAACGAGAACTCGTACCACTCCTGATTGGTATGATCCCATTATGAGTATCATGTTGGTGGACAACACCGACGACCCTGCGACATATGAGGAAGAGATGATGAGCCCATATTCCAGTAAATGGTAAGAAGCCATGAAATCCGAGATTGGATCCATGTACGAAAACCAAGTGTGGACTTTGGTGGACTCACCGGATGGCCGGAAGGCTGTCGAGAACAAATGGATTGTCAAGAGAAAAATAGATGTTGATGGTAATGTTACTGTCTATAAAGCTCGACTTGTTGCAAAAGGGTTTTGACAAATTCAAGTAGTTGACTACGATGAGACTTTCTCACTGGTAGCAAAGCTAAAGTCTGTGAGGATTTTGTTAGCAATCGTTGCATATTATGATTATGAGATATGGCAGATGGATGTCAAAACGGCGTTCCTCAATGGAGACATTGATGAAGAGTTGTATATGGTATAACACAAAGGTTTTGTCGATCCTAAATATGCTAACAAGGTATGCAAACTTCAATGATCCATTTATGGATTGAAGCAAGCATACCAAAGATGGAATCAACGTTTTGATAAGGTAATCAAAAGTTTTCGTTTTATACAAACTTATGGAGAAGCTTGTATTTACAAGAAAGTGAGTGGGATCTCTCTAGCATTCCTAGTAGTATATGTGGACGATATATTATTGATTGGGAATGATGTAGACCTTGTTAATAGTGTTAAGGTTTATTTGAATAATAGTTTTTCGATGAAATATCTTGGCGAAGCAGATTACATATTAGGCATAAAGATTTATAGAGATAGATCGAGACGCCTAATATCATTGTCACAGAGTACATATTTGGAAAAAGTTATAAAGAGGTTTGGAATGGAAGATAGCAAGAAAGGGTTCTTGCCCATGTTGCCTAATACAACCTTGAGTAAAACTCAAAGTCCTGCTACAGCAGAAGATAGAGAAAGACTGAGTAAGACTCACTATGCCACAGCCATATGATCTATAATGTATGCCATGCTATGTAATAGACCCGACATTGCATATGTTGTTAGTTTAACTAGCAGATATCAATGTGATCCAGGAGTGGATCATTGGAAAGCGGTCAAAAACATCCTTCAGTACTTTAGAAGAACTAAGGATATGGTTCTTTCTCATGGAGGGGATGAACAACTCGTTGTTAATGGTTACACCGATGCTAGTTGGAACACCGATCCAGATGATTCTAAATCTCAATCTGGATACGTATTTGCTTTGAATGGTGCAGCAGTAAGCTGGAGGAGTGAAAAGTAAAGCGTTGTGGCGAGATCTTCAACTGAATTGGAATACATAGCTACTTCAGAGGCTTCAAAAGAGGCGATATGGATAAAGGAGTTCATTACAGAGCTCTGTGTGGTTCCCATTGTGCTAGACCCAGTGTCTATCCTCTATGATAACATGGGCGCCATAGCCAATGCGCAAAAGGTCACACAAGAAGCTGAAGCATATCAAGCTGCATTTTCATGCTATTCGAGAGCATGTCCAAGATGGTGACATAAAGATTTTGGAAAGTACACACATATCTGAATGTGGCTGATCCGTTGACTAAACCTCTCCCGAGGGCAAAACATGACCAGCACCAAACTGCCATGGGTGTTCGGTATATTAGCATGTAATCTAGATTAGTTGACTCTAGTGCAAGTGGGAGACTGTTGCAGATATGCCCCAGAGCAATAATAAAAGTAGTTGTTATTATATCTTTGTGTTTATGATAAATGTTTACATTCATGCTATAATAGTATTAACCGAAAACATTAATACTTGTGTGATTGTAAACTAAATTAGAGTCCCTAGTAAACCCTCTTTATAATACTAGCTTGTTGGTTAATAGATGATCATGGTTTGTGGGTCATGAAATTGAGAGGTTGTTAATAACAAGATCATATCATTAGGATAATGGTGTGATGGACATACTCCTATAGATAAGCGTAGCATAAATATCAAGTCATTTCAATAGTTTGTTTGCTATAAGCTTTCTGATACATAGTAACCTAATTCCTTCGACCATGAGATCATGATAATCACCATCAATGGAAGGATGCTTTGATGACATAAAACACCACACCATAAATGGGTGGCTATAAAGGTGGCATTGAGTGTTCGGAAAGTATGTGTTGAGGCACATGGATCAAGACTGCGATTTGTCCATCCATATGACAGATAGATATATTCTAGGCTCTCTCGGTGGAATGTCATCCAATTAGCTTGCAAGCATGTGACTGGATCACAAGGGATCACATATCATGGGAACAAGAAAAGAGTACTTATCGGTAACGAGGTTGAACTAGGTATGTAGTGATACCAACGATCAGACCTCGGATAAGTAAACTCTCGCGAGACAAAGGGAAATTGGTATCGTATGTAAATGGTTCATTCCATTGCAAAGTAATTGTAGAAATATGTGGGAGACATATGAATTTCCAGATTCCTCTATTAGATATGGATCAGAGAAGAGTCTCGGTCATGTCTGCATAATTCACGAACCGTATGGAGACACACTTAAGTATTCGATGTTGTTTAGTCGATATGGAATGTAAGTAGGAAGACCGAATGTTGTTCAGAGTCTCGGATGGGATCCGGGATATCACGATGAGATCCGTAATGGTCCGGAGAATAAGATTCATATAAGGAAAGTCCAATTTCGGAGTTCAGGAATGATTCCGGTGTTTTCACCAGAATGATCTAGAAGGGTCTAGAAGGATCACCGGACCGGAAGGGGAAGGGTGCATGAATGTGTCATGACTAAGTGGAATTATTGCGTCATGTCCCAGGTCACTTGGTTGGGCGTTTGAAAGAAATAAATTAAACTCCAAATTGAAAGTCAAAAGGCAAATTTGAAAAGTCAAACTAGGACAATGTATCCTGGTGGAGGAAGGAAAGAATCCTTCTCTCCCTCCACCACAAGCCAAGTAGGAGAAGGAGTTGGGGAAGGATTCAAACTCCCCTCTCCCAAGATGCCCTCCCTCTCATAAATATAGGGGAGGGGGTGCCCTCCAAGGCAGACACAACACCAGCCCCTCCCCACACTGCCACCGCGCCGCCACCTCCTAGCACCGCAGCCGTGTTGCTGCTGCCTTGCGCCGCCGCCGCACCAAGTTGCCGCCGCCCTAGCCTCCCACTACCACCTCCTCCTCTCCGGCTTCTAAACCCTAGATTGCTGGGGAAACCCAAATACTCCACCATAACCCACTCCGGCTTAGGCGAAGCCCTGCGGGATCATCCCTCTACTTCCGACACCATGCCGTCGTGCTGCCAGAATCGCGAGGAGAGAACTACAAACTCCATTGCCTGCTGGAACAAGGGAGAGGAAGGTCTTCATTGAGTACCGAACATGTGACCGACTGTGGAAGCGCTGCCGGAGCACAGCGCCAGAAGGATCATCTATGCGATCTTGAGATCGGTGTCAACACCCGGATTTTTCAATCCTAGATGCCTGTTATGCCATACATCGCAATCCCAGGATTACCATTTTTGCGAGACATAACAGAATTGGATACCATAGTAATTCATCCATTACAAACGATACATAAGTTCTTACACAAATGGGGATCTCATGATCCAGTTCTTAGTACAACATCAGAAAGCGGAATACGTAATAATAACGGTAGCATAGGCGAAGCTCCATCTTCGGGGTCACAGGCAATTCTGACAATGGTAGATGATCCTAGTTGTCGTAACCTTCCTGGGGTCCATCCTCCAGGTACTCCTCTTCATAGTCTGGCCATGGGAATAGCCAGGGACAAAGCCATGAGTACTCTTTAAGTACTCGCAAACTAATACTAACAGGTAAGGGGTTTTTGGATAATAGGACACTAGGCTCTAGGGTGATTTTGCAAAAAGCCAGGTTTATCTTTACTAAGTTCCAAAGCTAGTCACAATTTTATAACTCCTAAGTGGGATCTTGTAATTCAGGTCACAACTCTGTTGTGTTCAAGTCAAAGTCTCAATTCATTTCACAAGTCATTTTGAAAAGTCTGACGGGGGAACAGTATGGCCACTCCAACTGTCCATAACCGCGGACGCGGCTATTCGAATAGTTTGACACTCTACAGAGATTGTACACTTTCACCACAAAATTCGATACATCCGTCAGGAACAAATCCCGAATTCACCATACTCAGTATGCGGATAATCAATCCTAACCTTTCAATTACTCACCCTAGTATAAGCACCTCTCCTGTGAGTTTGGCCTCCCAACCATGACCACTGTTATCTTGGGTACTGCACAGGTGGACAATCTTCACAAGGTAGCCTCAGCTCAGACCTTGGCCGTGAGGGAACTAATACTAAGGTATATAAGTTTCCTGTCAAGCCCTACCCAATATTCGGGTATTGTGGTTGTACGATAAAATTGGAATGGTATCGCATCCAGACAACCATCAGTTTTATAAAGGGCTAAGGCTCATGCCTCAACATTTTTATCACCAGAATCATCAAGTGTTTTGAAACACATGTCCAAAACATTTCCATAGAATGATCCATCATTCCAAGGTTTTCATAACCATTTTTCCACCAAGTATTCCCATCTAAAAGTTGATCAAGTTTTATGCTTAGCACTAGCATCTACAGGTGGGGGTAGTAATGATGAGGGGTGGTAAACTGGTGGAGTTTCAACTAAGTACAACCTTATATCTTAGGTTGATATCAAGGTTTCTAGCTTAGGCCAAATTTTATGCTCGTTATGCAACCTTCAGCACAACTGTATAGTATCTACCAAACTCTTAGGTAGACTCTAAGTAAGCTTTGATAAAGACATAAAGTGAGAAGCTTGCAAGTAAAACTAGGATTGGTTTATCAAGTGGGTATGATCACATATGCTTAAGGCATATAGTAGTCATATCACAAGTATGGGTTTGTGGCATCAGTAGGGTAGTTGGCAAGTATTAGCTTGCACATTCACTGGTAGTATTAGGCTTGCATAGTAATTATCTTGCATAGGTATAGTATCTTGCAAGTGTTAGCTTGCCTTGTGCAGAGCAGTGGTTGAAGTTCTCCTCGGCTTCCTCTTCGTAGTATCCTCCTTCCTCCTCGTAGTATCCTTGGTCGGTACTAGCGTCTATGAATAAATACGAGGTACACAATCACCAAACAATACTTAACTACTTGCAATCATCACACACAAGGGTCCTATAGATGATCTAGCATCATCTCTAACATTACAAGGTTAAGGCTTGGTTTAAAACTTTTTATTTTTAGAAAAGTAATTCTACTCATTGAAAAACTACTTAAGATTTAATATTCTCCAAAATAAACATGGGATCATTTTGACACATGTCATCACCACATATTGTAGTCCATGGGAATGTGATTTAAAGTGGTGTCACAATTTAATAAGGTTTTACCCTTTTATTTTAATTAATTAAAGTGGCTAGAGATGCTTATGTAGCATTCTTTTATTACTTGAACATTATTTCTGCAAGTAAACCTATATATTTTTATATATTCTGAAAGGTATGGTTTAATGTGATTTTTGAGAGTTGGAATCAACTCAAAAGTTTTTATGGTTTAAATTTGAAAAATGTTTGAATGTAGAAAAGCTTCTGCCTTGTTATTTTTACTATGGGTGACCTATAGATCCAAATGACTTGAATCCAACGGGCTTGGATTAAGCATTCACAGACCTTTCCAAAAAAATTGGTTTCATCCAATTTGGTGTACTGAATCGATCTGGGTTGATTTTTGAAGTTGGGTGCTGAAGTTTGTTTGAATTTAAATAGAAAAGGATTTAATTTGAATTGTTGGGCTGCGCGGGAGAAGTTACTAGGCCGGCCTGCTAAGCGCAGTGCTCCCGCGGGCTGCTTAAGTGGGTGTCCCCACTTGTCAGTGACACGGGGCTGGGCGAAGCGGTATGGGGCAACATGGATCGTTCGATCTAGTTCTAATCCAACGGCTGAGGGTCATCGTCGACGCGAGACAACTCCGGCGAGAATGAAACCTAGCGCGGCCATTGAGGGTCTTGGGGCTCACCGAGTGCAGGCGAGGTTGGCGAGGCGAGCACGACGACGGCGAACCTCCTGGTACCGGTGGCTTCTCCTGGGGCGGCTCCAATCGCTGGCTCCTTTCTTCTCCGGCAGCGGCAGGCTCCAGTGAAATTCCGGCGAGGTGGTGCTCGGCTTGCTCTGAGAATGGTGTGACACGATCAGTGGGGAGTGAGATGGTGTGAAGAAATCGTGCGGGGGTGGCCTCTATTTATAGTCGAGCGAGGGGACCGTCGGGGCGCACGGTGAGCTCGTCGGGGGCGACGTTACAGGCGGCTAATGGAATGGGCAAGGGTAGGGGACGGTGATGTGTCTCCTGACGATGCTCAACGACATGGTTGCGAGGCATGGGGCGGTGTGGTTTGGTCTGGAACGGACGGTGCTCTACGCGGCAGAGGCGGCGTCTTCGATGGCGGGCGATGGCTGTTTGGCACGGGGCGGCAAACGGGGATGTCTGGCGGTCTCCTGGGTCGGTGGTGATCGTGTGTGCACGCGGTGAGGGCGCGCTGCTCGTGGATGCTGGTCGAGGTGGCGCTCTGGCGCCGGTCGGAATGGTCCAGGTGTTTCTTGTGCGCGTGGTCGAGCTTGCTTGGCCCATGGGGACAGGGAGTGGCGGTGGACGGTGGGCTGCCTACCAGACAAGGTTGGCACGGCTAGCTCTTCCTCTAGCCTGCTGTCCACAATGGGGTGGCATTGAGGTGCTCGGCTGTTCACCATTAATAGCAACGGCAAGATCACAGGGGTGCTAGTGTTGGGCTAATCTTTCTAGATGATCTACTGAGTTGTGTGTGATCTAACTAGGGAACAAGTTAGGCAAGAATCACTGCACACTATAGTGTTTGATGTTTTGTTTGATTTGTGTCTACAACCTGTTTGATGAAATGGCCGCATGAAATCAACTTTTGAATTTTGAAATGATTTTTTGTGGGTTTGCTAGATTGGTTCTGGTGAGTCTGCAGATGCTTGGGTTTTGAAAGTTGAGCTTGTTTGAGTGGGTTTTGAAAAAGTGGGATCTTCCCATATGAAGAAGATTCAATTTTGAATTGTCATTTAAACTATGCATTTGAAAGTTTCTGGATGATCACAAAGGTGGCCTTGATACTTTGTTATGAGTACATTCAAGGGGTGCAAAGATCCAGAAAAGTTTCTGTTAGGTTTTGAAAGTTTGAGATAGCCAAAGTAGGCATGGGAGTTAAATTGGTCAAAATGACCATTCACTTAATATATTTGTTTTGATTTACTTGTATTTAGGAAAAGTGTGGGAAATGTTTTAGATGATGTTCATTTCACCTAAGAAACATTTTACAAGCAATGGATCACACAAACAAGGTGGTTTTTAAAGAAATTCAAAATCCATCCATACACATATACATGCATTCATGAGTTTATTTAGAAAAGTTTTTCTTAACCCTAATCTTGATGATTAGTGTTTGATGATCTAAGTTTGGTATTTTTGGGATGTTACAAACCTTCCCCCCTTAAACATAATCTCGTCCCGAGATTTGAAAAAGGACGAAAAGATTACCTAGGTTTTGAAGAGATCTGGAAACTCCGTCCTGATGTGATCTTCGCGTTCCCAGGTAGCTTCCTCTTCTGTGTGGTTGCTCCACTAAATCTTGAGAAACTTGATGCTTCAGGTTCTGGTAGTTCGAAAGGCTTCTTCCAAAATACGGATGGGTACTTCGGGATAGGTTAGGTCATCTTTGATCTCTATGGTCCGGTGATCGATATTCTTGAACACTTCGGTCTTCTCGGGGATTTCGAGACACTTGCGAAGTAACGAGATATGGAATACATTGTGCACAGCTGACATCTCTTCAGGTAGTTCCAGTTGATAAGATACCTCTCCTCGACGGTTCAAAATTTTGAAAGGTCCGATATATCTGGGGGCTAACTTCCTTTGAGTTGGAAACGCTGCATTCCCTTCAATGGCGACACTTTCAGATAAACAAAATCTCCTATGTTGAAGGCGAGGTCTCGACGTCTCTTGTCGGCGTAACTCTTCTGTCGGGATTGGGCTGTCTTGAGGTGCTCACGAATCTTGTGAACCTTCTCTTCTGCTTCTCGTAGGATGTCGGGTCCGAAGATCTGACTCTCTCCTACTTCCGACCAGTTTAAGGGGGTGCGGCACTTTCTTCCGTACATAAATTCAAATGGGGCCATTTGCAAACTGTCTTGGTAACTGTTGTTGTAAGAAAATTCTGCAAACGGCAGACAGTCTTCCCACTTGGATCCATATTCTAGCACACATGGTCTAAGCATATCTTCGAGTATTTGGTTTACTCGCCCCGTTTGTCCATCGGTCTAAGGGTGATACGCGGTACTGAAATCTAGGCGGGTTCCTAATCCTTCTTGGACTTTCTTCCAGAATCTCGAGGTAAACTGAGTTCCTCGATCCTATACTATGTTCTTGGGGACTCCAAGCAAACTAACGATTCTAGCGATGTACAACTCTGCTAGCTTCGAACTCTGATAGGTGGTTTTGACGGGCAAGAAATGGGCGACTTTGAGTCATTTCCCCTACTAGAAGTAGGTAGTCCAGTGATAAAGTCCATTCCTACAGAATCCCATTTCCATTCCAGAATTTGCAAAGGCTGCAACAATCCAGCGGGTCTTTGATGTCCTGCCTTGACTCGCTGACATATATCACACTTGGCGATATAGCTTCCGATTTCTCTCTTCATCTTATGCCACCAAAATTTATCTTTCAAATCTTGATACCTCTTAGTTCCTCCGGGATGGATAGAATAAAGAGTATCATGAGCCTCCTTCAAGATAACTTCTTTCCAGAATATGATGGTACACAAAGGCGTCCTTTGTACCACAAAACTCCTTCTTCGTCCTCGGTGAATCCGGGTACTTTGCCTGTACCGATACGACGCTTGATTCCGTCGATACTAGCATTTCCTTTCTGTGCCTCTTTAATCTGACTGATCAAAGTGGGCTGAAGTTCTATGCTAGCCAAAAATTCTTCACTTACTAATTCCATTCGAAAATCTTCCATATCTTTGTGCAAACTTGGTTGCTCCTTCAAAATCATGGAGTTCAAGCGGCACGGCAATCTGCTAAGGGCATTGGCTACCACGTTGGCTTTACCAGGGTGATAGTGAATGTCCAGGTGGTAATCCTTGATTAGCTCAATCCATCTTCTCTGCCTCATATTCAGCACCTTCTGAATGAATATATACTTTAGGCTCTTGTGATCCGAATAAATCTCACACGATTTCCCATCAGGTAATGTCTCCATGTCTTCAGGGCTAGAACTATGGCTGCGAGTTCGAGGTCATGGGTAGGGTAGTTTTGTTCATGTTGCTTCAATTGTCGCGATAGATAAGATATAACTTTGCCTTCTTGCATTAGCACACATCCGAGACCAATCTTGGATGCGTCACAATACACATCGAAGGGCTTCGTGATATCCGACATGATTAAGATTGGGGCTGATATCAATCTCCTTTTGAGTTCTTGAAAACTCGCTTCACATTTTTCGGTCCATTCTAACTTCTTGTCCTTCTTCAGCAATTGGGTCATGGGTCGGGCGATACTAGAGAATCCTTCTACAAATTTGCGGTAATATCCCGCCAATCCGAGAAAAGCATGAACTTGGGTTTGAGTGGTGGGGGCTTGCCAATCTTCTACATCTTTCACTTTGGCAGGGTCAACGGCAATTCCTCCGGCTGATACAATGTGACCGAGGAATCCTACTTCCTATAACCAGAATTCAGATTTGCTAAATTTTGCATACAGCTGATGCTCTCTAAGGGTTCCAAGAACGGTCCTTAGGTGTAACTCATGTTCTTCTTATGATTTGGAATAAATCAGAATGTCATCGATGAAAACAACGACAAACTTATCCAGGAAGTCCATAAAAATCTTATTCATGAGGTTCATGAAACAAGCGGGGGCATTGGTTAATCCAAAAGACATGACTGTATACTCATACAATCCATATCTGGTGGTAAAGGCAGTCTTTGGGATATCCTTTGCACGAATTTTGAGTTGATGATAGCCAGTCCTAAGATCAATCATAGAAAACACTTTGGCACTGGTCAACTGATCAAACAAATCATCTATCTTACGCAAGGGGTACTTGTTCTTGATGGTGACATCATTCAACTTCCTATAATCCGTACACAAACGGTTACCTCCATCCTTCTTGTCCAAAAACAAGACAAGTGATCTCCATGGGGACGCACTTGGTTGAATCAATCCGATTTCCAACATGGAATCCAGTTGCTTCTTCAGTTCTTCTAGTTCTGACGGGTTCATACTATAGGGTCTCTGGGCTATGGGTCCTGTTCCGGGGATTAGTTCGATGATAAACTCGATATCCCGATCTGGGGGCATACCGGGCAAAACATCTGGAAATACATCTGGGGGTATTCACAGACTATCCGGACTTGGCCAATGGTAGGTTGGGCTAGAATCTTGTTACACTTGAATTGGCGAGGTAAGGTTTCAGATATATGCTCGACTGATATTCCGGTGGTACTGGTCATGGTGATGTCTTTCTTGGCACAGTCAATCAATCCTTTATGTTTGGACATCCAATCCATTCCTAGTACTACTTCCAAACCTTTAGTTCTGAGTACGATTAGGTTAGCATAAAAATCTAGGCCATGGATTCGGATAGGGACGGCCTTGCAAATTTGCCTAGCCTTGGTGGTTGATCCGGGAATTTGTACAATCATCACATGCTTCAATTTGATTGGTTGAATTTTACTAGTGCAGGCAAATTCTTCGGTGACAAATGAATGCGATGCACCATAATAAAAGAACACTCTTGCAAGTACTGAATTAACAGAAAACATACCCAGCATGACGTCTGGCGCTTCCTGAGCTTCTTCAGCATGCATGAGAAAAAGACGGCCATTGCGGTTGAGTGAATTCCCTGGGGCAAATCTTCTCCCTGGCTAGACACGACGCTGCTGCTGAGCTGGGACATTGGTGTTGGGGGCTGTAGCATTCTTCTTGTTGGGGCACTCGTTGGAATAGTGGCCTTTATTTCCACAGTCATAACAGGTCACTTGTGACTTGTCCTTGGCTGCGACAGGCACAACATTACTTCCAGTCCTCGGGGCAGTGTTGGGGTTGGCGGTCGCATTGTTGGTGTTGAACTTGGGTGGGGCACGGGTGAAATTGCTAGAGTTGCCAGGGTTGTTGTGATTTCCTACGGGTTTAGGGTTTCCACGGTTGGGATAGGTTGGACGGGTCATAGGGGGTCTGTTGGTTCTTGGGGCAAATCCTGGAGATGGGTTGGGACGATACTTTGGGGTCTGATGGGTTCCTGGTTGATGCATCATGCGACGCTTGCAGTTCTCATTGGCTTGGTTGATCTTTCCTTCCATCTGGATAGCAGAGTCGACAAGGGCTTCAATATCAACAAAGGGGATATTGACTAACACTGTCTGCATCTCGTCATGCAGACCATTCAGGAATCTTTCTTTCTTCTTGGCTTCGGTGTCTATCTCGTCCGGGGCATACCTAGCTAATGACAAAAATTTGTCACGGTATTCCACTACAGTCATCCTTCCTTGCTTCAATTCTCTGAACTCGTCTCTCATTCGCTTGATCAAACCGGGTGGTACATGGGTTCTGCTAAACTTGACTTTGAATTCCTGCCAGGTCATCATCTGGCCTCCGGTCATTGCACGAACACTGTTCCACCATGCCCTGGCATCTCCGGCTAGATAATGGGTGGAGAATAGGACTTTCTCGTTGGCTTCCACTCCTGCTACTTCTAAGTTATTTTCCATGGTTTGCAGCCAATCATCGGCGTCTAGGGGTTCTTCTGACTTGGTGAAAACGGGTGGGTTGGTATTCTGGAAATTCTTAAGCTTAGATCCGTGGTTGTCCTGATTTCCATGGCCTTGGTTGTTGTGGGATAGATGGGCTATCTGTTGCAGAGTGGCTAGGTTGGCTTGGCGTTCCGCTCTTTCAGCTTCACGGTCAGAAGTCAACATTTGCAGGATCTGCAACATCGGGTCCGGGGCTGAACCACTTCCTCCACGTGGCATCTGAAGATTGATATAGATCATGAGAAAAGAGGGAAATTTCTAAGGTTTTGGGTTTTTGAAAAGTTTTTAGAGTTTGACTCAGGTTTTTCTAGTAACTTGCTTTTTCATTCACTCATAGCACACAGTACAACACACACCACAACAAAGAAAAATAGATGGTTTTAAGAACCATTCTGGAAACTACGATACAGTGGGACCGACTACTACTCACTACGCTAGTGCTCAGTGCTACTACTCCTCAGAGTCTGTGGCTTCATCATCTTCAGCATCATCGATGAAGGCGAAATCATCCTCATCGGTGAAGAATTCCATGGCCTGATCCTCCAGAAAATCATCGTCATCGCTGAGATAAGAGTAAGGGTCTCCACGAAGATCCTCTCCGGCATTCTCCCTTTCCTATAACTGCATGTCTCTCTCATGGATGTTCTCTTCCAGAGATGAGATGCGATGGCGAAGACGGGCAATAATGCGCTCCTTCTTGTCGAGCTGACGGCGGCGAGACTTGCGATCCTTTGCTAGCATGGAGATGGTTTGGTCCTTCGTCTTGATGATGGCAGACTTGTGGTTGCAATAGTCACGGCAGTTGTCCGATTCCTGCTGACGATCATACATCATGAAGCTAAGGTGGTCCAATTGAGTCTTCAGCTCGGGGTGGTATGGTGTAACACCCTCAGAATCGGACCTATGCAAGTTTTAGCGAAACCCGCCAAACCCGCATAGAAACGATTCAAAGGTGCCCACCAGGCACTTTCGTGCGGGTGGAAAACGAAGTAATAACATTACACAACAGTCCTCGATGGGACCCATAGAACAGATATATATACAACACGACTCCATGAGTCAATAATACAGATATACAGAACAAAGATCCAAATCACCTTGAAAACGATAGAGCGTCCAGCTATGGACAAGATGCGAATGGGGCTAAGAGCCCTGAAGAATAACCAATGGCGTCCATAACCCTGCCAGTGCCAAGCCAAGGGTAACCCCTAACGACGCCGATCTCAAAACCTGCTTAAACAAAGGGGTGCCGACAAGGGCAAAGCAAAGGAAAAGAGGAGCGTCAAGATCTTGAGGCCGATTGCAGCGAGGCTAGAATTCGGCGGTCCTCGCCTACATAGGTATGGTGGACTGAAGCGGCAGCGGCGGCATGCACTACACAACCTATAGAGACTCGATACAACGGGCGGCTATCAGAGAGGGGTAAGAAAGACCTATTCGGAACCAACCTGATGCTACCATCAAACAAAACCCATCCTGGTGTTTCCCCCTCGAGACCAAACGAGGAAGTCAACCGAGGAACTCACACAGTTGGCAATTTTACTTATTCAGTTATCATTGCAGCAATTACTAGTCAAGTATAGATAGTCATCCTGATAAAATAAGCAGTGGGCACTTTTATTTAACCATTCCATTGTAGTTGCGACACTTACTAGTCAAATACAATTAGCATGAGATAACCCAAAAACCCAGCAGTTGTTGGTACTTTTATTTTGCCATTCCGTTATAGTTGCAATACTTACTAGTCAGATACAATGGTCGCAAGCGACAACCCAAACAAGCAATTGTTGGCAGTTTTAGTTAGCCATTCCATTATAGTAAAGCTGATTACTAGTCATTATAAAGTCAATTTATAGCACTGCTTTAGTTATAGTTGTCTATGATCGAGATACTGTGCTCCAAGTCGTCCATAACCGCGGACACGGCTTTCAGAAAGTTTTACCACTAGGGTGCACAAATAACAACACACTCGATCAACCTCGGAAAAACCAAATCAAAACCCAACGAGGCCTTCATGACAAAGCAATCACAGGATTCAGAAATATTTCAGGGCCACCCTTAAAGTAGACCATAGCGGCCCGGCTCCGAGACGGACTCAAGGTTGTGGGGACGGCTGTAAACGACTGGGAACCCGAAAGTGTGGCTGGGCTTGTCGATACCGCGAAATCGTGCCACGATCCTAAATAGTACAGGTGCTCCTCGCACAATCGTAAATAAAGCAGTAAAGCATGGCATAAGTACAAGATAGTAAATAAAACCTCAAACTAGTCTGTGGCCCCAAGAAATAAGAATGAATCAAGCTCTGGCTCAGGGGGGTCCCATAATCCTCCCGGATGTGGATAACGCGAATATCCAAGGAACAGGTATCAAGTACTCGGGGTCCTACGGGACACAAGTGGACGGTTAACAACCAAATAACATCTATTGCCCACCTGTGCCTCTGCTTACTTACTTCAATTTTAGTTGTTAAACCGTAATTAAAGTTATGATCAACTCCAACAATAAACACATGGCAATACTCCAACAACTGTGGTACTTGACGACACGCAACAGCACTTGAGCACGCGACTACGACGCGCAGGTCCAACTATCTACCAAACAACAGGTAATAGGATGTGTCCACGGCAATATAAGGCTGCAAGGGATATCACGGGTATGAAAACTAGAGCATCGCAACACAGATAGTAGTAGATCAACAGGAGGGAATAAATACTATAAAAGTAAGATAGGTAGAAAGGGGGGAGATGCTCGCCTGAAAACATTTCCGAAGGTTCAACCGAAGATCGGGTCGACACTCGCATCAACTCAACGGCCCAATCCGAGAAGAAGCAAAACACTAGAAGAAACACCGGATGCACTATTTAATACTACGGCAAAAGATCGGGCATGATGCATGTATGATGTATGACATGGCAAAGGTGCGATGCGATTAGGTCATATTAAGTGGAACCGGGGTCCCGACATTTAATTAAACGGTTCAAGTTATTTATCTACCCCGCAAATTAAATGTTGTAATAACATGGCAGAAGATAGCACCGGTTCGCTACACAAATTTAAATGAGGCCAATATAAGACTAGATTTGCCCGCATATGGGCCCCATATTTAATTATATGGTGAATCGGCATAAGGCCCCAAAACCACACAAATATGCATGCGAGTATGACAATTAATATGCAACAGGTTTTATATCTAGCATTTATAAAGTAGGGGCTCGGGAAAAGGTTCACACATTAGGGTTCGACGATCTTGGTTCCGGGGTTCGGGGTTCGGTCTTAGGGTTCAGGGTTCGACGGGATCGGTCTTCGAAGGTCGGATACAAGATGAAGAGCTTGGCGCATCCGTGGTCTTCGGGTCATGTCCACGGTCATGGCGTTCGGGATGAAGTACTTATCGTATTCGCATCGGCGACCTTGGCGTCCGGGTTCTCGACGAACTTGGCGTCCGAGATGAAGGGCTCGTCGTCCGGGGATCCTCCGAGTCCGTGTTGACGTCCTTGGGGTTCCGACTTTGGTTGTTGGCCGTGAACTTGTTCCACGAAGGTACGGTCTTCAAATCCGTGAGGCGATCTTGGCGTTCTTCCGGTTCGGGTCCTGGCGCCCGAGAGGAAGTACTTGATGGTTCTGAGAAGGAGGTCCTGGCGCTTCGGATCGGTCTTCAGATTCGGCGTCGGTTGTTACCCGAATTCGTGCGGGAGGTTGCCGATCTTGTCGAGATGGTTCTTAGAAGACAGTTGCGAAGGCACTTGCTGGCCTGCCCGTAAATACACAGATCAATGAGCAAACAGATGTTTGCGAGACCACCGGAACACAAGCACAAAACATACACCCGTGCCAACACAGAGGGCATGAGAGGCGCCTTCGGTCATGGGCTTGAGCAGCAAAACTGCAAGCGAACTGGCGTTACAAGGAGGAGCAGAGGACGAGGTTGGCCTGCAGGGGACGCGGCGACTGGGCGATGGGGACCTCGCAGCGACGGCGGTGCTTCTGTCGGAGGACGGGCGGCGATTTCAGGCGGGGCTCGGGCCAGACCGGCGACAAGGGGAACGGCGGCGCAGGTGGCGCAGCGCTGTCTCGGGCGGCGGAGGAGCTCCGAGGAGGTCATGGCGCGGGCCGGGAGGCGTCGGCCGGGAGAGAGGCCAGGAGGCCGGTGGGCGTCAGGCGTCAGGAGGTCGGTCGGGCGGAGTCATGGCCGGAGGGGCCTTCGGGGGCAAGGTGGCGGTCGAGGCGCGGCGGGAGCTCGGCGAGCGCAAGGGGAGGCGGCGGGAGCACCGGAGACGGGCAGCTGACGCGGGGTGAGGCTGCACCGGAGAGGCGGGAGAGAAGGGCGAGCGGGGTCGGGTGGTCCGGTGGCGGCGATGGAGGTCCACTGGGCGGCCACGGCGGAGAGGGTTGGGTCTGGGAGGAGGAGGGCGCCGGGGAGAGGTGGTGGCGGTGGCCGGAGGGAGGAAGGCGAGGCGAGAGGCCAGGGGAGGAGAGGAGGAGGACGCGTGGGGTGGGGAGGGGGTGGGCGGGCCTGTCGGTGGGGACCAGGTCTTGGGAGGGTTGGTGGACGCGTGGGGCTGGGGAGCGTGGGAGTGGGACGGGGAGAGTGAGTGGTCTTCGGGGTGGGGCCAGGCGCGGGGGGGTTGGGCTGGCAGGTGGGCCAGGCGCGGTAGGGGTGGGGGCGCGCGCGTGTGCGTGGTGTGAGTGTGTGGCTGGGTCAGGGAGGGTGTGGGCCAGGGGAAGAGAGAGAGGGAGGGAGTGGGGGTGGATTGAGGAGGTGGAAAGGTGGGTAGGGAATTGGGGGAGATGGTGAGATGGCAAGCTGTGATTGGTGGGTAGATTAGGACTAGGTAGTTTTAGGAATTCGGGTAGGCTGGTTTTATTCTGGGGGTGGCCGACTGGGTCGGATCGGCCCGGCCCGGTTTGGCTGCCCCCTAAAATAATTAAACAATTTATTATTTAAATCGGGGCGTTTGCAAACATTGGCAGACAAAACAAAATAAATCCGGGGACCCGGGTTTTGCGTTTGAACAAAGACGGGGCGTTTAGAAAACAAAAATAGGTTTTTCCGAGAATGGTTTTATGCAAGCCAATGCAAGATGATGACGATGCTCAAATGCAATGGGGCATGATAACATGAGCATGCGGTCATGATGATGCAATGCACAAAAACAACGCGATTTTCTAGTAGTGGTTTTGCGGGATGCCACATATGGGGCTTCCAGTGGTTGGCCGTTTGCATCACGCCTTGGGCAAAACTCAAAGCGAGTACCCTTGATCTGATTGATGCTCTGCCCAAACAGACGGGAAAGAGCTTCCTCCATTGCTCTGGCAACTCTATCGAGCCAGTTGTTTTCCCTCAAGGTAAACTGAATTCCCTCTGCAGTGGGAGGTTCAATCTTTCCTCGGAGACTTGCAACAATTAGCCACTGCAGATCTTCTCCTCCTTGATCATTGAGCTGAGCTCCAAAGAACTCGGGATGCGGACGCTCCAGAAGTTCCGAAAGCTGATCCAGATCCCTCTCAAAGATAAGGTCTCCCCCATTCCCAAGTTGGTAAAACTTGCTGTACTTCACGTCCATCTATAAAAATAGAGGATGAGTAGATTAACAGAGTGATCAAGTGTGTCAAAATTTTATCTATTTTGCAAGAGTTTTTGAGGAACATGAAGTTTTATGAAAGAATTAAAGAGGTAAGAATGAGAATAGGTTTTTGTAAATATTTGTTTTTCTTTGGTTTTGAAACTAAGTTTTTGGTTCAACGTCCAGTCTAACTAGGGTCTCCTATGGTCAGGATGGCTCTGATACCAACTTGTCAACACCCGGATTTTTCAATCCTAGATGCCTGTTATGCCATACATCGCAATCCCAGGATTACCATTTTTGCGAGACATAACAGAATTGGATACCATAGTACTTCATCCATTACAAACGATACATAAGTTCTTACACAAATGGGGATCTCATGATCCAGTTCTTAGTACAACATCAGGCAGCGGAATACGTAATAATAACGGTAGCGTAGGCGAAGCTCCATCTTCGCGATCACAGGCAATGCTGACGATGGGAGATGATCCTAGTTGTCGTAACCTTCCTGGGGTCCATCCTCCAAGTACTCCTCTTCATAGTCTGGCCATGGGAATAGCCAGGGACAAAGCCATGAGTACTCTTTAAGTACTCGCAAACTAATACTAACAGGTAAGGGGTTTTTGTATAATAGGACACTAGGCTCTAGGGTTATTTTGCAAAAAGCCAGGTTTATCTTTACTAAGTTCCAAAGCTAGTCACAATTTTATAACTCCTAAGTGGGATCTTGTAATTCAGGTCACAACTCTGTTGTGTTCAAGTCAAAGTCTCAATTCATTTCACAAGTCATCTTGAAAAGTCTACGGGGAACAAGTATGGCCACTAATCTGTCCATAATCATGACGCTATTCAATAGTTTGACACTCTGCGAGATTGTACACTTTCACCACAACATTCGATACATCCATTAGAACAAATCCTGAATTCACCATACTCGATGCGGATAATCAATCCTAACCTTTCAATTACACGCCTAGTATTAGCACCTCTCCTGTGAGTTTGGCCTCCCAGCCATGACCACTGTCATCTTGGTACCTTGCAGGTGGAAAATCTTCACAAGGTAGCCTCAGCTCAGACCTTGGCCGTGAGGGAACTAATACTAAGGTATATAAGTTTCCAGTCAAGCCCTACCCAATATTCGGGTATTGTGGTTGTACGATAAAATTGAAATGGTATTGCATCCAGACAACCATCAGTTTTATAAAGGGCTAAGGCTCATGCCTCAACATTTTTATCACCAGAATCATCAAGTGTTTGGAAACACATGTCCAAAACATTTCCATAGAATGATCCATCATTCCAAGGTTTTCATAACCATTTTTCCACCAAGTATTCCTATGCATATTAATTAGCTTGCATAGGTATAGTATCTTGCAAGTGTTAGCTTGCCTTGTGCAGAGCAGTGGTTGAAGTTCTCCTCGGCTTCCTCTTCGTAGTATCCTCCTTCCTCCTCGTAGTATCCTTGGTCGGTACTAGCATCTATGAATAAATACGAGGTACACAATCACCAAACAATACTTAACTACTTGCAATCATCACACACAAGGGTCCTATAGATGATCTAGCATCATCTCTAACATTACAAGGTTAAGGCTTGGTTTAAAACTTTTTATTTTTAGAAAAGTAATTTCTACTCATTGAAAAACTACTTAAGATTTAATATTCTCCAAACTAAACATGGGATCATTTTGACACATGTCATCACCACATATTGTAGTCCATGGGAATGTGATTTAAAGTGGTGTCACAATTTAATAAGGTTTTACCCTTTTATTTTAATTAATTAAAGTGGCTAGAAATGCTTATGTAGCATTCTTTTATTACTTGAACATTATTTCTGCAAGCAAACCTATATATATTTATATATTCTGAAAGGTATGGTTTAATGTGATTTTTGAGAGTTGGAATCAACTCAAAAGTTTTTATGGTTTAAATTTGAAAAATGTTTGAATGCAGAAAAGATTCTGCCTTGTTATTTTTACTATGGGTGACCTATAGATCCAAATGACTTGAATCCAACGGGCTTGGATTAAGCATTCACAGACCTTTCCAACAAAATTGATTTCATCCAATTTGGTGTACTGAATCGATCTGGGTTGATTTTTGAAGTTGGTAGCTGAAGTGTGTTTGAATTTAAATAGAAAAGGATTTAATTTGAATTGTTGGGCTGCGCGGGAGAAGTTACTGGGCGGCCTGCTAAGCGCAGTGCTCCCGCGGGCTGCTTAAGTGGGTGTCCCCACTTGTCAGTGACACGGGGCTGGACGAAGCGGTATGGGGCAACGTGGATCGTTAGATCTAGTTCTAATCCAACGGCTGAGGGTCATGGTCGACGCGAGACAACTCCGGCGAGAACGAAACCTAGCGCCAGGCTGTGGGGGTCTTGGGGATCACCGAATGCAGGCGAGGGTTGGCGAGGCGGGCGAACGACGAAGTCGACAACGGCGAACCTCCTGGTACCGGTGGCTTCTCCTGGGGCGGCTCCAATCGCTGGCTCCTTTCTTCTCCGGCAGCGGCAGGATCAAGTGAAATTCCGGTGAGGTGGTACTCGGCTTGCTCTGAGAATGGTGTGGCACGATCAGTGGGGAGAGGGGAGTGAGATGGTATGAAGAAATCATGCGGGGGTGGCTTATATTTATAGTCGTGCAAGGGGACCGTCGGGGCGCACGGTGAGCTCGTCGGGGGCGACGTTACAGGAGGCTAATGGCATGGGCAAGGGTAGGGGACGGTGATGTGTCTCCTGGCGATTCTCAACGACATGGTCACGAGGCATGGGGCGGTGTGGTTTGGTCTGGAACGGCCGGTGCTCTGCGCGGCAGAGGCGGCGTCTTCGACGGCGGGCGTTGGCTGTTTGGCACGGGGCGGCAAACGGGGATGTCTGGCGGTCTCCTAGGTCGGAGGTGATCGTGTGTGCACGCGGTGAGGGAGGCGCGCGGTCTGTGGATGCTGGTCGAGGGTGGCACTCTGGCGCACGCTCGGCATGGTCTGGGCGTGTCTTGTGCGCATGGTCGTGGCTTGGCAACGCCATGGTAGGGACAGGGAGTGGCGGTGGACGGTGGGCTGCCTCCCAGAAAAGGTTGGCACGGCTAGCTCTTCCTCTAGCCTGCTGTCCACAATGGGGTGGCATTGAGGTGCTCGGCTGTTCACCATTAATGGCAATGGCAAGCTCACAGGGGTGCTAGTGTTGGGCTAATCTTTCTAGATGATCTACTGAGTTATGTGTGAGCTAACTAGGTACCAAGTTAGGCAAGAATCACTGCACACTATAGTGTTTGATGTTTTGTTTGATTTGTGTCTGCAACCTGTTTGATGAAATGGCCGCATGAAATCAAGTTTTGAATTTTGAAATGATTTTTGGTGGGTTTTCTAGATTGGTTCTGGTGAGTCTGCAGATGCTTGGGTTTTGAAAGTTGAGCTTGTTTGAGTGGGTTTTGAAAAAGTGGGATCTTCCCATATGAAGAAGATTCAATTTTGAATTTTCATTTAAACTATGCATTTGAAAGTTTCTGGATGATCACAAAGGGGGCCTTGATACTTTGTTATGAGTACATTCAAGGGGTGCAAAGATCCAGAAAAGTTTCTGTTAGGTTTTGAAAGTTTGAGACAGCCAAAGTAGGCATGGGAGTTAAATTGGTCAAAATGACCATTCACTTAATATATTTGTTTTGATTTACTTGTCTTTAGGAAAAGTGTGGGAAATGTTTTAGATGATGTTCATTTCACCTAAGAAACATTTTACAAGCAATGGATCACACAAACAAGGTGGTTTTTAAAGAAATTCAAAATCCATGCATACACATATACATGCATTCATGAGTTTATTTAGAAATGTTTTTGTTAACCCTAATCTTGATGATTAGTGTTTGATGATCTAAGTTTGGTATTTTTGGGATGTTACAATCGGCAAGTGTACGACTACATCACCCACGAGAATATGCTCTCATTAACCGCTTTGGAATCTTCAAGGGGATAGTACTCTAATCGACTCGTTGCTACAATCTAGTAGATAGATCTTGGCTTGTTTGTGTTCATGCGGTAGAGTTTTTTTAGTTTTCCATGCTACGAACCCCTACATAACTAGCAAGATAATATGTGATGATGTTCATCAAAAACAAATAAAGTGTTATTGTATTTCTCGTTGACATCAAAACTTACCTTCAAGATTTGTTTTAATAATTGTTATTTTGATCAGGTATTAAGAGAAAAAAGGTTGTTTAAGTAATTACCATATTCCATAGAAGTTGGATGATTTACAAGTCTAGTTGGAGAAATCACATCCATAGAAACTATTGCTAAAAATATCGCAAGACAAATGATTGAAAGAACACTTATAAAATGACATCGCTATTTAAATTATATTGGAAAGAAAAACATGAAGAAACTCCATGTTTATGGAATTTTGGAGTCTTTTGATTTTGATCAAATAACGCTTGTCAGACTTTCCTGGAGATAATTGAAACTTTGTTCAAAGACCAAATAAGAATGAACGACTAACTTATTGGAATTTGTACATGTTGATGTATGTAGTCCATTATGTGTAGTCGCGAACGATAGATTTCAGCTTCATATACTTTCTTAGGAAATTTGAGTGAATATATGTGTATATTTACTTAATAAGGAGGAAGTGTGAAATATTTGAAAATGTTCAAAGACTTCCAAGATGAAGTGTAATTGTAACAAGAAAATAAAGTGTTTATGATTGGATCATAAATGAAGATATTTGAGTTACAAGTTTAGCAAAACACCTAAGATTTGAGGAATCATTCCATGGATTTGCATTTCCCGAAACACCATAGGAGTATGGAGTGTTCGAGATATGTAACAAAACCTTGTTTGACATGGTAAGATCAAAGGTTTTATTTATAAAACTGCAATTATATTTTAAAGATTAAATCTTTAGAAACTACCGCTTTTACACTAAAAAGAGCACCATCGTGATCCGTTGAAATGACACCATATGATTTATGGTTTGGGATAAAACCCAAGTCGTACTTTCTTAAATTTTGGTATACTAGGCATAAGTAAAATGTTTACACCCAAAGTCGGATAAGAACGTCCTTGTAGGTTATCCCAAAGAATTTGTTGGGTATTCCTCCATAACATCGAGGACAAAAGAGTTTGTCTCTTGGAACGTCTTCACAAAAGCTAAGTGGGAGGATATCACATCCCAAAATTTTCAAAATTTTGATATGTGAAAAATAAACAAACAAAATAAATAATTGTTGAAATTTAGGGTGAAAAGAAACTTTTTTGCTTCTAAATGGAAACATCAAAACCCTACTTGAACAAAATTTGAATGAAAAGGCAACAAATAAATTTCCAAAAAAATCAAATGCATTCATGGATGGAAAGAATCTTGAATTTAAATACTTGGAAAAGTTAAACCAAAACCCTAAATCTTAATGAAAGAAATCATCTTCAAGGTCATCCCAATACTATGGCTTTGTTCCATATAAGAATTTAGCAACAAACATTTCTAAATGACCAAAAATGGTAATAAAAAATATTACAAACCCATGGAAATTGGTTTCACTCAATTTGGAGACATGGATAAAAACTTATGATTTTAATAAGGTAAAAGAAAGTAATTCCAAAGTTAATAAAAGATCCTAACAAAAAATCAATACCAAATTGTGAGCAAAGTAATCCTAAAGGGATCTAAAAAGATAAACAAATAATACATAAAGTTATACAAATTGGAATCACCAATTTTGGAACTATAACTAAAAAGATATGAATTTTATAAAACAAAGAAAGAAAATAAATGAATAAGAAATATTTAAAAGATAATTTAAATCTTGGCCAAATCCATACGCAAATGGAATAAAAGTTTATTAAATAATAAAAAGGAATAAAGGATTATTTGAATAAAATTATAAGGATTGAACCATATTCAATTTTATTTAAATAAAGAAAAATGCCTAATTTAAATAAATATTAAATCATAAGAGAATATTTGGATTATTCTAAAGTGGACTAAATAAGTGGTAAAAACTACTAAAAGTTTGGAAAACATTTAAAATCAAATGGAGGTTTAAATCAAATGTTTCAAATAAAAGCAGAAAATAGAAAAGGAAAAGGAAAAATATTAAGAAGGAAAAAAATGGAAAGAACACAACCCAACTAACCTACCTAGCACCCCCAGCCCAACCTAGCGCAACTACAGCCCACCCGTCTCACCTCTCTCTCCCCACGAATTCCTTTCTCACCCACGCATCCACCCACCCCCTCCCTGACTTGTGGACCCACCGCCATGTTGGCGTCTGTAGGGTTCGCAGCATAGAAAACAAAAAATTTCCTACGATGGGAACAACTATGTACCAAGATATATCTACTAGATACAAACAACGGGCGGATGTATATCCGTAGAGAACATACCCTTGAAGACCGACAAAGCTGAACGATTAAAACTCGGGGTTGATGTAGACGATCTCTTGCCGATCTCAAGATCGAGAGGAAGTCCTAGCGCCGCAAATCAGCAACGCATCCGTCCTCGCAAACATGTTCGAGGCATCGATCAACCTCTGCCTCCTCGCTCTAGCGATGCAGGGGAAGCACAACTCTTTCTTGCCGAATAGCCACCGGGAACATGTATCTCGCTAGTCCGAGACCATGGGGAATAAATACTAGAGGGGGGGAGAGATACTTCATAAGGAGGTGTGAGTGAGAAGTGAGGAGGGGATGCCTTTTATAGGAGAGGGGGGAACCCAAGGGGGTGGTCGGAGCATGGGGCTGCCCCCTTGCCCTCCCCTCATTCATGTGGGTGGACACTCCACTCACAAAAATCCTTTCAATTCCCTCCACTCAGATTCCCATTAAATTTCCACCAAATTTAATGCAAACTCTCATTAAATAAAACAGCTTTTATTTTTATTCATAAATTTGTCAATTACTTTAATGAAAAACATTCACATATAACCCCTTGCTAGTATTTCATTTCACATGCAAAAACACTTTCTGCAATTTCACCCGAAAACCTGTTTCGGTATCTAGTGAAATAAATTCCTGCGCTTGTTATTCTTTCCGGCATAAAACTTTTGCTCCAATTGGATGTCGGTGTATATTAAGTGTGCCACCCTATGTTTCGCGAATAATGCGGACATGATCGAGACCCTTCTCCGATCAATAATCAGAAGCGAGATCTGGAGACCCATACTGACTCCCGCACATTCAACGATGACTTTCTTGTGATCGTCGGAACCTTTTATGCTAGTATCTTAATACCTTTATTTCACAATATATTACATGTCCGAGATTCGATCATCGATATCTCCATACCTAGTTTGATCTCGTTACTGACATGCACTCATTTCTTGTTCCCGTGATATAACATTCTAGTGATCAAATCACTTGCTTGCAAGCTAACCAATGTGATATCACCGAGAGGGCCCAAAGTATATATATCCGTCATCAGGATGAAAAAATTACACTCTCGATCCATGGGCCTCAACATAACACTTTAGTAGTTCTGAACGCATCTTTATAATCGCCCAGTTACGGTGTGACGCTTGATGTTATCAAGAAACTCTTCTGGTGTTAGTGATTGACATGATCTCATGGTCTAAGGATTAGGATCACTTTGTAATTTGTTATAGCAATATAAACTCAATGACTTTGATCATAATGCTATACTTCGGATGAATGTTCATCACACCATTACACTAATGTTGTGACCTTGTTATTAACAACATCCAATGTCTATGATCAGGAAACTTTGATCATCTTTTTAATCAACGAGCTAGTTTATGAGAGAGGCATAACTAGGAACTTTCTATTTGTTTATTAAAAACACATGTATTAATGTTCCCATACAATTATAGCATGCAAAATAAACATCTATCATATACTTGGAATACACATAATAAATACTTTATTATTGCCTCTCAGGGCATATTCCCTTCAGCGTCATCGTCTTCACCCGCGCGCCAGACCTGTTTCTCCCCCCTTATTCCTCTTCCATTTCCGACTCGATTCAATTCGATTGAATTCAATTAATTTAGCTAGTAATTTTCTCCCGCGACCACGCTCGATTAACTCCTCCCCCTCCTCTCCATTTCCCCTTAGACGCCGCACCCAATGAGCCCCTAGGCTGCCCTGAATTTCGCTCGAACCACCGCTGCCACTTACAAACTCCGGCGTTAGTTTCGGTAGACTCCGACCACCCCCTAACCCCTAGCTCACACTAGCTCACTCTCCATCGTCATGCGCATCTTCCAGCAGCCCTCGTTTGCTCGAGTGTGCCCCTGACGCTCGGCTCCGTCCTCGCCTGCACGCCACCGTCGACGAACCTGTGCGCCCCTTGCCCTCTGGTAGGTAGCCCTGTGACCCTTGAACCCGTGCGCATCTCACTGATGTCTTGGCTTGCTCGCTCGCATCCTAGGTACTCGCCTCCGACGACGCCCGTGCGTGCCCGACGCTGACGCGAACTCCGGTGAGGGATTTCCGTCGACCCCATGCGCCTTCGCCACCCACGAACATGTTGAGCATCGTCACGTCCCTGCGAACCTGGTGAGCCAGCGCATCCCCTCCCTTGCCTCCTAGAATCTCCGGACCTCCGTAGACAGAGCGCTGCCACTGCGCGTCGCCAGCCAGCGTCGCCGGTTCTTGGTCAGCCGTTGTACACCGTTGGATGCAGATCCAGTGGTTGAGATAGATAACTTAGACGAATCGGTATCTGTCGATCTGATCTGCCCAGATCCACTTAGATCTAACGGCCCATGATGCTGATCCTGCCGAAACGGTATCAACCAGTAGAAACACGCCACATGGCCAGGATTTCGATTTAATAACCAGAATAGATTTGTTAGATGTTTGATTTTGTAAAATCAATAACTTTTGATCTTCTTGTCCAAAAATTACAAATTTTATATCAATGGATTCAGAAAAATGTTTACTTTGCAATTATGTCCATGGTTTGGTCATTTGCTTCTCAAAAGTAAGGTGTTTATGCAGAAACATTTGTAGGACTATTTTGGGTATAAAAATTGTTTTAAAAATGATTCTTTGAGTGAAACCTTTGGCAAATGGATTTGTTTTGAACCCTCTGACCATAAACACTAACATTTGAGTTTAAAAATATATATTTTTACACTAGGAATTATTCCTTTGAATAAAAGCATTTCTAGCAAAACAAAAACGATTTAAAGGGCCCATTTTCACTAACTTGATTTTAAAATGAATTCCCACTTTTACAAAAGACCAGTAGGTGTTTTGAAAAGTTTAGAACCTTGTTAGAAACCACTTTTTCAATAAAACAACCTTTTGCATGCTTGCATGCATTTCCTTGTTTTTATTATTTTTGTGGTGAATTGTTTGAATGCTAGTTTTGAATGCGTGCCTTGCTTGATTGAATTGTAGTGAACTTTGAAGAGTGTGACAATTGCAAGATCAAGGAGTGTACCTAGATTTTCTACAAAAAGGCAAGTGATACTTTGTTCATCAAAAGTCCTATCTTTTCAATATTGCATTAGTGATATTTTTGTAGTATGAATGATAGGACTATTTTATGTATTGCTATGCTATAGTAGATCCTATAGAATATATCTTGGTAGTAATCTTCCTAAGTCAAGAGAAATGTTATGCTAGTGTGCTTAGCCTAGCTAATATATACTATGATATTATGCAAAGTCGATGACTATGTTTTAAAACAACTATGTGAATGAAACACCTGGGTTGAATGGTGATTGCTTGGATGGATTTTTGTTGAGTGGTTACCCAGGGCCCATTTCTATGGCTTACCCTGGTGTATCTCACTTGTGGATGGCCACCCAGGAACAAAGAGATTTGAGATGTTTTGTGTTGAGAAGCTTCCAGTGCAACCACATGGCATATGGGCTCTGCCTTGACCTTAGTAGAATATTAACATCTAGATACTATATGAATTTGGCTAAGTGTAGCTTAGGCTTGCTTTGCTCAAAATAGTTTTTACCTATTAGTTGAAAACACTAAGTTTTTCTTTGAAAAAACTTTCCCAAGGAACCACCAATAGAAATTGGTGAACCTTCACCCTTGTTCAACCACAAGTTTTAACTTAGAAAATTGTGATGAGGAGATTCTTGATACCTTCCATGCCTTGATGCTCAAGTTGTCCAATACCAGGGACATGGCTAAGTACTTAGATTCTTTCATCTACAGAGGTTGTGCACTTTCCCCACAAGACTTGATTTCACCAATACAGGACCTTTCAGAAGCCTTCCCTTAGACCAAATGGACGCGCTCCAAACCTATCATCCCACTACCACCAACTGTCCAAATGGCTAAGTTATTGCAACCTATATGATCCAGGCAGAGCCCATAATGCCATGTGGCTGCACTAGAAGCTTCTTAACATTTGGCATCTGAAATCCCTTTGTTCCTGGGTGGCTTTCAACAAGTGTGATACACAAGGTAAACCATAGAAATGGGCCTTGTGTAACCACTCAACACAAACCAATCTTTCCATTCCACCCAGGTGTTTCATTCACTTAGTTGTTTTATTAAGCAAAAACACAAGTCAATGACTTAGAAATATTTCAGATAGCATGAATACATAATCCACCCTTGGTTGCTACTAGCTAGGCTAAGCATGGCAATAGTAAGCATGTTAACTTAGAGGAAATTCTAACAATTCTACAACTACTAGGATTTCCCAAGCATAGCATATAGATACTTAGCAAAATATTCATGTAAGTCCTATACAAAATATTTCTAATGCATAGGTAAAAAATATTGGGATAGAAAAATGAAGCACCACTTGCCTTGATAGTTTGGGGAGTAGCAACAATCTTCACAACCACAATCACTATTAGCACCAAAATCTACACATAAAATAATGGCACCAAAATCACATAACAAAATATACAAACAAAAATATATCAATGTATGTAAATGCCATGTGATGATTTTTCTACACCAAACAAGACAAGTATACAGTACTGAAACATAAACAAGACCAAGATACTCAGAATAAACTTTATTTGATCTTTAAAACATTTTTCAAATGATTTTCATACTCAAATTAAGCCTATAAATGTCTCTGCAAAAATAACCATCTTTACAGAGGCAAAACATTAAACACATTGCATAAACAGATATAATTCTTTCTCCTGATTCCAATGATATAAAATTTGTAAAATTTGAACCTGTGGAACAAAAGTTATGAATTTTGCAAGTTTGAATCCTTAATAGATCTAATTCAGATTTTTAAAACAAAGAACTGGCCACGTGTCATGTCCTGATTGGTTGATACCGTTTCGCACCAGATCACACTCGCGGGCCGTTAGATCTAACTTAACACGCATGGTCCAGAACGACACATACCGCTTCGCTTCAGTTCTAATCTTAAGCGCTGGATCTAGATCCTACGGCTACTAATCAAACGACCATAGATGAGCGGCGCCAGCGGCGGCGGTGCGGCGGCGCGGCTCTGTCAGAGAGGTTGCCGGCGATTTAGATCGCACGGGGAGGAGTGGAGATGCTTACCGTGCTCGTGGGACTGCAGTGAAGCTCAAGGTGGGGTCAAATACTCGGGGGGCGCACGAACTTGGCTGCTATTGCTCGTTGGAGTGAAGCCCGACGTCGGACACGGCTGTTCGTCGTTGTTGCCGGTGATGTAGATCATGCCAGAGACAAGCAAGTGGTGTGTTAGATGCGGGGAGCAACACTGGTCATGTGAGTTTCAGAGAGAGGGCAAGGCGCGCTCGGGACTAACCAGATTTACTCGCCGGAGTTTAGTGCCTCATCGGGTTTGCTCAGTCATCAATGTTGCCGACGCTCGGGGTCGTCCTAGCACACAGCAGTGGTGTCAATCAGAGCGCAAGGATGCAGTGGTTATGCTGGAGAAGCTAGGAGTCAAGGGGCGCAGAGAGCTCACCGGAATCAGACGTCGGAGTTCGTCGGGACAGCGGCGAGGTTTGGTGAAATTCGAACAACCTGGTGGCGGAGCGAGCGAGTGGTGTGAGGGGAAAGGTGCGGAGAGGGGAGGGGATTAAGTAGCTAGAGCAGGGGCGGAGATTACGCATGCATTCATCGCCATTTAATCAAATTGAAATCGCGGCTGTGAAGGGGGAGGAAACGGGCGGCGACGGCGTCTGCACGCGGAGTTTGGGGAAGAAGGTGCTGACATGGAGAGGGTCCACCGATCAGTGACTGCGGGGTTAGTCTGCGTCGCATGAGAGAGAGAGAGAAGAACCCCGGGTGGGCATAGTGGGCTGGGTCTACTGTTCGCGTGAAATGCTAGCGCAGGCCCTTTTCCGTTTCTTTACTCTTTTTCTGATTCAATTTTTAGGAAACAAATTCAAATGAAATCAAATGTGTTTGATTTCAAACTTGTTCTGGATTTCTGTAAAATGAAACCTGCACATTTTTTAGTATAAAACCATGCTGTCTCACCAGACTTGCTTGGTTCCTTTGGAGTTTTAAAAATAAAATAGTGCCTTTACACATGATGTAATAAAGATATGAAAATGGTTTGAAAACCATATTTTGTTTTGAAATATTTTTCCAAGCTTTGGAACACAACCAAACCAATCCCATGAACAAACCATATTGGTTTTAAAACAAATATTCTCTCACTAGAGAGTAGCATTGGATCAATGCTTTGCTTACATAAAATAATAAGCATACAAATGCTTCTGTTTTTGTAATAACTTTGAAAATGAACCTAAAATGATCATGCATGCATGGATGATATGCAAAACTTTGAAAACATGATTTTCGGGATGTTACAAATCTAACCCCCTTAAGGTGAATCTCGCCCTCGAGATTCGGATTGGCTAGAAAATAGGTGAGTGTGGTCTTTCCGAAGATCATCTTCTCTTTCCCATGTTGCTTCTTCTTCGGAATGATGGTTCCATTGAACTTTGCAGAATTTGATAGTCTTAGTCCGAGTAATTCTTTCTGCAGTCTCAAGAATCTTAATGGGTTTTTCCTCATAAGTGAGATCACTTTCCAATTGGACCTCCTCCAAGGGTATAGTATCCTTCAAAGAAGTCTCTTCCATCTCTGGATGGCATTTCTTTAACTAACTCACATGAAATACATTGTGAACTGGAGACAATGATTCTGGCAATTCAATTTCATAAGCTACTTCTCCTTTACGACTCATAATATTGAATGGTCTAACATATCTTGGGGCCAATTTTCCTTTAACTACAAATCTCTTCACTCCATGAAGTGGTGACACTCTAAGATAAGCTCTATCACCCACTTCATAGGTGACTTATCTACGCTTAGGATCTGCGTAGCTTTTCTGTCGGGACTGTGCTATCTTCAATCTGTCCTTTACAAGCTTGAATTTCTCTTCAGCTTCTTTGATTAGTTCTGGCCCGAACAAGTTCCTTTCTCCTACACCATTCCATAGCAATGGGGTAGTACACTTTCTCCCATAGAGAAACTCAAACGCTGCCATCTCAATACTGGCTTGATAGCCGTTATTGTAAGAGAATTCTGCGTCAGGCAGACTTTCATCCCAACTGGCTCCATAGTCTAGGGCACATGCCCTCAACATATCTTCAAAAATCTGGTTGGTCCTTTCTGTCTGTCGATCAGTCTGAGGATGAAAGGTAGTGCTGAATTCCAACCTCGTTCCTAATGACTCATGTAGCTGCCTCCAAAAATGCGAAGTGAATTGAGTTCCCCTATCAGACACAATACTCTTGGGGTACTCCATGCAGACATACAATCCTACTCATATAGATCTTGGCTAACTTAGCACTTGTGTAGGTTGTCTTCACGGGTATGAAATGAGCCACTTTAGTGAGGCGATCCACTACTACCCAAATAGAATCATATCCTTGGCAATCCGGTGATAAAATCCATGCCAATCTTGTCCCACTTCCAATCAGGAATAGGTAGTGGTTGTAGCAATCTTGCTGGTTTCTGATGTTCCGCTTTCACTCTACTACATACATCACACAAAGAAATATGTTCGGCGATGTCTTTCTTGAGATTATTCCACCAAAATCTTTCTTTCATATCCATGTACATTTTGGTGTTACCCGGATGAATGGAATATGGTGAGTTGTGTGCTTCTTGTAAAATCAGTTTCCGAAGCTCCGGATCTTGCGGAATGCAGATACGTTTACCATACCATAAAGTACCCTGTTCGTCTTCATGGAATCCTTTGGCTTTTCCTTTGCCAATCCTTTCCTTAATCTCTTCAATTTCCTTGTCCGTCTTTTGGGCTTCCTTGATCTTGTACAACAATGTAGGTTGAACATCCAATGACATGAGATGTCCTTCAGGCACAATATCCAATCTAAGGTCTCTAAATTGGGCACACAGATCATCTGGCAATTCTCCCTTAGTAAGGCCATTCACAAATACCTTACGTCTTAGAGCATCCGCTACAACATTTGCTTTACTGGGGTGGTATTGCAAACTCAAGTCATAGTCCTTGATGAGTTCTAGCCATCTTCTTTGTCTCATATTTATTTCCTTATGGGTGATGATATACTTCAAACTTTTGTGATCTGTGAACACTTCACATCATTTTCCCAAAAGATAGTGTCTCCATGTTTTGAGTGCATGGACAACAGATGCTAACTCCAGATCATGAGTAGGGTAATTTACCCATGAGTTTTGAGTTGTCTCAAGGCATAAGCCACAACTTTCCCTTCTTGCATTAGAACTACATCTAATCCATGATGAGATGCATCACAATACACTTGGAAATCTTTCTCTAAATCTGGCAGACATAAGACTGGTGCTGTCACTAGTCTCTTCTTCAATTCTTGGAAACTGAGTTCACATCCTTCAGACCAAGAAAACTTCTTGTATTTCTTTAGTAATTTCGTCATTGGCTTAGCTACCTTGGAGAAATTCTCAATGAATCTTCTGTAGTATCCTGCCAAGCCAAGGAAACTACGAACCTCCATTAATGACTTAGGAGATTCCCATTCAGTTACAGCTGACACTTTAGCGGGATCAACTGCTACACCATCTCCTGACACCACGTGTCCAAGAAATCCAACTTCATTTAACCAAAATTCACACTTGCTGAATTTGGCATACAGCTTATGCTCTCTAAGATTCTCAAGTATCAAACACAAATGTCCTTCATGCTCTTCTTTGCTCTTGGAGTAGATCAAAATGTCATCGATGAAAACGACAACAAACTTGTCAAGGAACTCCATGAACACCTTGTTCATCATATTCATGAAATAAGCTGGTGCATTGGTCAAACCAAATAGCATTGTGTCACATCCCAAGATTTTCCAAATCTTGTTATGTGAAAAATAAATGAATAAAATAAAACTTTGTTGAATTTCAGGGTTAGAAGAAACCCTTGATTCCAATTGGAAACCTTCAAACCTATTTTTGATCAAACAAATCCTAAAGGGATTTGAAAACATAAACAATTAATAAAGAAAATATTAAATATGTGACATTACTATTTTTGGATCTTTTAATAAAAATATTTGGTTTTCAAAAGCAAAGGTAGAAATATAAAAGGAGTATTTTATAGAGCCAAATTAAACCTTGGCCAAGTTTGAAATAAAATATTTTGTTTTGATTAAAGGAGTAAAGGGTTATTTAAAAAAAATGAGGATTTATTAATATCCAATTTTATTAAAATAAAGGGTTTACCATTTTAATTAAACATCAAAACTTGTTAAATTATTTTAAACAAGTTTTCCAAGTATTTTATATTTTCAAATAAAACCTACTGATTTGGTTTTGATAATATTTAGATTTCAAATGGAGATTTTAATAAATCAAAACCTATTTGAATTAATAACTAAGGACTATTTTATTTAATTATTAAATAGATCCTAAAAAGAATAAAATTATTATTTTATTTTGGACTTTGGAATTGTGTTGTTAAACAGAACTAAAACTCAATACAAAGTTAGCAAGGTTTTGAATTCATTTGGGTGTTCGATTTGTTGTTTGAAATTCAAAACAGGAAAATCAAATAGAAAAAGAAAAAGTTTACTGAATAAAAAAAAGTGAAACAAACAGCCCAATCCACCTGGCCCAAACAGCCCAGCAACGCAGCCCACCAGCTCGCCCCTCAGCAAAACGTTTTCTACGCGTAAACCCACCCGCAAAGTCAGAGACAGGTGGCGCCCTCTCCCTATCTCTCTCCCTCGCTGACAGCAAGGCCCCACCCTCCTGTTCATCGTCTCCACCACGACCCCGTCGCCCCTGCCGTTGCAGCTGAATAACTCCGGCGTTGATTACGCGTGGCCCTAATTCCTCCAGTGACTATGCCCATTTAACCGCCTGTGTTTACTCGCCATTTCCCCTCGCTCGCCTCTTCCTCTCTGCCCCTAGGCTGCCTCGATTTCTTCCTGCTCCGCCACTACTCCGACGAGCGTCCCAGAGAAATTCCGGCCACACCCCGCCGCCTCTCGCCTCCCTCTGCACGCGAGCATGCTCTCCAGCACCTTGCGCGTCTGCCCATAGCCTCAGCTAGCTCCCGCGCACTCTGGAAGCTCGGCTTCGTCGACCTCAACTCGCCGCCGCCGTCTGTCTCGCCTCCGACGAGCTTTCCTGGTAAGAGCCGACCACCCCGAGCCTTCCTATTGATACTCCTAAGATACCCAGGACTGTACGCATATGACCGTACCTTTATTTTTCCTTGGGATGAACCGCAGCGTCGCCCTCGACGACCTCCAGAGCCGCTTGACGCCGTTGCAAACTCCGGTGAAGAATTAACCGCAGCTCCGAGCGCCCCTCGCCAGGCCAGCGCCACCTTGAGCTCCACCTCGACCTCACGAGCACGGTGAGCACCTCCGATCCTCCCCTTGCTTCCTAGAATTGCCGCGACACCACCGCCTGAGCGTGCACCGCCGCTCGCCGCCGCGCAGCGCCGCCAAACTTTGACCCAGCGTTTGTGACCGTTAGATGTAAATCCTGCGGCTAGGAATAGATCTAGATGAAGGGGTATGAGCGCATCTGAGCCGTATGATTTAAATGAGATCCAGCGGTCCAGAGATCTCAGTCCACCCGAAGCGGTATCGTCCAATAATATCACGCCGCGTGGCACTAGTTCGATTTAAAACAGAATTTAGAATCTGATTAAATTGCAAACTTGTAAATTGCATAACTTTTGATCCACACGTCCAAAATTTGAAAATTTTATATCAATGGATTCAGAAAAACAAACCCTAGCCAACCATGCACTTTTTTTTAGTAAAAAGCTTCTTGTAAAATGTTTGTTTTTGCAGAAACTTGTGTGGGCTTGTTTAGGATATAAAATTTATTCCAAAATGATTTTTGGGTTGAAATCTTTGAAAAATGGTTTGTTGTGAACCTACTGACCCTAGGAACCAACTTATGGATTTTAAAATGTATTTTGTGAAGATTAGGATTGAATAATTGAATTAGCACATTTCTAGTCAAATAAGAACATTGATTTTGATATGGAAATGATTTTTGAGAAAAACCTTTGGAAAATGTGTTGATTCAAACCTACTGACCCTAAACACCAAGTTTTGTGAATTAACAACTTATTTGGTGAACAATATAAAATTGTTGCTTTGCTAAAAACATTTTCCACCACATGAAATAATGATTTGATTTAAGAAATGGTCTATAGATAAAACCCTTTTGCAAATGGTTTTGACACTTTAGAAAATGACCACTTTGAACCTTACAATGTATAGAGCCTAGTAGAAACCACCTTTGCAAATAAAATTATCTTTTGCATGCTTGCATGCATGACCTTGTTTCTATTATTTTATGTGTGTTAAATTGTTTGAATATTGGTTGGAATGCTAGTTGAATCTATGTTTGCTTGATTGATTTATAGTGAAGTTAGAAGAGTGTGATATTAGAAAGATCAAGAAGTGAACCAACATCCTCTACCAAAAAGGCAAGTGACACTATCATCCAAGTCCTACTATTTTCATTACACTTAGTGGATTTTGAAACATGCATGATAAGGACTACTTTATTTTGCTATGCTAAATCCTATTAGGATACCCTTATACATTCCTTAGTGAATACAATGTAGTTGTAATATGCTTAGCCCTGCTATATATATTGAGATGAGATACATGTTGAGATTATATGAAGTTGGGAAAAGACTTATGTTTTATATAATAAAACAAGTACTCAATGAACCACCTGGGTGGACAAGGATACTCAAGTTTTGGACAAGGTGGCAACAAGAGGAACCATGTTTATATGGCAATCTATTTTTGTTGTGCACTAGAAGAAAACCACCCAGGGACTTAGAGATTGAACATGTTTCTCGTACAGTGGCTTCCGTGTACAGCCACATGCTAAATGGGCACTGGCTTAGTCAACTACATAGTGGAAGACCCATGCATTGGCCTCTTCAGGTTACTAGAATGAGGGAACTAGGAACCCTACATTGGTGCCTGAAGACAAGCTAGCATTGTGTATTGGGAGGACCCTATGGAAAGACTTTGTCACATTCTCAATCTGCCAGTACTCCATCTTGGTGAGTACTTATCCAGCGGCCACTGGTGGCATCAAGATGAGAATGTGTCTTGTGGGTAAAGTGTACAACTTCTGCAGAAGATAAAAAAATCTAAGTACTTAGCCGTGTCCCCGGTTATGGATAATACTGAGAAACTAAGGCCTGAAGCTATGGGAAATCTCGACATTCCAATTTCTAAAAGTAAAACTTGAAAGTGACAACAAGAGACTGGAAGCACTTGGAGGTTTCCAAGGAGTTCAGAAAGATTTGACAAAAGATCAAAGCTATTTTGAAAGGATAGGATAAAACTATATTGCTTTCTGCAAATGGGACAAAACCCTACTTAGCCAAATATGCATGTATTAATAGGATCCACTTATTTCTACATAGTAGTGAAACTTGCCAATACAATTCAAATGTATTGACCCTTATGGCTGCAAATTATTATGTTGTAGGTTTGTTTGATGTTAGTGGAGTTTAATGATTAGGATTACAAGTCTACAACCAACATGACTGCCTGTGGCACTTTGAAGATGAAGGACCCCATGCTTATAGATATTCTGCTGCAATGTAATGAGATAGCCAAATGAGCTATGTAAGATGTAATGATTTATTTTATTCCTGGTTATAAAGTTGTATTATGACCTTTGTTTCTTGATATTACATCTTAACTGTGGATGCTAGCTATTGATCCAGGGACTAGAATTCTAAACACAGGGATCTCTACCTTATTAAAGGTTGGGAACCTTACACATTACGGTGTACTCATACAATCCATAACTAGTGGTGAAAGATGTCTTAGGTATGTCTTGTTCTCTTATCTTGAGCTGGAAATAACCTGACCGAAGATCAATCTTTGAGAACACACAGGCTCCTTATAACTAATCAAACAAGTGATTGATTCTAGGCAAAGGGTATTTGTTCTTGATAGTCACCTCATTGAGTGAACGGTAATCTATGCATAACCTTTGACTTCTATCTTTATTTTCCACAAACAAAACTGGTGCTCCCCAGGATGAAGAACTTGGTTGAATAAACCCTTTCTGCAATTGTTCTCCAAGTTGTTTCTTGAGTTCTTTCAACTCATCAACTGACATCTTGTAAGGTCTCTTTGCTATTGGTCCTGATCCTGGTAGCAAATCAATCAGAAATTCCACATCTCTATCTGGTGGCATTCCCGGAAATTCTTTCGGAAACACATCCGGATATTCACTCACAATTGGCACGATGTCTATGCTAACCCCCTTAAGAGAATTTAGCTTACTTCCTTTCGATTCAAAGTTAGACTTGAATCTTATCCGTTTCTTTTCTGGGGTTGTGAGTGCGATAGTTCGATTAGCACAATCTAGTACTCCTGCATACTTGGTCATCCAGTCCATTCCAAAAATTACATCCAATCCTTGGGAATCTAGGATTATCAGACTCACTGGAAACTTATGCTTTCCAAATTCTATCACTAGATCACGACATCCAAGACTCACTATCATTTCTCCATCGGGAGAACTTACTTTTATTGGACACCCAATGTTTTCAGTTGGAAACCCATTTCTATCAACAAATGCTTTTGATATGAATGAATGTGATGCACCAGTATCAAAAAGAACAAGTGCTGGAATAGAATTGAGTTTGAACTTACCAGCCACAGCATCGGACTCCTCATAGATTTCTTCCACATTGATGTGGTTCACCTGTCCCTTCTTGAAAGGGTTGGGCTTGTTGGGTCCCTCAACTCTCTTTTCTGGGCATTCATTTTTGCACTTGAAGCATTCAACCTGACTAATATCCTTCTTGACAGGCTGGCTTCCACTACCACTTCCACCTCCATTGTGGTGGCTCTTGTATCCACCCTTGTGATTCTTGTACTTGTCATTTTCATGACTACGGTGATGCTTGTTGTCATGATGACGGTTGTCGTTGTGGTGACTATTGTACTTTCCATGCTTGTGGGATCCAGAACTCCCACTATCATCATAATGGGAACGCTTGTGAGACGATCCCGAGCTGTGCTTGTCAGAGCTGTGTTTCCTCTTTCTGCTTTCAACCTGTTTCATCTTGCTCTCCAAGATGGCAGCCATGTCACAAAGGGACTGGTAGGTGGGGACATAGGACACAGATAACTGCAGATTCAGTTCATCTTTCAGTCCTTCGAGGAACTTCTCTTTCCTTTTGGCATCAGTGTCAAATTCATCCGGTGCATAATGCGCTGTTTTAGATTATGGAATTCCTTATTCTTCAAGCTCATCATTCCGGATGAGATGTGAGATGTATGGAAACCATCTTCAAAGATAGCCCATGTCACATCCTTAATGGGAGTGGTGATCTGGAAGTTATCCCACCAAGTAGCTGCTGGTCCTTCCAACAAGTGTGCTGCAAACCTGACTTTCTCCCCGTCGGTACAGCCGACAATCACCAAATCCTTGTTCACTGCACGTAGCCAATCATTGGCCACCATGGGATCAGTAGTTCCTGAGAACTTTGCAGGCCTCAGTCTTAAGAATCTGGTGAGCATGTCAAATCTTGGTGGGTTGTTATGATTGTTGTTGTTCTGATTCTGCATGAAATTAGTCATCATCTGCATCAGCTGTGCTTGTGCTGTCATCAGCTGCTGCATCTCGGGGGTGACATTGTTGTTGTTCGGGTTGGGGTTGGCACGTCGAGGAGGCATCTATGGTTTCAATAAGTATAAGAATGAGATACCCATAGATTCTTATTATGCACAATACATCACATAGTCAATCACCAATCAAGCATCAAAATAACATGAAGTTCAATGACATAAACAACAAGTTTGAAAAGTAAACACACCAATAGCAAGCCATCCACATGTTGGATGGTCATTGCGACTCAATAATCATAAGCATGGTAAATAAAAGATAAATGAGTAGTCATCACTAGTCCTCTGCATCAACCTCCTCATCGACAAGTGTAAGACCCGCATTCTCGATAGCGGTCTTGTACTCCTCGACATTTGTAGTCAAGGTCTCTACCTTGGCTTTGAGAGCCCTCTTCTATGAACGAAGTCTCTCAATCACACCCTGATGATGCTCGAGCTCGAAGTCCTTGGCCTCTAGTTCTGCAGTCATCTCTCGAATCCTCTTGTTCCTGTCTTGGGCTCTCTTCTCTTGGATTTTGAACCTCCTATCCTGACTCTCAAACTTGGCCTCCATTTCCTTGACTATCTCATCTTGCTCCGCGAAGAGCTTGTCCTTCTGACGAAGCTGCACCTGGAGCTCGTCATTGCTAAGCATGACGTTGGTCCTATCAGTATCTAGGTGCCTAAGAAGAACCTCTAAGTCCTGAAGGTACAGACGAATCAGCTCTGCCATCTCTCTAACAGTATCCTCGAACTCAATAGCCTCACCATCCTCGTCGCGTCTTCCGAAGGCGTGGAAGTGAGTACCTCTAATCTCCCGAGTGTGTCTCCCTAACAGACGCCCAAGTAAATCCTGCATGACTACCTCTAGGCCTCTCTCCTTGTCGGCATGCATAAGCTTGAAGGTGATATCCTCCATGGCTGGCTCAGTCTGGCGTCCTAGATGACTAACCTTGAAGCCCCAAAGGTCCTTCCTCTCAAACTTGGTGAGGGGAAGCATCATGATGCTAGGAAGCGGAAGATTGAGCACACTAGTGAGCTGAATAAGACAAGTGCCAAAACGAGTTCCCTTGAACTCTTCAGCCATGCCGATAGTAACATTAGGCATCTATTTTATAAGATAAGAGAAGTTAGAATCAATCATCAATAGAAAATCTCAAGACAAGCATCAACACACAAGTCATGGCATACATAAATTCATTACAAGCATTCCAAGGTTCATCATAACTTAGACAAAATTTTGGAAATAAAACGATAAGTGTGGTGGTCCAACTAACGAGGTTCATTACAACTCTCACTCTCTAGGCTAAAGGCTATCAAAGCATCCTTCTACAAATAGAGATGAGAAAGAAGATTAGAAAAGTTTACGAGAAGAAAATACAAGTGTAGATATTTTTTCAAAGTGTTGAAATTTGTCCTTAGTGGTTTCTAATCCAATCCTAGGGTTATAATCCTGCAGGCAACATAGTGCTCTGATACCATCTGTAAGATCCCTCCCTTTTAAAGGTAAGGATCCCTGTGATTTCAATGCTAGTCCCTGGATCAATGCTAGCATCCACAGTTTAAGATGAAGTAGATAGAAACAAAGGTCATTATTACATATCATTCCAGAGACAAACATAGTATTTTACAACTCCATGGCCATAGGCCTAATACAATAGTTTAACCATAACAATATAAATAAGTCTTCATCTTCATGTGCCACAGGCAAGCATGTTGAGTATAGACTCATAACCCCTAATCATCATCAGAATAACCTGCAACATCACAAGTTACAGCCACAGTGGGTCAATACATTGGAATAGTATTGGCAAGTGATACCTTAGTAGAATATTAACATCTAGATACTATATGAATTTGGCTAAGTGTATCTTAGGCTTGCTTTGCTCAAAATAGGTTTTACCTATTAGTTGAAAACACAAAGTTTTTCTTTGACAAAACTTTCCCAAGGAACCACCAATAGAAATTGGTGAACCTTCACCCTTGTTCAACCACAAGTTTTAACTTAGAAAATTGGGATGAGGAGATTCTTGATAGCTTCCATGCCTTTATGCTCAAGTTGTCCAATACCAGGGACATGGCTAAGTACTTAGATTCTTCCATCTGCAGAGGTTGTGCACTTTCCCCACAAGACTTGATTTTCACCAAGACAGGACCTTTCAGAAGCCTTCCCTTAGACCAAATGGACGCGCTCCAAACCTATCATCCTACTACCACCAACTGTCGAAATGGCTAAGTTATTGCAACCTATATGATCCAGGCAGAGCCCATAATGCCATGTGGCCGCACTAGAAGCTTCTTAACATTTGGCATCTGAAATCCCTTTGTTCCTGGATGGCTTTCCACAAGTGTGATACACAAGGTGAACCATAGAAATGGGCCTTGTGTAACCACTCAATACAAACCAATCTTTCCATTCCACCTAGGTGTTTCATTCACTTAGTTTTTTTATTAAGCAAAAACACAAGTCAATGACTTAGAAATATTTCACATAGCATGAATACATAATCCACCCTTGGTTGCTACTAGCTAGGCTAAGCATGGCATTAGTAAGCATCTTAACTTAGAGGAAATTCTAACAATTCTACAACTACTAGGATTTCCCAAGCATAGCATATAGATACTTAGCAAAATATTCATGCAAGTCCTATATAAAATATTTCTAATGCATAGGTAAAAAATATTGGGATAGAAACATGAAGCACCACTTTCCTTGATAGTTTGGGGAGTAGCAACAATCTTCACAACCACAATCACTATTAGCACCAAAATCTACACATAAAATAATGGCACCAAAATCAAATAACAAAATATACAAACAAAAATATATGAATGTATGCAAATGCCATGTGATGATTTTTTTACACCAAACAAGACAAGTATACAGTACTGAAACATAAACAAGACCAAGATTCCCAGAATAAACTTTATTTGATCTTTAAAACATTTTTCAAATAATTTCCATACTCAAATTAAGCCTATAAATGTCTTTGCAAAAATAACCATTTTTACGGAGGCAAAACATTAAACACATTGCATAAACAGATAGAATTCTTTCTCCTGATTCCAATGATATATAATTTGTAAAATTTGAACGTGTGGAACAAAAGTTATGAATTTTGCAAGTTTGAATCCTTAATAGATCTAATTGAGATTTTTAAAATAAAGAACTGGCCACGCGTCATGTCCTGATTGGTTGATACTGTTTAGCACCGGATCACACTCGCGGGCCGTTAGGTCTAACTTAACATGCACAGTCCAGATCGACACATACCGCTTCGCTTCAGATCTAATCTTAAGCGCTGGATCTAGATTCTAAGGCTACTGATCAAACGACCACAGACGGGCGGCGCCAGCGGCGGCGGTGCGGTGGCGTGGCTCTGTCAGAGAGGTTGCCGGCGATTTAGATCGCGCGGGGAGGAGTGGAGATGCTTACCCTGCTCGTGGGACTGCAGTGAAGCTCAAGGTGGGGTCAGATACTCGGGGGGCGCACGAACTTGGCTGCTATTGCTCGTCGGAGTGAGGCCCGACGTCGGACACGGCTGTTCGTCGTCGTTGCCGTCATTGTAGATCATGCCAGAGACAAGCAAGTGGTGCGTTAGATGCGGGAAGCAACACTGGTCATGTGAGTATTAGAGAGAGGGCAAGGCGCTCTCAGGACTAACCAGATTTACTCGCCGGAGTTGAGTGCCTTGACGGGTTTGCTCAGTCGTCGATGTTGCCGACGCTCGGGGTCGTCCTAGCACACAGCAGTGGTGTCAATCGAAGCGCAAGGATGCATTGGTTGTTCTGTAGAAGCTAGGAGTCAAGGGGCGCAGAGAGCTCACCGGAATCAGACGTCGGAGTTCATCGGGACATCGGTGAGGTTTGGTGAAATTCGAGCAGCCTGGTGGCGGAGCGAGCGAGTGGTGTGAGGGGAAAGGTGCGGAGAGGGGGGATTAAGTAGCCAGAGCAGGGGCGGGGATTACACACGCATTCATCGCCATTTGGATTTTTGATCTGGATTTTTGTAAAATGAAACCTTCACATTTTTTAGTATAAAACCATGCTGTCTCACCAGACTTGCTTGGTTCCTTTGGAGTTTTAAAAATAAAACAGTGCCTTTACACATGATGTAATAAAGATATGAAAATGGTTTTAAAACCATATTTTGTTTTGAAATATTTGTCCAAGCTTTGGAACACAACCAAACCAATCCCATGAACAAACCATATTGGTTTTAAAACAAATATTCTCTCACTAGAGAGTAGTATTGTATCAATGCTTTGCTTACATAAAATAATAAGCATACAAATGCTTCTGTTTTTGTAATAACTTTGAAAATGAACCTAAAATGATCATGCATGCATGGATGATATGCAAAACTTTGAAAACATGATTTTAGGGAAAAGTGCACCACCTCTCGAGAGGGTAAAACCTAAGTACTTAGCCGTGTCCCCGGTAATGGACATTTTGAGCATCGAAGACATTGAAATGATCAAGGATATCCTCATCCCAATTTCTCTAAAGATAAAACTTTTTGGGTGAACAAGGGAAGCACCTGGTGTGTATCCAGTGTGCCTTGTGTGATGAAATGTTTTGAAAAGAGAAAAACATATTTTCAAAGGATAGGGAAAACTTTTTTATGGAAAGGCCAGCCAAAACTCCACTTAGACAAATATTCATGTACATGATAGACTCTCCATATCAATATGATATCACTTGCCAATACAATTCAAATGTATTAACCCTTGTGGCTGTAACTTATTATGTTGCAGGTTTGTTTGATGTTAGTGAAGTTTGTTGAGTAGGGATTACAAGTATACAAGCAACATGATTGTCTGTGGCATATGAAGATGAAGGGATCCATGCTATATAGTTATATCTGCTGCTTTGTAATAAGATAGCCATATGAGCTATGTAAGTTGTAATGAACTATTTTATTCCTAGTCATAAGTTGTAATATGACCTTTGTTTCTAGATATTACATCTTAAACTTTGGGCGCTAGCTATTCAATCCAGGGACTAGCACTATAAACACAGGGATCTCTACCTTAACAGGTTGGGACCTCTACAGAGGACAATAGAACTTTGATAGGTTGATGAACCTAAGAAACATGTGCTAAGTAGCGAAGCGCTAGAAAGTGTCACGGAGGTTGCCACAATGCTCATGGTTCTCCTGGTTACAAAGGTTGTGATCTCAGAGATTTGAGTTTCTATTGAACCGAGTCGGTCGGGTGACAATCAAATAGTAAGATTTGAAGAACAAGTCGTTATTGTTTTGACAATAATAAAGCGAATACATGCAAAAAAGCAATGATGGGCCCTGACTCCATCAAATGACTAGAAGTCATAAAGAATCCATGATAGTTTCCATACACGAGAAATCAAGTTTTTGAACTTGGAAGACCCTCCGAAAAGGTGTAAGGCCTATGGATCGTATTTGGATCTATAAAGAAACAGACGCGGATGTTTCATATCTATGAAATATTCGACATGTCGGAAAAGAGTTTACGACAATGTTCAAGGAGTTGACTATGACAAGATTTGATATTTCATAGCGATATTTAGTTTGGACAGATTATTGTAGTAACCACTACAATTAATTTTGGTATAGGGTAGTCGAACAAACAAAGCAAAGTTCTTCTAATAGAATGGTTACCTAGGACATGTACATGACACGATCCAAATGGTTTTGTTAATTCAAAGGATGCTAAAAGGGCATGCAAACTTCAATGGTTGAAGTAAGCATAGTAGAGTTGGAATCTTCACCGTGATGAAACTATTAAAAGAGTTTAATTTCATCGGAGACGATGAAGATGCTTGCATTTGCAAGAAATTAAGTAGGGGCGCTGAGACATATTTCTAATACATTATGTGAAAGACATATTGTTGATTGTAAATGATGTATCTTTTATTGACAAAGGTTAATAATTTTATTAAAATTTCATTTTAATGAAAGACTTAGGCATAACCCAAATATTAGGCATCGATGTCTATATGGATATGTTGAGGCGCTAATATGGTTGTGCCAGAAGTACAAAGATGAGATATTGAAAGAGTTCAATATGGAAATGACGAGAAATATTCTTGTCGCATGGAAAAGGATTGAATCAAGATTCAAGTGTATTAACACTTGGTAAGTGAAACAAGATTCAAATCTTTTGACACTTGGTGTGTGAAATCACAAGAATATTTTGATCAATCATACCGTGATATGTACACATCCAGATATGTCCTATGCTCTAAATGTTATGAGCATATACTAGAATGACTCATAAGATAATCATTGGACGATAGTAAGGATATTCTCATGTTCTTTGGAAGAACTAAGAATATATTTATGTAGAGGTGACAAACAGTAAGAAATAGTTCATTGTAAAGTGTTACATTAATACTACTTTTGTCATAAGATACAAAATAAGTTTATATCAATTTAAACTATGGGTGGCACAATGCAATGGAAAGGATATTCCATGATGGATTTAGATGAGTTCCAAAGTTAAGACATTGTGACGGATACTACAACAAAAGGCTAAGTATATGGCTGCTATTGTAGCATCAAAAGAGGGCATTTGTGTCAAGTAGTTTGTAATCAAACTAGGTGTGGTTCATAGCGGGCTAACACTATGAAGATATATTGTACGACAATAGTATCGACATGATTTAACCCCAAGGAACTATTGGTCTCATCAAAAGACCAAATTTATACAATGCCATCTCATTGGAGAATGAATGATGCGTAGAGACACAAAGACATGCAAATACACACGGACCTGAAAGTGTCAGATCCAGAGATTATGTTTACCACTAGAAAATGCGTATATACAACACCCGAAAGCCATAGGTGTTGAATGCGCAAGTTTTTCAAACTAGATTATTGACTCTAGTTCAAGTGGGAGACTAAAGGGAATATGCCTAAGAGGCAATAATAAAGTGGTTATTATCTTATTGCTTGTTTATGACAAATGTTTATTTTGCATGCTATAATTGTATTAATCAGAAAAATTAATGCATGTGTGTTTAATAAACAAATAAAGAGTTCCTAGTTATGCCTCTCATATAAACTTGCTCGTTGATTAACAAGATGATCAAGGTTTCCTGATCATGGACATTGGATATTTTTAATAACGAGGTCACAAAATTGGTGGAATAATGTGATGAACATTGATCCAAAGTATAGTAATACGATCAAAATCATTATGTTTAAATTGCTATAACATCATTACAAAGTAACTTTAGTCCTTAGACCATGAGATCATGTCAATCACTAACACAGGAAGAGTATCTAGATAACATCAAACATCACATTGTAACAGGGTGACTATCAAGGTGGGTTCAGATACTCTTATAGTGTTATGTACAGGCTCATGGATCAAGAGTGGGATTTTTCCATCCAAATTATGGAGAGATATACTATGGGTCCTCTCGGTGATATCACATTGATATATCTTGGAAGCAAGTGATGGGGATCACTATAATGTTATATCATGGGAACAAGAAAAGAGTACATGTCAGTAACGAGATAAAACTAGGTATGGGGATACCTGATGACTGCAAGTGCACAGATCGGTTGTAGCTAGTTTCTAAATAAAGATATCGATCCCACAGGGAGAAGGAGTCTGAAGTCTAAGGATTCTTGAAATAAATACTAAAAATAGAAATGCTAAATAAAGTTCTAAGTGACAAGATAAAATGTGAGTATTTTGTAAAAAGGTGTTTTTGGGTTCTGGAATAAGAGAACAATGAGTAAAGTAAACAAAATTGAATAAAGAAAATAAGTATCGCGTATGTAAAAGAGATTTGAAACTTCAGTGGGAAAAAACATTCTTAGTGATTGACGGATACGCCACTAGCACTATAAAGGGCTAAGGTAAAAATTATTATCATGAACATTCTCAACTCCTCCATGTCAACTTCCTCCTCCACTAGAGAAAGTCCTGCTGCGTCGAATCCTTCCTTGTATTCCTCCAGGCTTGCAGTCAAAGCCTCAACCTTCTCATGTAGCCTTCTCTTCTATGAACGCATCCTCTCTATCACCTTGTGATCCGCATCTAGCTGAAGATCCTCAAGCTCCAACTTAGTCTCCATGTCCTTGATCTTCTTTTTCCTATCCTGGATCCTCTTCTCTTGGATCTTGAACCTCTTCTCTTTCCTTTCAAACTTCTCCTCATCTCCTTGATGCACTCCTCCTACTCCTCGAATGCCTTGTCCTTCTCCTTAAGCTGGACACGTAGCTCATCATTTCCAAGCATCACATTGGTCATATCAGTATCAAAGTGCCTAATGAGACTATCTAAGTCCTAAAGGTAGTGTCACACAGGCTTGATGGTCTCCTTAGTAGCCTCGTCCAACACTATAGCCTCTCCGTCCTCGTCACGTCTCCCAAAGAAATGGAAGTAGTGGTCCTTGAGCTCGGAAGAGTGACGTCCACATAGGCGTCCTATCAGCTCCTGCATGGTGACGTCGAGGCCTCTATCTTGATCATCATGGAGTATCTTGAAGGAAATCTCCTCCGTTGGAGGCTCTTTCTGGCGTCCTGGCTGAGTAACCCTGAATCCCCATAAGTCCTTCCTCTCAAACTTCTTGAGTTCAATTCCCCTGATGGTAGGGATTGGGAGAGAGAGTACGTTGACAAGCTACAAAATACGAGTCCCAAAGCAAGTCCCCTTGAACTCCTCGGCAATTCTATAAGCAAAGATAGGCATCTATGCACAAGATGGAGAAAAATTAGAAACAACACAAGTAAAAAGAAAAACATAAAGTAGCAAAAAAAATCCAAAGTCATTCAACAAAACATTAATCCACACAAGTCATGCCATACATTATTCAATCACAAGCATCAAGGTTCAACCACATCTTAGACAAATTTTTGCCATACCACATAGGTCGGTATGATCAAATTATTAACGCGAGAAAACTCCGAGTGTGGTGGTACAACTATAGGATACATGTCCTTCACTCACTAGTCAAGGTAGCTATCTAGGCATCCTTGGTAGCAATCTGCTTGTCTTGATCACAAGACTCACATGCTAAGTCTATAATATCCCTCCTTAGATGTTTTATGGTGGTCTCTAAGTCTTGGGTATGTTTTCTCTCCTCTCTAATATCATTCCGAGTGTTGAGCATTCTACACTTAAGTCTTTCTCCAAGTTCATCAATGGCATTCCATGCTGCATTCCTTGCAGAGTCAAAGAATGACATATGCATTTCAGAGTTGGTGACCATGCAGAATCCTGACTCATTGTGGTTATTGTAACATCCCAGCATTTAGGAACTAACGAAGGGTAGATTTAGGAATTTGGAATGTTGTATGCATTCATCTGTGAAAATGTGGGTAAAATTTTCGCCAAATAAAAACCTTATGTGATCAAGGTTTCTTTCATACTTTTAGATTAGGTTTAGTTTTAAAGGATGATTGCTATAGACCTTGATATGATCTTTGAGGAATTATGTGTTTTGGAAAATGAATTTGAATTTTAAACTTGAGTGTTTGAATTATAATTCAAATGAATTGGGAATAAGATTTGAATCTTGATTAAATTAAGAGTTAATTATTGTAACTCAAACTTTATCTAAAGAAAACAATTAAGAATATGAAAACTTATTTCATTTTTTCATTCAATAAATAAGTTACAAAAGTATAACTCATTGAAATTATTCAACAACTTCACAATAGTAAATAAATAAAGAATAAGAATATTTCTTTATTAATAATAATATAATCTTTATTACAGAAGAATAAAATTAAGATTACAAAATAATAAAATGAAAATTACAAAAGAATAAGAAGATTACATTAACTATTCTATAAGGAAAACCTAAACTAAAATCTTCATCTTCAAATCTGTACCTGCAAGACAAACACTAATAAAACAATAATAAGGTTAGAGTTAGAATTGTTTTTCTCTCAGACATGTCAGTGAGGTGCACTAAACAAGTTTATCATTGAGAAATTGTAAAAGGGGAAGTTTCACCAATATGAAAGAATTTATCTTTCATAAATTTTAAGCCAAAAAGGGGTCAAATTGATAGCAAGGAGGGGCAAGTTCACCAGCCAGGTAAAAGTAATCTGATCAAAGTAACTTTCAAGTTCAAAGCATATCCACAAGTGCACAACAAGCACACAAGCAGGACACACAACTAAATGCATGTGGTGTGCTGTCAGCTTCACAGCACAGCCCAAACTCACAAAACCATCAACACAGCCGTGGAGAGGCACTAGTGTATCTCTTCACTTCTTACACACAAGAACAGCCAGCAGCTAACCAAGCACAACAGCCAGCAACCAAACTAACCAAAGCCAAGATCTCATCACCATGATGGTGACATAAGGAGGGGGAAGGATCAGGTGGACATCAAGATCAAGTCCAGGATCTATGAGGAGCAGGATATCTCAAGGTCAAGCACAGGAGTTCAGCAAAACTAGATCAAGATCATCACCCAACTCCATAATCATCAGTTTTTACGGTGAGAATCATAAAACCCTCACATGATCAAATCATATTATCTAGAGAGAAGCATGTGTTGTTTTATGAAACAAACTCTCAGAAAACACCCAAGTGGGGTGAATCCATCATTGAGATTTTAAGCTTTAAAAGCAAAGAGCAAATTACAAGGATCCAACCAAGACTTAGAACAACATCATTGATTTGGTTATCAAGCTATATATTTCAATTCAAACACAAATATATCTAAGATTTAGATTCTAGGCACATCCCTAAGTTAAGGGTAGCACCTTAGAAGCTAATCTTTTGGATCTAGATAATGACCAAGCATACTATCATTTTTCTCCAAGCTTTGATTCAAGAAACAATAGCTGGTACCACTACCAGGACTATCTATATGAATCAACTAGATAAGGCCTAAAACCCTAATCCTCAGACCAACATCATTTGTCTTAGGGATTTCAGAAAAGAGCATTTCCATTTATCTTTTAAAGCTAATCTTGTCTTAAGCTTAAACCCAATCAAAGGATTAGAATCAATCTTGTGTGCCATACCAAGATGGTGTCACAAAAACAATTCTACATGAATCAGGATAAACATCTAATCATCATAGATTCAAGCAATTAACTTACTAATCATTTTCCTGTTAATACAGGAATCATAATCAGGATATTCCTATGTTAATCTTCACTGTTTGAGATCATGCCACACATTAATTCTCAAACCAACAACACTAAGACAGTGGTTTCATCACACCATAATCATGATCATAAACCAAGAAATGACAGTGGAAAGTTATCAAGCCACTGACTTTACCAAGCATGGATTCCAAAGCAACTATACCATCTGAATCATATGCAAACCAAGTATAAAATCATCTAATAAGCCACCAGAACCATTATAGTTCATCTCAAGCAACAAGCCTTAGGCTAATAACCATTTAACATGCTTACAGACCATCCAGACATGATCTAATTCATCCAGTATAGGATCAATCATAGGATAAGAACCCTAAATGGAATAAATCATCTTAATCAAAACAAGACAGTAACTAGAGAGGTCACTGCCAACATCTAGCATCGGATCAGCAAGCATAGAGAGCACTAGGGGAGAGGAACATAACTCACGAAAGGTCCTCGCTGAAGACTAGAAGAGGAAGCAGAGGTGGCCGACGTCCATGGCGGCACGGGGAGCACCCCAGGAGGGGCGCTGAAACCCATACATCGCCACAGCGGCGACCATGAACACGCATAGAGGTGAGGAGCATCACCACGACGCACGACGGTAGCGACAGCACCAGGATCCACGCTAACCCCCAAACCCTAGGGTTCGGGACGGCATCGCGGGAGAGCCCTATACTCAAATATAATTGGATAGAAAGGATGGGCGTAGTCGACAACCTCCTACCGCACCACGGCGGCGACCAGAACGGTCCACGACGGCGGGAATCATCGGCGGCGACATCACCGACCACGAGGTCAAAGTCAGAGGAGGAAAGGAATGAGCTCGAGGGAGAGAGGCAGCAGGGGAGTGGGATGAGTTGGGCCAGACCCTTTCGGGGTGGCTATTTTGACTATGTCTAATGGGCCACTAGGGCCCAATAAGAATAAGCCAGCCCAGAAATCTTTTAAGGCCTATTCTAATAAATAGGAAAAGACCAGAATACCCCTGAACTTAATTAAATCCTAGAAAATAAAATAAAAGTCCAAAAATTAATAACAAAGTATTTTTGGATTCACAATAACCTACACTATCCAAATAAATAATATATAAAATTTCAGACATTTAAATTTTAATAAGAATTTTGTAATTTATATATTCCTTATGGAATTTTACAAAAAAGTTGAAAGATGATAAAAATAAATAAAAATCACTTTCATTATATATTAATATTGTATATTTTTGAAAAATACTATAAATATTTAATAATTTTTTTAATGTTTAATTGATAATTCCTAAAAGAATTATTAAATCAATCAAAGTCAAATAAAAGGAAAAATAAAATAAAATAATTCAATATATGTATAAATATTAAAAAGTAATATTTATAAATCCTTTATTATTAAAAATAAATTTGTATAATAATAGGGTGAATGCATATCAAGTTAAATGATGCATTACATTATTGCATAATCATTTTGCTTCTTTAAATATTGTCCTTACCGGGCAATAATGATGTTTTTGTAGACATAGAAGCTCAAGGTGTAGTGCAAGCATCAGACTTCACTAACTTGCAATCACAAGGCAACTTCATCACTTGCTCATGTCCTTTGAAGAGTCTTTATTGAAGTATTTGCAAATTGTGTGTTATCATATATACTATAAAAGAAAGAAAATATTATTTTCACAAATAAAGAAATCATAGATATCATCCTAAGTGATGATATAATGGAGCAGTAGAGCTTAGAGTTCTATTTGCAACAATGATGATCAAGTAGGGACTTAATAACCCCTTACATAAGTGATTCTAGCAATGTATATTACGCGTTAGCCATGAGATTTGGAATGGGACAGAGAAGTCAGTTGTATCTTCTTTCTCTCGCATGAAGCCGGATGTGCAGGTCGTGGCTGTTATCCTCGTAGCTTGCATATTAATTGGTAATTCATAGAGGATAAGAAGCATATGGGTGGGGACCCTCATCATCCCACGATAGTTCTGGCATCTAACGATTTGTACAAACCATTGCCGTAATTCATTATGTGGGCATGGTGTACACCAAGGAGGCATGCAAGGTCGTGAAGGGGGCAGTGATTGGCTTGGACCAACTACTAGGCCCCACATCATGGAATTATGGACGGGAAAGTACGCCCGATTGTGCAACAAAGAGTTGATCTCTCATGGGTAAAGTAACGCACCTCTGCAGAGTGTAAGAATTGTAACTTGTTACTCCCTATAGGAGCTGCGAACGCGGCAGGAAAGGAACTCCATGAAAGTTCTGGTCAACCTGTGAAGGCTGATTGTGATATTTTTTCAGAATAAAATCAATCTTTGAAGAAAGATTTACAAAAATTGCATAGTGCCAAGGATTTATAATCTGAGGTGGTAGTTAGAGCATAAAACTTCCCGCCTTGCATATAATGAACTTGTTGGGTAACGGTGTTACTCATTCTTTCCTTTGATCCCTTGCTTAGACTCTGAGGATCCCAAAGACGTGCCAATGTATGCAGCCGAATGTCAAGAAGATGTGTTTTATGAGGAACCCAATCTGTCCGGAGGTGTTGAAGGAGTGGATTACGAAATCCGTTACGGTGTCGATGATAATGAGTCCAACTAAGTATCCCTAGTTAGTAGTAACCAACGGAGCCGAGCAGCATGAACTCTATAGAATAAGCTGCTGAGCTCAACTCCTAGTCGAAGTTGCTACTTTTAAATTCCGATGAAACACTTTATAATTTGGTTTGTAAGTTGAAACTTTTGGAAGTCTTGAACTTCCGGTATTGTAATAATAATGTGTGTATTTTTGTAATATGGACCCGCAATGTTTCTGTTGTACCACTCTGAGGGATGTGATATTTACGGAACGATGTTCTGTGGATGTCATGTCAATGACTATAGTGTACTACATGCAGTGGTATGCTGGGTCACCGTAGTTATCCTCCTTATTTTTATATAAGTGGAGCTGCACCCACCAATACTCTTCTCCTTCATCCATCACTAGAAATCCCTTGTACACGGCTTCACCATTTATACCCAAGCTAATCATGAGGTTCTTGAGTGCCTTGGGAAACTCAGTCTCACATTCTAGCGTCATAGTCATCAATGGTACCTTCCTGATGGATTTGTTGATGGCGGCCATCTACAAATAGAGATGAGAAATAAGACTAGGAGAGGTTTTACGAGATGAAAAGAGGCAAGTGTACAATTCATAGAGATGTTGCATTTCCCTAGTGGCTTTCTTAATATAATCCATCTTAGGGTCACAAACCTATTGGAAACACAGTGCTCTGATACCATCTATAAGATCTCACCCAATAAGGTAGAGATCCCTGTGATTGCAATGCTAGTCCCTGGATCAAATTGCTAGCACCCACAGTTTAAGATGAAGTACACAGATACAGAGGTCATTATTACATCACAAATCTAAGAGTACAATAGTTATTACAACTCATTTAGCCCAAGGCTAACTTATTAGAGTACTCATTACATAACATAATAATAAAGTCTTCATATTCATGCGCCACAAGCAAACATGTCGAGTGTAGAATCATAACCCTACTCACCATCAGAGTAACCTGCAACATGATAAGTTACAGGCAGAAGGGGTAAATACAGTTGGAATTGTATTGGCAAGTGATACCATAGTAGTGTAGCAGAATCTAACAACTACATGAACTTGGCTAAGTGTGGATCAGGCTGGCTTTGCTCAAAGTAAGATTTATCCTACTAGTTTGAAAATACTAAGTTTTGTTTTACAAAACACCAAGGAACCACCAATAGATATTGGTGAACCTCCACCCTTGTTCACCCACAATTTATAACTTAGAGAAATTGGGATGAGGAGATTCTTGAACCGTTTCAATGTCTTTGATGCTCAAAATTGTCCATAACCGGGGACATGGCTAAGTACTTAGGTTTACTCTCTCGAGAGGTGTTGTACTTTCTACACAAGACTCGACATGCATCGAGACGAGACTTTTCAGAAGCAATCTCTTAGACCACCATGGACGTGTTCCATCCTATCATCACTACCACCATATGTCCATCTGGCTGAGTTTTTGCAACTTAGTGGGTCAAGGCAGAGCTCATGTGCCATGTGGTTGCACTGGAAGCTTCGCGACACAAAACATCTCAAATCTCTTTGTTCCTAGGTGGCCATCCACAAGTGTGATACACATGGTAAACCATATAAATGGGCCATGTGTAACCACTCAACACAAACCATACAAGTCCCAAATACACCCAGATGATTCTTTGACAAAAGTTATTTTCTTAATCAAAAATATATAAGTATACATCTTTCCATAACATCATAATATGAATTTATTTCCACAAATTCTATTAGCAAGACTAAGCATTCTAGCATATGATGTCTCCTAACATAGGGAAAATACTACCAAGATATAGTCTATAAGATTTCCATAGCATAGCAATATACTTGAAAACTACCATGCAAGTCCTACCAAAATAATACTAATGCAATAGGTAAAATAATAGGACATAAGATGAAATATCACTTGCCTTGGTAGCTAGGAGAATAGTACAATCTTGACAATCGCACACTTCACAATCCACACAATCTACACAACAAATTCAAACAACAAAATATATACCAATCAATGTAACACTCAAAAATAATATGGATGCATGCAAAAAACGCAATGCGGTGATTTACACAATTTTAAAACTAAACTCTACAGTACAGAAGATAAATTATACAATCTAAAGTCTAAAGATCACAAAAACCATCTAAAAATAATATACCAAATATTTGTTTATAGCCAAATAGGCCTACAAATGTCTCTTCACAAAACTCAAATTTACAGAAGCAAATGATCAAAGTAAGGCCATAGAAATAAATTTAATATTTTTCTGAATCCATAGACATCTAATTTGTATTTTTCTGTTTTTTAGATTAAAACTTATGAATTTTACAAGTTTAATCAACTAATAAATCAAATCTGGATTTTAAAACAAAAACCCAGACACGCGGCGCCATCTGATTGGCCCATACCGGTTAGTGCGGATCACGCACGCGAGCCGTCTGATCTAAGTGGGATCGTGCGGTCCAGATCGCACGGTATCCTTTCGCGCTGGCTTCTAATCTAAACCACTGGATCTAGATCCAGCGGATCTAATCGCATTGGATAGAAAGTGGCGGCGCAAATGGCGAGCTCGGAGGCGGCACGTTTGTCGACGGTGTTCCGGCGAGGCCAGGGGTAAAGGGGGTGGCTCAGAGGGTTACCAAGGTCGCGAAGACGAGGTGGATGCCGTGGTGGTCGCGAACAAGGGCGGAGCTTGTCGTCGGGTGCTCGCACAGGTTGATGAAGGCGAGCTCCTGGTGCACAAGAGAGCAAGCGGCAAGAATCAGGAGGTGCGGGAGAGGATAGAGAGCATGACTGTACGAACCAGAGGGTAAGGGGGGGTCAAGGCTCACCACAATTGGTCGTCGAAGCTCGTTGGAACGGCGGCGGTTTGAGGTGGAATATGCGTAGCCTGGCGGCGCTCAGGGGTTTTGGTGTGGGGGGAGTGGAGAGGGGGCCGAGGGGGTTAAGTATCAGGGCTCGGGGGATAGAATTACGCCTATAATCAAGAGGATTCAACGCGAATTGATTCGGAGAAACGGCAGCGGCGGAGCGGGTTCTCACACGGGGATTTGGGGACGACGAGCTAACGTGGCGGTGGAGTCCATCTGTCAGTGAACGGGTGCGGTCGCGCGCGGTATGAAACATAGGGGGATAAGGGTATGCCGGGTGGGCTAGTTGGGCTGCAAGTTGGGCCGCGCCAGTTAGCAGGTAGACTTCTTTTTTTCCTCAAAGCCTTTTTCTTTTCTGTTTTGATTTTCTAAATAAGATTTGAACTATCAAAACAAACCAAAATTTTGTGGGATGATTCTAGTGTCTAAAAGTGTTCTAAACACAACAAACCACTCCAAAACATTTTGGGGTACTAAAATAAAATAAAAACAAAATCTCTACCCTTTCATATAAAAGGGTTTTAAAACTAGGGTTTTGCTAGGTTTTAAAGCTTGAATTGTTTTCTGCAATACACACATGCTATGATGATATGAATGCAGTTGAGAATGTTTTGGTTGAAGGAAAATTGGGATGTTATAAATAAAATCTCAACTACAATTATCTTCACATATGTGTGCATGTTTATAAATGGATAACATCACAAAGACATATGCCCATAAAGAAACAAGCACACACTAGGAAGATATACAATAAAGCACATGAAAGAAAAAATAAAGTCATAACATATACCAATAAGATTTTTGCTTCAAATCATGGCCAAAGGCCCACATATATCTTATTATACATTAATAAATTTCAAACACCAACACACCCCATACGTTACAACTATCACCAAGGGAAAGAGATAGTTGGAATATATGGAGAAAGGCAACAAGTATCACAAGAAGAATCAACTAGTAAAATCTCACTATTGCACATGAGAGAAGTTGAGGAAATGATATGCAATAAGATGGCTATATTGACATATTTGGGATTGGTGAATCATATGCATGATTTTGTATAATCCCAATTATATGCACTCATCTCAACTTATACACATTCGCAATAGGGAGCTCTCTTAACACCAAGGCTAGAACCACCACAACTAATTATATGCATAGTGACATCACCGTTAATCCAAATTAAATCCCGCACATACAGTCGTATTACCCTTTCTCTCACTGGGGTTTCCATCCTACAGATTAGTCATTACTCACACTCCCTATACCTGGATCAATCCTCGGGGTCTTGTGTACCTTACAAGTCCTTAGATATAGGAAAGAGAGGATACAATAATCATAATGTTATACAAACTAATACACGATCCCATCTATGATAAATAACATGCACAAACTACATGGTTATGCCGAAGCCCTTAGCACAAGGAGAATTACTCAAACATAGAGATGACATCAACAATCATAAACATTGTAACGGAAATCATGAGATTGATAGTAGTAGTCTTACAATGTCAACAATTGGATATGAGATCTACTATTACAAGTGGTGGACTATGGATATGGTGGTGGAGAAAGGTTGTGAGATTGGATCTAGATCTATTCCTCCGACGGCTCTTCGGTGCTGTGGTTTCGGATGGCTTGGTGTAGTCGGGCACCCTTTTCTCGTCACGAGAGGTATCTTTATATAGGGGTCCCTTCATGAAATTTGTTTTGTTTGACCTAGCGTGTTGGTGGAAACTATATGGCCGAAATTTTATTCCCGCCATATAGTTGGTCGTTAAACCTTCGGTCTCCTCTTCACGACCCCTGGTTTCTTTGGTTTGTTGGAAATATCGTATCTTTGACTTTAATATTGTGATTACCATAATCAACCGCCATTTCCTGCGCAGGAAAAAATAGAAAGAAAGGACTGCATACCCCTTTGACCATTAGGCATTAGTGGCAGGTTTTAGAGAGATATTTCACCAAAAGTATGAATAATATCAAATTTAAATGTGGATGTGGATGGATATATTTCACAGGCATCAACCTCCCCAAGCTTAAACTTGATCGTCCTCTCGCAAGAAAACCAAAATCAAAAAGAAACTCAACATTTAAACTGAAATGACGAGATGATGATCTTACTCATGATAGGTAGTATCATGTTTCCTCCACTCTATTAAACTGAAAATCTCAACATAGATAGAGTAACGGCAAGAATATCATACGGGTTTTAATGAATCCTTATAGCACAACAAGGTTATTGTTAGCATGGATGATTCAAATGAGTAAACTCTATTCCATGTCAAGTAATCAACTCATAAGCTTTCCTTTGAACAATAAAGTATAATTATGTAAAATTGAAAGTGTGAGAGTTTGTCATGAAAATCATATACACTAAAGTATCTCAATTCTCCCACATCAATAAGTCAAGACTTTTCAAGCACTACTTTTCTATTCATCGTCCTTGAATAATTTTAGTTCTTAAGTAATTGAGAGCATGCCAAAAAATTAATTAGTTTATCGGGCTGTGATGGACACTCGTGGCATTACCAAGGTTTTTGTTCCTTTTGCATAATTATTACTCATACCAGCCAGAGGAGTGATTCCATCATGAAGAAAGCTACACGAGAATGCCAAGAATCTTACCCATTATAGCATTGCTTCTACATATGTTTAATCAACTCATAGCCGAAATCTAGGAGTTTCCCCCATGAAGATCGTCCGTAAGCTAGCGGAGTTGTTGGCATCCCATGAAGTTTGACACGCATAAAGCTATATTATTCTGATGATTCATAATTCAAACTTTGGAATGCTCACAAGAACCGCTAAACATTAATTCAGTTGAACAAATCCTTTCAAATAGAGCTATCAAGTCAATTATTATTTCCATGGTGTTGAGTGTATCTAGGAATAAGCTTTCATGACTAAGAACTACAACACCCAAGCCTTCAATTGTGAGACTTTTTGTTATGACAATTGTTTACCAAATTTTTAGGAAAGACTTGGTTAACTACAAGAGCTGGAACAAAACATACTCAACTAAATACCCATGCTAACAAAATTTTTCTCCAATATAAAGACTCACTCCAGCAATATAATGTCTTAACATTTACTACTAACTAGCATGGGTTTCTCAAACTTCAAAAGTGGGGAGTCATAAGGCATACCTCTCATGATTGGTTTCACTTCTCTCTTCCCTTTTGATTAGTTTCTTGGAAACTCAAAGCCAACCACTCTCCCGCAAATATGCCAGAACCACAAGGAGAATAGAAAAAAATAAAAAGGGAAAATAAATATAAATGGAAAATAGTTTTGTTGTTTTTAAGAGAGGGAGTTAAATAATAGAAAATTGGCAGCAAAGCTCGGCTTGAAAATCTCGAAATCAAATAAAATAACTAAAGATAAAGTGTTGGGGAAACCAACACGAGTGCTTATAAACTCAAATTAAAAGTATAACCTCGAAATATTAAAAACAAACACCAAATAAAAATAATAGGGAGACTTCCCCAAGCTTAGGATTTTGCAAGCCCTTTAAATCACTGTGATGGCAGGAAAAAGTTGTGGCTCTAGTTCGAAAATTGAGTTGATAAATTACTAGTGTTTTCTCGGAGGTTAAGGGCGATATTATGCATCCCCTCCATAGTTCCTCCAAGTTCTTGGAAATCTGGATATCTAGCTAACCGGTTTGGTGGCTTCTCCTCTTGATCAGGAACTTCTTGGTCCTCATCCTCATCCGGAATCTCTTCCTTGGGTTGGTGTTGTTCAAACTTCACATCATATAGCAAACGCCCTTCATCGATAGAGAAAAGACCATTAGGCAAAGGAACGGGGTAGAGACGCCCAGCTCCTGCAATATGCAAGTAATAACCACCACCTCTCCTAGTGAGCATTCCACGAGCTTTTAAAGTAGAGAAAGCAACACATCGCTCACCTAGCAATGGTTGCAACTCACCTAGGTCTATGCCCAAGGAAATGGCAAGCACAGTGATGACGCCTCCACATGTGATTGGGCCTTGGCTTTGGGAGGATTGGTGCTCCAAGTAGCGCACAAGAATTGCGCCCAAGTTGAGTGACAAGTTGTTGTTGAAAGAAGCTTTTGCAAGGATCAATATGTCCTCCTCACTGAGTCTTGTAAACTCATTTCATGCCTGTAAGGTGTTAGCAATAACATAGAACAAATAGCGAATAGCAGGATGCTGAATATTCTTTCCCTTGTTGACTCTAGAAGTGAAACTCATTCTATTATAATAATGATCTAGGGAAGGATGCATGTCATCAAAAGATGCACGTAAAGCATTAACATCATTGTTTGGTAAATTAAAACAATTGCACCATTCATCAAGTGATAATGTATAATTGTTGTTCATAAGTCGGAAAGAAATCATGTCCTCTCCGTGCCATGCTTTAACAGTGCTTTTAAAAGAAAATTAAAGAGTTAACCGGCGATAAGTAGGCGCATCATGATATACAAAATTTTACAGGCCAACTCTATTGCAAAGTAAATTGAAGTCATTATAAATACCAAGTTGATTCAATATAATGGGACAAGCCCACTTGGTTGTCTTCACTTCTCGATTCTTGATCCTGTTGAAGCGATCACGTTGGAGCTCATTCCTAAATTGTCGTGGGAATGGCCACGGCAGATGTTGCGATTGGCAGCGAGTAGTAGAATGAGGGGCAAGGGCGGCCATCCATCTGCAGTGCGAGATGAGGGAAAAGACACAGGGATTTACCCAGGTTTGCCCCCGGAGAGTAAATACCTACTCCTGCTAGATTGTATTGATGAGAGAGTACAATGGGCGAGCTCGGCGGCTAGAATGTGAGTCGAAGGGGTGTATGATGGAATGTAAGTTCTATACGTGCCCTAGGAAGGTTTATATAGATTCACCTCGCTAGGGTTTACAGATCTACAACCGAGTTGGATAAGGACTCTGAGGGTTTTGACCCAATCCGACTGGGCCTTCAGCTTCTAGTCGCCTGGTTCCTTCTTGGGTCACGATCCAGTCGCCGTCCTGCAGGCCCACTCGCTGGCAGTATGAACCAGTAGGAAACGTCCTGCTGGGTACACCCCACTCGGCATATCCCCATCAGTAGTCCCCAAGGTCGTCGTTGATTCGTCGCAGGTGTTATTTGGCAGTCGAAGTATTCGGGTCCAATTTGGATGCCCAGTCGAATCAGCGATGGACTCCTTCAATGAGGGAAGGAATCTTCAACATGCATCCTCAGTCGCAATAACAGCGACCAGTCGAATCGCCAATTTGGCAAACAGTCGAATCGCAGTCACGGCGAATGGGTCGACGAGTCGAGTAGACAAAGTTGGACCGCCAGCCTGGTCAAACTAGCTGTTGGGTAATCCAATGGTAATATCGGCGTAATCACCGCGTGGTAACGGCTCCCCGAAATTGGTGGGAACCAACCGCTATATAAGGAGAGTGACGGGTGAGTTGCGAGCATTCCTCACATTTCTTCCGACTCCACGCTTCCTTCAACCTTCTATTCCCTCGAGAGATACCCAGATCAATCTAGCTATCCCAGATCCTCGAATCGATGGCGCCCCCGAAGGAATTGTGGAGGAGATCCAAGTTTACCAAGGTGCTTCTGAAGTCCTTCGAAGACGCATGGATTCTCCGTGCCAGGAGATGGCGGATCCCCGCGGTAGAGAGGTGGAGCCGAATCCGCGAGCCGGCGAGTTCATATGCTTCACTAGCCATCTCGAGAGGGGGCTCAGCTAACCCTCCTCGCTCTTCTTCCGCCGATTTTGCACGTACTACGACATCTAGCCATCAGGTCTGGGGCTGCGTGTTATCTGGGCTGCCACCCATACTTCTCCTGAGGCAAGAGTTGTTCCATGGGCGGATCGGTCACGAAGGGGCAGGCGGCCCGATGCTGGCAGCGGGCAGCCTTACCTTTCAACTGAAGTCCAAGGCCTCCTTCATTGACCTCATGCTACCAAACAAGGCAGCGAACGAGTGGAAGAAGCACTGGTTTTATTCAGCGAGTCGACTCAAGATGGCGAGGTGTCACTCCCGATGTATTCCGACGAGCGGCCCGAGCCGTGCCGGCTCCAAGTTGCCAAACTTCCGCATGACCAGCGGATGGTGGTCGACGAGATGCTGACGATGATTCGTCAGCTGAAGAAAGACGGGATCGAGACCATCCATTTGTACAATTGCTGGCTCAGGCGGCGACTGGTGCCCCTAGCCAGTCGTGCTCACTAGATGTATGAGTACACCGGTAAGGACGGCGCGACCAAGGCCTAGCACTGCCAAATGGAAGGCCGACGATTACGCCCTCGCACTGAAGAAGATCACTGACACGGAATACCGCGACCCGAAGGCTGGGATCGCCCCATACACCAAGAAGCGCAAGGCGCCACCGGCAAGTCTACTTTTCCTTGTCTATTTCGCAGTCACAGAAATGCAATCACGGTTTATCCACCACGTGTTGTTTTTTCAGCTGTTCCAAGTGGTGGAAGGTTGGCTCCCTCCCGCTAACGACGAAAACTCGAACGAGGCTGCCAAGGACCAGAGCGAGTCCTCCTCTGACAAGGAGAATGATGGAGACAAGACGACGACGATGATGACGATGACAACGAGGCCATGGAGGTCGTAACACCCATGGTTCGGAAGAATCGCGGGCAATGGCAACGCGAGTTCGAGGACAGCAAGAGCCTCGAGGGTCACGGCGGGGGCAAAGACGAAGCCCCATAACATAGTTCATGGCGTGTGGCTACGCCGTCAAAAAGGAAGTCACCGAAGAAGAAGAAGGAGGCGCCTAGGGTGGTGTTGCCGCCTCAGTCAGTGAGTAGCTCCGATGCGACTATCGCAGCTGATTGAGCCGGTGCTGGAGCATCGACGAAGGCGTCTGAAGCATCCTGTGTGGTCGTGGTAGAGGATGAAGTGCTGCTGGTATCGCTTCCACCACCGTTTTCGGCAGTCACGGGCCTCGGGGCCGCTCCAGCCATAGAGGCGTCTCCGTCGAGGAAGGCACCCGCGTCGACCGGAGGGGAACTTCCCGCTGCCGCGGCCTCGTCAACGAAAAAGGCTTCCGTGTCATGGGCTCCGGCCCTGTTTAAGACAAGCATCAGTCAAAAGCTGGGCCCGGAACTGGAGAAGCCGGCACACATCCGCACCGGCCTGCGCTACATCCCAGTCGCCAGGTAAATGTCTTAGCGAGTCGACTTGAATCGCTAGTTTGTAATTGTTGTTTGATTTCTTGACTATTTATTTTTGTAGGACTGGCCTGAAAAAGATCGGTCACCCCTCGGTGGCCAAAGTTCCAGTAGATGCCGCGGGGGCGGAAGCTGGCCCCTCGAAGAAGAGGAAGGGCAATGAAGGCAAGGCGCCCACAGAGGGCGCGAAGAAGATGAAGCGCGACAAGGTCGTCTCGATTTCAGACGAGCCAGTCAATGCCCCGAGTGGAGCTCTGACTGGAGTGGATGCGGCTGTGAAGGCCGTCGTGGACGCGGGGTCGCAGCAGGTAGAACCAACGGTGCTGGTCAGGTCATCGGGCCCCTCGACGAGTGATTCGGGAGCAATGGTGGCAACCTTCCCTCACTTCATGGCGAGGGCCTCCACCGTGAGTTTCTCGGCGCAGACGTCCCAAGTGCCCAAAGCTTTGGGCTCAGAAGTTGAGAAATGTCGCGGGCGCACGCCTCTTGTGCTGCCGTCGGTGGACGCGGTCGAGCTGCACAACATGCTGGGCGCGGCTATTCAGGTATGTCCAGTCCCTGAGGATCTGGTCGCTGAATTTCAGCGGGAAGATGTAACATCCCAGCATTAGAGCTTAGAAATAAGCTGAACCCAGATGTGTGCATTGCATTCATGCATAGAAAATCCGAATAATTTTTGCGCTTTTGAACAAAACTTGTCAAAGTGATGGAAGCTTCTCTCAACTTGATGGAATTGAAGTAGATCATCAAGTTGACTGCGATAAGTTTCAATATGACCTTTGCTAAAACCTTATTTTGGGTAAACATGATTTGATCTAGGGTATATCAAATATAATAAAATTAAACCATAATGCATTGCTTAATGATTAATATATGATCCTTAAGGGATCATATCATAATATTCATCACAAAAACTCATGAATACCAAGTTAAGACTACAACTCAAGTAACAAGAATTTAATAACTAACTATTGATCTATTCAATCCTTATCTATTTCTACCATGAGGAACATGGTAACACTTCACCCTAACTCTTTAGTTAGGAAGGAAACCCAGCCAAAACCATACACCACATATCTTTCTTTCCATATCAATCCTTACCATCTCTATTGAACCCTATTCTCATATTTGTTGTTCATTAATGTTGAGTAATCAACTATTGATTCACCAATTCTTAACCCATTAGTTATTAATCTATCAACTCTTGTCCATATCAAAGCATTCACTTAATGCCTATAAAGAAAGAAGTAAGAAGAGGTAAGTATTAATGCTAGTTTTGGATATCATCTATAGGATGGGAGTGATTGAAGGGAATCAAATCAATATGGTAATTGAAGGAGTTAATTCACTCCTGAATGGATAGAAGAGAGTATATGGACTATATATTTGTATGGTAACAAAGAAGATTACAAGGATGAATATTGAAGAAAGATACCAAGGAGTAATCCTATTGGATTAAGTGGGCATAGTCCATGAATAACATCCCGTAATCCAATAGAGATACTAAGAAGAGAATTATAACATAACTTTAATGTTGTATTGATAAAGTCCTTGGTTAGCCAACTAGAAACATAAACCATAAAGGATCAAAGGATTATAATGATCATGCTTTAGTCACCAAGATTGAATGCTTATATCATGTATAAGTGACATTAGTGGATAAAACATGATTGAACCCTAGTATAGATATGTTATCCTAAGTTAGCCATGACAAGTCACCATGATATGATGTAAAGTTTGTATATAAGATGTTGGAGTTAAGTAGATATAAGATAGTATAATTAAGCTGAAGCTAGAGTATCATGGAGTTATTCAAGTAGTGTTATTCCTCTTAAAGAATAGTAAGACTTTGAGAAAGAGTAGTTTGATATATACATCTTCTAGAGTAATAGTAAGGATAGCTGATTAAGGAAGAGTATGAATGGAGTTAGAAGTAACTACTTGTTGGATTGGAGGTTATCAGTAGTAGAGTAGTTGATATAACCAAATATAGATATGAGAGGATTAGGAAAGGTTTTTAGTGTCAATCTCATTGGATTTATAAATAGATTTAGAAGAATTAAAGATGGATAAGAATATTCTTGTGTAGCAAAGCTCATCATGTTAACGCATAGTGATGGATATGAAGAAGTAATATATCTAGGAAAGGAATTCCTTAATTAGAAGTCAAGAATTATGAAATATGGAAGATAGGAATTCTTGGTAAACAGTCAACTTTAAATCTTTAACCAAACATAATATCCATTTCATATATTTGATCAATCATCTTATTTCCATAATGCTTTATAGGAATATTTTCGTATATTAAATCACTTAAGCACATCTTTTTCATTCCCAATCACCATAACCATATGTGCTTACTTCATAGGAGTATCTTTATCAATCCCTGTCCATAAGACAATCCAGAGAATAAATTTCTATTCTAAAGGGTGATATCATTAAAGATCACAAACATAAAGACAATATGTTTAATCATTAATATTTACTCATATCAACAAAAGAATATAAGTATATTAAGTACCCTAAACCCTAGGGTAAGCATTTACAATTCAAACCCTAATTCCTATATTAGTTATAATAAAATATATATATACCTTGTTATTCCCTAGATTCATGGGAGTAATATTAACCATATTAATTCTTTTGTATATCATACATCAAATAATGATATAGGATCATAATATAAAAATTTCCCTCCAAACTATAAGTTAACTGGAATTAAATTCTATCATTAAATAAAGAAATATCATAATATAAATCCATGGTTTATTATAGACAGAAAATTAATAACAAAGTCCTTTACAAAATATTAAAAGGATCTATATAAAGAAAATAAAGAAATATAACATTATTTAATAAAAGCTCACAAAATGCTACTAAACACATTTTATTATTGCTATAGTTATTTAGCAAATAAATTCTGTAAAGAAAGATTCCAAAACAAATGAAAATTACAAATATGAAAAATGAAACACGAAACTAACAGAAAGAAAAAAATAGTGGAATCAGCTCTGGCCTGAGGCCCATTCCCCTCTCTCTTATTCGTCGCCCGCAAGCAGCCCAACTATAGCCTACACCGGCCCAACTGCAGCCCAATGCTAGCCCGTACCGCTTCGGCCTTGTGTTCGTCGTCGTCTTCCGCGACGGCGGAAGCAGCTGTCTGTCACGCCGGCCTCCGGCGATCGGCTGTTGTGATTCCCACCACCACTGAGCTCCAGAAGAGATGATAAAAACCGCTAGAGTGCCCTCTCTCATCTTTATCTCCCCACAACCTCTCTCTCAATCTTCCTCTTTCGCAAGAACACCGAAACCCTAGCTTGACGGAGATGCTCGTCATTGCCACTAGAGACCACCTCTCTGCTATCCGAACTCGCATGTGAGTTCGTCGTGCTCGACTCGTTCGTCTCCCCAAAGGAATCGAAGCCGCTTGCCCTAAATCGAGTTTGCCATCACCGACGTTTCGCCGCCAGTTGACGTTGTTTCCGTCGATTCCAGCCACGATTCGCTTTGCCGAGCCCTTCGTCATGCTCCTGGTGAGCCCCTGAGTGCCCTTGTACTCTTTGATGTGTTGCTTGCTCGATGTACTGGCCTACCCGTATGATTCCTACGTAACCGCCTCCTAGGCTCGCCATCGACCAAGCTCTGACGACCATTTTCAGGCGGCGCGACCATAGTTTAACTCGCCAGCGCATGCTCTTTCTAACGCACCTAGCCACAGCCCCGTGCACGCAGTTAATCCACGGATTTAACCTTGATCTGAGGATCATACATGGATGATGTCAGCGTGACATCACGCTGATGTCATATTGCTATTTTTATCATTTTAGAAATTGAGATAATGTTTTCTGTAATAAATAAAAACATTAGAGCTAACATGGCAAAGGTCCCACCAGTTAGTGACTGGGGTAGGATTAGCTCTGGTGAGAAAAACCTCTCACTTCATGCTGACATCAGCATTACCTCATAAACACATTTCGTTATTTAATTAAAAATTCACAAAATGATTAAACCTTATAAATTCAATAACTTTTATTTTATAATTCAGAAAAATATGTTCAATATATCTAAATTTTCAGAAAAATAAAATCTATAACATTAAACTATTGTTAAACATTATTATGTTGACAATTTAAATAATTATTATTATAAGTATTAATACTTTGATAATTCAAATTTTAATATTGGTAAATGTTAAAAATATAAATAAAATACCAAAAATCTTAGAAAAATAAGAACTATAACTTAAAACTATAATCATGCATTATTATTTCACTTAATTAAATATTTATTATTTATTAAGTATTTATAAAGTAATAAATCTTATAAAAATCATATCTTATTATTTATAAATCACAAAAATAATTGTAATATACCAAAATGATCACAAAAATAATACCTACATGTTAAAAATATAATATTCCCATTTTTAGGTAAATAAAAAGTTAAACAATTTAATAACTTGAATTTAATTCTAATTCCTTAATTGATAATTCATCTAAGGGTAAATAAAAATTGCTAATATTTCTAAAATCAGCCAATTGAGTCTAATAAGTAGTATTAATCTTAAATATTAATAATGTGAAGTGAAAATAGTTCAACACATTTTAAAATGCAATCTTATTGAATTATCATTCAACCACAAGTTTATAAACATACCAAAACACTATAATGAATCCATAAGTAATAAATAATATTGTTTACTTGTTCATACACCATAACCACACCCTTATAAGGAAATAAATCCTTTTATACATTCATAAGGTTAAGAAACCACTATTCAAGTAGAAGTGTTACCACTCTTAAATTATCCTTAGGGAAACATTATAAGTGAACAAGATACAAATATCATAAGCATTACACCATAAGTCCATCTATGTCTTTAAAGTTAACTTTAGTCTACAAGACTTTAAATATTATGCTAAAGATATTGTTATGTGTTTTATTGTTAACTTTGGTCTGTTATAATTAAGTTATAAAGCATCTCAAATACAAACTATCCAAGCACGCACAAACAACGTCGACCACCTCTGATTAACCACAAGGATTGTTTAAACCTTAATAAAGAAATCTTTTCTTCAAAAGTTATTCGTTTTGCCACTCTAGTCAACAGATGACAATTAATCGTAATCACATTACTTTATACTTAACTTGTATACCTAGAATTGTAAACACTTAAGTTCCTTATTAATGCCATTACATGTAGAGTAAAATTTTAAGATAAACAATTATAATATAAGCAATCTTGAGTAACATTTCACATTGGTGTGTATCTCATTGTTTTATGTTATTATAAATACATATTGTTTCACACACACCCACAAGCATTAATAAGAAGCATAAGTGTGAAATTTATCTAAAAGGATAACACATTCTAACGAAACCATTTCCAGTATCCAAACCCTAAAACAACGCTTATTCCGGGGATTCGCGTTTATAAAGTGCATTACATTACTCATGCATAATAGCATCTTGCTTCTTTAAACATTAGTCCTTACCAGGCCAATGATGCTGATTTCAGATATTGGATCTTATATTGTCTCGAAGACCGTGAGTGCATAATCTTGCAATCACAAAAGGAAAGTTCACACTTTCTCATGTCCTTTGGTTTTTTTCTAAAAAGTATTTTACAAATCCAGTATTGTACTCACCTGCATTTGAAAAGGGTCAGAAAACACTATTTTCATAAGAATGTGATTATAGGTTATTTACCATGACGTAATAACCTACTATAAAAGTTCCAGTGGTAAAGGAACATATTATCTAGGACTTAACAACCAATGTCTCTAGTGATTCTTGCGCCGTATATCACGCGTTAACCATGAGATTTGGAATGGGACGGAGAAGTAAGCTGTATCTTCTTCCTCTCGCATGTATCTGGATGTGCAGGTCGTGGCTGTTATCACTCGTAGTGTGTATATTAATTGGTAATTTGTAGAGGATATGCAGCATATGGGTGGGAACCCTCATCGTGCCACGATAGTTCTGGCATCTAACGGTCTGTACAAACCATTTTTGTAATTCAATGTGTGGGCATGGTGTACACCAAGGAGGCATGCGAGGTCGCGAAGGGGGCATTGATTGGCTTGGATCATCTTCTGGGCCCCACATCATGGAATTGTGGACGTGAATAAGCTGCCCGGTTGTGCAAAAAAGAGTTGATCTCTCATGGGTAAAGTGAACTCCATGAAAGCAACCTTTACTCCCTGCCCGGTTGTGCACTTCTGCAGAGTGTAAGAACTATAACTTGTTACTCCCTGCTATGGGAAGGAGCTACGAACGCGACGGGAAAGGAATTCCATGAAAGTTCTGCTAAACCCGTGAAGGCTGACGGACATAGCTTTTCCAAATAAAAGCAACCTTTGAAGAAATGTTTATGAAAACTTGCATTGCCTATGACCTACAGTCTGTGGATATAGATAAAGTGCATGAAACACTCCTTTTCTAGTGAAATTGCTGAGTACGCTCGTACTCAACGTATCTTCTTAACCCTTGCTACATTCTGAAGCCATTAAGATGAAATCTACATCAAGTTATGCTCCAGTAATCATCATCAACATCTAAAGCTCTTCAATGAAGTCAAGAAAATCAACAAACACATTAACTCAAGTGAAGACAAAATTGTTGATTAGATAGGAATATAATCTCTAGCCATATAACCTGTTTCTGTAGGGTATTGCAATAGAAGCAATGACAGACCAATAGTTCAGATACTAGTCTTATTAGTATGATAATTTTTGAGTTGTTTATTTCTGATTCTTCTTTGGAAGAAGTTCCTTTCTCTCTCTTTAACCTAGAGTGTTCTTTGGATCTTGTGTACAGAGTAAGTTGTAACCTTAGCCATGTATTGGACCTGCTGTGTTTCTATTGTACCACTCTGAGGGATGTAATACTAGTGAACGGTGTTTCATTGGTGTTATGTCAACGACTATAGTTGTCACATCCCAAGATTTTCCAAATCTTGTAATGTGAAAATAAATGAATAAAATAAAACTTTGTTTAAATTTCAGAGCCAGAAGAAACTTTTGAATTCAATTGGAACCTCAAACCCATTTGAATTAAATAAAATCCTAAAGGGATTCATAAAGATGAACATTTAATAAAGGAAATTAAAAATATTTTGGAAATACTATTTTAGATCTTTTAATAAAAGGATTTGGTATTCAAAAGAAAAGATGGATTCATAAATAAGGATGATTTTATAAAGCCAAATTAAACTTGGCCAAGATTTTGAAACAAAAGAGTTTTCTTTGATTAAAATAATAAAAGTTTATTTTAAATAAAGTAATAAGGATTTAACATCCAACCTTATTTGAAGATAAAAGGTTTTACCAATTTAAATTGAAACATCAAAACTTATTAAATTATTTAAAATAAGTTTCCCCAATTATTTGAAATTCACAAATAAAATCTACTAAAATGTTTTGGCTTTATTTTAGATTCAAAATAAATGTCTCAATAAAATAAAACCTATTTGAAATAATAATGAAAGTTTATTATATTTAATTAATAATGGACCCTAAAATAAAATGTTATTTTATTTTAAAACAAATCTCCAAGTATTCTATATTTCCCAAATAAAACCCACTGATTTGGTTTTGAAAATATTTAGGTTTCAAATAAAGATTTTATTAATAAAATCAAATTCTATTTGATTAATAAACCTTGGCCCATTTTATTTAACTAATATTAGACCCTAAAGTAAAATAATATTTTGTTTGAAACAAGTATCCAAGTATTATTTACTTCCAAATGATACCTACTGATTTGATTTTGAAAACATTTGGATTTCAAATAAAGATTTTATTAATAAACAACAAAAACTCCATTTAATTAATAAACCATGGCCTACTTATTTAATTAAGGATGGAACCTAAAAAAATTAAAGTATTAATTATTTTATTTAGGATTTTGGTTCAGGTTACTAAACAGAACCAAATTCATATTTGAAAAGCTTGATGATTGTTTGAATCATTTTGAATGTGTTTGGTTGTTTGAATTTCAAAACAGGAAAAATAGAAATAGAAAAAGAAAAGGAATCACAAAACAGAAAAAATAAAGAGTAAACCAACCCAACCCAGCAGCCCACGAAGCCCATCAGTAGCCCACCGTTCCCACGCCCGAACCGTTTTTTTTCCTCACCACATAAACAACACACTAAGCCAATGACTGGTGGACCCCTTCCCTTCTCCCTTTCTTTCACTGCCAGCGGACCCACACCTTTCGTTCTTCGTCCTCCCAGGCGACCGCTCCTGCCATCGCCGAGTAAACTCCCTTGAATTCGCGTTGATGAATGGATTAAACCCGCCATTTACCATTCTATGTTAAACGCCATGCTTCACTCCTCCTTTCCCCCAAACCGGAACCACCTGGGAGCCACCAGACTGCACAAATCATCCCCAAACCGTCTCTGTCTCCGACGACGCTCCGGCGAGAATTCCGGCCGTGTCTTGCCACTCCTTGCCTCCCCAAGCATGCAGGCACATTCCCCACTTCCTGTAGCATCTCCCTGCACCTTCCATTCGACCACAGACACCCCTGAGCCTCGCCAACAACAACATCCAGTACCGCCGCCGTCTGCCTCTACTCCGACGACGCCCACAGGTTAATTCCGACCACCCCTTGTCCTCTAGATCACGCACACATCTTTGCCATGGTATTGCGCAGCTAACCCTGTCCTCCGTTTGTCTTCCCGTGGACCACAGCGTCGTCCTCGACCTCGACCGCACGCGACCGTCGCCAGACCGAACTCCGGCGAGGAATTCCTCTTGCCCTCGTGCGCCCCTTCGCCAACCAGTGCCTCCTTGAGCTTCCCCAGGCGTCTGCGAACACAGTGAGCACATTATTTTCCTCCCTCGCTTCTGAAGCGTTAACCCGCCGTCGTCGACCGCCGCCGCCTTGCTGTCAAGCGCCGCCCATCCTTGGCCTAGTTGCTTTGAACCGTAGGATGAGAAACGTCTGGCTGGGATTAGATCTGATCGAAACGGTATGCATCCATCTGTGCCGCATGTTCCAGTTAGATCCAACGCACCCCAGTAGTCGATCCACGCGAACCGTTTTCGGCCAATTAGAATATGACGCGTGGCATCAGAAGATCTGAAATAGAAATTGAAATCAGAATTTGATGCCATTTTCAAACCCTTATAACTTTTGAACCACACGTCCAAATTTGGCAAATTTTATATCAATGGATACAGGAGAACAAGCCCTAGCCAACTGTGGAATTGGTTTAGCAAATAGTATTTGTTTTTTTTCTCATTTTTGCATATTCATTTGTATGCTTGTTTAGAGTATAAAAATTGTTTAAAATTGAATTTAAGGATAAAACCTTTGCAAAATGGTTTGTTGTGATCTTACTGACCCTAGGAACCAACCCTTGGTATTAAAAATGATTTTTGTAAGATTTAGGTTGGATTACTTGACTTAGTCATTTTCTAGCCAAATAAAAAGAATGGTTTTTGTTACAAAATTTTTATGGAAAGAAAACTTTAAGGAAATAGTTTGGACCAAACCTACTGACCCAAAAACACCAAGTTTTGCAATAGCAAATCATTTGGTGAAAAACTTAAAAGTTTGGTTTTGATAAAACATTTTTCACCACATGAAATGATGAATGGAATTAAAAATAGTTTTTGGGCAAAACCCTCTTGCTAATGACTTTGCCACTTTGGTAAATGACCAATTTGGATCTTACAAAGTTTAGAAACCCCATAGAGACCCCTTTGCTAAATAAAACTATCTTGTGCATGCTCCCATGCATGAATTGGTTTCCATTGTCTTGTGTGTGTGAAATTGTTTGAGTGATTATTGGTTTGGAATGTAAATTTAATTAGTGTTTGCTTGTTTGACTTGTAGTGAAGTGTGAGACTAGCATGATCAAGGAGTGAACCACCATTCCCTTCCAAAAAGGCAAGTGATGCTTCATACTTTCTATCCCAATACTTTCATTATGCATTAGTGATTTTGCTAAGTAAACTTGCATGGATTTTGCTAAGTATAGATCTTACTATAGGAAAACCTAATAGATGAATCCTTAGTAGGATTTTCCTAAGTTAAGATTCCCTACTACTACCAAGCTTAGCCTAGCTAATAGAAAACATGGGTGGAATATATATTCACACTATGGAAAAATATTCTAAGTCTGAAGACTTAGGTTTTGTTTAATAAAACAACTAAGTCAATGAACCTCCTGGGTGGAATGGAAGGATTGGGTTATGTTGAGTGGTTCACAAGGCCATGGACTTGGATTGTGTATCTCACTTGTGGATGGCCACCCAGGAAACAAAGGGATTTGAGATGTCAAATGTTGAGAAGCTTCAAGTGCAACCACTTGGCAATATGGGCTCTGCCATGATCATATAGGTTGCAAGAACTTAGCCAAATGGACAGAGGGTGGTAGTGTTTGATAGGTTATAACGTCCATTTTGGTCTAAGGAAGGCTTCAAAGATTTTGTCTTGGGAAACCAAGTCTTGTGGGTAAAGTGCACCACCTCTGCAAAGTGTAAAATCTAAGTACTTAGCCATGTCCCTGGTAAAGGACAATTTGAGCATCAAGACATGGAAGCAATCAAGAATCTCATCATTCAAATTTCTAAGTTAAAATCTTGTGGTTTGAACAAGGGTTGTTTGAATTCTTCAATCATTGATGGAGAGATGGCTTGGTACAAGGATCTTGAAATCTTTGATTGAGAAAAATGGTTTTGCCAAGCACTTCAATCTTTGATTGGTGGATGCCTTGGAAAGGATCTTCAGTCTTTGATTGGTAGATGCCTTGGGAAGTAATTTGTCAAAACAAAAACTTAGTATTTTCAAAATGATAAGAAAAATCTATTTTGAGCAATGCAAGTCTCAACTCCACTTTGCCAAATGCATTTAGATGATAGACTCCACTATACTACCATAGTATCACTTGCCAATACAATTCAAATGTATTGACCCTTTGTGGTTGTAACTTGTATGTTGCAGGTTTGATTGATTTTAGTGAAGATTGTTTGATTAGGATTACAAAGTCTACAACCAACATCTGCCTATGGCACTTTGAAGATGAAGTACCCCATGATTATAATTATTCCGCTGCAATGTAATGTAATAGCCATATGAGGTATGAAAGATGTAATAAAATTATGTTATTCCTGGTTATAAAGTTATATTATGACCTTTGTTTCTTGATAATACATCTTAACTGTGGATGCTAGCTATTGATCCAGGGACTAGCATTGTGAAACACAGGAGGGATCAACCTTATTAGGTTGGGACCCCTACAGATGGTATCAGAGCATTGTGTTGCCTGTAGGATTTGTAAACCCTAGGATTGGACAAAAACCCTTAGAAAAATAGGAGTTGTCTTATTCCAAAAACTTATTTACAAAAACACTTGTAAGCTCTTTCCTCAACCATTTTGGTTTCAACTCTACATCTCTTCTACTTCAACTTGATGGAAAAGCCTACCCCATGACCAAAGACTACACCATGTGCAAAGGATGACTTCAACTTCTTCAACTCTAATGACTTCAACATCTTCAGCCTCTTCACCAAGGACTTACAACTTGGATACCACTAAGGACTACAAGTGAAACAAGGAAAAATCTTACTCAAGATTAGAGACTGAGGGAATGCAAAATAAGAAGGAACCAGCAACAAACTTTGAAGTATTGTGACCAAGAGTTTTCTCAAGGAAACCAAGATATCATGGAAGAAGAATCAACCAAGAAGGAAGGAAATATCACAAGTGAACCATGTAGATGGACCACCATTTATAGTTAAAGTCAAATACACCAACTTATGTGGTGTAACAAAAATATTTTGTTGCCTAAGTGTGTGCTTGAACCCTGTGGTTTGAGTGCAAAGTTGTTTGTGAATGTTTGGTTTGTGATTGCATGCATATTGCTTGTGTGAATTGTGATGTGTGTGATTAGAATTGATTCCTTAGAAATATCTTGCCTATTCTAATCCTAATTCAAACCCAAACAGATGACTTCTCCAAGAAACTCCAACATCAAGGTTGATGACAACCACAACCAAGAAGACAACATGAGAGAACTTACAGCAACCCAAAACTAGTTGAGCCAAGAGACAACTCAGCTTTTAGCCAACAACAATGGACTAGACCCAGCCATACAAAGGATTTTGAAAATTCAATCCCAAATGTTGCAAGGATTGGTTACTCAAATGATCAACATGAGAGAAAACTTTTCCCAAAGAGCTAATGACAACAAGGATGACAAAGATGTTATTCTAGAAGGAACCCAAGCTAGCTATAATTTTAGAGACAAGAATCATGCATCTAAGGAACATGAAGATCAATGCACCAAGAAGAGAGAAAGATCTCCCACCTATGAAGAATATGAACTGGAAGAACTCCTAGCTTTAGAGAGACCCAAAAAGAAGAAGAAAGACATAAGCCAGTTGCAATGTTACAATTGCAAAGAGAGGGGACACTATGCCAGTGAATGCCCAGAAAAGAAGAAGAACCAAGGAAATAAACAAAAGGCAATGAAACCAAAGGAAAAGAAAGATATCAACCAAGTGATGTGTTCCAAATGCAAGGAACTAGGCCACTATGCAAACAATTGTCCAAGAAAGATGAAGAACAAGTTAAACAAGTCTATGGAGAAACTCAACCTTGGCCCATGAGCTTCATGAGTCAAAAATGGAAACCAAGGACTCAATGCAACTATTTGCTTAGAGAAAGTTTTCCCAGGATCCCAAGAAGGACAATGTGTAATTTTGTTTGAAAATTTTTAAGGGTGGTAGTACCCTAGTTGTTTTGAACCTGCTTGTAACCCTAGCCTCCCCAAATCTCGGGACGAGATTTATTTTAAGGGTGGTAGCCTGTCACATCCCAAGATTTTCCAAATCTTGTAATGTGAAAATAAATGAATAAAATAAAACTTTGTTTAAATTTCAGAGCCAGAAGAAACTTTTGAATTCAATTGGAACCTCAAACCCATTTGAATTAAATAAAATCCTAAAGGGATTCATAAAGATGAACATTTAATAAAGGAAATTAAAAATATTTTGGAAATACTATTTTAGATCTTTTAATAAAAGGATTTGGTATTCAAAAGAAAAGATGGATTCATAAATAAGGATTATTTTATAAAGCCAAATTAAACTTGGCCAAGATTTTGAAACAAAAGAGTTTTCTTTGATTAAAATAATAAAAGTTTATTTTAAATAAAGTAATAAGGATTTAACATCCAACCTTATTTGAAGATAAAAGGTTTTACCAATTTAAATTGAAACATTAAAACTTATTAAATTATTTAAAATAAGTTTCCCCAATTATTTGAAATTAACAAATAAAATCTACTAAAATGTTTTGGCTTTATTTTAGATTCAAAATAAATGTCTCAATAAAATAAAACCTATTTGAAATAATAATGAAAGTTTATTATATTTAATTAATAATGGACCCTAAAATAAAATGTTATTTTATTTTAAAACAAATCTCCAAGTATTCTATATTTCCCAAATAAAACCCACTGATTTGGTTTTGAAAATATTTAGGTTTCAAATAAAGATTTTATTAATAAAATCAAATTCTATTTGATTAATAAACCTTGGCCCATTTTATTTAACTAATATTAGACCCTAAATTAAAATAATATTTTGTTTGAAACAAGTATCCAAGTATTATATACTTCCAAATGATACCTACTGATTTGATTTTGAAAACATTTGGATTTCAAATAAAGATTTTATTAATAAACAACAAAAACTCCATTTAATTAATAAACCATGGCCTACTTATTTAATTAAGGATGGAACCTAAAAAAATTAAAGTATTAATTATTTTATTTAGGATTTTGGTTCAGGTTACTAAACAGAACCAAATTCATATTTGAAAAGCTTGATGATTGTTTGAATCATTTTGAATGTGTTTGGTTGTTTGAATTTCAAAACAGGAAAAATAGAAATAGAAAAAGAAAAGGAATCACAAAACAGAAAAAATAAAGAGTAAACCAACCCAACCCAGCAGCCCACGAAGCCCATCAGTAGCCCACCGTTCCCACGCCCGAACCGTTTTTTTTCCTCACCGCATAAACAACACACTAAGCCAATGACTGGTGGACCCCTTCCCTTCTCCCTTTCTTTCACTGCCAGCGGACCCCACACCTTACTGTTCTTCGTCCTCCCCGCAGCGACCGTTCCTCGCCGTTTACTGCCGAGTAAACTCCCTTGAATTCGCGTTGATGAATGGATTAAACCCGCCATTTACCATGCTATGTTAAACGCCATGCTTCACTCCTCCTTTCCCCCAAACCGGAACCACCTGGGAGCCACCAGACTGCACAAATCATCCCCAAACCGTCTCTGTCTCCGACGACGCTCCGGCGAGAATTCCGGCCGTGTCTTGCCACTCCTTGCCTCCCCAAGCACGCAGGCACATTCCCCACTTCCTGTAGCATCTCCCTGCACCTTCCATTCGACCACGGACACCCCTGAGCCTCGCCAACAACAACCTCCAGTACCGCCGCCGTCTGCTCTACTCCGACGACGCCCACAGGTTAATTCCGACCACCCCTTGTCCTCTAGATCACGCACACATCTTTGCCATGGTCTTGCGCAGCTAACCCCGTCCTCCGTTTGTCTTCCCGTGGACCACAGCGTCGTCCTCGACCTCGACCGCACGCGACCTTTGCCAGACCGAACTCCGGCGAGGAATTCCTCTTGCCCTCGTGCGCCCCTTCGCCAACCAGTGCCTCCTTGAGCTTCCCCAGGCGTCTGCGAACACAGTGAGCACATTATTTTCCTCCCTCGCTTCCTGTAGCGTCGAACCCGCCGTCGTCTGACCGTCGCCGCCGCGCGCAGCTGTCAAGTGTCGCCCATCCTTGGCCTAGTTGCTTTGAACCGTAGGATGAGAAACATCTGGCTGGGATTAGATCTGATCGAAACGGTATGCATCCATCTGTGCCGCACATTCCAGTTAGATCCAACACACCCCAGTAGTCGATCCACGCGAACCGTTTTCGGCGAATTAGAATATGACGCGTGGCATCAGAAGATCTGAAATAGAAATTGAAATCACAATTTGATGCCATTTTCAAACCCTTATAACTTTTGAACCACACGTCCAAATTTGGCAAATTTTATATCAATGGATTCAGGAGAACAAGCCCTAGCCAACTGTGGAATTGGTTTAGCAAATAGTATTTGTTTGTTTTCTCATTTTTGCAGATTCATTTGTATGCTTGTTTAGAGTATAAAAATTGTTTAAAATTGAATTTAAGGATAAAACCTTTGCAAAATGGTTTGTTGTGATCTTAGTGACCCTAGGAACCAACCCTTGGTATTAAAAATGATTTTTGTAAGATTTAGGTTGGATTACTTGACTTAGTCATTTTCTAGCCAAATAAAAAGAATGGTTTTTGTTACAAAATTTTTATGGAAAGAAAACTTTAAGGAAATAGTTTGGACCAAACCTACTGACCCAAAAACACCAAGTTTTGCAATAGCAACTCATTTGGTGAAAAACTTAAAAGTTTGGTTTTGATAAAACATTTTTCACCACATGAAATGATGAATGGAATTAAAAATAGTTTTTGGGCAAAACCCTCTTGCTAATGACTTTGCCACTTTGGTAAATGACCAATTTGGATCTTACAAAGTTTAGAAACCCCATAGAGACCCCTTTGCTAAATAAAACTATCTTGTGCATGCTCCCATGCATGAATTGGTTTCCATTGTCTTGTGTGTGTGAAATTGTTTGAGTGATTATTGGTTTGGAATGTAAATTGAATTAGTGTTTGCTTGTTTGACTTGTACTGAAGTGTGAGACTAGCATGATCAAGGAGTGAACCACCATTCCCTTCCAAAAAGGCAAGTGATGCTTCATACTTTCTATCCCAATACTTTCATTATGCATTAGTGATTTTGCTAAGTAAACTTGCATGGATTTTGCTAAGTATAGATCTTACTATAGGAAAACCTAATAGATGAATCCTTAGTAGGATTTTCCTAAGTTAAGATTCCCTACTACTACCAAGCTTAGCCTAGCTAATAGAAAACATGGGTGGAATATATATTCACACTATGGAAAAATATTCTAAGTCTGAAGACTTAGGTTTTGTTTAATAAAACAACTAAGTCAATGAACCTCCTGGGTGGAATGGAAGGATTGGGTTATGTTGAGTGGTTCACAAGGCCATGGACTTGGATTGTGTATCTCACTTGTGGATGGCTACCCAGGAAACAAAGGGATTTGAGATGTCAAATGTTGAGAAGCTTCAAGTGCAACCACTTGGCAATATGGGCTCTGCCATGATCATATAGGTTGCAAGAACTTAGCCAAATGGACAGAGGGTGGTAGTGTTTGATAGGTTATAACGCGTCCATTTTGGTCTAAGGGAAGGCTTCTGAAAGATTTTGTCTTGGGAAACCAAGTCTTGTGGGTAAAGTGCACCACCTCTGCAAAGTGTAAAATCTAAGTACTTAGCCATGTCCCTGGTAAAGGACAATTTGAGCATCAAGACATGGAAGCAATCAAGAATCTCATCATTCAAATTTCTAAGTTAAAATCTTGTGGTTTGAACAAGGGTTGTTTGAATTCTTCAATCATTGATGGAGAGATGGCTTGGTACAAGGATCTTGAAATCTTTGATTGAGAAAAATGGTTTTGCCAAGCACTTCAGTCTTTGATTGGTGGATGCCTTGGAAAGGATCTTCAGTCTTTGATTGGTAGATGCCTTGGGAAGTAATTTGTCAAAACAAAAACTTAGTATTTTCAAAATGATAAGAAAAATCTATTTTGAGCAATGCAACTCTCAACTCCACTTAGCCAAATGCATTTAGATGATAGACTCCACTATACTACCATAGTATCACTTGCCAATACAATTCAAATGTATTGACCCTTTGTGGCTGTAACTTGTATTTTGCAGGTTTGATTGATTTTAGTGAAGATTGTTTGATTAGGATTACAAAGTCTACAACCAACATCTGCCTGTGGCACTTTGAAGATGAAGGACCCCATGATTATAATTAGTCCGCTGCAATGTAATGTAATAGCCATATGAGCTATGAAAGATGTAATAAAATTATGTTATTCCTGGTTATAAAGTTATATTATGACCTTTGTTTCTTGATAATACATCTTAACTGTGGATGCTAGCTATTGATCCAGGGACTAGCATTGTGAAACACAGGAGGGATCAACCTTATTAGGTTGGGACCCCTACAATAGTGTACTACATCATGCAGTGGTATACTGGGTCACCGCAGCAGATTCTTGTTACTTTTTTGCTTTCCAGTCCCCGAGTGGCTAGTCGTTGATTTTCAATGACTAGGCACTTAGTAGTTTTCTTCGATGTCCAGTCCCCGAGTGGCTAGTCGCTGAATTTCAGAGGCTAGGCACTTAGGAATTTCTTCGATGTTCAGTCCCCGAGTGGCTAGTCACTGAATTTCAGCGGCTAGGCACTTAGGAATTTCTTTGATGCTTGCTTTTGTTAGTTGTGTCTGTGCAGGGCCTCCAGCGTGAGTCGGCAGAGCGACTGGCCGCCATGGAGCATCTAGAACACGACCTCTGGTCCGTTCAAGAAGTGAAAAAGCAGCTGCAGGCAACCGCGAGTGGGTTTTCGAGATTCCCTCTCCCTTGTTTTCTTGTTTTTGGTTGCGATCTCACCCACGTGTTGCTGCAGAGGAACATTCGACCGCAGTTACGAAGGCTCGCGAAGGTTTGGTGCCCATCAGCGAGTTGATGGCTGCCAAGTCGTCATTAACCATCACAGAGAAGCGTGTGGCCGAGCTGGAGCGAGAGCTCAAGGCCGCGAAGGCGGAGGCGAGCTCGGCGGGGGAGAGGGCTAAGGCGGCTGTAGCTGCCATAGCTCAGGAGTAGAAGGTGTCTGATGCTCTCGTCGCTAGGCTGCAGACCAACCTGTCGGGTCTTCAAGATTTCATCACAGGGCGTTGTCGTCCCCTGATTGGTGAGTTCCTCCGTCTTGTGTTTGTTTGTATCAGTGAGTCCCCGAGCGTGCGGGTCGCTGTTGTCATTGTGTCCTGAGAGGGTGGGCTTGAATCGTGCGTCCTTTAGACGCTGAGTTACTTGTTCTTCTGTAGGGAAGATTCTTGATGACGAGCCCGAGGGGCAATCATACGACGCGAGGCAGTGCGTCACGATGCTGGTGGATTCTGCCGCCCTTTCGGTGACCTGCATACACGCGTACCTCCAGGAGATATTGCTGACGGAGGTGATTCCTGAAGAACTCACGGAGGTGTGGCGCTACTTGGAGAGGGCTCTAGCGGTGGTGGAGTACATGTCGCGGTCGGCCTTCCGCCACGGAGCCGCGACTGCGCTGAGCCTTGGGCTCTCCCACTTCCCGGACGACTTTGACCTCGACAACATCACCAGCAGGTATCCATCGGCGACTGGGTCGGTGGAGATCTCCAACATGCTGAAGTTGACTAATCGGGCTGTGGTCTACTCCGAGCGGGTGCTTGCGATGGGTGACCTTCTGCCATATCAGGAGACGACCGTCGCTCCGAACGACCCCGAGCCGGCGCATCGGGACTTCAAGGTGGAGAAGTCATTCCGATCGGTGATGGCAGGCTCCTTGACGACATACCCATCGAACCCGTGGGTCCCCTTCATCCGTGTTCGTGGTAGTGATGGCGCTTCGTCTTCGAAACCTACAAAGAAGATGACTTTGCCGATTGGTGTTAATTGAAAGAAATGTATGTCTGCCCTTGTAAGCGAACAAAATTTGTTGCCATAAGGAATGCATGTATGCTTTTTGTCAGCTTTAATTTGAGTTTGGATTATTTTGTTGTGCGAGTCCCCGAGCGTGTCTGCCCTTTTATGGGGTTTACCTCATGTCTGTGTGTATGTTTGTTTTTTACTGTTAGTTAGTTGAGGTCGACTTGTCGTGGATTGGGAGGCCAGTCTCTTGGCGACCCCAAGGGGTGCTCTGTACTTAGCCGTTTTCCCGGACGCGAATGGGTCGGTTGGACGAGTCCTCGAGCGTGGTACTTATCAGTTCTAGTCGCATGCCCAAGGTAGGTGAGGATGGAGCGCGTTGTCCTTGGAGCGTCACTCCACCTGACTCGGAGAGCCATTCACATGGCGAGTCTAGGGAGCGCTCTCATACTTGGTGTTTTCCCTAGCCGCGTAGGTTTGGACTGGCGTCAGTCCCCGAGCGTGGTACGTGACCGTTCGAGTCGATGTGCCTAGGATGTGGAGGACTGGGTCGCTGTGAGAAGCGAATGCGGTTGTCTTGGCCCAGCGTTCCAGTCGAGCGGCGCGACTCCGACGGGGCTCCGGGTTGGCGATTTCATTGACGACGCAAGGCCCGAATTTTATCGATGCCCTTGCGTCGCACTACTTAGTTATGCCAGTCGCGCGACCAAGGGTTGACTTCCGTGATTAGCGTAATGCTGTTTTTATGAGTGAGAATGGCACAAGGATTGGAGATTAGACACAATTTGAGCGAGTCAAAAATCTTTATTGCATGGCAGGAGGAGTACATGTCGGAGTTCTAGGTGTAGAACTTCCTTAGGAGATTTACATTCCACGACCGCTTGACGTCGAGTTGCCCATCGCCTCGGACGTTGATGATGTAGTATGCGTCGTTGCCCAAGACTCGCCCTATGGCGAATGGTCCCTCCCATGCGGGGGAGCTTATGCATGCCCTTCTTGTCCTGGATCAGTCGCAGGACCAGGTCACCTTCCTAGAAGGTATGAGTTCGGACTCGGCGGTGTGGTAACGGGGGAGTCCTTGCTGGTAGATAGCGGTGCGAGAGAGAGCTAGGTTGCGTTCTTCGTCGAGCTGGTCGACCCCGTCCTGGTGTGCAAGCTCGTTGTCAGCCTCCGCGTAGTTGACAACGTGAAGCGAGTCGTGCTCGAGGTCAGTCGGCATGATGGCTTCGGCGTTGTACACCATGAAGAAGGGCGTGAACCTAGTCGATTCACTCATGGAGGTGCAGATGCCCCAGATGACGGAAGGGAGCTCCTCGACCCAGCACCCCGGAGTTCGGTCGAGGGGGACTTGTAGTCGCGGCTTTAGGCCGTGGAAGATGTTCTAGTTGGCGTGTTCCGCCTGGCTGTTAGACTCCGGGTGGGCGACTGAGGCAAGGTCGAGTCGTATGTTGTGTTCCTCGCAGTACTCCGCCATGGCGCCCTTGGCGAAGTTGGTGCCATTGTCCATGATGATGCTATGCGAGAATCCGTAGTGGTAGATGAGCTCGCGTAGGAATTTTGCAGCGATCTTCCCGTCGCACTTGCAGACTGGCTTGGCCTCCACCCACTTGGTGAATTTTTCGACTTCGACCAGGAGGTGGGTGTAGCCGGAGGGGGCCTTCTTGAAGGGACCCACCACGTCCATGCCCCATACAGAAAATGGCCAGGTGATGGGGATGGTATTGAGCGCCGATCTTAGTATGTGTGTTTGATTGGCGTACTTTTGACATCCGATGCAGCGCTGGACGATGTCGACTGCGTCGGCGTGTGCGGTGATCTAGTAGAAGCCATGTCGCATGGCTTTAGCGACCAGGGAGCGGGCACCAGCGTGATGGCCGTAGTCGCCGGCGTGGATGTCTTGGAGGATCTTGCGGCCTTCCGCAGGCTGCACGCAGTGTTGGAACACGCCGGTCATGCTGTGATTGTGGATTTTGCCGTTGATGATGACAAAGGATTTGCATCGGCGCATGATCATGTGTGCCTCCATCTCATCCACTGGCAGGGTCCCTCCCTCGAGGTAGGCGACATATGGCATGGTCCAGTCGCTTGGATCCACGACCATGGCGACCAGAGCTGGTTCTGGTTGCAGCGGTATCCCGAGGTCGATCTCCCTCGGAGGAGAAACATAGGACTTGGTGATGGTGTCGAGGAAGACCCGGCGGGTGGAGCATGGCGAGCCAATCCGATGCGAGAGAGGGTGTCGGCCTCTTCGTTCTTGCGTTGGTCGATCCACTCGATGGAGTACCCGGCGAAGTGGCCTCCCAGCTGGTCCACTGATTGGTGGTATGTCGCCATGGTGGGGGAGACGGCGTTGCAGGTGCCGGCGACTTGCACGGCGACGAGGTCGGAGTTTCCATAGCATCGTAGGCGATTGATCTTCATCTCCTTGGCGGCTCGCATGCCGTGAAGGAGGGCCTTATACTCGTCCATGTTGTTGGTGCAGGGGGTGAATTCGAGGTACAACACATAGCGTAGTTTGTCGCCCTTGGGGGAGGTGAGCATGATCCCTGCCCCTGCGCCATCCGCGTTCTTGGACCCGTCGAAGTGGAGCGACCAATAATTGAGGTACGGCAGCTTCTCCGGCTGGTGCGCCTCCTCCCAGTCGGCGAGGAAGTCTGCTAGGGCCTGCGACTTGATTGCGTTGCGCGGATCGTACTTGATATTGTGGACGCCGATCTCGACGGCCCACTTGGAGACTCTCTCGGTCACCTCGCGGTTGCGGATGATGTTCTGCAACGGCGCCGAGGTTATGACTGTGATTAGGTGCTCCTGGAAATAGTGCGGCAATCGCTGCTAGGCTCGGAAGACCGCATATACTAGTTTCTGGTACTGCAGGTAGCATTGTCGTGACTCGATGAGGACTCCGCTGATGTAGTAGACAGTTCGCTGCACGGGGTGCTCCTTGCCCTCTTCTGGCCGTTCGACAACCATGACGGTGCTGACAACTCACTCGGATGCCGCGACGTAGACGAGCATCGGTTCTTTTTCGATGGGAGCGGCGAGCAGCGGGGCCGCGAGTAGCACCTCTTTTAGTGTGTGGAGCATGTCATCCGCCTCCTTGTCCCACTGGAACGTGGGGTTCTTGCACATTAGGCGGTTGAGAGGCATTGCCTTCTCGCCTAGCCGGGGGATGAAGAGGTTGAGAGCCGCGACTCGCCCGGCCAACTTCTGGACGTCGCGGAGGCACTCGGGTTTGCCGAGCCCGGCGATCGTGTTGATCTTGGTGGGGTTTTCCTCGATGACTCGCTAGGAGACTACATACCCTAGTAAATGTCCAGTAGGTACACCAAAGGTGCACTTTCCTGGGTTGAGTTTGATCTTGTACCTCTACAGATTTGTGAAGGTTTCAGCCAGGTCGGCGAGTAGATCGCTCTGGCGATTGGATTTTACCACCACGTCATCGATGAAGATGTGGATGTTGTGGCCAATTTGGCTTATGCACCGCTAGTAGGTCGCTCCGGCGTTCTTGAGACTGAACGTCATGGTGGTGTAGCAGAAGGCACCGAATGGCGTGATGAATGCCGTCTTCTCCTTGTCCTCGACCGCCATTTTGATCTGGTTGTAACCAGAGTAGGCATCAAAGATACACAGCGACTCCGAGCCCGCGGTCGAGTCAATGATTTGATCTATTCGCGGGAGGACAAACTTCTCCTTTGGGCAGGCGTTGTTGAGGTTTGTGCAGTCGATACTCATTCTCCAGGTCCCATTCTTCTTTTAGACCGGGACTGGGTTTGCCAGCCACTTCGAGTATTTGATGGGACTTATGAAGCCTGCAGTGAGTAGACGTTGCACCTCCTCGGTGATTGCTCGGCGGCGCTCTTCACTAAAGGGCCACAGCGACTACTTGACAGGTCGCGCTTTAGGGTCGGCATAGAGTTTGTGGTCAGCGAGTTCCCTTGGGACACCTGGCATGTCGGATGGCTTCCATGCGAAGATGTCGCGATTCTCATGTAGGAACTCGATGAGCATGCTTTCCTATGTGGGGCTGCTACCTGTCCCGATCGTCACCGTCTGGCTGGAGTTGCCTGGGACCAGCTCGACGGAACGTGTGTGCGTGGTTGCTTCGAACGCGGTCGAGCCTCCATTCTCCGAGTTGGGATTCTTTAGTATTGTGGGGTCATCATTTTTGACCCCGCTCGCGTATCTGGCGAGCTCTTTCGCGTGGTTGGCCTCCGCGGCAATGAAGGCGTCCACGAGCTCGGCGCCCTTTGCTTGGCACTCCACGGCCATGTCGGGGTCACCGTGGATGGTGATGATGCCGCACGGCCCTGGGAGCTTCATCTCGTTGTACGCGTAGTGCAGCACCGCCATGAACTTGGCAAACGCTTGTCGCCCCAAGACGTAGTGGTAGGGGCTGTTGAAGGGCACCAGATCAAAAACGATCCGCTTGGTGTGGAAGTTTGCTAGTGTGCCGAAGGTGACTGGCAACGACACCTACCCGATCGGGTACGCCTTCCGGCCGGGGACGATGCCATCGAAGGTGGTGAAGGTCGTATTGATCATCGACTGTGGGAGCCGTAGCCGCCTGAACATGTCCAGGTATAGTATGTTGATGGAGCTCCCGCCATCCATCAATGTCTTGGGGAGCGAATAGTCGCCCACTTTGGGCTTGACCACCAGGGCGACCCACCCCGGATATTCGATCTGTGGCGAGTGGCCTCGCTGCTCCATGTGATGCTCTGTTCGGACCAGTGTTGGGCCACGCAGAGATAAAACAAAAAAAATTTCCTCTAACACGGTGATCCCAAGATCTAGCCGAGGTAGAAGGCCACGAGGTTTACCACTAGACGCGCGGTTGTGGATTACTGATGAAGCGCGTCAGTTGATGCAGTGCAGCCCTCACGATCCTATCGTCCTGGTGCTGATCGCACAGCACCTCTGCTGGTATCCACACGTACAAGGAGGAGCACCGGCGGCGAACTGCTAGGTTCGTTACGGCGGCAGGACTGCTGTGGAGCTAGGGTTTCCAACACATGGAATGACCTAACCGAACAACGATTAACCTTTCTAGGTTAAGGTGCTCCACTATATATAGGGAGTGAACGTGGGCTCTGCTCGCGCGACACATTCACTAGAGCCCATATAACACTAGTCACCGTGAGTCCAACTCACTAACTCAGTCCTAATCAGGTTTAGGTCCAACCCAACCAGATTATATGTTCAGATCAAATCCGAACTTGCTCCCGCTCTTAAGTGTGTGACCCCGCAGGCTCATGGCTACTTGGACACGATAGGAGTCCGACTGTCAATCGATCAGTCGGTAGCGGCTCCTAGCAGAACGTGCCGACTCCCAAGTACCAAAGAGTCATGACGACTTGCCTTTCCAATGCGACTTGCGTACGAGTCCATTTTGCCTCAGGATATACCTTGTCAGACTATAGGCGAATATATGTCATCCCTTAAATAGTCCGACTCTCTTCTCGATCCGAGATAAGTGATTCACCCGACTAAATCTTAGTCGATCGCCTCGGTTAACACTTAACCGAGTCGTGCATGCCATGCTTTCTGAATCATATCTCACGAGAGGGCCCAGAGAATATCTCTCCGAGTGGAGGGGCAAAATCCCATCTTGGTTATTCACATCACGCAGCTTGATTCTCAGTCGACCCAAACCCTGCCTTTATAACTGCCCAGTTACGGATCAACGTTTGACAGAGCCTAAGTCGGTGATCCTCAACTCGGACTATGCAACAACCTCAGGTCTAAGGATTACAATGATTGAGATATACAAATGACTGCTTGTTCGTTGTACCTCAATATGGGTCAATTCGACTCGCTAAACTCTTTTGCCGAGTCTGTGTAAGTTGGAATAGCATCTCCATGCCCATGACAAGTGGAACCGAGTCATCAAGCCAACTTTCACATTGGTCTAAGTTGTGTGTCCAGCACAACCTCAATGACCAAGGATATTTAGTACAAACAACATGAATGCATAGTTCCACAACCGAATCACATATTCAATAATACACATCAGATGTTTATACAAGGACTACTTAATATCTTTATGAATACAATGGGAGATCTCATCATACATGATTGCCTCTAGGGCATATTCCCAACAACCAGTTGAGGAAGCGGGGGACGTCGACCTGGGACATCGCGTTGACAGCGACGGCGCGGGCGATGACCTTCTTCTCATGCTTGGTGCTGAACCTGCTGAAGGTGTGGAGCGACCCGACGTCGTTGCTGAATGTCCCGCCATTTGGTGGGTTGTTGTTGGCGTCCTCCCTTGCGCGCCGTGCCTTCTCGATCTCCTTCAGGGAGTAGCAGTCGGCGGTCGTGTGCGTGGTGGGCTTCTATTCCCTGCTGTGGAACACACAGGGTTGGTTGAGGAGAGCTGCGGGGTCGAATTTCGGCCTCGCCTTGTAGTTGCCGCCGTCGCGGTGTTGGCCTCCGTCGTGGTGGAAGCTCTTAGGGTCGCGTGGTGTGTAGCCAGCGTTGGCGATGAAATTGACTCGCCCATCACTGCGGCGCTTGTCGGTGAGGCGAGTGTTACTGTAGCGTAGCTGGGGTCGCCTTCCATTGTCGTGGCCGCTTGGGCGGCGATTTCCACCCGACTCATCGTCAATTTCTTGGTTCAGGTTCTCCTCCGCGTACCGCTTGGCGATCTCGAGGAGGTCTAGGATGTTGTCTAGTGTTTTGTACACCCGCTTGAGTTTGGCGACCAGTGGTTCATAGCGGCATGAGGTCTTGAAGTAGTGGATCACCGTTTCTGAGTGGATGCCAGCAGCGTCGAACCACAGATCTTGCCACCTTTGGAGCCAGTTGCGGGTTGACTCGCGGGGTCCCTGGACGCATCGCTCCAGGTCCTCGATGCTGGTGGTGCAGGTGTAGGAACCCTCGAAATGCCTGACAAAGGCATCGCTCATGTCCTCCCAGGTACAATGTTGTCAACGGGGAGGGTGTTGATCCATTGTCGAGTCGCTCCCTCCATCATCAGGGGGAGGTAGCGAGCGGCGAGTAGGTCGATGTGGCCGGCGATTCCCATCGCCATGAGGTATGTGTTCAGCCACACGGAAGGATCGTACGAGGGATTGTACTTTTCAATCTCCTTTGGTGCTTTGAAGTTCGCCAGGAATTTTTCTCCTCGGATCATTGGTCCGAAGCACTGGGGGCTGACTCGGCTGAGCGAACCCCTTGGATCGTCGTGAAGGGAATATGCCCTGAGAGGCAATAATAAAGTGTTTATTATGTTTATTCCAAGTATATGATAGATGTTTATTTTGCATGCTATAATTGTATTAATACGGAAACATTAATACATGTGTGTTTAATAAACAAACAGAAAGTTCCGAGTTATGCCTCTCTCATAAACTAGCTCGTTGATTAACAAGATGATCAAAGTTTCCTGATCATAAACATTGGATGTTGTTAATAACGAGATCAGAACATTAGTGTAATGGTGTGATGAACATTCATCCAAAGTATAGCATTACGATCAAAGTCATTGAGTTTATATTGCTATAACAACTTACGAAGTGATCCTAATCCTTAGACCATGAGATCATGTCAATCACTAACACCGGAAGAGTTTGTTGATAACATCAAACGTCACACCGTAACTGGGTGATTATAAAGACGGATTCAAAACTACTAAAGTGTTATGTTGAGGCCCATGGATCGAGAGTGGAATTTTTTCATCCCGATGACGGATAGATATACTCTGGGCCCTCTAGGTGATATCACATTGGTTAGCTTGCAAGCAAGTGATTTGATCACTAGAATGTTATATCGCGGGAACAAGAAAAGAGTGCATGTCAGTAACAAGATCGATACCGATGATCGAATCTCGTACATGTAATATATCATGAAACAAAGGGATTAATATACTAGCTTAAAAGGTTCTGACGATCACAGGAAAGTCATCATTGAATATGTAGGAGTCAGTATGGGTCTCCAGATCCCGCTTCTGATTATTGATCGGAGAAGGGTCTCGATCATGTCTGCATTATTCGCGAACCGTAGGGTGGCTCTCATGGTATTGCCAACCATTACGCCATGGAGGGGTCCTCACAGCGCGTGTTTAGAGACATGGGGGAAGGCGGACGGTTGACGGGCACGAGGTAACACATCTTACCTAGGTTTAGATCCCACAGCGGTGGCGGAATCCTACTCCTGCTATAAATCAAAATAATGGCAATATGCCGAGTTACAGACATAGATTCGCTGTGCGAGGTGCGTCATAGTCGACACTAGATCATCTACGATTGTCTGAGATTGTGCCCTAAAGGCTCCCATAGGTCCGACTTATATAGTCGCCAGGTCCTAGGGTTATAGGGAAAAGTCCTAGCCCGACAGGCTATAGAGTCCTACACGATCTATTACTAGTCTAGCGTGTCTTGCACTCCAAGGCTCTGGGTACGCTGGTGACTCCATCGTAGCCTTACTTTATCCGGCATGGGCCTCCCTTATGGATCCATATAACTGGGCCGCCCAGCAGGCCATGCTACAAACTGTGGGCCACCCGGGTTATCCGGATAGAGGACATGCTATGAGGATACCCATATAGCATATTCCCAACAGTAGCCCCTGGAGAACTCCGAGATCTTGCACCGTCTTGCCTCTTCATGCTGAATGCTCCGTCTAGATGGATGCCGGCAAATCATCAAGCAATATCTTTTAGTCCTCCCAAAGAACCCTCCAAGGTTTTCTCCGTCTTCAATTTGTAAGTCGGAGAATTGCTGAATCTTCTATTGTACTCTTCCATACCGGACTGGATCCGTCCATGCCGGAATCTTCCGATGTGATGGTTCATCTGCCTATGATAGGTAGGTCGACGTAGACATAGGTCAGCAACGCCTCGTAACTCACACATGCCGAGATAGCAATCATGTCCACTTTTCACGCATGAGCGATACGAACCGTTGGCGGCGACGGTTGGTACGTGGAGAAATTTCCGCGCACATCTCAGCACACGTCGTCTACGCGGCAACCATTCGATCAAGCTGCATGAATCTTGATGCCGGAGACCATAAATAGTAACTGCGGTGGAAAATTTACTTTTTCACCTCATTCTTCTCTGCATCGTCTTCTTCCTCCAGCGAGCGCCTCCTCGAGCTCTCCACGCAACATGCGAAAAACCCTAGCTCTATAATATTTCCCAGTCACCACCGAACACACCCAATGGCCAGCATCAGCTACTCTCCCTCCATGGCGGCGTCGGGCGAAGCCGACGAGCTCCGTCGTCATGCCCCCAGAGGGCTTGGCCATCCCCCAAGTCTGCGGTGGTCGAAGCCACCGACGGTGACCAAAATCCAGCGGCGCTGCAGTTGCTGGAGGAGTACGATTCGCACAAGGGCGACTGGCGTGGTTCGGATATCACGGACTGCGACATCAAAGAATTGATCAACGAGGGATACCTCCCCACGACGGAGGGGATCGCCTGGCGGGCGGCGCCAGCCGGCGAGGTCACTCCTTCTCCCCAAGCCGGAGAGAAGGTGTACCTCAAAGCGCAGATGGTACGCGGTGTCTCCCTGCCCATCTCCAACTTTTTCCTTGTTGTCCTGAATCATTACCGAGTACAGCCACAGAACCTCTCCCCAATAGCATCTTAGCGCTCAGCAACTACACGGCACTCTACGAGGGTTATTTAGGGATTAAGCCTAGGCTAGATCTCTTCATATATTTCTTTACCGTCAAGCGCGAAGCTGGAGCCGTCAAGGACTAGCTTAGAAATTGTGGCACCATTAGTTTTAAGATCCGGCCTGGCCGGCGGTTCCCCGACATCGTAGGTCACGAGTCCTGCAAGAGTTGGCCGGCCGAGAAGTAACGTACCCAGACTTCGTCGATGGAGCTCCTGCTGAAGCCCCGACATGGAGATCCCAGGCCTCCCTTCCCTCCGACATCGACGCTTCCCTTTGACCGGATTGTACCTAGCCACGTGTTGGTTCATCAGCGGATCCAGCCTCTGTAGCACCGCTCGAAGCTGATGCACGAGTATTCCAACGATAGAAGGGATAGCCTCAGCATCTCCGAGGAAAACTTCTCGAGCGACTCCGTCAAGCTTCTCCTCAAGGATATCGTCAAGGTGAAAGACAAGAAGCATGGCTTCACCATCACCTATGACATGTTCGTAGAGGGCAAGTGCCCAAAGGTACTGTTTATTTTCCGTGTACGACATATACTCCAGTTCTTCCGTCTAGCCATTACTATCTCGTAAAACACGGTGGTTCTTCACTTAGCAGCTCAGCAACATAGCTGAGGATAGCATGGCTCCCCAAATCTATGATCCAAAGATGAAGTAAGTCACCGTCGTATCCGACGACGAGGTCCCGTTGGCGCGAAAGCGGAAGAGCTCCACCTCTGACGCTGCCTACGGAGGCAAGAAGAAGAAGACGTAGGGTGGAGCCTCCAAGAAGACTACCACCGCCCTGGAGGCGGAGAAAAGAAAGGTTACTAGGATCCCCTTTGCTAAAGCACCCCCTCTTGTGTAAGCTTCTTTATCTCTGACATTGTCCATTGTCTGTCTTATTCCCGTACTTATGCAGTTTGCACGTTTCAGGAAGAAAGCCACAACTAGCTTGAAGAAGACCTCCAAAACTTTGGGGGCTTCTAGAACCATAAAGGATATGTTGCATCGTGATGTATCTCCCGCCATCGCCCCTGTCACTACCATTGTCCAGCCCTCGTCTGCCCCGACAAGATCTCAAGCTAAAGGAGCATCTAGCCCTTCCGCCATGGAAGTGGACTCAGGCATCTCCACAGAGCTTGCTGTTGTTGGCGAACAGGCAACGCAGGAGAGTGTCGCAAACCAAATGGCTGAAGCTTTGGCTAAGGATGTCATGGGTAGCGGTAAGGCGGTGGTGGAAGGTGGTACATCTGTCGAAGGCGGCGCCCCCGCACCCAAGAAGACCATAGAGTTCCCGAAAATAATCTATCTGGTACTTACGCCGGGTAACACTGCTCTGGTTCCTAGTGCGGCGCCGACATCTCCAACATGCGGTCTCGAGGAGCTTCTCCGGCAAGTAGAAATCTTGCAAGGAAACAGTGTATCCTTCGGCAAGTTGTTGGCTGAGAGTGATACCAACCTCAAGAACATCACACTTGTAAGTTTTATTTGTCTTTTGCATTTTATATGAGTATCCCACTATAGCCCCCGAGGATTTAGACGAAAAACCATAGGTCTTTGCGTCTAAATGCTCTAAGAGTGACTAAGCTAGAAAACCTCTCACTGCAGCCCCCAAGCATATAGTTTGAATGAATTGTTCCGACTAGATGCTTCAAGAGTAGCATACGCAGTGCTTATAAATTTTGATACTATAGCCCGCAAGCTTATAGTTGTAACTGAATTAGTTCCGACTAGATGCTTAAAGAGAAGCGAAGCATACGTCTAATTTAACAACTTTATACTGTAGCCCCCAAGACTCTAATCGAAAACTGAATTAGTTCCGACTAGATGCTTAAAGAAAGACTAAGCATATTGCTAAGTTAAAAAACTCTCGCTGTAGCCCCCGAGCATCTAGGTGGAAATTTTTTGGCTAGATGCTCGAAGTAGACCAAACAACGTTTAACTTTCTTCTTTCCACAGAATGAGAATGCTCGGAGGGGCATGGCCAACGACAAGTACCAGAAGATGCACACTGATTTGGAAGCCAAAAAGGGTAAAACTACCTTCTTGAAGGAACAAATCACCAAGAGCAAGCGTATGTTTTTCCTTTCTTTTTTCGCACTCTGACTTGGTCTTGTGCCAACATTCTTTGAGTACTCACTGTGTACTATTATTTTTCTGACTTGCAAAAACCATTTCCAAGGCTAAGGATATTGTCAAGCAATCCAAGCACATTCAACAGCTGGATAGCGAAAACAAGATCCTTAAACAGGAGAGGAAGGACATGTTGAAGATGCATGAAGACTCGATGAAAGCCCTGCAGGACTCCGCCAACAAGGAGATGCACCGCTTGAAGGAGGAAATTGCTATCTTGAAAGAGCAGAAGAAAGCTGCTGATGAGCAGAATCAATGCCATCATGAAGCGTACAAGCTCCTCCAACAAGAACGGGACTCTATGGCAGAGACTCTCTAGCAGGCTGAGGCCAGCATCTTCACTAAGCGATTCTCCGTCTTGGATTTCTGTAGTCTAGATACTCCGAATTTTGTGAACTCATGTGCTCCTTTGTCGGGAATTCGCAGCTCCTATGGGTTTAACCTGGTCGCCTCCTCCGCCAAAGGAATGCATGGTCCTTGCCGGCAACTTTATCAACACTGCCATCGCGCTGACCAAAGAGATTGCCAAGTCCCTCCAGATTAACATCAAGGCATCGGACTCTATGACGAAGTTCTCGAAGATCCTACGTCGAGCCCCCGAGCGTATCTCAAGATGGAAAGCTTCATGTGCACGGGCCGACGCAAGGATGGCATTGTCAATGGTGAAGGGAAACTACGAGAATGCCGACATCGACACGGTAACCTCCAGTATCCCCGACGTAGACGACGAAGGCCAAAAGATAAACCACGAATCTATCTTGGCGTCGCTTGCGGGTTATGACACCAGAGTCGCCGAGTTGGTCGACGTTAATGTCTTTGTGACCATGAAAACCATTGAATACAAAAACCAAAGCTCCTCCGAGTCCGTCAACACTGCCGACTTCGACGGAGGTGACTCTCCTGCTGCCGATGATGTTGCTTCCAAGTCGCCTGCACCAGAGGAATAAAAAACAACTTGTAATATTTGTTTCCTCTGCAACGTGTTATGCGGAAAAAACTATGTGTTAACTTAAGGCAGAGAACGATGATGTATGTCCTGCTACTTAAGAACTAGTTCCAGCATGTATATATTTTTAAGAAAGTGCTGGCTTATCCATTACTTTGGTGTATGCTTGACTTTTCGTGAGTCGGAAGACTCGTTGTTGGAACCATGCACTCAGGTGATGATGCCTAATTGCACCATCAATAACCTAAGCACAAAATTGCCAACAATAAGTGTCGAAAGTCACTACTCCAGAATCCACATAAAAACGACAAAGAACGTATAGACCAGAAAACTTAAGCTAACGCTCGTAGGCGGAATTTTCACAAGTGCAATCACAAAGCTTGTGCATAAAGGTTTTATACGATCCAAAAATGAACACTAAAGGAGGTAAAAGACTCAGAAATATGAGTGAACCAAAGAGCTTTATTTCATTGATCATATAAGAGATACACAATAGATAAAAAATGCTAAGTGTAGAAAGGATGTAGATGTGCTATGTTCCATGGCCGATCAAGCTCCGGATAGTCATCATCCGGGTCACGTCGCTTACGCTTATGATCCTCGTTGGGTCTATCCTTTAGTTCACGATTGTCAACGAGGTAGTAAGACCCATTGAGTAGAGCCTTGCTTATGATGAACGGTCCTTCCCATGGCGGGGATAACTTGTGTGACTTCTTCTGCTTAAGTCGGAGCACCAGATCCCCCTCTTTAAATGAGCGATGCCGGGCGCGGCGACTATGGTAGCTGTGTAGCTTCTGCTGGTAGATGGCGGATCTTTGGGATGCCAAAACGCCCTCCTCCTCGAGAAGGTCCACATCTAGGCGTTTGGATTCTTCAGTGTCATCTCCGTCGTAGGCGGCGATTCTTGGTGCATCGTGAAGGATGTCGGAAGGCAGGATGGATTCTTCTCCATATACCATGAAGTAAGGGGTGTAGCCAATGGATCTGTTGGGTGTAGTTCGTAAACTCCACAACACAGATGGCAATTCTTCCCCCAGGCTCCAGCTGCTCTATGTAGCGGTGCTTCAAGACATGGCTTTATTCCCTGCAGAATTAATCCATTGGCTCGCTCAACCTGACCATTGGATTGTGGATGTGCCATAGATGCAAGGTCAAGTCGGATGCCCTTCTCCCAACAATAAGCCTCCACTTCTCCAAGTGACAAGTTGCTGTCGTTGTCGGTGATAATGCTATGTGGGAGACCAAACCTCACCACTAGATCCCGGACAAACCTAAGGGCAGTTGCCCCATCGAGCTTTCTAATGGGTTTAGCTTCTATCCATTTAGTGAATTTATCAACTGCTACTAGCAGATGCGTAAATCCACATGGTGCCGTCTGCAACGGACCAACCATGTCCAGCCCCCAGACTGCAAACGACCAAGTTATTGGTATTGTTCGCAATTCTTCAGCAGGAACATTGTAACATCCCTAAATTCATATTCCAAAACTCATTCATAGCATCCTTGCATCATTCATCCATTTAGGGTTTTTCTTAAAATCATTTGGAGACAGAAGTTTGAGCTATGATTTCATGTGTGCAAATTCAACTCAATTGGCCAACACCCTTTGGGATTGGATTGTTTAGGAACTTGATTACTTGCATCCATTGTTGGAAAGATTAGGTGTAGCATTTTTACCCAAGTTTACAATTTGGAAATATTTTCTAAACCCTATTTCATTCATTCACAAACTAAAGACAAAACTTGCTTTGTTCAACACCCAAGCTTGACCAGGACCTTACAAGGTAACTAATTGGTTAAAATGTCTGAAATTGAAACCACAGAACCCTCCAAAGATCCCCAGTTTTGTTTGAATTCAAAAGGATTTGAATTCATATCAAAAATCATTCCAGAAAATAGAATTAGAAAAGAAAAAGACTTAAACAAAAGAAAAAGGCCGAGCGCAAGTTTTCTGGCCCAGCAACGAATCAAGCCCAGCAAGCCCACCCGGGAACTTTCCTTTCCTCTCTCACACGCGAAGCCTGCGTTCAGCATCGACAGCGGACCCCACTTCCACCTCGCGCACGTCGCTGACAAACGGGCCTCCACCACGTCAGCATCGTCTCCACCCGCACGACCAGTTCATCCCCAATCAACGCGGCCGTTTCCTGTGTTTAATTCGCGGCGTCAATTCAAATCAATGGCCGAGTGATTCTCGCTCGTGATCAGGCTATATAAACCCCCTCTGCCCCCTCTCTCTTTTCCCCCAAACCCCAAGCAAAGAACGGCCCCAGTCTGCGCGCATTGCTCTCTGCAACCCCGCCGTCTCCGACGACTGCGCCGGCAAATTCCGGTGAGCATAGAGTTCCCCTCGGTCTCGCGTTTACGCTATCGTGTTCAGTGAATCTCTGTGCACCTTCTGACACCCTCCGTTTACTTTCGCATGACCCGTAGCTTCGGCAATGTCAACGAGTGGCCGCCACCGTCTTTTGCACGAACTCCGGCGAGCTCTAGTGGTAAGTCCAGACCGCCCCGAACCTTGTCGTTCACGCTCGCATGTTCTCCGTGATCGTCCGCATCTAACCACACCTTCCTTTGGCATCCTAGATATCTACAACGTCGCCTCCGACCTCGAGCAGAACCACCGCTGCCAGATCCAACTCCGGCAAGAAATCTACAGCAACCCTGAGCGCCCCTTGCCGAGCTGTTCACACGTTGAGCATCCCCACACCCTCGCGATCTCGGTGAGCATCTCCCCCATCCACCTAGCGATCTGTACCGCCGGCGCCGCCACCGTCGTCTCGTCGCCGCCACAAGACCCGATATCGCCGCCATTTTTGACCGGTTGTTTTAGGCCGTTAGATGCATGTCGTAGGCGTTAGGATAGAACCACTTAACCTCAAGAGGTACGCGATCTGGAGCGTTCGATCTGTTTAGATCCAGCGGCTGCAGGCGTGATCCAACTGCGATGCGCGCCAATCACGCTGACGCTGCGTGGCTAGGGTTAGATCTAAAATTAGATATAAAATCAGAAATTTGTTCCAAATTCAAATGCTTATAACTTTTGATTGCAACGTTAGAATTTTACAAATTTTATACCGTTGGATTCAGTGAAACAAGACCTTTCTGAATATCCAATTTATTTAGCATATAGTAACAGTTAAAATGATTTTATTTGTAGAACATGTTTTAAGGCCATTTTAATTAGAGATTTATTTTGGTAAATTGTATTGGAGCCAAATAAGTTTAGTTGGCAAATTTGTGACTTGTTAAGTTTCTGTAGACATGAGCATACTTGGTAGAATTTTCAAAAATCACCACTTAGTAAATTCTTGCATGCATGCATTCATATTATATTTGGATGTATATATTTGTGTGTAATGGTATGCTATAATTTCTTGTGTAGATTTTGCTAGTGATTGTGATTGTACCAAGGCAAGTGATATTTACATGAATATATTTGTCCTATGTTTTGAACTAGCATTAGATATTTTGTTATAGTAATGCATGTTATTTTGTCTAAGGCAAAAGTGGGGAAATCCTATGTAGTCTAGTAGAATTGCTAAGGAATTATCCCTAAGATAAGTTGCCATACTCTGCTTAGCCTAGCTATATAGCAAACAAGGGTTGGTGAAAACTACACTTACTATGAAGAAAATATTTCTAAGTCATGAGACTTATACTTTCCTAATAAAACCTCTAAGTCAAATGAACCTCCTGGGTGGAATGGAAAGTATGGGTTATGTTGAGTGGTTACACAAGGCCATGGACTTGGGTTGTGTATCTCACTTGTGGTAAGCCACCCAGGCACAAAGGGATTTGGAGGCCAAGTGTTGAGAAAGCTTACAGTGCAACCACTTGGCAATATGGGCTCTGCCTTGATCATATAGGTTGCTAGAACTTAGTCTTTTGGACAATTGGTGGTAGATGGGATGATAGGTTGGAACGCGTCCATTTGACTAAGGAAAGGCTTCTGAAAGGTCCTGTCTTGGGAAACCAAGTCTGGTGGGAAAAGTGCACAACCTCTGCAGATGGAAAACCTAAGTACTTAGCCTTGTCCAAGGGAATGGACACTTTGAGCATCAAGACATGGAAGCTACAAGAATCTCATCACTCCAACTTCTAAGTAAAAATTTGTGGGTGAACAAGGGTGAAGGACCTCAATGTCTATTGGTGGTTCCTTGGGAATGTTTTTGACAAAGAAGAACTTAGTGATTTCAACTAATAGGAAAACTTATTTTCAAGCAAAGCAAGCCAAGCTACAAATAGCCAAATGCATGTAGTAATATAGTCCACTTAAAATATACTAAGGTATCACTTGCCAATACTATTCCAAAGTATTGACCCTCTGTGGCTGTAACTTGTGATGTTGCAGGTTACTCCGATGATGAATAGGAGTCATGAGTCTACACTCAACATGCTTGCCTGTGGCACATGAAGATGAAGACTTATGTTTATTTACTTATTCCTTAAACTCTTGTATTAGGCCTATGGCCCTGAGTTGTAAAAGACTATGTTTTATCTCTGGAATGAATGTAATAAACGACCTTTATATCTGTGTACTTCATCTTAAACTGTGGATGCTAGCATTGATCCAGGGACTAGCATTGCAATCACAGGGATCCTTTCCTTTATAAAGGAGGGGTCTAACAAACATGTGGTTGTCGGGCATAATACTGGCATCCATGCATGTATCCACCATCTTGTCAACGTCCGCCTTCGCGGTTAGCCAGTAGAATCCTTGCCGGAAGACTTTCGCGACCAAAGATCGGGGAGCGGCGTGATGCCCGCAATCTAAGATGGATTTCGCGTAGGATTTCAATACCTTCTTGCTGGGAAACACACTTAAGGTATACACCAGTAGTGCTTCTTTTGTAGAGCTGTCCATTGATTATGGTATAGCCCCTTGCTCCTCGTACTATTTGTCGTCTTTAGACTTTGTCGTCGGGCAAAGTTCCGTGTTCGATATACTCCATGAACGGTTTTGTCCAAGCCGGAGGGACCTTTGCCACCATGTGGATGAAAGAGTCTACTATGTCCGGGTTGTCGATGTCTGCTCCCTTCATGGATGGTGTCCGTAGATGCTCTAGGAAAACTCCTGGCAGAATTCGTTTGCACCCTGATCCAAGCTTAGACAGCAGATCAGCTGCCTCGTTTTGCTCCCTAGGTACATACTTGACCTCATATCCCAAGAAGCTCTTAGCTATCTCGTCCACTTCGTCTCGATATGCCGCCATCATAGGGTTCTGCGCATTCCAGGTGCCAGCCACCTGCTGGGCAACCAAGTCGGAATCTCCACAACAAACTATGCGCTTGATGCCAATATCCTTGGCTACGTGTAATCCGTGAATGTGTGCTTCATACTCCACCATGTTGTTCGTAGACTCGAAGTGAATTTGCAGAATGTAGTGTAGCTTGTCTCCAGTTGGTGACTGTAGCAATACACCAGCCCCCGAGCCATTGAGTAGCTTTGATCCGTCAAAGTGCATCACCCAGTATTCTGGTTCCGGCAATGGGGTAGCATCTGGCATCTCCATCCAATCTGCGATAAAATCCGCCAAGGCTTGTGACTTGATAGCGTCGCGTCTCTTGTAGGTGATCTCGAAGGCGGCAAGTTCGATGCCCCACTTCGCAAGCCTTCCTGTAGCGTAGCTGTTGTTGATCATGTCGGACAGTGGAGTTTTGCTCACCACTGTGATGGGGTGCTCCTGGAAATAGTGCCTCAGCTTCCGAGAAGCAAGGAATACTCCATAAGCTATCTTTTGGTAGTGTGGGTAACGTTGCTTGGACTCCCTCAAGACCTCGCTTACATTGTAAACAGGTCGTTGAACTCCGTGCTCATAGCCTGGTTCCTTCCGCTCTACCACGACGACGATGCTGATTACCCGGTTGGTGGCCGGCATGTAAATTAACATGGGCTCACCAGGCTCGGGTGTTGCAAGGATAGGCGCTAAGGAAAGAATCTCCTTGAGCTGCTTCAATGTTGCACCTGCCTCGTCCGTCCACGTGAATTTGTCAGCCTTCTTAACCAACTTGTATAGCGGCAAAGCCTTCTCTCCAAGTCGGCTGGCGAACCGACTAACTACTGCAACAAAACATGTTAGTCGTTATATGTCTTTTAGGCATGTCGGATGGTTTATGTTTAAGATGGCCTTGATTTTCTCCGGGTTGACCTCGATTCCATGTTGGGAAATGATGAAGCCCAACAATTTGCCGCCTGGAACCCCAAAGACGCACTTCTTAGGGTTAAGCATCATGTTGTATTTTCGGAGATTATCAAAGGTTCCTTTTAAGTCGGAGATTAAGTCATTTGAATTTTTAGACATCACCTCTATATCGTCCACATAGGCGTGAACGTTCTGACCAATTTGATCATGTAGGCAACGTTGCATTGTCCGCTGGTACGTAGCACCTGCGTTTTTCAGCCCATAGCAAAAAGTGCCGTAGGGGGTAGTGAACGAAGTGGCCAATTGGTCCGACTTCCTCATTTTGATCTGGTGGTATCCTGAGTATACATCGATAAAACACAAAAGTTCCGAGCCAGCCGTCGAGTCAATGACTTGATCAATGCGAGGCAAAGCAAACAGATCTTTGGGGCATACTTTGTTCAAGCCGATGTAATCAACGCACATTCTTAATTATTTGGTTCCCTTTTTGGGGACAAGTACAGGATTGTCCACCCATTGGGTGTGAAGGACTTCTCGGATAAAACTAGCCTTAAGTAACCTAGCTATATCTTAGCCTATGGCGCGTCTCTTCTCATCTCCAAAGCGTCGTAGGGGTTGTTTCACTGGTTTGCATTTTGGATCATGTTTAAGTTGTTCTTGGCAAGTTCCCTAGGTACACCTTTCATGTCGGCAGGTTGACAAGCAAAGATGTCCCTTTTCTCACGGAGGAACTCGACGAGCGCGCTTTCCTATTTCGGATCCAGGTTCGTCCCATGGTGGTGGTCTTGGAGACATCGCCTACCACAAGTTCCACCGGCTTGGTATCGATGGTGGACTTGAATGCTGGAGCGGAGTCGGAAATCTGTTTCTTAGACGTGGGCATCTCCGATGCATCAACCTTTCTCTGGATCTCCTTGAATTCTTCGCTGTAGAGGACAACTTCTGCGTAGGCTGCTTCTCCAATCTCGCAGTCCCTAGCTTTGGCAAAGCTTCCGGATACGGTGATGACACCGTTTGGTCCAGGTATCTTGAGTTTGTTGTAGACGAAGCATGGCTTGGCCATGAAGGTGTGGAATATGCCGCGGCCGAATATGATGTGGTACACGCTCTTGAAGGGGACCACCTCAAAGGTCATGCGCTCTTGGCAGTAATTATTAACATCGCCAAAGGCTACCTGAAGTGTGATGCACCCAAGGGACCGAGCCTCCCGACCAGGAACTACGCCATGGAAGATGGTGTTGGTCCGCCTTAGGTTTGCCTCCGTCAAGTTCATCTTCTGCACTGCATCTAGGTACATGATGTTGATGCTGCTTCCACTATCCACCATACATTTGGTGAACTCATTGTCGTCAATCAAAGGGTTGATGACCATGGCGTATTGGTTCTCCATAGGGATGAGGTCTGGGTGATCCTTCCTGTCCCAAGTAATTGGAATCTCCGACCAGCGCAGGAACTAGGGAACTGGGGGTAAAGTAGCCATCAGTATCCTCATAGAGGTCTTATGTTGTCGGACGGTGGGGGTGCCAAGGAAAGTATGGAAAAATGCCGCCTTCTTCTCGAAGGGGTTCTTGCCTTTGTTGTTTCTCTTGGCGGCATGCTTGGGGTCAATGTACTTGTCCATGTCAATTGAATCCTTGGGATCCTCCTCCTTCTTATTCCCCTTGCCCTTGCCTCGCGGTCTGTTCTTCCGACTTTGCTTGTAGCCAGACTCCGGGTCCTCCTTGAGGTCATTGACGAACTTGCAGTGTCGATTGGTATGGGTGGCCTTGCCGTTGACATTGAGGTGTACGAGGCACGGCATATTGCGGTACTCTTCGTAGGTTTGTGGAACGCGGAGTGCTGCCGAGGTAGTTTCACTTCCTCGCTGCTGCCCACGACCAGCTCCCCGTCCTCGGCCACGTTGTCCGCCATCACCTCGTCCTGCGTAGGTCATAACGACCATGTCGGGAGTTTGCTTTTCTTCTGGAGCGGTTTTCCGCTTTGTGTTGTTGTTCCTCCGAGCTTGAGTTGGAACGGCCGTTGCTGGCAGAGAGCCGCGAGCATCGTCATCAGCTTATGTCGGAGAAACGTGCCCCTTTCCAACCCATCGATGAAGGCGGCCATGGCGGTCTGAGCATGCACTCCCACGCAGGAATTTTTCATATCCAGCCAGCGGGAGAGGTAGGCGTGAGATGTCTCTTCTTTCTCTTGCAAGCAGCGCTGTAGATCGCCAATAGTGCAGGGATGTTTGTACGTACCCTCGAAGTTCTTGGTGACCGCTTCTTGCATGTCCAACCAATTTCAGATGGATTTTTCCGGCAAGTCATCAATCCATTGACGGGTCATGGCCGCCAACATCAATGGGAGGTACTTGACATCAATGTTGGGGTTACCCCCGGCGATCTCCACCGCGTTGCCGTAGTCCTGCAACCATGTAGCTGGCTTAGCGGTGCCATCACAGGGCTTGATGGTCTTGTCAATCCAGAAACCTTTGGGGTAAGTTGCGGACCGTATCGCAGGTCCAAAGCAACATGGTCCCAGGTATGGTCCTTCCTATGCTTCGTGGATCTTGTATATTCGCGAACGTGCATTGTATGGCTCCGGGCTTCTTTTCTTCTTGTCAACAAGGGATGGGCTGCGTGAACGACGCGGCCCCCTCCGCCATGGTGACTGCTAGCTGGTGACGGAGACGGAGGTGGCGGCGGGTTAGCCTTCTTGCTATTACCCTCCTGCGATGCCTCATGCTTGTCGCGGTTGCGTGTCGGACGCAGAGGGTCATGGCGCGACCTGCTCTTGTGTCCTTGGTTTCGCTCTCCGTCATGACGGGTCTGCCCCGCATTATCGCGGATGACATATCCGTACGGCGGTGAGCCTTGATGTCTTCGCGATGTCGGGGTGAGCGGGGCGATGGCGATGGGCGACGAGGTTAGGCCTTACCTCCGTGGTCGGAGGATATGGGGATAGCATCCTTCCTGTTGCACACATCCCGCCGTCTTCGTTCTGATGAACCCGTCTGAGACCCGACATCAAGAGGAGATTTTTCCCTTGGCGGCTTATACTGGCTAGACTGGCAAAGCGCTGGGTCAGACTCAAGCCTCTGAGAGGTGGCCTTTTCCTGCTGTTTTACCGCCTTGGCCACTAGGTCATAGACCTGGTCCACCGCCTCAGGCGATCTATCCTTCTCTAGAAGGGTCTTGGCGACAGCGAGGTTGAGAAGAGGAGTGGGCATCACCTGCCTGCCTTCACTATCAATGTATGTCTTGGCTTGTGCTGGCTTGGGGGAGCCCATCCTAGATTTCTCCATACACCAGGATCGTTGATGACGCGAGCCAGAGATTTCTTGGCCTTCTGCTGCTGCAGCAGAGTCTTGTACTCGGCCTCCATTGCTCTATCTTTCGCTATGAATTTCTGCATGTTGACTAGATCTCGATCTAGTTTTGTGCCTTGCTCTGCGATGGCCTACGCTTCCTCCAGCAGCTACTGGCGCTTCTCGTAAAGCTGGGTCACGTTCCGGATATGAGCTACGGTCAGTGGCTCGACTAGGAGATTGCCGTACATCACTCTAACAGCTGGAGTAACTTGGGCAGCAGCAGACGTAGATGCTGGAGGCGGCAAGTTTGCGGTGTTGTTGTTGCTCGGGCCGGTGCCGAGTTCCTGCGGTTGTTGCACTTGGTTAGGCGGAGGGGGCATAACCTTTGCGCGATCATTGTCGGCAGCAACAGTTGTCCCTTCCCTTTGTCCAAATCTGTAGGTGGAGCTCGTCCGGGCTGATCTTCATCCATCGCCATCCCAATGGTGACGAACACCTCTCGAGACGTGACGGCGTTGTTGCTTGCTCGTCGCGTGTGTACTCCTCCTCCATCTCCTGCATGGAGGAGTATAGCTCCTCTAGACTGAAATCTATCTCCTCCGAATCTACACTGAAGTCGATGTATAGCGCGTCAATCACAGAGTCGGAGGGTGCCAGGGCTTCCTCGATGATGGGGGTGGAGGTGCGATAGCAGCGACGATGACTGGAGGTGGTGGTACAACTGCGGCGATGGCGGCCGGAGGCGGTGGTGGCGGTTGCTGAGGCGGCGGCGCTCCGCCAATGAGCGCAAGATCCGCCTGAGCTGCCCCCTCGGCCTCCACGTAGCTGTTGACGGTATTCACCATACTTTCGAAGGTGAGACGTCCTGAAGCTTTCTGCCGCCTTAGAGAATGCCGGAGAAGCGTTCCCTGGTCCAGTCCTTCCACAAAGTGATACATAGCATCATCATTGGGGTAGTGTCCCAGGTCGGACCTTATACGGAGTCATCTGGCAAGGTAATCACGGGAGTTTTCGCCCTCTCTCTGAACGCAATGCGCCAGATCAAAGATGGTAACCATGCCGACGAACATGGATCTCTGCTGTCCAGACGGACGGACAAAGCCGGCGGACCTGCAGTGATATTCCACCGTTATATCCTGCACAGGGGCGGTTTGGGTGGGCCTTAAATTTTGTCGATCTTTGCCGGCAAACTCCGAAGTGAGATCCGACATCGATCCTTCCGTGAACGTATCCTGCCCGTAAGCGGTCCGTGCGGGTCTTGATGCTCCTCCGACTCTCAGGGAACTAGTGCCCGAGTCAGTTTCGCCAATGAAGAGGTGGATGTCTCCGATAGGAACGATTGAACACCGCATAGGGTTTGTATTTTCAAAGATCTAGAACTCGTTGGGAGGGATGATCGGAATGTTGCCGGAGAAGAGAACGCGACCGATGGCTATGGTTTCGCCGATTTCCACGAAGATCTTGGTCCTCGCCCGCTGAAGAGCCTGAAGCGCCTCTTGCCCCATGGTGGGTGCCAACTGTCGTGGTATTGCCGACGAGTACGCCATGGAGGGGTCCTCACAGTGCGTGTTTAGAGACGTGGGGGAAGGCAGACGGTTGACGGGTACGAGGTAACACAACTTACCTAGGTTCAGATCCCACAACGGTGGCGGAATCCTACTCCTGCTATAAATCACTATAATGGCAATACGCCGAGTTACAGTGATAGGTTCGTTGTGCGAGGTGCGTCGTAGTCGACACTAGATCGTCTACGATTGTCTGAGATTGTTCCCTAAAGGCTCCCATAGGCCCGACTTATATAGTCTCCAGGTCCTAGGGTTACAGGGAAAAGTCCTAGCCAGACAGGTTACAGAGTCCTACACGGTCTATTACTAGTCTAGTGTGTCTTGCACTCCAAGGCTCTGGGTATGCTGGTGACTCCACCGTAGCCTTCCTTTATACGGCATGGGCCTCCCTTCTGGATCCATCTAACTGGGCCGCCCAGCAGGCCATGGGCCATGCTACCAACTGTGGGCCACCCGAGTTATCCGGATAGAGGACATGCTATGAGGATACCCATATAGCATATCCACAACAGTGGCACACTTAAGAGACACCTACATCCAATTGGAGCAAAAGTTTCATGCCGGAAAGAATAACAAGCGCAGGAATTTATTTCACTAGATACCGAAACAGGTTTTTGGGTGAAATTGTAGAAAGTGTTTTTGCATGTGAAATGAAATACTAGCAAGGGGTTATATATGAATGTTTGTCATTAAAGTAATTGACAAAATTCTGAATAAATAAAAGGAGTTTTATTTAATGAGAGTGTGCATTAAATTTGGTGGAAATTTAATGGGATTTTGAGTGGGATTTTGAGTGGAGGGAACTGAAAGGATTTTTGTGAGTGGAGTGTCCACCCACATGAATGAGGGGAGGGCAAGGGGCAGCCCCCATGCGCCAGCCACCACCTTGGGGTCCCCCCCTCTCCTATAAAAGGCAGCCCCTCCTCACTTCTCACTCACACCTCCTCGTGAAGGATCTCTCTCCCCCTCTAGAATTTATCCCCCATGGTCTCGGACTACCGAGATACATGTTCCCGGTGGCTATTTGGCAAGAAAGAGTTGTGCTTCCGCTGCATCGCTAGAGCAAGGAGGCGGAGGTTGCTCGATGTCTTGTATGTGTGTGCGAGCACGTATGCGCTGCTAATTTGCAGTGCTAGGACTTCCTCTCGATCTTGAGATCGGCAAGAGATCGTCTACATTAACCACGAGTTTAACTCGTTAAGATTTGTCGGTCTTCAAGGGTATGTTCTCTATGGATATGCATCCCCCCGTTGTTTGTATCTACTAGATAGATCTAGGTACATAGTTGTTCCTATCGTAGGAAATATTTTGTTTTCTATGCTACGAACAACTACATTGGTATCAGAGCCGGATCTATGCGTATATGCTTTACACGGGTAGTACACATATGAGTATGCGGGCGATGATAATCATGTTGTTGCTTCTTAGTTGTATTTTGGATATTGGTGGCATAGTGGGATGAAGCGGCCCGGACAAACTTTACATGTCCTCGCACATGAGACATGTTCCACGCTTGACATGCAACTACTTTGCATAAGTGGCTAGCGGGTGTCTGTCTCTCCTACTATAGTCAATATCTAATTTGAAACGAGTTGTCAAAAATTTGGTTATCCTCGTTGTGGTTCATGTTCGCAGGTAATAACAGTTCTATCTTCGAAAGCCCTAAGCCACGTAAAACTTGCAATGGATAAATTAGAGGCGTCTAGTTTAGATTGTTGATGGGCTAGTGTTATGATAAGGTGATGTTGTAAGTAGAAGTATGAGATGATACTCTTACAACACACATAACTTCTAAGTTCCATAGACCTTGGCCTTACACATAGAGGTATGATAGTGATCATACCATGGTACACATGATTGGGATCATATGCGGGAACCATATCATTCCACTTACAAACATGAGATGTTTGATTGCATCTTATATTGCTTGTTTGGCGTTTTATTAGCATAATAAGATGATCCCTCAATTAAATATCAAGATAAGAATGTGTTCGTACTTTAGTATGCACCAATTATGTTTTTGTCGCTCCAAGACATCACGTGATGATCGGGTGTTCTTGGATCCACGACCATATTTCGGGTGTAAGACAGTTACACACGCGAATACTAAGGTTCTAACTTGGTGAGCCTAGCATGTACAGACATGGCCTCGGAACACGGATCTAAAGGTTAAGCATGAGTCATATAGTAGATATGATGCCCATTTGATGCTCGTCTTTGAAGCTACACCGACTCATGTGATGATCGGACTTGGTGTAGTGGAGTTGGTTCATGTAATCACCAAAAAGGCACGAGGTATGTCGTTTTTGAGTGGGAGTTCATTCGTTATGTGGATTAGTTGAACTCAATCAATCATAAACTTAGTCTAAACTTTACAAATTCTGTTATAGATGGCACCACCTGCTTTTAATTTCAATGTTTTCATGGAGAAAGAGAAACTTTCAACAAACGGTAGCAAATTTACCGAATGGGCCATGAATTTAAGGATTCTCCTCTCTGCTGCACAAAAGCAATATGTGCTAGAAGCGCCGCTAGGCCCCCCACCTTTCGATGATACCCCTGACGAGGAGAAGAATGTCTATCAGACTCGTCAGGAGGACCATAACTTAGTTCTTGCGGCATATTGTATGGGCTAGAGACAGAACTTCAAAACCGTTTCGAAAACGGCAATGCATTTGATACAATGGGTGAGTTGAAAATGATTTTCGACACACATGCTGCTATAGAGAGCTACAATGCTTCAGAAAAGTTCTTTAGATGCATGATGGAAGAGAACATCTCCGTTAGTGAGCATGTACTCAAGATGTCGGGTAACGCCGATAAGCTTGTGTCCTTAGGAATATCGATCCCCATTGACTTAGGCATCCATCGTGATGAACTATAATATGTAAGGCATGAAGAAGTCTCTCCCCGAGCTTCTATCAATGCTTAAAACTGCAGAAGTTGAGACCAAGAAGGAACATCAAGTGTTGATGATCAATAAGAACACTGGTTTCAAGAAAGACAAGAAGGGAAAACGGAAGGGAAGTAAGGGCGGCAAGTCGGTTGCCGTGCCTTAAAAGAAACCCCGAGTTGGCCCTAAGTCTGATACCGAGTGCTACTATTGTAAGGGGACTGGCCACTGGAAGCGTGTAACATCCCTAAAATCATGTTTTCAAAGATTGCATATCATCCATGCATTCATGATCATTTTAGGATCTTTTTCAAAGTTTTACAAAAACAGAAGCATTTGTATGCTTATTATTTTATGTAAGCAAAGCATTCATCCAATGCTACTCTCTAGTGAGATAATATTTGTCTTAAACCAATGTTGTTTGTTCATAGCTTTGTTTGATGAATTACAAAGCTTGGACAAGGATTTCAAAACAAAGAAACAAATTTAAATCATTCTTTTTTTATTTATTAAACAATGGGTAAGAAACATTGTTTATTTAAAATCTCAAGGTGCCAAATTATTTTAAAGTGTACAACTTTGTCCTGCAACCAAATGGATACAATTTTCACTTTATAAAAACCCATGAAAAGTTTGAAGTCAAACACATTTGAAATCCTTTGAATTTGTTCCCTGAAAATCGAAACAGAAAAAGAAAAGGAGTAAAGAAATGGAAAAAGGACGGCGCCAGTCTTTCAGCCCAGCAGCAGACCTAGCCCACTAAGCCCACCCGGGGTTTTTCTCTCTCTCTCTCACGCGACGCGGACTTACCCCGCAGCCACTGATCGGTGGACCCTCTCCATGTCAGCATCTTCTTCCCCAAACTCCGCGCGCACACGCCGTCGCCGCCCGTTTACTCCCCCTTCACTGCCGCAAATTAAGACGCTTAATTCCCATTGAATCACTGAGTAATTGGCGCCGTGCTCTGGCTACATAATCCCCTCCTCACCGCGGTCATTTCCCCTCACACCACTCGCTCGCTCCGCCACCAGGCTGCCACAATTTCGCGTTGCATCGTCGCAGACAGAACCAGCTCTGGCGACTAATTCCGGTGAGTTCCGAGCGCCCCTCGCCTCCAGCTTGACCCTGTTGAGTTCGCCATGTGTCGGTTCTTCTCCTAATGCCTTTGGTTTGCCCGCGCATGACCCAGGTTGCCGTCCCTGACCACCTCTTCAAGCAACAGAGCCGCCGCTCAACTCCGACGAGGAATACCAATAATCTCCGAACGCCCCTTGCTTCCTCTTTGACCCTGTCGTGTTCGCCACAACCTTGCGTATCCTCTGATACCACTGGTTCGAGCTAGCGCGGTCTACATCATCGGCAACAACTCCATCTGCAAGCACCCGACAACGTCCGCAAGTTCGACGAGCCCCAGCAACCTCTACAGCGCGCCCCGACCCTGCCCGTTTGCACGTTGAGCATCAGCGTGACCCTGCGAGTTCGGTAAGCCCCTCCGTTGACCCCAGCCCCCTCTGTAGCTGCCGGAGCGTCACTGACAGAGCGCCGCCGCCGCGCCACCGTCACCAGTGCCGCCCATCCGTGGTCGCAAGCTTGGTAATCGTAGGATCTAGATCCAGCGCTTAAGATTAGATCTGAAGCGAAGCGGTATGTGTCGATCTGGACCGTGCGTGTTAAGTTAGATCTAACGGACCGCGAGTGTGATCCGGTGTGAAATGGTATCAGCCAATCAGGACATGACGCGTGGCCTTTTCTTCGTTTTAAAAATCTGAATTTGATCTATTAGTGATTCATACTTGCAAAATTCATAACTTTTGATCCACACGTTCAAATTTTACAAATTTTATATCATTGGAATCAGGAGAAATAATTCTATATGTTTATGCAATGTGTTTAAGGTTTTGCTTCTGTAAAATTGGTTATTTTTGCAGAGACATTTATAGGCTTAATTTTAGTATAGAAATTATTTGAAAAATGATTTAAAGATCAAATAAAATTTATTTTGAGTATCTTGGTTTTGTTTATGATTCAGTACGGTATACTTGTCTTGTTTGGTGTAGAAAAATCATCACATGGCATTTGCATACATTCATATATTTTTGTTTGTATATTTTGTTATGTGATTTTGGTGCCATTATTTTATGTGTAGATTTTGGTGCTAATAGTGATTGTGGTTGTGAAGATTGTTGCTACTCCCCAAACTACGAAGGCAAGTGGTGCTTCATGTTTTTATCCCTATATTTTTACCTATGCATTAGAAATATTTTGTATAGGACTTGCATGATTATTTTGCTAAGTATGTATATACTATGCTTAGGAAATCCTAGTAGTTGTAGAAATGTTAGAATTTCCTCTAAGTTAAGATACTTGTTATTGCCAAGCTTAGCCTAGCTAGTAGTAACCAAGGGTGGATTATATAATCATGCTATGAGAAATATTTCTAAGTCTTTGGACTTATGTTTTGCTTAATGAAACAACTAAGTGAATGAAACACCTGGGTGGAATGGAAAGATTGGTTTGTGTTGAGTGGTTACACAAGGCCCATTTCTATGGTTTACCTTGTGTATCTCACTTGTGGAAAGCCACCCAGAAACAAAGGGATTTGAGATGCCAAATATTAAGAAGCTTCTAGTGCAGCCACATGGCATTATGGGCTCTGCCTGGATCACATAGGTTGCAATAACTTAGCCATTTGGACAGTTGGTGGTAGTGGGATGATAGGTTTGGAGCGCGTCCATTTGGTCTAAGGGAAGGCTTCTGAAAGGTCTTGTCTTGGTGAAAATCAAGTCTTATGGGGAAAGTGCACAACCTCTGCAGATGGAAGAATCTAAGTACTTAGCCATGTCCCTGGTATTGGGCAACTTGAGCATCAAGACATGGAAGCTATCAAGAATCCCCTCATCCCAATTTTCTGAGTTAAAACTTGTGGTTGAACAAGGGTGAAGCTTCACCAATTTCTATTGGTGGTTCCTTGGGAAAGTTTTGTCAAAGAAAAACTTAGTGTTTTCAACTAATAGGTAAACCATATTTTAAGCAAAGCAAGCCTAAGCTACACTTAGCCAAATTCATATAGTATCTAGATGTTAATATTCTACTAAGGTATCACTTTCCAATACTATTCCAATGTATTGACCCACTGTGGCTGTAACTTGTGATGTTGCAGGTTATTCTGATGATGATTAGGGGTTATGAGTCTACACTCAACATGCTTGCCTGTGGAACATGAAGATGAAGACTTATTTATATTGTTATGGTTAAACTCTTGTATTAGGCCTATGGCCATGGAGTTGTAAAAGACTATGTTTGTCTCTTGAATGATATGTAATAATGACCTTTGTTTCTATGTAATTCATCTTAAACTGTGGATGCTAGCATTGATCCAGAGACTAGCATTGCAATCACAGGGATCCTTACCTTTAAAAGGGAGGGATCTTACAGATGGTATCAGAGCATTGTGATGCCTGTAGGATTATAAACCTAGGATTGGATTAGAAACCACTAAGGAAAAAAATTCAACACTTTGAAAAATATTCTACACTTGTCTTTTCTTCTCGTAAACTTTCCTAATCTTCTTTATCATCTCTATTGGTAGAAGTATGCTTTGATAGCCTTTAGACTAGAGAGTGAGAGATGTAATGTGCTTTGTTAGTTGGACCACCACACTGATCATTTTATTTCCAAAATTTTGTCTAAGTTATGTTGAACCTTGGATGCTTGTAATGGATTTATGTATACCATGACTTGTGTGTTTGATTACCAATGAAATACTTGTGATACTTTATCTTGTGTATTTTCTATTGATGTTGATTCTAACTTCTCTCTATCTTATAAAATAGATGCCTAATGTTACTATCAGCACGGCTGAAGAGTTCAAGGGAACTCGCTTTGGCACTCGTCTTGTTTAGCTCACTAGTGTGCTCAATCTTCCACTTCTTAGCATCATGATGCTTCCCCTCACCAAGTTTGACAGGAAGGACCTTTGGGGCTTCAAGGTTACTCAGCCAGGACGCCAGACTGAGCCAGCCACGGAGGCTATCACCTTCAAGCTTATGCATGACGACAAGGAGAGAGTCCTAGAGGTAGTCATGCAGGATTTACTTGGGCGTTTCTTAGGGAGACACTCTCAGGAGATTAGAGGTACTCACTTCCACGCTTTCGGTAGACACGACGAGGATGGTGAGGCTATTGAGTTCAAGGATATTGCTAGAGAGACGACAGAGCCGATTCGTCTGTACCTTCAGGACCTAGAGGTTCTACTTAGGAACCTAGATACTGATAGTACCAACGTCATGCTTACCAATGACGAGCTCTAGGTGCAGCTTTGTGAGAACGAAAAGCTCTTCGCGGAGAAAGACGAGATAGTCAAGGAAAAGGAGGCCAAGTTTGAGAGTCAGGATAGGAAGTTCAAGAGTCAACAGAAAAGTGTCCAAGATAGGAACAAGAGGATTCGAGAGATGACTGCAGAACTAGAGGCCAAGGACTTCGAGCTCGAGCATCAGCAGGGTGTGATTGAGAGACTTCGTTCATAGAAGAGGGCTCTCAAAGCCAAGGTAGAGGCCTTGACTACCAATGTCGAGGAATACAAGACCGCTATGGAGAATTGTGGCATCCCGCAAAACCACTACTAGAAAATCGCGTTGAATTTGTGCATTGCATCGGCATCATCATATGTTGTTTGTCCAAAACTATTTTCGCAAAGCCTGTTTTGTTTTATAAAAACGCCCCGTCTTGTTTTCAAATTCAAACCCGGGTCGCCGGAATATTTTGTTGTCTATTATTGGTTTGCAAACGGTGCGATTAAATTAAATAAAACATTTCATTGTTTATAGTGGGCGGTCGAGCGGGCGAATGACCAACGACCACCCTGTGTTTTAATCGGTCCACCCCAACAATTCCTACAGCTACCCACCTATCTACCCACACCCCCCCTCCACATCACCCCACCCTATGGCAACCTGCCACCTCACCCTCTCCCTCACCTTCTCCAACCAGGTGCTGCCACCTCACCCTCCCCCAACTCTCTCTCCCTCCCTTTCTCTCTCCCAATCACCACCCCACTCAACCCTGGCCACACAGTACCCCGCACGCACGCACTCACGCGACACACGCACGCCACGCCCCCGGGCCCACGTCCCTGGCCCACATGCCCCGCACGCCACCCGCGCCGGCCCCGACCCTTCTTCCTCCTCCCGCCGCGCGCTTGCTGCTCTCTTCTTCCTCCGCCCCGGCGCCTGCTCCCCCGTTTCCGCTCCCTCCCCCGGATGCTCCCTCCGCCGCCCACCGGCCAGGCGCTCGCCAGCCTCCCGCGACCTCGCAGCAGCCGCCCCGGACCTCCTACCCTCCGCGCCTCCGGGCCTCGCCTCCTGCGCGTCCCCGTCGCCACGGCTCACCTGACCCGCCACAGGCCCGCCACCGGCCCCTGCCGTTCCTCCTCCCGCCAGCCTCCTCCCAGCCCGAGCCCGCCGCCCCAACCGCCCGCCTCGCGAACCACTGCGCCGCCGTGGCCTCCACCCCGCAGCCGGCGACCCTCTTCCCGCCTCACTGGCCACGCTGTGGCCTCCGTGCCGCCTCCGCCACCTCCCCGTCCCGCACGGCCTCCACTGCACCCCGCCGCCGGCAACCCTCCTCACAGCGCCTGGCCGCCATCCCGAAGCTCCCTCGCGTCGCGCCCTCTCCGGCGACCTCCGCCGCCACTGCTTCACCCGCCGCCTGCCGCTTCCTCCCGCACTGGGGCCGCCGAGCCGCCTGCTCTGGCCCGCGCGTCCCAGCTCCGTCCTCGTGCCCAGCCGCCCGCCGTCCCCGCTGCTCGCCACTGTCGCGGACCGCTGCCGCCGGGCCGTCCTTCCACTCCCGCCTGGCTCGTCCGCCGAGCCGTGCCCTTCCGCCTGCTTCGCCGGCCCGGCCACCCTGCCCGCCCGCCCCGCTGCCCAGCGCCACCGCCGGCCCGAGCCGTGCCGCCAAGTTCGTCGTCGTCCGGCCTCCCCGCCACCGCATGGCGCCTCTCCGGCGCGAGGCCGCGCCCCGTCGTCCCTCTGTTGCCCGCTCGGCCCCGCCATGTTCGTCCTCGCATGCGTGCAAGTGCCCTCGCAGCTATCTTCCAAGAGCCATCTCGTCAAGATCGACAGTGCCCAACGCGAACTCGAGTAACCACCGGCGCCGAACCTAAGTCCGGCACTGGCACTCAAGTACCTCGACAAGGCCGCCAAGATCTCCGCCGTGAAAACGACAAAACAGACGCCATGACCCGACGCCCCCGGATGCCACAAGATCTTCTTCCCAGGATGCGACGTCGAGGCCCCGAACGCCAAGACCACCGACAAGATCGCCATCCTAGACCCCAAGGACTCCCTCACGGACATCGAGCGACAAGATCGCCTCACGGACGCCAAGACCGACTCGATGGCGCGGGCCCGACAAGACCCTCGCAACGGCAAGATCGACCCCGTGGGACCCGACAAGATCTACAATATGAAGACCGTACCGAACCGGTGGCCTCGACGAACCTCCGGCAAGAACTTCGACATGGCCAAGATCCACCGCAACCGAGTCCGGCACTGACAAGTGAAGTCAGAACCACCAAGCCCTTCCACCCGGATACGCCAAGATCTACCCCGATCCGAAGACCCTAATCCCGGAGTCCGAACCTCGATCCCGTCGAACCCTGGACCCTGAGACCGGACCCCGAACCCCGGAACCCCAAGATCGTCGAGACCCCTAATGTGTGAATCCCTTCCCGAAACCTATTTTATAATATATACAACTTGTTGCATATTGAATTGTCATACTCGCATGCATATTGTGTGGTTTGGGGGCCTTATGCCGTTTCACCTTATAATTAAATATGGGGCCCATATGCGGGCAAATCTAGTCTCATCACTACAAGGAATCTGGCTATATATGACCCTCCATTTTCGTCACAAAATCGTCATAGTAGTTTGTTTATGACGATTCTATGACGATTTTGAGATCGTCGAAAGCTGGGCGTCGCAAATGAACTATAACGACGTTTTTGGTAAAATCGTCATAACCGTCTATGACGATATTAAATCGTCATAATGTCTATGACGATCTAATATCGTCATGGACCATCTAGCCAAGCCAGCTCAGATCCTACGTGGCCGATCCTACGTGGAAAAATTGTGACGAAATGAAATCGTCTTAAATCAAAATCAGCCCAGTCCATTTTAGTGATCTAAATGGGCTGGCCCAATAATGTTGGACTTTTTCTGTTTTGGGCCTAGGCCATTTGTAGAGCATTTTACTTTATGTCGTGTCTATGGGCCATGGCCTTTTTTAGGGTGAATTCGACTTTTTAGATCTAGTACGGACCAAAATGTACAAACCAGCCCAACAACATTTCCAAATATATAGTTCACACAAAACAACAGTATATAATCCAGAATTTAAACATAACAGCCACGAGGCTAATAAGTAACACTATTACATGACATGATAGCTAGATCATCATAATAGTTATAGATATCTGATACAACAGATATAAACATGATAGCAGATACAACAACCAAATTTGAGACACAATAACCAAAAAAACAGCAAATACAACAGATGTAAACATGACAGATTCGCTACTCGTTGTCAGCTTCATCATCAGGTATCTCGAAACCAAATTCCTCTTCCAAGGCCATCACAATCTCCATTGCATCCAGACTATCCAGGACAAGATCATCCTTGAAGTGGGCATCTGGTTTCACATATAGGATAGTAAGTTAGGCAAAGAACAAATGTGCATGTTTCTGGATATTAAATAAAGCACTATCCTAGCCCACATAAACAATACTTCCCTTTATTTTCTGTTGCAACAGGGTTTCAAATGTTTACAACATGAAAAATGGACCTTTTCTATCTATGTTACTATATACATCAGTCCCTAACTATACTAGCATCTGCTTATGAATCCCTGCTGCTTATCATAAATAGCATAGTTTGCTTCCTAATAACTCTAGTCTAAAAAATTAGGAACTACAACAGTAGTTTTCATGTGTCCAAAAAAGAACAGCCAATGTCATCCCAAATAAGAAAACATGCTGAATGTCAAAATGATTCACTAAAAGCATGATGGACACATTTTGAAAATACTGGCCTACAAGTACATATATATATAACTGCAGTTCGTTGTATTGAAATCCATAAACTTACAAAGAGCAATCCTTAGTAAAATGAAGATAGGTGAGAATAGTATGAAGCTGTGAATAACGAAGAAACATCTTGTAACATAACGGTGGGTCTTGATATGATCCATCCGAAGCTAGAAACAGATCCGGTTTTACTAAGTAGCTCTTGCACGACTCTTAAGGTAAATGGCCGTACAAATCGGTCGATTCTCAAGGAAGTTGTAGCAGTTTACGATATGGTGGCCTTTGTAAGACCAAAACAAAGAGAAGCAATTAGTTTACAATATTCAATGAACCAACTCAATATAAATACTTGGTAATGAAAGAACGGTAAAAATAAGGACTCACCAATTCGCTCCTTTGGAGAATCTCCACTTCTTGTTGAATCGGACACCAAAAGAACGCGTTTTAGAGCGGTGGAAAATTTCTTTAGGAGCATCGAACCGCTTTGACTCAATGGTTGTGTTTAGGACTTTGCCAGTCTGCAGCCCATCGACGTTGACGTTTGATTGGCTCGATGTTTATAACGAGTTCTTGGTTGTGTGATCAGCAGGAGTTAATCTGAATGACCAAACAATCTGGTGAAGCAATACAACATCACAAGTATATCTAACATCAAAGGGTTCCAGTTCATGCTTTGCATTTAACAATAATACTCACATGTGCCTTCCCGAGTAAACTAAATTGCACATTACGAAGCACTACCAAAATTACATTTATAGAAAACCAAACATGGTAACACAAATAAGCTTCAGATAACGATTTCTTTGTGAATCATCACATATCAAATACTTCCTCCATTTCAAAATATAAGATGTTTTAGGTTTGTGAAGAAAATGTATCTAGACTATTTTTAGTGTCTAGATTCACTCCAAACGAGTGAACCTACATACTAAAAGTAGTCTAGATAGATTTGCTTCACAAAGCTAATACATCTTATATTTTAAGACGGAGGAGTAACCACAAATTTATATGCAAGAAAAAGATGTGCCTAAACAAACTATTGTGAATACACATTTTCTTTTCATGTGGTCATAAAAGCACTATAAATGGAGTAAAACTTTTTAATTTCTCGTGCAACAACCAATCGAACTACCAAGTTTAATCTGACTCATCATTCAAGATGGCACCCTATTCTAGGCACAGCTATGATAGACTTGCACATGAAGAAATACATGCCTAGGGGGAACAAAAACCTGCATGCATTGCTGTGATAAAGAAACTAGGGAAGGGGAGTTTCTTCAGTGCAATATTTGCAAGCAATCAGAACTATAAGGATAATCTGACACGTCATTCGAAATGGGATACATTACAGGCACAGCTATAACGCACTTGCAAATGAAGAAAGGGCACAACAAAAACCTGCAGATATTGGTGGCATTAACAAAACTAGTAAAAAAATCATTTTAGGCAGTGTAAAGGGGGCATATCTCAGAAGGACCCCTAAAGGACTAGGGTTATGAAATCTCGGGTCACCTGTCTTAAGAGATATTCCAAAAGCACCAGTTAATCAGAACTGCAGGTTTGATGGATGCCACAAGACGAAGCAATTCCCACTCTGTATGAAACAGGGGCTGACCTAGAACTAGAAAATTGCTATGCCCCGGGCTGGCCCCTGTTCTTCGTCTTAGTGCTGTTAAAGTTTCTTAAGTTAATAAGTCTGAGCAACAGGGTAATGCCCAGGCTGGTCTGAGTGTAGTTCCTACGGCACAAACCATAAGCAGTACCTACTATCGCAACTCGTAGTGTAGGCTAAATTCGATCTGATGGCTTGAGGTGTATTTTATTCAAAATTCAGAATCATCATGCCCCAAGTAGCATGATGCCTTAAGTTAATAAGTGTGGTTTAACATGTGAGACAGAATGATTTATTCTGTAAACACTCATCAAGCATGCCAAGAAGCTTCAACCCTTGCTGTAACTCACCCTCATTAGGATCTATACTATAGTCCACCAACTACCATTCAGTTCTGCATTCGCAGTGACCACCATCTACAAATAGCACTCAGTACAAAAAAAGTAAAGTCGGCACAGGCAGCGGAAGGGGGATGTCGTTATACCTGACCCCGGCGTCGCCGACGATGCCGATGGCCATGCCGGCTGCGAGTCCCGCGAGGCCGCATGCGAGCCCGGAGGAGAGGTGCGCGTATCCGTCGAAGAGGAAGTAGGGCTTGGCCTTGGGGTTGATCCCGGTGGAGATGATGACAGCGATGATGAGGCCGTAGATCCCGAGCACTCCCGCCATGACGACGGGCACGATGGACTTCATGACCAGCTCCGGGCGCATGACCCCCATCGACGCCACGCCCACGCCGCTCTTGGCCGTCTGCACGCCCATGCCTGCACGCACGCACGCACACGAGGTCACGGTCGTGAGAGGATCGATGGAGGGATCTGGGGGTGGGGAGGAGATCTGGGCTCACGGGGTGCTTACATGAGAAGACGAGGGCAGCGGCGCCGAGGAAGCCGAAGAAGGCGGTCTCGTCGCCACCGGAAGGGAGACTCACGGCTGACCCTAAAGGCGGAAGGCCGGTCCGCGAGGATGGCGAGGACCACGTAGTGATGGTAGCGTAGCAGAGCACCGGGCAGCGCCTACGTGCCTCACGGCGCAGGAGAACCCTTGACCCTCCAACATCCAACATAGGGCGACGACGACAGCCTCCGCTTGCCACAACCCTCCAGATCTCCGGACCGCCACTGGGGACTTCTCTGGATCGATATCGAGAGAGGGGGCAGGTAAAGGTAGGTGGTGGCGGCCGCGATGGGATCTGAGGATGGAGGGATACTATGACCTAGCGGAAGGGAGGGGTGGGGATGGTTTGTCCAAACTGCCCCTCTCTTTTTCTCTTTCGGTGGGGGCGTTTGGGTCTTTTTCTTTTGTGGTTCTGAAATTCCAGGGAACGAATTTTGGACATTGGATGAGATCATGTGGATGGCTGGGATCTATGACAGGAGTGATCCGTGGGTAGTCTATCTGTGTCATATGATTGGTTGGCTCTATTCCGCATGGCAAACAATCATGTCCAAGGTTTTATGGCTTTTGGGAAAACAATCAATGTGTTGTCTGATTGGTTGGCTCTATTCTGCACTTGGTAAATTGATTGCGTCTCGAAAAAACATCTCAGAAATGACCTATCATGTCCGAGGTTTCATGGCTTTCGGGCCAAACGACCAATGTTATGCCTAGAATCGCGGCATAGTTTGTGATAATGTGCCCATATTGTGCACACATATGTATCATGGGATGGCGAACAATGTCGCATGAGAAAGTTTTCCTTTTCGACGCACGGAAAATACATTTTCTATTTTCTGAACGCAAAAAACTGGGCGTTTTGTGAAGCAACCACCAAATGACAGTTTTAGAATGGTACCGCCACATTTTGTAGAAATATTAGACCACCTTACATGAACAATGTCCCAACCGGGGTATCTCAAACCTTTCCGTACACCCCTGGCAAAAAAGACAAATTCCTGCCGAATCGGCAGGAAGTGGGTCCGGTTTGAACTACAGGTACATGATCCGATGCTCATGATTTTTGGCAAAAATAATTTTTAGACTCACAATATCATGTTTCTTCAGATATCCAACGCAAGTTCAGCGAGGCTCAGCCCCGAGCTAAGAACCTTCGTGTCCGCCGTCTTGACCATAGTTTGAAACGGGCATAAAAAAATAAAAAACGGTCCGATCAACGCAAATCCTTCACGTGGTGTCTTATTATGTGACATATTTACAAGGAAAAATACCAAACTTGGTAAATTGAGTATGTCTCAAAAAAACCTTCACAAAATGACCTATCATGTTCGAGGTTTCGTGGCTTTCGGGTCAAATGACCAATGTTATGGCTAGAATCAGGGCATAGTTTGTGATAATGTGCCCATATTGTGCACAGATATATATAATGGCATGGAGAACAATGTTGCAGGAGAAAGTTTTCCTCTTCGACGCACGAAAATATATTTTCCATTTTCCGAGCGCAAAAAACGGGGCGTTTTGTGAAGCAACAACCAAATGACAGTTTTAGAATGGTACCACCACATTTTGTAAAAATATTAGACCACCTTACATGGACAATGTCCAAACCGGGGTATCTCAAACCTTTTCATTCACCCCTGGCGAAAAAGACAAATTCCTGCCGAATCGGTAGGAAGTGGGTCCGGTTTGAACTACATGTACATGATCCGATGCCCATTATTTTTTGCAAAAATGTTTTTTAGACTCACAATATGCTGTTTCTTCAGAGATACAATGCAAGTTTAGCGATACTTAAGGCCAAATTTTTTGAATTCAAGACCCTAGTTTCAAAATCATATTTTGAATTATGATATTGTCCTTAGTATGGACTAATATGGGATTAGTAGATCCACAATTTTAAAAAATCATACTATTTATAATTAACATCCTAGTATGATCTAATGAAATTCATACATATTTAGAGATAAAAATAACTTATTTTGGACTTCTTATGAAAAAGATACAAAAGAAATATAAAAACACAAAAAGAAAAACGAAAAAACCTAGTCCCATCGAGGCCCATTAGGGAAAATTTGGCCACTGGCCCGATGCAATCAGCGTTCTACTCAAATAGGAGCAGCAGATATATTACATCTAAGTTAAGTTAGTTCGGTGGTCGTTCCTTCTACTGTTGGGAGGTTCATGTTCGAGTCTTGAGCACTCTTTTTTGCCTATTAAATTCAGATAACACATTGAGTGTTTATAAACTGTTGTCGTAGAAATATACCACAAAGGAATGTGTGGTCTGGTGGTAAGGTGCGCTCGTGAATGTAGGGAGGTCATGAGTTCGAATCTTTGGCTAGATTCTTTTTTGGAAATAATTCTAAGGCAAGCACGTCAAGTCTCTTTGGTCTCGGTAGTGCCACCTAGGCGGATATTAATACATGAATATAATACATAGTCAAAAAGTGACACGCAGACATGACATGTAGACACAATTGTTGACATGGACAACCTCTCATTTTCTAATTTACACGATATGACGATTTAAAATCGTCATAGTGAGCTACCAATACCCCCGAGATGCATTCACTGGGTTATGACGATTTGAGCTAAAAAAAACATGACGTTTTTAAGCAAGATCGTCGTAATTTTCTAAGGTTTTGAACCTCCTGAATACCTTACGACCATCTAGTGCAAAATCGTCATAATTCTATGACGATTTTGTCCACGGTCACTATTAGAAGGTCATAGAATAACACATTTCTTGTAGTGCATATCGGCCTCATTTAAATTTGTGTAGCGAACCGATGTTGCAATCTTGCCTTGTTAAACCACATTTAATTTGCGGGGTATCTAAACAACTAGACCCATTTAATTAATTGTCGGGACCCCGGTTCCGCTTAATATGACCTAAATGCATCGCATCTTTGCCATGTCATTCATCATGCATGCATCATGCCCGATCTTCTGCTGTAGTATTAAATAGTGCATCCGGTGTTTCTTCTAGTGTTTTGCTTCTTCGCGGATAAGGCCGTTGAGTTGATGTGAGCTTCGCCCCGATCTTCGGTTGAACCTTCGGCAATGTTTTTCAGGCGAGCATCTCCCCCTTTCTACCTATCTTACTTTTATAGTCTTTATTCCCCTCCTGTTGATCTATTGCTATCTGTGATGCGGTGCTTTAGTTTCCGTACCTGTGATATACCGTGCAGCCCTATATTTGCCTTGGACACATCCTATTGCCTGTTGTTTGGTAGATAGTTGGTCTTGCGCGTCGTAGTCGCTTGCTATATTGCTGTTGCGTGTTGTCAAGTGCCACAACTGTTGGAGAATTGCCGCCTGTGTGAAGTTGGAGATGATCATAGTTTTACTTATCGTTCACTTTAATTCCTGTTTAACAACTAAAATTGAAGTAAGTAGAGGCATCGGTGGGTGATAGATAACATTTGGTTTCCGAACGCCCACTTGTGTCCCGTAGGACCCCGAGTACTTGATACCTGTTCCTTGATTTATCGCGCTATCCACATCCGGGAGGTATATGGGACCCCCCTGAGCCAGAGCTTGATTCAGTCTTATTTCTTGGGGCCACAAACTAGTTTGAGGTTTTATTTACGATCCTGTACTTATGCCATGCTACTTATGTATTTACGATTGTGCGAGGAGCACTGCTGTTTAGGATCGACACGATTCCGCTGTGTCGACAAGCCCAGCTTTTGGGTTCCCGATCGTTCACCAGATACCCAAACCTTGAGTCCGTCTCGAGCTTGCTTACCGTTGCTATGGAAGACTCCAAGGGTGGCCCCTGAAATATTTCAATCCTGTGATTGTTCACCGTGAAAGCCTCGTTGGGTTTTGATTTGGTTTTTCCGAGGTTGATCGAGCGTGTGTTGCTATTGGTGCACCGCCGGTAAAACTTTCTGAAAGCCGTGTCCGCGGATATGGACGACTTGGAGCACAGTATCTCGATCATAGACAAGCATAACTAAAGTTTATTGCTATAAATTTGACTTTATAATGACTAGTAATCAGCTCCACTATAACAGAATGACTAAATAATACTGCCCACAATTGTTTGTTTGGATTGTCGCTTGCGACCATTGTACCTGACTAGTAAGTATTGCAACTACAACGGAATGGCTGAATAAAAGTACCAACAACTGCTGGGTTTTGGGTTTACCTCATGCCATCTGTACCTGACTAGTAATTGTTGCAACCACAACGGAACGGTTAACTAAAAGTGCCCACCGCTTACCTTATCAGGATGATTATCTATATTTGACTAGTAAATGCTGTAACGATAACTGAATAAATAAAACTGTCAACTGTGTGAGTTCCTCGGTTGACTTCCTGGTTTGGTCTCGAGGGGGAAACGCCAGGATGGGTTTGTTTGGTGTTAGCTTCAGGTTGGATCCGGATAGGTCATTCTCACCCCTCTCTGATAACCGCCAGTGTATCGAGTCTCTATAGGTTGTTTAGTGCATCTTTGCGCCGCTGATCCACCATACCTATGTAGGCGAGGACCGCGAATTCTAGACTCGCTGTCCGCCTCGTGATCGACGCTCCTCTTTTTCCTTTGCCCTTTGTCGGCACCCCTTTTGTTTAAGCAGGTTTTGAGGTCGACGTCGTTAGCAGGGTTACCCTTCCGGCTTGGCCTGGGCAGGGTTATGGACGCCACTGGTTTTTCTTCAGGGCTCTTAGCCCCATTTGCATCTTGTCCGTAGCTGGACGCTCTATCGTTTTCAAGGTGGTTTGGATCTTTGTATATTGTATTTGTATTCTTGACTCATGGAGTCGCCGTTATATATACATATATGTTCTGTGGGTCCCGTCGAGGACTGTTGTGTAATGTTATTACTTCGTTTTCCACCCGCACGAAAGTGCCTGGTGGGCACCTTTGAATCGTTTCTATGCGGGTTTGGCGAGTTTCGCTAAAACTTGCATAGGTCCGATTCTGAGGGTGTTACAAGAATGAAGGTCTTACACTTGTTGATGAGGAGGTTGATGCAGAGGAGTAGTGATGACTACTCATTTAACTATCATTTACCATGCTTATGATTATTGAGTCGCAATGACCATCCAACATGTGGCTGGCTTGCTATTGGTGTGTTTGCTTTTCAAACTTGTTGTTTATGTCGTTGAACTTTATGTTATTTTGATGCTTGTTTGGTAATTGTCTATGTGATGTATTGTGCATAATAAGGATCTATGGGTATCTCATTCTTATCCTTATTTGAAAACCACAGATGCCTCCTCGACGTGCCAACCCCAACCCGAACAACAACAATGTCACCCCCGAGATGCAGCAGCTGATGACAACACAGGCACAGCTGATGCAGATGATGACTACTTTCATGCAGAATTAGAATAACAACAACAATAACAATAACAACAACAATCAGAACCACCCACCAGGATTTGACATGCTGACCAGATTCTTAAGACTGAGGCCTGCTAAGTTCTCAGGAACTACTGACCCCATGGTGGCCAATGATTGGCTACGCTCGGTGAACAAGGATTTGGTAACTGTCGGCTGCACCAACAAGGAGAAAGTCAGATTTGCAGCACACTTGTTGGAAGGACCAGCAGCTACTTGGTGGGATAACTTCCAGATCACCACTCCCATTGAGGATGTGACATGGGCTATCTTTGAAGATGGTTTCCGTATAGCTCACATCTCATCCGGAATGATGAGCTTAAAGAAGAAGGAATTTCATAATCTGAAGCAGCGCCACCGCAGCGTGGCTGAATATATTGAGGAGTTCAACAATCTGGCGCGTTATGCACCGGATGAAGTTGATACTGATGCCAAGAGGAAAGAGAAGTTCCTCGAAGGACTGAACGATGAACTGAATCTGCAGTTATCTGTGGCCTATGTCCCCACCTATCAATCTCTTTGTGACAAGGCTGCCATCTTGGAGAGCAAGATGAAAGAGGTTGAAAGCAGGAAGAGGAAACACAACTCTGACAAGCACAGCTCGGGATCGTCTCACAAGCGTTCCCATTATGATGATAGTGGGAGTTCTGGATCCCACAAGCATGGGAAGTACAATAGCCACCACAAACACAACCGTCATCATGATAACAAGCATCACCGTAGTCATGACAATGACAAGTACAAGAATCACAAGGGTGGATACAAGAGCCACCACAATGGAGGTGGAAGTGGTAGTGGAAGCCAGCCTGTCAAGAAGGATCTTAGTTAGGTTGAATGCTTCAAGTGCAAGAAGATGGGGCATTACGCAAATGAATGCCCAGAAAAGAAAGTTGAGGGACCCAACAAGCCCAACCATTTCCAGAAGGTACAAGTGAACCACATCAATGTGGAAGAAATCTATGAGGATTCCGATGCTGTGGCTGGTAAGTTCAAACTCAATTCTATTCCAGCACTTGTTCTTTTTTATACTGGTGCATCACATTCATTCATATCAAAAGCATTTGTTGATAGAAATGGGTATCCAACTGAAAAACATTGGGTGTCCAATAAAAGTAAGTTCTCCCGGTGGAGATATGATAGTAAGTCTTGGATGTCATGATCTAGTGATAGAGTTTGGAAAGCATAAGTTTCCAGCGAGTCTGATAATCCTAGATTCCCAAGGACTGTATGTAATTTTGGGAATGGATTGGATGACCAAGTATGAAGGAGTACTAGATTGTGTTAACCCTACTGTCGCACTCACAACCCCGAAAAAGAAATGGAAAAGATTCAAGTCTAACTTTGAATCAAAAGGAAGTAAGCTAAATTTGAAGGGAATATGCCCTGAGAGGCAATAATAAAATATTTATTATGTGTATTCCAAGTATATGATAGATGTTTATTTTGCATGCTATAATTGTATTAATACGGAAACGTTAATACATGTGTGTTTAATAAACAAACAGAAAGTTCCTAGTTATGCCTCTCTCATAAACTAGTTCGTTGATTAACAAGATGATCACAGTTTCCTGATCATAGACATTGGATGTTGTTAATAACAAGATCACAACATTAGTGTAATGGTGTGATGAACATTCATCTGAAGTATAGCATTACGATCAAAGTCATTGAGTTTATATTGCTATAAACAACTTACGAAGTAGTCCTAATCCTTAGACCATGAGATCATGCCAATCACTAACACCGGAAGAGTTTCTTGTTGACATCAAACGTCACACCGTAACTGGGTGATTATAAAGATGGCTTCAAAGATACTAAAGTTTTATGTTGAGAATCATGGATCAAGAGTGGAATTTGTTCATCCCGATTATGGATAGATATACTCTGGGCCCTCTAGGTGATATCACATTGGTTAGCTTGCAAGCAAGTGATTTGATCACTAGAATGTTATATCATGGGAACGAGAAAAGAGTGCATGTCAGTAACGAGATCAAACTAGGTATGGAGATACCGATGATCGAATATCGGACATGTAATATATCATGAAACAAAGGGATTAAGATACAAGCGTAAAAGGTTCTGACGATCACAGGAAAAGTCATCGTTGAATGTGTGGTCGAGATGGATCTCCGGTCCACGTCCATCGATTATTGATCAGAGAAGGGTCTCGATCATGTCTGTATTATTCACAAACCGTAGGGTGACACACTTAAGGGACACTGACATCCAGTTGGAGCAAATGTTTCATGCCGAAAGAATAAATAAGCGCAGGAATTTATTTCACTAGATACCGAAACAGGTTTTCGGGTGAAATTGCATAAATAAGTTATGCATGTGAAATGGAATTCTAGCAAGGGGTTATTTGTGAATGTTTTTCATTAAAGTAATTGACAAAATTATGAATAAAATAAAAGAGTTTTATTTAATGAGAGTTTGCATTAAATTTGGTGGAAATGTAATGGGAATTTGAGTGGATTTTTTAGTGGAGAAAATTGAAGGGTCATTTTGTGAGTGGAGTGTCCACCCACATGAATAAGGGAGAGGTGGGGGAACCCTCCATGGACGGTGGCCATGCCCCCTTGGGCTGCCCCTCCCCTATATAAGGAGCCCCTCCTCTCACTTCTCACTTACACCTCCTCGTGAAGGATCTCTCTCCCCGTCTAGAATTTATCCCCCATGGTCTCGGACTAGCGAGATACATGTTTCCGGTGGCTATTCGGCAAGAAAGGGTTGTACTTCCGCTGCATCGCTGGAGCGAGGAGGCGGAGGTTGCTCGGTGTCTTGTACGTGTGTGCGAGCACGGATGTGCTGCTCCTTTGCGGCGCTAGGACTTCCTCTCGATCTTGAGATCGGCAACGGATCGTCTACATCAACCACGAGTTGAACTCGTTAAGCTTTGTCGGTCTTCAAGGGTATGTTCTCTACGGATATACATCCGCTCGTTGTTTGTATCTATTAGATAGATCTTGGTACATAGTTGTTCCCATCGTAGGAAATTTTTTGTTTTCTATGCTGCGAACCCTACAGTGGTATTAGAGCCAGATCTATGCGTAGATGCTTTACACGGGTAGTACACATATGATTATGTGGGAGATGATGATCATGTTGTTGCTCCTTAGTTGTAATTTTGGATATTGGTGGCATAGTGGGATGAAGCGGCCTGGACAAACTTTACATGTCCTCGCACATGAGACCTGTTCCACGCTTGACATGCAACTAGTTTGCATAAGTGGCTAGCGGGTGTCTGTCTCTCCTACTATAGTCAATATCTATTTTGCAACAAGTTGTCAACAATTTGGTTTTCCTCGTTATGGTTCATGTTCGTAGGTAAGAACAGTTCTATCTCGAAAGCCCTAAACCACGTAAAACTTGCAATGGATAATTTAGAGGCATCTAGTTTAGATTGTTGCTGGGCTAGTGTTATGATATGGTGATGTTGTAAGTAGAAGTATGAGATGATACTCTTACAACATACATAACGTGTAATCTCCATAGACCTTGGACTTACACATATAGGTATGATAGTGATCATACCACGGTGCACATGATAGAGATCATATGCGGGAACCATATCATTCCACTAATAAGCATGTGATGTTTGATAGCATCTTATATTGCTTTTTTAGCGCTTTGTTAGCATAATAAGACGATCCCTCTTTTAAATATCAAGATAAGAATGTGTTCTTCCTTTAGTATGCACCGATTATGTTTTCGTCGCTCCAAGACATCACGTGATGATCGGGTGTTCTTGGATCCACGACCATATATCGGGTGTAAAACAGTTACACACACGAATACTAAGGTTCTAACTTGGAGAGCCTAGCATGTACTATAAGATCCCTCCTTTGTAAAGGAAAAGGATACCTGTGATTGCAATGCTAGTCCCTGGATCATTGCTAGCATCCACAGTTTAAGATGAAGTACACAAATACAAAGGTCATTTATTACATCCATTCCAGAGATAACATAGTCTTTTACAACTCAAGGCCACAGGCCTAATACAAGAGTTTGAATAAGTAAATAAATATAAGTCTTCATCTTCATGTGCCACAGGCAAACATGTTGAGTGTAGACTCATGACACCTAATCCTCATCAGAGTAACCTGCCACATCACAAGTTACAACCACAGTGGGTCAATACTTTGGAATAGTATTGGCAAGTGATACCTTAGTAAATTTTAAGTGGTCTATATTACTATATGCAATTTGGCTAGGTGTAGCTTGGCTTGCTTTGCTCAAAATAGGTTTTTCCTATTAGTTGAAAACACTAAGTTTTTCTTTGTCAAAACTTTTCCCAAGAAACCATCAATAGACATTGAGGTCCTTCACCCTTCTTCACCCATAAGTTTTTACTTAGAAGTTGGAGTGTGAGATTCTTGTTAGCTTCCATGTCTTGATGCTCAAGTTGTCCATTTCCATGGACTTGGCTAAGTACTTAGATTTTTCCATCTGCAGAGGTTGTGCACTTTCCCCACCAGACTTGGTTTCCCAAGACAGGACCTTTCAAAAGCCTTCCCTTAGCCAAATGGACGTGTTCCAACCTATCATCCCACTACCCCCAACTGTCCAAAAGACTAAGTTCTAGCAACCTATGTGATCCAGGCAGAGCCCATATTGCCAAGTGGCTGCACTAGAAGCTTCTCAACACTTGTCTCTAAAATCCCTTTGTTCCTGGGTGGCAATCCACAAGTGTGATACACAAGGTAAAACATAGCCATGGGCCTTGTGTAACCACTCAACCAAAAACCACCAAGCAATTACCATTCCACCCAGGTGATTCATTGAATTAGTTGTTTTATTAAGAAAAACATAAGTCCAAAGACTTAGAAATATTTTCACTATAGCATGTATATTTCACCAACCCTTGTTTGCTACTAGCTAGGCTAAGCATGGCATAGATAGTACTTAACTTAGAAAATTTCCTAGCAATTCTACAACTACTTAGGATTTCCCAACATGGCATTTGGCAAAATAGTAACATGCAAGACTTAGCAAAAATATTTCTAATGCTTGTATGAAAATATAGGGATAGTAATATTCATGAAGTACCACTTGCCTTGGTAGTTGGGAGCGTAGCACTCTTCACAATCACAATCACTAGCACCAAAGTCTACACAAAGAATGGTAGCAACAAATTACACACAATATATACAAACACACAAAAATATATATGCATGCATGCAATAATGCTAAGTGATGATTTTTAAAACTCAACCAAGCAAGTGCATGATACTGATTCATAACCAAGTCAAAAACTTGCTAAACCAAGTTTATTTTACACTAAAACAATTTCCTAAACAAATTCTATACCCAAAATTGTCCTAAACAAGTTTATGCAAATAAAGTCATTTTAACAGAAAGTAAACACTAAACACATTGCACAAACAGAAAGGTCTTGTGTCCCTGATTCCAATGGTATAAAATTTGTCAAATTCTAACGTGTGGATCAAAAGTTATAACTAAATCAAATTTGGATTCAAATCTGTTTTCAAATTCTGTTTTTAAACAAACCCTAGCCACGCGTCTTAATCTTACTGGCGCGTACCGGTTCACGTTGGATCACGCACGCGAGCCGTAGGATCTAAGTGGCGATGCACGGTTCAGATCAAAACGTAACGCTTCGCTAAGTGGTTCTATCGCACGCGTTGGATCTAGATCCAACGGCTCTCGATCAAGCGACCACGTTCTGGCGGCGCGCATCGACGGCGAGCGGCGGTGCGCTCTGCCAGTGACGGTGCCGGCGTTCTAGGTCGCCCGGGGAGGGAAGGGTGTGCTTACCAGAACCGCAAGGTCGAGGCGAAGCTCAATGTGGAGGTGGCTTGGCAAGGGCGCCTGGCGAGCTACCGGAGCTCGTCGGAGTTGTGCACGGGCGGTTCTTTGTCGGTGGTTGCGAGGTTTCGCGTCGCCCTAGCACGAACCAGATGGATTAGGGGACGCGCAATACAGTGGCGAACAATCTCGTACGAAAGAGGGGGCAAGGGCGCCCGCCATCAGAATTGGGCAAGCGGCTCCGGTTGCGACGAATGGGGACGGCGTCCGGGGTCATGAGAATGCAAACGAAAGGTATCAGGAGGTGCACGAGATCACGCTGGGAACGATAGTTTGAACCAGAGAAAGGGGGCGGCTCGCCGAATCGCCGAGTTCGCCGGGTTTCGAGGTCGACGCGCTGGTCACAGGTCCACTTGTCAACGAAATAAGAAGAAGGAGGTGACCTATGCAAGTTTGAGCAAAATTCGCAAACCCGCATAGAGAAACGAAGGTGTGGGTGCAGCACTTTCCTTCGCAAAAAAAAAAAGTAATAACACAACAACAACACACAACGATCGGACCCACAGATATATAATATATATATAAAGCAAAGAAAGAGTCAGAATGAAGAATATACAAGATCCAAATCACCTTGAAAACGATAGAGCGCCCCGCCTACACAGATGATGCAAATGGGAAGAGCCCTCGAAGAATAACCAATGCCATAATAACCCCTGCCCGCCCAGGTAACGGGTAAATAACCACTCGCCGATCAAAAACCTCAAAAAAAAAAAAAAAAAAAAAAAGCAAGAAAAAAGGAGGAGAAGGGCGAAGAAGGGGCAAGGCCAAGACACAAGATTAGAATTGTCGTACTCGCCACAGGTATGGTGGATCAAGATGCACTAAACAACCTATAGAGACTCGATACAATCGGGGCGGAGAGGGGAGAATGACCTATCCGGATCCACTCCCGGTAGCACCAAACAAAACCATCCTCGTGCCGAGACCAAACGAGGAAGTCAACCGAGGAACTCACACATACGCTGTTACTTATTCATTATAGTTGTGGCACTTTACTAGTCGATTTAGGTAATCGTCTGTTAAAAAGTAAAGGGTAGGCTTTTTGAGATTCATTTCTAGTTGCAACACAAATTACTAATCGACATGAGATAGCATGAGATAAACTCAAAACCCAAAGTTGTTGGTACTTTTATTCACCATTCCATTAGAGTTGCAAATACTTACTAGTCAGATACAATTGTCGCTTAACAACCAAACAAGCAATTGTTGTGGGGTAATTAGCCATTCCATTATAGTGTCATTATAAGTCAAATTTATAACAATAAACTTTAGTTATGCTTGTCTATGATCGAGATCTTGTGCTCCAGTCGTCCCCATCCGCGACACGGCTTTTTCAAAGTTTTTACGGCCGGGCCGGCATAATAGCAACACACACACCTCATCGGAAAAACCAAATCAAACCAAACAAGGCCTTCACGACAAAGCAAATCACAGATTCATATTTCAATATTTAAATGGCCACGTAGAATCAGAACGGAAGCAGTATCCGCCGAGTCTCAGGTGGTCTTTGGTGGTATACGTAGAACATGAGGGGAACGAACCCAACGGGCTTCCGCTCCGTCGAAAGCGATGCCCGAACCCGAATAAACGAAAGCAAATACCTAAATATGTGCACAATAAGCAATAAATCATGGCATAAGCATAGGAAAAAATAAAAAAACCTCAAACTAGCAAACTGGCCCCAAGAAATAAAAATGCTCGAAGCTCGTCCCGCGGGTCCTGGGATGTGGATAGCGATAAATCAAGGAACAGTATCAAAGCTCGGGTCTACGGACACAAAGGGCATTTCGAAAACCAAATATATATCACCACCCACGATGCTCGCGCTTAAAATTTAAAGTGACGATAAGTAAAGCTTTAATCATCTCCAACAACAACATGCGGCAATACATCAACAATCGCGGCATGATACGACACATCACCACCGAGCAAAGCAAAACGACGCCAAGTCCAACAAGGCAATATAAGGCTGCAGGTATATATTACTAAAAAACTAAGCAATAGATCAACAGGAGGAATAAAGACTATAAAAGTAAGATAGGTAGAAAGGGAAGATGCTCACCGAAACATTTGTCGAAAGGTTCAACCAAGATCGGGCGAAGCTCACATCAACTCAACGCCCTTATCGACAAAACACTAGAATAAACACCGATGCAATATTTAATACACGGGCGGAAGGCATGATGCATGTATGATGTATGGCATGGCAAGGATGTGATGCATGTTATTTAGAAGACCAATTTAAATGTTGTTATAACAAGGCAAGATAAGATACCGGGTTACTACACAAGTTTAAATGAGGCCAATATGAGACTAGATTTGCCCGCATATGGGCCCCATATTTATTTATTAGAATGAATCAAGGTCCCAAAACCCCACATGTGCATGCATGCGCGATGACAGCAAAAGTATGATATGATTTATAATATATAAAAAATAGTAAAAAGGGAAAGGGTCGCACATCGCGGGGGCCGAGGGGGGTTCCGGTTCCGGGGGTTCGGGGGGTTCGGGGGGGTCGGTTGTGAGGGTCGGCCTTTGGAGAAGCAATTGTCGACCGTGGTGTCGCTCGTTCGTTCTTTGTCGCTCTGATCTCGCGATCTCCGCTGCCGGTGGTTCTTGGCGCGGCACTTCGATGTTCTCATCGTGGGCATCCGAGAAGGAGTACTTGGCGTTGGGCTTGCGCCGTGGAGGATCGGTTCCGTTCCCTAGGGAAGGACTCATGGTGAGGTCGGGGTCGGGTGTCTTGCTCCATGGTGGGGGTCTCAGGTCTCCAAGTGTTCCATGTCGGCGACTTCGAGACATCGCGCAAGAGAGAGAGACAAGGCGCCAGATGGCGCCTTTTGGAGCTTGACAGGGCGAGAGGGGCATAGACCCCTGGCCACTACAAGCATAGGAGGACTCAGCCGAACGCGGCGAGGCCTTCGAAGCCCCGCCACGAGCCACGGAGAGCACCTGCCATGGGAGGCCGGGCTACGGCCGGGGCGGGGGCGGGCCAGAGGAGGGGACGCTCGGTGGGGCCTACCTGGGGGCCGAGCGGGGGGCGCGGGTCGTGGCGGCGAACGGCTGCGAGGCGGCCGGGCCTGGCGCGGCGCACGGCGGGCGGCAGGGCGGGACTTTGGTAAGAGACGAGGCCCGGAGAGAAGAGCGACCGCGGGAGCGGGCGGCGCCTTCCAGCGGGGCGGCGGAGGCGGCAGCGGCGGGGCCGGCGCTGCGCCGGACAGGCGGCGCGGCCGCGGCCAAGCGGGCGGTCGCTGCTCGCGGCGCGCGGCGGGCGGCACGGGCTGGACGCGGGCGGCGCTGCGGAGACGCCGGGCGCCGCCGTCGGGCGGCGGGCGGCGGGCGCGCCGGCGAGGGCGGGGCAGGCGAGGGGTGGAGTGGGCGGCGGGAGGGCGCGTGAGCGCGTGGGGGGCGGTGAGGGATGGGGTGGAGGTGAGGGAGAGAGCGAGGTGAGGTGGCACGGGAATGGGGATGTGTGATGTGGCCACAGAGGGTGGTAGGATTTTAGTGGATAGGATTAGAAGGGCGGGTGTTTTTGGACCGATTGTTTTACGGGGTGTGTCGCTCGGTCGGGCGGGCCCGCCCGACCCTACCTCAAAAATAATATAATTTTATTTGTTTAATTGGACCGCTTTGCAACGCAGCCAAAAAAAAAAAAATATTCGGACGACCTTTTTTTTTTATGGAATTAAATATGGGGCGTTTAAAAAAATGGGCTTTGAGAAAAATAGTTTTATGCTACAATGCAAGATGACGATGCGATGCACAAATTCAACGCGATTTTCTAGTAGTGGTTTAGGGATGCCACAGAGGTGGGGTCCAGGTGTCGGTGACTCCGGAGTGCTTGCCAGGCGTGCGAGAGAGAGAGAGGTGGCCCGGGTGGGCTAGCTGGGCCGGTTTTGCTGTTGGGCTAGAATAGGAGCGACGGCCCTTTTCTTTTTCTTTATTCCTTTTCTATTTCTGAATTGATTTTCTGGATTGATTTTCAAATGAATTCAAATCTTTTTGGGATTTTTGCAGTGTGCAACAGTCACAAAACTTGGCATAAAACCATGTGGTCACTTTGAAAAGGCTTAGTCATTTTTGGAGAAACAAAATAACAGGGACATTGTACTAGGTTTTCAAATGTTTGAAAATGGTTTTTGAAACCATTTCTATTTTGTAAAAATTTTGTTCTAACTTCACACTCAAATCAATCAACAAGGGAGACAAACAATCTTGGTTTTAAAACATTCAAACTCTCAAATGGGGATGGACATTTGATTTAAGTTTGCTCACATAAAATGATAGCACTATGTGCTTCTGTGTTCTTAAAATGAGTTTGAAATTAATCTCAAAACTACATGCATGAATGAATGATATGCAATCTTTGAAATCATGATTTTAGGGATGTTACAAATCTAACCCCCTTAAGGTGAATCTCGCCCTCGAGATTCGGATTGGCTAGCATATAGGTGACGGTGGTCTTTCTGAAGATCATCTTCTCTTTCCCATGTTGCTTCCTCTTCGGAATGATGATTCCACTGCACTTTGCAAAACTTTATAGTCTTTGTCCTTGTGACTCTTTCTGCAGTCTCAAGAATCTTGATAGGTTTCTCTTCATAAGTGAGATCACTTTCTAGTTGAACTTCTTCCAAAGGTATAGTATCCTTCAAAGAAGTTTATTCCATTTCTGGGTGACATTTCTTAAGCTGACTCACATGAAACACATTATGGACAGCTGACAAAGATTCTGGCAGTTCAATTTCATAGGCAACTTCTCCTTTGCAACTCAAAATCTTGAATGGCCCAACATATCTTGGTGCCAATTTTCCTTTGACTCCGAATATTTTCACTCCACGAAGTGGTGACACTCTAAGATAGGCTCTATCACCAACTTCGTAGGTGACTTCTCTATGTTTAGGACCTGCGTAGCTTTTCTGTCGGGACTGTGCTATCTTCAACATGTCCTTAACCAATTTGACCTTCTCTTCGGCTTCTTTGATAATATCTGGCCCGAATAAACTTCTTTCTCCCGCACCATTCCATAACAATGGGGTGGTACACTTTCTTCCGTAGAGAAACTCAAATGGTGCCATCTCAATACTGGCTTGATAGCTGTTGTTATAAGAAAATTCCGCGTAAGGCAGACTTTCATCCCAACTGGCTCCATAGTCTAGGGCACATGCTCTCAACATGTCTTCAAGAATTTGATTATTTCTTTCTGTTTGCCCATCGGTTTGAGGATGAAAAGCGGTACTGAATTCCAACCTCGTTCCCAATGACTCATGTAGCTGTCTCCAAAAATGGGAAGTGAATTGAGTTCCCCTATCAGACACGATACTCTTGGGCACACCATGTAGACATACAATTCTACTCATGTAAATTTTGGCTAACTTAGCACTTGTATAGGTTGTCTTCACGAGTATGAAATGAGCCACTTTAGTTAGGCGATCCACTACTACCCATATGGAATCATATCCCGACCTGGTCCTTGGTAATCCGGTAATGAAATCCATACCAATTTTGTCCCACTTCCAATCAGGAATAGGTAGTGGTTGAAGCAAACCTGCTGGTTTCTGATGCTCCGCTTTCACTCTACTACACACATCACACAAGGCAATATGTTCGGCGATGTCCTTCTTGAGGTTATTCCACCAAAATCTTTCTTTCATGTCCATGTACATTTTGGTGTAACCCGGGTGAATAGAATACGGAGAGTTGTGTGCTTCTTGCAAAATCAGTTTCCGCAACTCCGGATCTTGTGGAACACAGATACGTTTCCCATGCCATAAAGTACCCTGTTCGTCTTCATGGAACCCTTTGGCTTTTCCTTGGCCAATCTTTTCTTTAATCTCTTCGATTTCTTTATCAATTTTCTGGGCTTCTTTGATCTTGTCCAACAAAGTGGGTTGAACATCCAAAGACATGAGATGTCCTTCAGGCACAATCTCCAATCTGAGTTTTCTAAATTGGGTACACAGATCATCTGGAAATTCTCCTTTGGTAAGGCCATTCAGAAATACCTTACGACTTAGAGCATCTGCTACAACATTTGCTTTACCGGGGTGGTATTGCAAACTTAAGTCATAGTCTTTGATAAGTTCTAGCCATCTTCTTTGTCTCATATTAATTTCCTTCTGAGTGAAGATATACTTCAAACTTTTGTGATCTGTGAACACTTCACATCGCTTTCCCAAAAGATAGTGTCTCCATGTTTTGAGTGCATGGACAACAGAGGCTAACTCTAAATCATGAGTAGGATAGTTTACTTCATGAGTTTTGAGTTATCTCGAGGCATAAGCCACAACTTTACTGTCTTGCATAAGTACTGCACCCAAACCCTGATGAGATGCATCACAATATACTTGGAAATCCTTTTCCAAATCAAGCATACAAGACCGGTGTCAGAACAAGTCTCTTCTTCAACTCCTGAAAGCTGAGTTCACAACCTTCAGACCAAGCAAACTTCTTGTCTTTCTTTAACAATTCAGTCATATGCTTAGCAACCTTTGAGAAATTCTCAATGAATCTTCTGTAGTAACCTGCTAAGCCAAGGAAACTACGAACTTCTTTCACGGATTTGGGAGATTCCCATTCAGTCACAGCTGAAACCTTAGCAGGATCAATTGCTACACCATCCTTCGTCATAACATGACCAAGAAAACCAACCTCTTCCAACCAGAACTCACACTTGCTGAATTTGCCATAATGTTTATGCTCCCGTAACTTCTCAAGTATCAAACGCAAGTGTCCTTCATGTTCTTCTTTGCTCTTGGAGTATACTAAGATGTCATCGATGAAAACGACAACAAACTTGTCAAGAAATTCCATGAACACTTTGTTCATCATGTTCATGAAGTATGCCGGAGCATTGGTTAAACCAAAAGGCATTACGATATACTCATACAATCCATACCTTGTGGTGAACGCTGTTTTAGGTATGTCTTGTTCTCTTATCTTGAGTTGAAAATAGCCTGACCTTAGATCAATCTTTGAGAACACACATGCTCCTTCTAGCTGATCAAACAAGTCATTTATTCTAGGAAATGGATATTTGTTCTTGATAGTTACCTCGTTGAGCGAACGGTAATCTATGCATAACCTTTGGCTTCTATCTTTCTTCTCCACGAACAAAACTGGGGCTCCCCAAGATGAAGAACTTGGTTGAATGAATCCCTTCTGCAACTGTTCTCCAAGTTGCTTCTTGAGTTCTTTCAATTCATCAACTGACATTTTATATGGTCTCTTTGCTATTGGTCCAGACCCTGGTACCAAATCTATCAGAAACTCCACATCTCTATCTGGTGGCATTCCCGACAATTCTTCCGAAAACACATCCGGATACTCACTCACAATTGGCACACTGTCCATGCTAACCCCCTTAAGAGAATTAAGCATACTCCTTTTTGCTTCAAAGCTGGTCTTGAATCTAATCCTTTTATTTTCTAGAGTTGTGAGTGAGACAGTATGGCTGGCACAATCTATCACTCCTTTGTACTTAGTCATCCAGTCCATTCCCAGAATGACATCCAATCCTTGGAATTTTAGAATTATCAAGTTAACGAGAAACTTATACTTCCCAAATTCTATGACTAGATCATGACATCCTGAATTCACTATCATTTCTCCATCGGGAGAACTTACTTTTATAGGACAGCCAATAGTTTATACCAGCAGTTCATTTCTTTCAACAAATGCTCTTGATATGAATGAATGAGATGCACCAGTATCAAAGAGTACAAATGCTGGAATGGAATTGAGTCTGAACTTACCAGCAACAGCATCAGGCTCCTCATAGACCTCCTCCACATTAATGTGGTTTACCTGTCCCTTCTGGAAAGGGTTGGGCTTGACAGGTCCTTCAACTTTCTTTTCAGGGCACTCATTTGCATAATGCCCCATCTTCTTGCATTTGAATCATTCAACCTGACTGATGTCTCTCTTAACAGGCTGACTTCCACTTCCACTACCATTACCACTGTGGTGGCTCTTATGTCCACTCTTGTGGTTCTTGTACTTGTCATTGTCATGACTGCGATGATGCTTGTTGTCATGACGTTTGTGGTTGTGGTGCCTTTTGAATTTCCCATGCTTGTGGGATCCTGAGCTTCCGCTGTCATCATAATGAGATCGTTTGTGAGACGATCCCGAGCTGTGCTTGTCGGAGTGCTTCCTCCTTCTACTCTCGACTTGCTTCATTTTGTTCTCCAATATTGCAGCTTTGTCACAGAGCGACTGATAAGTGGGAACATATGCCACAGCCAATTGCAGATTCAGCTCATCATTCAAGCCTTCCAGAAATTTTTCCTTTCTCTTGGCATCTGTGTCAACTGCATCTGGTGCATAACGCGCCAGATTGTTGAACTCCTCAATGTATTCATCCACGCTGCAGTGGCGTTGCTTCAGATTGTGGAACTCTTTCTTTTTCAGGCTCATCACTCCTGATGAGATATGAGCAGTGCGAAAGCCATCCTCAAAGATAGCCCAAGTCACTTCATCTATGGGAGTGGTGATCTGGAAGTTGTCCCACCAAGTGGCGGCTGGCCCTTCCAGCAGATGTCTTTGCAATCGACCTTTTCAAAGATTCGACCCACGTTACTAAGTCCTTGTTTACAGAACGTAGCCAATCATTGGCCACCATGGGATCAGTCGTCCCTAAGAACTTAGTTGGCCTCAATCTCAAGAATCTGGTGAGCATATCAAAGCCCGGAGGGTTGTTGTTGTTATTGTTGTTATTGGGGTTGTTGTTGTTATTGTTTTGGTTCTGGATGAATGGTGTCATCATCTGCATCAGCTGTGTTTGAGCAGTCATCATTTGTTGCATTTCTGGAGTGATGTTGTTGTTGTTGTTGTTGGGGTTGGGGTTTGCACGACGGGGAGGCATCTGTGGTTTGTTCAAATAGAGATAAGAATGAGATACCCATAAATGTTTTCATGCACATTTCATCACATAAGCAAACACATAGCATGCAACACAAGATAAAAAATCAAAAACAAGATAACAAGTTCACAAAGTAAAACACACAAGTAGCAAGCCATCCACATGTCGGATGGTCCAATAACAAGTTCTCAATTAACAAGTATGATTATAAAAGATAAACGAGTAGTCAAGTCTACTCGTCAGCATCAATCTCCTCCTCGACAAAGGTAAGACCTGCGTTCTCCATCGCGGCCTTGTTCTCCTTAATGGTAGTGGTCAAGGACTCTATCTTGGCCTTGAGAGCCCTCTTCTGGGAACGAAGCCTCTTTATCACCGTCTGCTGCTACTCTAGCTCGAAGTCCTTGGACTGCAGTTCTTCAGTCATATCCCGGATCTTCTTGTTCCTATCCTGGACACGCTTCTCCTGACTCTTGAACTTCCTGTCCTGGGTCTCGAACTTCGCCTCCATTTCCTTGACTATCTCGTCGCCGCTGAAGAGCTTGTCCTTCGCATGTTGCACTGGAGCTCATCGTTCTTGAGCATGACATTGGTCTTGTCCGTGTCCACGTGCCTAATGAGAGACTCTAAGTCCCGGAGGTACAGCGACGGTCGGCTCTGGCCCCTCGAGTCGTCCTCGAAGTCGATGGACTCTCCGTCCTCATCACATCTTCTGAAGACGTGGAAATGGGTGCCTCTAACCTGTCGGGAGTGTCGTCCTAGCAGACGTCCTATCAGATCCTGCATAACTACCTCCATGCCTCTCTCCATGTCATCATGCATAAGCTTGAAAACGATGGCCTCCGTAGTAGGCTCTGTCTGGCGTCCGGGCTGGTTCACCTTGAAGCCCCAGAGGTCCTTCCTCTCGAACTTGGTGAGGGGGTGCACCATGATGGTGGGAAGAGGGAGATTGAGCAAGGTGGTAAGCTCAACGATACGAGGACCAAAGCGGGTAACCTGGAACTCCTCAACTGTGCTGATGGTAATGGGCATCTATTTATAAGATAGAAAAGTTAGAACAACACAAATCAAGATAAAACAAAAGACAAATCATCACATACATATCCTTGGGAAGCAAAACACACAAGTCATGCATACATGAAACCATTACAATAACCAAGGTTCAATCTTATTTTAAGGCATCATTTTGGAAAATAGGTGATAAGTGGTGGTCCAACTAACGAAGTACGTTTACAATCCTATCTCACTGGATCTGTTGCCTAACACAATGTTTCTAGAGGCAATCAGCCTATCTTGCTCACATGATTCCATCACTAAGTCTATAATGTCTCCTCTTAAGGTTTGGTTGGTGTCTTCCAACTCTTGGGTATGTTCCTTCTCCTTCCTCAAGTCATTTTGGAGGTTGAGCATTCTGCACTTGACTCTAGCACTAAGTTCTTTGATAGTCCTCCAAGCTGCATCTCTTGCTGACTCAAAGAATGTGGTGTGCACCACAGTGTTGGTGTACATGCAGAATCATGTTTCCTTGTGGTTGTCTTCCTTGTTTTTGTACAAGTGAAGTTGCACCCACCAGTACTCAACTCCTTCATCCATCACTGGAAAACCCTTGTACACAGCTGCACCTTGTATCTCTGATGCAACCATTGAAGGGTTTCGCGGCATAGTAAATCAAAATTTTCTACGGATGCAAACAGAGGGAAAGCCAAGATCTAATCTAGGAGATGCAATCAACGAGAGAGATTGGATTAGATCTTCATACCCTTGAAGATTCGCACAGGAACGCGTTCGTCGAACGTGGGTGATGTAGTCGTACTCGCTTCTCCTCCTCGCGATCCGATCCGATCTAGCACCACAAGTGGCGGTGCCTCCGTGAGATGCACACGCACCTCGACGTCTCCTCCTTCCTCGGACCAGCGAGTATGGTGGAGAGATAGATTGGATCTACAACACGGCGTGGTGTATATGGTGGAGAATTTACTGCAGGCTTCGCCACAAACAAATGGGAGGGAGAGAGGAAGGTAGCAAGGCTGCTAGGGATTGGAGGAAGGTGTGTAGTAGTGGGGGAGGCGACCACCCTCTATATATATAGAGGAGGCGCAGCCCTGCCCCTCCTCCAAGCCTATCTCTAGTTTAAAAATTTAAACTCTCCTTATCTAGAAATCCTATCTCTAGTTTAAACGATTTAAACTCTCCTTATCTAGAAATTCTATCCCGAGATTTAAACGAGTCAAATCTCTCTAGAATCGGCTGGGCCCTATGGGGCCTTGTGCCCCTGGCCCAATGCGCCAGACACTCCCTCATAGGCCCATGCCCCTCCCGGAAGGTGGGGCCACGTTGGTCCCTTCCGAAGGTTCTAGAAGCTTCCAGACAATCTTGATTAACCCGAACAATTCAACTCCAAAACTGCACGCCTTATATGAATCTTATTCTCCGGACCATTAGGAAACTCTCGTGATATCCCTGGATCCCATCCGAGACTCAACAAAAATTCATAAACCAATTATCCAATCTATCCTAGTGTCGAGACACGTTATGTGTGACCTGCGGGTTCGAGAATATGCACATGATCTTCTATCAATAATCAGCCGGGTGCAGGCACCCATATTGACTCCCACACATTCATCGATGATCATATCGGATGAACCACGATGCCGGATTCAATCAATCCCATATATATATTCCTTCGTCTCGCGATATTTTACTTGCCCGAGATTCGATCGTCGGTACCGTCATACCTAGTTCAATCTCGTTCACAAGAATTACTTTACTCGTTCGTAATCCGATATCACTTTGTGATTAACTCCTTAACCACATGCTTGGAAGCGGTGTTGATATCGATTACCGAGTGGGCCAAGTATATCTCTCTCGACTTGGGAGGGACAAATTCCATCTCGATACATACAACCCAATGATACTTCCGATCACCGAGAGACACCTTTATGATCACCCTCTCATAGGATGACGTTTGATGACCTCAAAGCTTTCTTCCGTACCAGGAGTTGCATTATCTCATGGTCTAAGGAATAAAATATTTGACATAGTAAAAGCTTCGCAAAGATGAACACGATGAAACGATCTAATTGCTTCGCTTAGTTTGGTCATCCATCATATCATTCTCCCAATGATATGATCTCATTATCAATTGACAACTCATGTCTATGGTTAGGAAACCTTAACCATCATTGATCAATGAGCTAGTCCATAGAGGCGCATAGGGACACGGTGTTGTTTACAAACCACACAAGTATTAATGTTTCCGCTAATACAATTCTAGCATGGACTATAAACTTTATCATGAACAAGAATTATAATAATAACATCTTTATTATTGCCTCTAGGGCATAATTCCAACAGTCTCCCACTTGCACTAGAGTCAATAATCTAGTTTACATCGGCAACAATCTCACACCCATGGCAATCGAGGTGTTGATCATGTTTTACACGTGGAAGAGGTTTAGTCAATGGATCTGCGACATTCAGATCCGTATGTACTTTGCTAATCTTCGATCTCCATCGCTATATAATCGGATTATATGAAACTTGCGGTTGATATGCTTGGTCTTTGGATGATATCTTGGTTCCTTAGCGATTGCTATGGCGCCAGGTGTTGTCACACAATATCTCCGATGGGTCCAATGCACTTGGAACCACGCCAAGCTCGATGATGAAGTTTCGATCCAAACTCCTTCACTTGACGCTCAAGCAGCCATGTATTCGCTTCTCATCAGATCCCGCGATCACGCTTTGCTTGCAGCTTCTCCAGCTCAGCTCCTCCATTCAAAATATAAACGTATCATGTCCGAGATTTAGAATCATCCTTGTCGTAGTCGAAACTAGCATCGACGTAACCTTTACGACAAGCTGTTCATCACCCCATAGACTAAGAACATTTCTTTAGTTCTATTTAGGTACTTTAGGATGTTCTTCACGGTGTCCAAAGGTTCCACTCGATCACTTTGATATATGCTCGTCAAACTAAGAGCATTGGACACATCCGTCTAGTACACAAGATGGCATACATGATGGAACCTATGGCCGAGGCATAAGGCACTTTGCTCATAGCTTCCTATCATTTACCATAGTGGACACCGAGCCTTGCTCAATATCTTACCCGACAACATAGGCAATTGAACCTTTCTTTGCCTTATCCATTCTGAACCTTTTCAGAACTTTGTCTAGGTATGTACTCTGGCTTAAAGCTATCAGGCGTCTTTGTCTATCTCTATAGATCTTGATGCCCAATATATAAGCAGCTTCACCTAGGTCTTTCATTGAAAAACACTTGTTCAAATAACTCTTCACATCGTTAAGCATGTTGATGTCATTTCTGATAATCAATATGTCATCCACATACAGTACCAGAAACGTCACCGAGCTCCCACTCACTTTCTTGTAGATACAAGCTTCGTAGCAATTTGGAACAAATCCAAAGCTCTTGATCACTTGATCAAAACGAAGGTTCCAACTCCGAGATGCTTGCTTCAGTCCATAAATGGAACGCTGAAGTTTGCATACTTTACTAGCATCCTTAGGATCGACAAAACCTTCGGGTTGCATCATATACAACTCTTCATCAATGTTGCCATTGAGGAAAGCAGTCTTGACATCCATCTGCCATATTTCATAATCATGAAACGCAACAATTGCTAATAAAATCCGAATGGACTTAAACATCGCTACGGGAGAGAAAGTCTCATCGTAGTCAACACCTTGAACTTGTCGAAAACCTTTTGCGACAAGCCGTGCTTTATAGACGGTAACATTACCATCCGCGTCCGTTTTCTTCTTGAATATCCATTTGCACTCAACGGCCTTTCGGTCGCTAGGAGGATCCACCAAAGTCCATACTTGGTTTTCGCTCATGGATCCCAATTCGGATTTCATGGCTTCCAGCCATTTCTCAGAGTCTGGGCTCATCATCGCTTCCTCATAGTTCGTAGGTTCACTGTCTTCTACCAACAAGACATTCAAGACAGTTTCCGTACCACCTGGGAGGGGCACGCTACCTTGTCGACCGCGACATTCAAGAGCAAGATCGTCCAAGCTTCATGATCATTGTCATTAGCTTCCTCTATTGTTGGTGCAAAGTGACCTGGAACAATTTCAGTCTTGCGCTACTCCAATTCAAGAGAAGGTTCAATAACCTCCAAGCTCTACTTTCCTCCCACTCACTTCTTTCGAGAGAAACTCCTTCTCAAGAAAGGAACCATTCTTTGCGACAAACACTTTGCCTTCGGTTCTGTGATAGAAGGTATACCCAATAGTTTCCTTAGGGTATCCTATGAAGACGCATTTCTCCGCTTTGGGTTCGAGCTTGTCCGGCATCAACTTCTTGACGTAAGCTTCACATCTCCAAACTTTAAGAAACGACAACTTAGGTTTAGCACCAAACCACAGTTCATACGGTGTCATCTCAACGGATTTAGATGGAGCCCTATTTAAAGTGAATGCAGCGGTTTCTAATGCATAACCCCAAAATGATAACGACAAATCAAGAAGAGACATCATTGATCGCACCATATCTAATAGGGTTCGATTCCTGCGTTCGGACACACCATTGTCTTTGTGGTGTTCGGGTGGCGTGAGTTGTGAAACGATTCCACTTGCTTTAAGATGCGTGAGAAAATCATAACTCAAATATTCACCTCCACGATCGGATCGTAGAAACTTAATCTTTCTGTTACGATGGTTCTCCACTTCATTCTGAAATTCCTTGAACTTTTCAAATGTTTCAGATTTATGTTTCATTAAATAGATATACACATATCTACTTAAGTCATCGGTAAAAGTGAGGAAATAGCGATATCCACCGCGCGTCGAAACACTCATCGGTCCGCATACATCGGTATGTATGATTTCCAACAAGTCCGTTGCTCGCTCCATCATACCGGAGAGCGGGGTTTTGATCATCTTGCCCATGAGGCATGGTTCGCATGTGTCAAATGATTCAAAATCAAGAGACTCCAAAAGTCCATCAGAATGGAGTTTCTTCATGCGCTTTACACCAATATGACCTAGACGACAGCGCCACAAATAAGTAGTATTATCACTATCTACTTTGCATCTCTTAGCCTCAATGTTATGGATGTGTGTTTCATCCCTTTCGAGATTTAGAAGAAATAAACCATTCACAAGAGGTGCATGACCATAAAAGATGTTACTCATATAAATAGAACAACCATTATTCTCCGATTTAAATGAATAACCGTCTTGCAATAAACATGATCCGAAAATAATGTTCATGCTCAACGCAGGCACATAATAACATTTATTAAGGTTTAAAACTAATCCCGAAGGTAAAACTAAGGAGAGCGTGCCGACGGCCATCACATCAACTCTTGATCCGTTGCCAACGCATCGTCACCTCATCCTCGCAAGCCGTCGCTCATTCCGTAGCTCCTATTTCGAGTTACAAATATTAGCAACTCAACCGTATCAAATACCCGTGCACTACAACGAGGGCTAGTAAGGAAAACATCAATAACATGTATATCAAATATACCTTTGATGGTGCCACCTTCTTGTCCGCTAAGTACTTAGGACAGATTGCTTCAAAGGACCCTTGTCCTTGCAATATAAGCACTCAGTGTCCGGCTTAGGACCAGACTTGAGCTTCTTCTCAGCAGGGGCAACGTGCTTGCCGCCGCCTTTCTTGAAGGGCTTCCTTGCACCCTTACCTTTCTTAAAGTTGGGGGGGCTTGTTGACCATCAACACATGATTATTCTTTTTGATATTCACCTCCGCTACTTTCATCTTAGCAAAGAGCTCAGTGATCATATCAGTGGAACCAATCTGATTGTGATCAACTACAAAACTTTTGTAGCTAGGAGTGTCAATCTTGAGCTCCTCTAGAATCATGCAGTCCAGTTGCTCAAGGCGTTGAGTGTAGCCCGACATCTTAATGGCGTGCTCACTAACGGAACTCCCTTCCTCAATCTTGTAGTTAAAGAATTTCTTAGAGATCTCATATCTCTCAGAACGGGCTTGAGTCTGAAACATGTTTTTCAGCTCCTCGAGAATCTCAAAGGGCCCGGCGAACTCCTCAAAACGAATTTGAAGATCCGATTCCATAGCATACAACATGACGATCTTAATCAAATCATAATCATCCTTGCGCGACTGATAAACAGCTTTTTCATCAGCCAGCACATCTATAGCAGGGGCGTCACCTAACGCTTTCTCAAGGACATAGTCCTTTGTCCGCCAGAATGATTCTTAGATTGCGAACCAGTTGGTGAAGTTAGACCCATTGTTTCTAAGCTTTTCTTTCTCAGCAAAACGCGTTGAAGTTGGACTTGGCCATTGGATCTACAAGATTTGCAAGTACAATTTAGACTATGTTCATGATAAATAGTTCAACTTAATCAAATTACTAGATGAACTCCCACTAAATTCAACATCCTCAAGTTGTTTAGTGAACACGATCCAAATTCACCACACCTAATCCGATCATCACGAGAAGAGATGTGGTTTCAATGGTGGACAACGAAGTGTCGATCATATCATTCATATGACTCATGCTTAACCTTTCGGTTCTTGTGTTCCGAGGCCATGTCTGCATACATGCTAGGCTCGTCAAGTTAGACCCAAGTATTTCCGCAGTGCAAAACTGGCTTGCACCCGTTGTATGTGAGCGTAGAGTCTATAGCACCCGATCATCACGTGATGCTTGGACACGTTAACTTTCGCAACGGTGCATACTTGGGGAGAACACGCTTTTATCTTGATCTTTATGAGGAATCATCTTATAATGCTACCGTCGATCTAAGCATAATAAGATACATAAAAGGATAAACATCACATGCATATAACTTTATGTGACATGGTATAGCCAATCTTCGCAATGATCTCCATCTTGTGCTCCGCATGATCTCCATCACTCCACCATGATTGCCTCCACCACGAATAGCAACTACAACTATTGCTAACTACTTAGCGATAAAGTAAAGCTATTACATGGCGTATAAGAAGTTGACTCGCAGGTCATACACAATTATAAAGACAACCATATGGCTCCTGCCGGTTGTGTACTCATCGACACACAATTACAAAACATGATCATAGCATACAATATACACATCACATCTTGGGCCATACCATATCACAGAAAACACTCCCTGCAAAAACAAGTTAGACGCCTCTACTTTGTTATTGCATGTTTTACGTGGCTTATGGGAGTAGATGCTAAGAACGATTCTTACTACGGAAAGCCACAACGGTGATATTATGGTTGCCAAACTCCGGTATTAATCCCATAACAACTATAGTGAGAGAAACTGACATCCACCAGCTGCATGTGTGGTACAAGCCACACGTCAAGTGCGGAGCCGGTCTCGCGAACGACGTCGCGTAAGGTTGGCCTGGACCGCTTCAATCTCACTATCCCGCGTCATAAGAAGAACACAAACAAGAGGCTTGCAACAGAAAACATTAACGCACGCAACAACCATGTTGCGTTCTACTCGTGAAACACATCTACGCATAGATCTAGCTCTGATACCACTGAAGGGTTTCGCGGCATAGTAAATCAAAATTTTCTACGGATGCGAACAGAGGGAAAGCCAAGATCTAATCTAGGAGATGCAATCAACGAGAGAGATTGGATTAGATCTTCATACCCTTGAAGATTCGCATGAGCGAACGCTCGGGAATGTGGGTGATGTAGTCGCACTCGCTTCTCCTCCTCGCGATCCGATCCGATCTAGCACCACAAGTGGCGGTGCCTCCGTGAGATGCACACGCAGCACCTCGACGCCTCCTCCTTCCTCGGACCAGCGAGTATAGTGGAGAGATAGATTGGATCTACAAGACGACGTGGTGTATATGGTGGAGAATTTCACTGCAGGCTTCGCCTACAAACAATCGGGAGGGAGAGAGGAAGGTAGCAAGGATGCTAGGGCTTGGAGGAAGGTGTGTAGTAGTGGGGAGGGCACCACCCTCTATATATAGAGGGGGCGCCAGCCTGCCCTCCTCCAAGCCTATCTCTAGTTTAAACAATTTAAACTCTCCCTTATCTAGAAATCCTATCTCTAGTTTAAACGATTTAAACTCTCCCTCATCTAGAAATTCTATCCCGAGATTTAAACGAGTCAAATCTCTCTAGAATCGGCTGGGCCCTATGGGTCCTTGTGACCCTGGCCCAATGCGGCCAGGAAACTCCCTCATAGGCCCATGCCACCTCCCGGAAGGTGGGGCCACGTTGGTCCCCTTCCAGAAGGTTCTAGAAGCTTCCGGTACAATACCGATTAACTCGGAACAATTCCGAACTCCAAAAACTGCACTGCCTTATATGAATCTTATTCTCCGGACCATTCCGGAAACTCTTGTGATATCCCGGATCCCATCTGAGACTCCGAACAAAAATTTATAAACCAATTATCCAATCTATCCTAGCGTCGAGACATGTTAAGTGTGTGACCCTGCGGGTTCGAGAATATGCAGACATGATCTTCTATCAATAATCAACATGGGTGCAGGCACCCATATTGACTCCCACACATTCATCGATGATCATATCGGATGAACCACGATGCTAGGATTCAATCAATCCCATATATATATTCCCTTCGTCTCGCGATATTTTACTTGCCCGAGATTCGATCGTCGGTACCGTCATACCTAGTTCAATCTCGTTCACAGCAAGTACTTTACTCGTTCCGTAATCCGATATCACTTTGTGATTAACTCCTTAACCACATGCTTGCAAGCGGTGTTGATATCGATTACCGAGTGGGCCCGAAGTATATCTCTCCGACTTGGGAGGGACAAATTCCATCTCAATACATACAACCCAACAGATACTTTCCGATCACCTGAGAGACACCTTTATGATCAACCTCTCATAGGATGACGTTTGATGACCTCAAAGCTTTCTTCCGGTACCAGGGAGTTGCATTATCTCATGGTCTAATGAATACAATATTTGACATAGGAAAAGCTTCGCAAAGATGAACACGATGAAACGATCTAATTGCTTCGCTTAGTTTGGGTATGTCCATCATATCATTCTCCCAATGATATGATCTCATTATCAATTGACAACTCATGTCTATGGTTAGGAAACCTTAACCATCATTGATCAATGAGCTAGTCCATGGAGGCGTACTAGGGACACGGTGTTGTTTACAAACCACACAAGTATTAATGTTTCCGCTTAATACAATTCTAGCATGGAGTATAAACTTTATCATGAACAAGAATTATAATAATAACATCTTTATTATTGCCTCTAGGGCATAATTCCAACAACCATGAGGTCCTTAAGAATTTTGGGAAACTCTGTCTCACACTCCAAGGTACTGGTCATGAGTGGTCCTTTCCTTACTGCTTCGTTGATGGAGTTCATCTACAAATAGAGATGAGAGAGAAGATTAGAAAAGTTTACGAGAAGAATAGACAAGTGTAGAAGTAGTTGAAATTTTTTTCCTTAGTGGTTTCCAATCCTAGGGTCATAATCATACAGGCAACACAGTGCTCTGATACCATCTGTAAGATCCCTCCTTTGTAAAGGAAAAGGATCCCTTTGATTGCAATGCTAGTCCCTGGATCATTGCTAGCATCCACAGTTTACGATGAAGTACACAGATACAAAGGTCATTTATTACATCCATTCCAGAGATAACATAGTCTTTTACAACTCAAGGCCACATGAATAATACAAGAGTTTGAATAAGTAAATAAATATAAGTCTTCATCTTCATGTTCCACAGGCAAACATGTTGAGTGTAGACTCATGACACCTAACCCTCATCAGAGTAACCTGCAACATCACAAGTTACAGCCACAGTGGGTCAATACTTTGGAATAGTATTGGCAAGTGATACCTTAGTAAATTTTAAGTGGTCTATATTACTATATGCAATTTGGCTAAGTGTAGCTTGGCTTTCTTTGCTCAAAATAGGTTTTTCCTATTAGTTGAAAACACTAAGTTTTTCTTTGTCAAAACTTTTCCCAAGAAACCATCAATAGACATTGAGGTCCTTCACCCTTGTTCACCCACAAGTTTTTACTTAGAAGTTGGAGTGATGAGATTCTTGATAGCTTCCATGTCTTGATGCTCAAGTTGTCCATTGTCATGGACTTGGCTAAGTACTTAGATTTTTCCATCTGCAGACGTTGTGCACTTTCCCCACCAGACTTGGTTTCCCAAGACAGGACCTTTCAAAAGCCTTCCCTTAGCCAAATGGACGCGTTCCAACCTATCATCCCACTACCCCCAACTGTCCAAAAGACTAAGTTCTAGCAACCTATGTGATCCAGGCAGAGCCCATATTGCCAAGTGGCTGCACTAGAAGCTTCTCAACACTTGGCCTCTAAAATCCCTTTGTTCATGGGTGGCAATCCACAAGTGTGATACACAAGGTAAACCATAGCCATGGGCCTTGTGTAACCACTCAACCAAAAACCACCAAGCAATTACCATTCCACCCAGGTGATTCATTGACTTAGTTGTTTTATTAAGAAAAACATAAGTCCAAAGACTTAGAAATATTTTCACTATAGCATGTATATTTCACCAACCCTTGTTTGCTACTAGCTAGGCTAAGCATGGCATACATAGTACTTAACTTAGAAAATTTCCTAGCAATTCTACAACTACTTAGGATTTCCCAACATGGCATTTGGCAAAATAGTAACATGCAAGACTTAGCAAAAATACTTCTAATGCTTGTATGAAAATATAGGGATAGTAATATTCATGAAGTACCACTTGCCTTGGTAGTTGGGAGAGTAGCACTCTTCACAATCACAATCACAAGCACCAAAGTCTACACAAAGAATGGTAGCAACAAATTACACACAATATATACAAACACACAAAAATATATATGCATGCATGCAATAATGCTAAGTGATGATTTTTAAAACTCAACCAAGCAAGTGCATGATATTGATTCATAACCAAGTCAAAAACTTGCTAAACCAAGTTTATTTTACACTAAAACAATTTCCTAAACAAATTCTATACCCAAAATTGTCCTAAACAAGTTTCTGCAAATAAAGTCATTTTAACAGAAATTAAACACTAAACACATTGCACAAACAGAAAGGGCTTGTCTCCCTGATTCCAATGGTATAAAATTTGTCAAATTCTAACGTGTGGATCAAAAGTTATAGCTAAATCAAATTTGGATTCAAATCTGTTTTCAAATTCTATTTTTAAACAAACCCTAGCCACGCGTCTTAATCTTACTGGCGCGTACCGGTTCACGTTGGATCACGCACGCGAGCCGTAGGATCTAAGTGGCGATGCACGGTTCAGATCAAAACGTAACGCTTCGCTAAGTGGTTCTATCGCACGCGTTGGATCTAGATCCAACGACTCTCGATCAAGCGACCACGTTCTGGCGGCGCGCAGCGACATCGAGCGGCGTTGCGCTCTGCCAGTGACGGTGCCGGCGTTCTAGGTCGCCCGGGGAGGTAAGGGTGTGCTTACCAAAACCGCAAGGTCGAGGCGAAGCTCAACGTGGAGGTGGCTTGGCAAGGCGCCTGGCGAGCTCGGAGCTCGTCGGAGTTGTGCACGGCGTCGAGCGGTTGCTGTCGAAGTGGTTGCCGAGGTTTCGCGTCGCCCTAGCACGAACCAGATGGATTAGGGGACGCGCAATACAGTGGCGAACAATCTCGTATGCAAGAGGGGGCAAGGGGCGCGCTCTGCTTACCGTAATTGGTCGCCAGAGTTGAGCGGCGGCTCGGTCGGTTGCGGGCACGAATGGGGACGGCGTCCTGGGTCACGAGAATAAAAACGAAAGGTATCAGGAGGTGCACGAGATCACACTAGGCACGATAGTTTGAACCAGAGAAAGGGGGCGGTCGAAGCTCACCGGAATCAGTCGCCGGAGTTCGTCGGTGCTGTGGGGTTTCGAGGTCGAATGCGCGCAGCCTAGTGGCGGAGTGAGCGAGGAGAGTGGGGGGAAATGACCGCGGCGGCGAGGGGTTGTTATAGCCGGAGCGGGGCGTGGAGTTACTCGCGGAATCAAGGGAATTTAACGCAGCAGTGACTGCGGCGAGTAACAGCGGCGAGAGCGGCGCAGGCGCGCGTGATTGACGAAGACGACGACGGGGTCACGGGTCCACTTGTCAGCGAAATAAGCAGAAGGGAGGTGGGGTCTGGGTGTTAGTGACTCTGCGGGTGCGTCGGCGCGTGCGAGAGAGAGAGGTGGCCCGGGAAGGATAGTTGGGCCGGTTTTGCTGTTGGGCTAGAATAGGAGCGCCGGCCATTTTCTTTTTCTTTATTCCTTTTCTATTTCTGAATTGATTTTCTGGATTGATTTTCAAATGCAAATCTTTTTGGGATTTTTGCAGTGTGCAACAGTCACAAAACTTGGCATAAAACCATGTGGTCACTTTGAAAAGGCTTAGTCATTTTTGGAGAAACAAAATAACAGGGAGATTGCACTAGGTTTGCAAATGTTTGAAAATGGTTTTTGAAACCATTTCTATTTTGTAAAAAATTTGTTCTAACTTCACACTCAAATCAATCAACAAGGGAGACAAACAATCTTGGTTTTAAAACATTCAAACTCTCAAATGGGGATGGCCATTTGATTTAAGTTTGCTCACATAAAATGATAGCACTATGTGCTTCTGTTTTCTTGAAATGAGTTTGAAAATGATCTCAAAACTACATGCATGAATGAATGATATGCAATCTTTGAAATCATGATTTTAGGGATGTTACATGTACAGACATGGCCACGGAACACAGACCGAAAGTTTAAGCATGAGTCATATAGTAGATATGATGCCCATTAGATGCTCGCCCTTGAAGCTACACCGACTCATGTGATGATCGGACTTGGTGTAGTGGATTTGGTTCATGTAATCACCAAAAAGGCACGAGGGATGTCGTTTTTGAGTGGGAGTTCATTCGTAATATGGATTAGCTGAACTCAATCTATCATAAACTTAGTCTAAACTTTACAAATTCTATTGTAGATGGCACCACCTGCTTTTAATTTCGATGTGTTCATGGAGAAAGAGAAACTTGCAACGAACGGTAGCAACTTTACCGAATGGGCCATGAATTTGAGGATTCTCCTCTCTGCTGCACAAAAGCAATATGTGCTAGAAGCACCGCTAGGCCCCCCACCCTTTGAGGATGCCCCTGACGAGGAGAAGAATGTCTATCAGACTCGTCAGGAAGACCACAACTTAGTTCACTGCGGCATATTGTATGGGCTAGAGCCAGAACTTCGAAAGCATTTCAAAAACGGCAATGCATTTGATACAATGGGTGAGTTGAAAATGATTTTCGACACACATGCTGCTGTAGAGAGCTACAATGCTTCAGAAAAGTTCTTTAGTTGCATGATGGAAGAGCACAGCTCCGTTAGTGAGCATGTACTCAAGATGTCCGTTTATGCCGATAATCTTGTGTCCTTGGGAATAACGATTCCCATTGACCTAGGTATCCATCGTGTTCTGCAGTCTCTGTCACTTATCTATAAGAGCTTCGTGATGAACTATAATATGCAAGGCATGAAGAAGTCTCTCCCCGAGCTTCTGTCAATGCTTAAAACTGCAGAAGTGGAGATCAAAAAGGAACATCAAGTGTTGATGATCAATAGGAACACTGGTTTCAAGAAAGACAAGAAGGGAAAATGGAAGGGAAGTAAGGGCGGAATGCAAGTGCCATGCCTGAAAAGAAACCCCGAGTTGGACCTAAGTCTGATACCGAGTGCTACTATTGTAAGGGGACTAGCCACTAGAAGCGCAACTGCCCCAAATATTTGGCAGACAAGAAGGTCGGCAAGGCAAACAAAGGTATATATGATATACATGTTATTGATGTGTACTTGACTAGTGCTCGCAGTACACCTGGGTATTTGATACCGGTTCAGTTGCTAATATTTGTAACTCGAATCAGGGGTTGCGGAACAAGCGACCGCTAGCAAGGGGTGAGGTCAAGGTGCGTGTCGGCAATGGATCAAGCGTTGATGTGATCGCCATCAAAACGCTACCTCTCCACTTGCCGTTGGGATTAGTAATAAACTTGAAGAATTGTTATCTGGTGCCAGCACTTAGCATGAACATTGTATCTGGATCGTGTTTAATGCGAAGTGGTTATTCATTTAAATCCGAGAACAATGGTTGTTCAATTTATATGAATGAAATCTTTTATGGTCATGCACTAATGATGAATGGTTTATTTCTATTGGATCTCGATAATAATGTTACACATATTCATAATGTTGATGCTAAAAGGATTAAACTAAATGATGATATATCCGCATATATGTGGCACTGCCGTCTAGGTCATATTGGCGTTAAATGCATGAAGAAGCTCCATTCGGATGGACTTTTGGAATCACTTGATTTTGAATCATTTGATACATGTGAGCCATGCCTTATGGGCAAAATGACTAGAACGCTGTTTTCCGGTTCAATGGAACGGGCGACAGATTTATTGGAAATCATACATTCTGATGTATGTGGTCCAATGAGTGTGTCGGCGCGAGGTGGATATCGTTATTGTGTTAATTTCATGGATGATTTGAGTAGATACGGTTATATCTACTTGATGAAACACAAGTCTGAAAACTTTGAAAAGTTCAAGGAATTTCAGAATGAAGTGGAAAATCATCGTAATAGAAAGATCAAATTTCTATGGTCCGACCGTGGAGGTGAGTATCTAAGTTACGAGTTTAGAACTCACATGAAAGAGTGTGGAATTGTTTCATAACTCACACCTGCCGGAACACCATAGAGAAATGGTGTGTCGGAACGTCGTAATCATACTTTATTAGATATGGTTCGATCTATGATGTCTCTGACGGACTTGCCATTGTCATTTTGGGGTTATGCACTAGAAACTGCTGCATTCACTTTAAATCGGGCACCATCTAAATCCGTTGAAAAGACACCGTATGAATTGTGGTTTAGGAAACAAACCTAAGCTGTCATTTCTTAAAGTTTGGGGATGCGATGTTTATGTGAAGAAACTTCAACCGGATAAACTGGAACCCAAAGCGGAAAAATACGTCTTCATAGGATACCCTAAGGAAACTATTGGGTATTCCTTCTATCACAGATCCGAGGGCAAGGTTTTTGCTGCCAAGAAAGGATCCTTTCTAGAGAAAGAGTTTCTCGCGAAAGGTGTGAGTAGTCGGAAGGTAGAACTCGAAGAGGTTATTGAACCTTCTCTTCAAAGTATGGCCAGTAGCACAGCGCCGGAAGTTGTTCCAGAGTTGGCTTCACCTGTTGAAGAGGGAACTAATGATAATTATCATGAAACTCCAAAAGAGAGTACTATCGAACCTCGCAGGTCTAGCAGGACGCGTGCAGCTCCCGAGCTGTACGGAAATCCTGTCATGAATTTCATGGTTGATTAAAATGATGACCCTGCGACATATGAAGAAGCGATGATGAGCCCGGATTCCAACAAATGGTTAGAAGCCGTGAAATCTGAGATGGAATCCATGTATGAAAATCAAGTTTGGAACTTGGTGGACTTACCTCACGACCAAAAGTCTGTGGAGAACAAATGGATTTTCAAAAGGAAAACTGATGCTGATGGTAATGTAACCGTCTATAAAGCTCGACTTGTCGCAAAGGGGTTTCGGAAAATTCAAGGAGTGGACTACGATGAGACTTTCTCTCCCATAGCGATGCTAAAGTCAGTTAGGATTATGTTAGCAATTGCTGCATATTTCGATTATGAGATATGGCAGATGGATGTCAAAACCGCGTTTCTCAATGGTAATATTGAAGAAGAGTTGTATATTGTAACATCCCAAAAATACTAAACTTGGATCATCAAACTCTAATCATCAAAATTAGGGTTAACTAAAACTTTTCTAATTAAAATTATGAAAGCATGCATATGTGTATGCATTTAATTTGAAATTCTTTTGAACCACCTTGTTTGTGTGTTTCCTTGCTTGTAAAATGTTTCTTAGGTGAAATAAACATCATCTAAAACATTTCCCACACTTTTCCTAAAGACAAGTAAATCAAAACAAATAAAATAAGGGAATGGTCATTTTGACCAATTTAACTCCCATGCCTACTTTGGCTGTCTCAAACTTTCAGAACCTAACAGAAACTTGTCTGGATCTTTGCACCCCTTGAATGTAATCATAACAAAGTATCAAGGCCCACCTTGTGATCATCCAGAAACTTTCAAATGCATAGTTTAAATGACAATTCAAAATTGAATCTATATCATATAGGAAGATCCCACTTATTCAAAAACCACTCAAACAAGCTCAACTTTCAAAACCCAAGCATCTGTAGACTCACCAGCACCAATCTAGAAAACCCACCAAAAATCTTTTCAAAATTCAAAACTTGATTTCATGCGGCCATTACATCAAACAGGTTGCAGACACAAATCATCAAAATCCTAAACACTATTGTGAGCAGTGACTCTTGCCTAACTGGTTCCCTATCTAGCTCGCAACCATCTCAGTAGATCATCTAGCAAGATTAACCAAGCACTAGCACCACTGTGATCTTGCCAAAACCATCAATGGCGAACAGCCGAGCACACCCATGTCACCCCCATGTCGACAGCAAGCTAGGAAGAGAAACAAGCCTAGCCATCATGTCTGGGCCCAACGTCCATCGCCACTCCCTGTCCACCGCTTGAACCCTGCCAGCCACTGGACCACACGCACGGACCACGCCCAGACCGCCAGCGACCATGCCGAGCATGCGCTAGAGCGCCACCCTCGACCAAAGCCCACAGACCGCGCGCCGCCCTCGCCGCGTGCATACACAATCCCCACCGACCCAGGAGACCGCCAGACATCCCCGTTCGCCGCCCCATGACACACAGCCACCGCTCGCCGTCAAAGATGCCGCCTCTGCCGCGTAGAGCGTCGGGTGTTCTAGACCAAGCCGCACCGCCCCATGCCTCGAAACCATGTCGTTGAGCATCGCCAGGGAACACCGCACCGTCTCCTACCGTTGCCCATGCCGATAGCCGCCTGTACCATCACCCCCGACGAGCTCACCGTGCGCCCCGTCGGTCCCCTCGCTCGACTATAAATAGAGGCCACCCCCAGTCGATTTCTTCACACCATTCTACTCCCCTCTCCTTACTGATCGTGCCACACCATTCCCGGAGCAAGGCGAGCACCACCCCATCGGAATTTCACCGGAGCCCGCCGCCCCTAGAGAAGAAGGGAGCTTTCGATTTCGTCCACCCCAGGAGCTCCCGCGACCACCCCTGAGTTCGCCGTCGTCGACTTCATCGTTCGCCCGCCTCGCCGACCCTCGCCAGCACCCCGGTAAGACCCCAACAACCCACACTGGCCGCGCTAGGTTTCTTTCTCGCCGGTGTTGCCCAACATCGACGATGACTGTCAGCCGTTGGATTAGAATCAGATCGAACATCCCACGTTGCCCCGTACCGCTTCGCACCCCCCTGTCTCACTGACCAGTGGGGACACCCAGTTAAGCAGCCCGCGAGAGCACTGCGCTTAGCAGGCCGGCCCGTTAACTTTTCCTGCGCAGCCCAGTTATTCAAATTAAACCTTCTCTATTTTATTTCAAACTCACTTCTGTAACCAACTTCAAAATTCAACCCAGATCAATTGAGTGCACCAAATTGAATGAAACTGATTTTGTTAGAAAGGTTTGGGAATGCTGAATCCAAGCCCGTTGGATTCAAGTCATTTGGATCTGTAGATCACCGATGGTAAAAATAACAAGGCAGAAGCTTTTCTGCATTCAAACATTTTTCAAATTTAAACAATAATAGCTTTTGAGTTGATTCCAACTCTCAAAAATCACATTTTACCATACCTTTGAGAATATATAAAAATATATAGGTTTACTTGCAGAAATAATGTTCAAGTAATAAAAGAATGCCCCATAGGCATTTCTAGTCACTTTAATTAATTCAAATAAAAGGGTAAAACCTTATTAAATTGTGACACCACTTTAAATCATAATCCCATGGACTAAAATATGTGCTGATGACATGTGTCAACATGATCCCATGTTTGGTTTGGAGAATATTAAATCTTAAGTAGTTTTTCAATGAGTAGAAATTACTTTTCTAAAAAAATTAAAAGGAATTAAACCAAGCCTTAATCTTGTAATATTAGAGATGATGTTAGATCATCTATAGGACCCTTGTGTGTGATGATTGCAAGTAGTTATGTATTGTTTGGTGATTGTGTACCTCGTATTTATTCATAGACGCTAGTACCGACCAAGGATACGAGGAGGAAGGAGGATACTACGAGGACGAAGCCGAGGAGAACTTCAACCACTGCTCTGCACAAGGCAAGCCTAATACTAATAGTTGAATGTGCAAGCTAAAACTTGCAATACACTCTACTTTAGCAAGCTTATACTGATATTGATGCAAGCTGATACTATACCTATGCAAGCTAACCCTTGCAAGATACCCTACTAATGCAATAAACCCCTATTTGTTACATGGTCAACTATATTCCTTAAAGCATATATGATCATACCCACTTGATAAACCCATCCTAGTTTTTCTTGCAAGATTCTTAATTTATTTCTTTATCAAGGCTCTTACTTAGAGTTTACTTAAGATTGGTAGATACTAGAAAGAAATGTGAAGGTTGCATAAAGAGCATAAAATTTGGCCTAAGTTAGAAACCTTGATATTAGCCTAAGACATAAGGTTGTACTTAGTTGAAACTCCACTAGTCCACCACCCCTCATTAGTACTTACCCCCACATGTAGATGCTAGTGCTAAGCGTAAAACTTGATCAACTTTAGATGGGAATACTTGGTGGAAAACTGGTTATGAAAACCTTGGAATGATGGATCATTCTATTGAAATGTTTTGGACATGTGTTTCCAAACACCTGATGATTTTGGTGATGAAAATGTTGAGGCATGAGCCTTAGCCCTTTATAAAACTGATGGTTGTCTGGATGCGATACCATTCCAATTTTATCATACAACCACAATACCCGAAGATTGGGTAGGGCTTGACTGGAAACTTATATACCTTAGTAGTAGTTCCCTCACGGCCAAGGTTTGAGTTGAGGCTACCTTGTGAAGATTGTCCACCTGTGCAGTACCCAAGATGACAGTTGATCATGGTTGGGAGGGCACACTCACAGGAGAGGTGCTTATACTAGGGCGTGTAATTGAAAGGTTAGGATTGATTATCCGCATACTGAGTATGGTGAATTCAGGATTTGTTCCTGACGGATGTATCGAATGTTGTGGTGAAAGTGTACAATCTCTACAGAGTGTCAAACTATTCGAATAGCCGCGTCCGCGGTTATGGACAGTTGGAGTGGCCATACTGTTCCCCCGTCAGATGTTTTCAAAATGACTTGTGAAATGAATTGCGACTTTGACTTGACCACAACAAAGTTGTGACATTAGTTACAAGATCCCACTTAGGAGTTATAAAATTGTGACTAGCTTATTAGAGATAAATCTGGCTTTTGCAAAACAACCCTAGAGCCTAGTGCCCTATTATCCAAAAACCCCTTTACTTGTTAGTATGAGTTTGCGAGTACTTAAAGAGTACTCATGGCTTTGTCCTTGGCTATTCCCATGGCCAGACTATGAAGAGGAGTACCTGGAGGATGGACCCCAGGAAGGGTTTTTTTTTGAGAACAGGATGGACCCCACGAAGGTTACGACAACTAGGATCATCTCCCATCGTCAGCATTGCCTGTGACCCCGAAGATGGAGCTTCTCCCACGCTACCGTTATTATTACGTATTCCGCTGCTTGATGTTGTATTAAGAACTGGATCATGAGATCCCTATTTGTGTAAGAACTTATGTACGGTTCGTAATGGATGATGTACTATGGTATCCAATTATGTTATGTCTCAAAAATGGTAATCCTGGGATTGCGATGTATGGCATAACAGGCATCTGGGATTAAAAATCCGGGTGTTGACAAGTTGGTATCAGAGCCATCCTGACCATAGGAGACCCTAGTTAGACTGGACATAGGATCAAAAACTTAGTTTCAAAACCAAAGAAAACAAATATTTACAAAAACTTATTCTCATTCTTATCCCTTTGATTCTTTCATAAAAATTCATGTTCCTCAAAAACTCTTGCAAAATACATAAAATTTTGACACACTTGATCACTCTGCTAACCTACTCATCCTCTATTCATATAGATGGACGTGAAGTACAACAAGTTTTATCAGTTGGGGAATGGAGGAGACCTTATCTTTGAGAGGGATTTGGACCAGCTTTCGGAACTTCTGGAACGTCCGCACCCCGAGTTCTTCGGAGCTCAGCTCAATGATCAAGGAGGAGAAGATCTGCAGTGGCTAATTGTTGCAAGTCTCCGAGGAAAAATTGAACCTCCCACTGCGGAAGGAATTCAGTTGACCTTGAGGGAAAACAACTGGCTCGATGGACTTGCCAGAGCAATGCAGGAAGCTCTTTCCCGTCTGTGTGGGCAGAGCATCAATCAGATCAAGGGTACTCGCTTTGAGTTTTGCCCAAGGCGTGATGCAAATGGACAACCACTGGAAGCCCCATACCACCCCGAGCTGAAGACCCAATTGGACCACCTTAGCTTCATGATGTACGATCATCAGCAGGAGTTGGACAACTGCCGTGACTACTGCAATCACAAGTCTGCCATCATCAAGACGAAAGATCAAACCATCGCCATGCTAGCAAAGGATCGCAAGTCTCGCCGCCGTCAGCTCGACAAGAAGGAGCGCATTATTGCCCGTCTTTGCCACCGCATCTCATCTTTGGAGGAGACCATCCATGAGAGAGACATGCAGTTCCAAGAAAGGGAGAATGCAGGAGAGGATCTTCGTGGAGACCCTTACTCCTATCTCAGCGATGACGATGATTTTCTGGAGGATCAGGATATGGATTTCTTCACCGATGAGGATGATTTCGCCTTCATCGATGATGATGAGGATGATGAGGCCACAGATTCCGAGGAGTAGTAGCACTTGAGCACTAGCGTAGTGATTAGTATTCGGTCTCACTGTATCGTAGTTTCCAGAATGGTTCTTAAAACCATCTGCTTTCCTTTGATGTGGTGTGTGTTGTATCGTGTGAATGAATGAATGAAAAAGCAAGTTGCTAGAAAATCTGAGTCAAGACTTAAAAAAAATTCAAAGGCCCAAAACTGTAGTAATTTCCCTCTTTTCTCATGATCTATCTCAATCTTCAGATGCCACGTGGAGGAAGTGGTTCATCCCCGGACCCGATGTTGCAGATTCTGCAAATGTTGACTTCTGACCGGGAAGCTGAAAGAGCCGAACGTCAAGCCAACCTAGCCACCCTGCAGCAGATAGCCCAGCTAGCCCATAACAACAAAGGCCACGGAAATCAGCACAACCATGGATCTAAGCTTAAGAATTTCCAAAATACCAACCCACCTATTTTCACTAAGTCAGAAGAGCCCCTAGACGCCGATGATTGGCTACAAACCATGGAAATAACTTAGAAGTCGCCGGAGTGGAAGCCAACGAGAAAGTCCTGTTCGGCACCCACTATCTAGCCGGAGATGCCAGGGCCTGGTGGAACAGTGTTCGCACAATGAACGGAGGCCAGATGATGACCTGGGAGGAATTCAAGGTCAAGTTCAGCAGAACCCATGTGCCACCGGGTTTGATCAAGAGAATGAGAGACGAGTTCAAAGAACTGAAGCAAGGACGGATGACTGTAGTGGAATACCATGAAAAATTCTTGTCATTAGCTAGGTATGCCCCGGATGAGATTGACACCGAAGCCAAGAAGAAAGAAAGATTCTTGAATGGTCTGCATGACGAAATGCAGACAGTGTTAGTCAATATCCCCTTTGCTGATATTGAAGCCCTTGTGGACTCAGCTATCCAGATGGAAGGAAAGATCAACCAAGCCAACGAGAACCGCAAGCGTCGTATGATGCATCAGCCAGGAACCCATCAGACCCCAAAGTATCGCCCCAACCCATCTCCAGGATTTTCCCCAAGAACCAACAGACCCCCAATGAACCGTCCGACCTATCCCAACCGTGGAAACCCTAGAACCGGAGGAAATCACAAAAACCCCGGCAACTCTAGAAATTTCAATCATGCCCCACCCAAGTTCAACACCAACAATGCTACCACCAACACCAATACTGCCCCTAGGACTGGAAGCAATGATGTGCCTGTCGCAGCCAAGGACAAGTCGCAAGTGACTTTTTATGACTGTGGAAATAAAGGCCACTATTCCAACGAGTGCCCCAACAAGAAGAATGCTACATCCCCCAATGCCAATGTCCCAGCTCAGCAGCAGCGTCATGTTCAGCCAGGAAGAAGATTTGCCCCAGGGAATTCACTGAACCGCAACGGCCGTCTTTTTCTCATGCATGCTGAAGAAGCTCAGGAAGCGCCAGACGTCGTGCTGGGTATGTTTTCTGTTAATTCAGTACTTGCAAGAGTGTTGTTTGATTCTGGTGCATCGCATTCATTTGTCACTGAAGAATTTGCATGCATTAGTAAGATTCAACCAACAAAACTAAAGCATGTAATGATTGTTCAAATTCCCGGATCAACCACCAAGGCTAGGCAAATTTGCAAAGCCGTCCCTATCTGAATCCATGGCATAGATTTTTATGCTAATCTAATAGTACTCGGAACTAAAGGTTTGGAAGTAGTACTAGGAATGGATTGGATGTCCAAACATAAAGGATTGATTGACTGTGCCAAGAAAGCCATAACCATGACTAGTACAGTCGGAATATCAGTCGAGCATATATCTGAAACCTTACCTCGTCAATTCAAGTGCAACAAGAGTATAGCCCAACCTACCATTGACCAAGTCCGGATAGTCTGTGAATACCTCGATGTATTTCTAGATGTTTTGACCGGTATGCCCCCAGATAGGGATATCGAGTTTATCATTGACCTAATTCCTAGAACCGGACCCATAGCCCAGAGACCCTATAGTATGAACCCGTCAGAGCTCGCAGAACTGAAGAAGCAATTGGATTCCATGCTGGAAATTGGATTGATTCAACCAAGTGAGTCACCTTGGAGATCACCTGTCTTGTTTGTGGACAAGAAGGATGGAGGTAACCGTTTGTGTATGGATTATCGGAAGTTGAATGATGTCATCATCAAGAACGAGTACCCCTTACCCAAGATAGAAGATTTGTTTGATCAGTTGACCGGTGCCAAAGTGTTTTCTAAGATTGATCTTAGAACTGGCTATCATCAACTCAAAATTCATGCGGAGGCCTTTACCACCAGATATGGATTGTACGAGTATACAGTCATGTCTTTCGGACTAACCAATGCCCCCGCTTATTTCATGAACCTCATGAATAATATTTTTATGGACTTCCTGGATAAGTTTGTCGTTGTTTTCATCGATGACATTCTGATCTATTCCAAATCAGAAGAAGAACATGAGCTACACCTAAGGACCATTCTTGGAACCCTTAGAGACCATCAGTTGTATGCAAAGTTTAGCAAATGTGAATTCTGGTTACAGGAGGTAGGATTCCTCGGCCACATTGTATCAGCCGGAGGAATTGCCGTTGACCCTGCCAAAGTGAAAGATGTGGAAGATTGGCAAGCCCCAACCACTCAAACCCAAGTTCGTGCATTTCTCGGATTGGCGGGATATTACCGCAAATTCGTAGAAGGATTCTCGAGTATAGCCCGACCCATGACCCAATTGCTGAAGAAGGACAAGAAGTTTGAATGGACCGACAAATGTGAAGTGAGTTTTCAAGAACTCAAGAGGAGATTGATTTCAGCCCCAATCTTGATCATGCCGGATATCACGAAGCCCTTCAATGTGTATTGTGATGCATCCAAGATCGGTCTAGGATGTGTGCTAATGCAAGAAGGCAAAGTTATATCTTATCTATCTCGACAATTGAAGCAACATGAGCAAAATTACCCAACCCATGACCTCGAACTCGCAGCCGTAGTTCTAGCCCTGAAAACATGGAGACATTACCTGATGGGAAACCGTTGTGAGATCTATACGGATCACAAGAGTCTGAAGTATATATTCACTCAGAAGGAGCTAAATATGAGACAGAGAAGACGGATTAAGCTAATCAAGGATTACGACCTGGACATTCATTATCACCCTGGTAAAGCCAACGTAGTAGCCGATGTCCTTAGCAGATTGTCGTGCCGCTTGAACTCCATGATCTTGAAGGAGCAACCAAGTTTGCACAAAGAGATGAAGATTTTCGAATAGAATTAGTAAGTGAAGGATTTTTGGCTAGTATAGAACTTCAGCCCACTTTGATCAGCCAGATCAAAGAGGCGCAGAAGAAAAAATGCTAGTATTGAAGGAATCAAGTGTCGTATCGGTACAGGAAAAGTACCTGGATTCACCGAAGACGAAGAAGGAGTTTTGTGGTACAAAGGACGCCTTTGTGTACAAGCATATTCTGAGTTGAAAGAAGTTATTCTGAAAGAGGCTCATGATACTCTTTATTCTATCCATCCCAGAGGAACTAAGATGTATCAAGATTTAAAAGAGCAATTTTGGTGGCATAAGGTGAAGAGAGAAATCGGAAGCTATATCGCTAAGTGTGACATTTGTCAGCGAGTCAAGGCAGGACATCAAAGACCCGCTGGATTGTTGCAACCCTTGCAGATTCCGGAATGGAAATGGGATTCCGTTGGAATGGACTTTATCACTGGACTACCTACTTCTAGTAGGGGAAATGACTCTATATGTGTCATAGTGGACAGATTATCCAAAGTCGCCCATTTCTTGCCCGTCAAAACCACATATCAGAGTTCGACTAGCGGAGTTGTACATCGCTAGAATCGTCAGTTTGCACGGAGTCCCCAAGAACATCGTATCGGATCGAGGAACTCAGTTTACCTCGAGATTCTGGAAGAAAGTCCAAGAAGGTTTAGGAACCCTCTTAGATATCAGTACCGCGTATCACCCTCAGACCGATGGACAAACGGAGCGAGTAAACCAAATACTCGAGGATATGCTTAGAGCATGTGTGTTAGAATATGGATCCAAGTGGGAAGACTGTCTGCCGTTTGCAGAATTTTCATACAACAATAGTTATCAAGCCAGTTTGCAAATGGCCCCCTTTGAATTCATGTACAGAAGGAAGCGTCGCACCCCTTTGAACTGGTCGGAAGTAGGAGAGAGTCAGATCTTCGGACCCGACATCCTACGAGAAGCAGAAGAGAAGGTTCACAAGATCCGTGAGCACCTCAAGGCCGCCCAATCCCGACAAAAGAGTTACGCCGACAAGAGACGTAGAGACCTCGCCTTCAACATAGGAGATTTTTTTTATCTGAAAGTGTTTCCATTGAAGGGAATGCAGCGTTTCCAACTCAAAGGAAAGTTAGCCCCTAGATATATCAGACTTTCAAGATTCTGAACAGTCGAGGAGAAGTGTCGTACCAATTTGAACTACCTGAAGAGATGTCAGCCGTGCACAATGTGTTCCATATCTCGTTACTTCGCAAGTGTCTCGAAGTCCCCGAGAAGATCGAAGTGTTCAAGAACATCGACCATCGGACCATAGAGATCAACGATGACCTGACCTATCCCGAAGTACCCATCCGTATTTTGGACGAAGCTTTTCGAACTACCCGAACCCGAAGCATCAAGTTTCTCAAGATTAAGTGGAGCAACCACACAGAAGAGGAAGCTACCTGGGAACGCGAGGATCACATCAGGACGGAGTTTCCCGATCTCTTCAAATCCTAGGTAATCTTTTCGTCATTTTTCAAATTTCGGGAAGAGATTTTGTTTAAGGGGAGAAGGTTTGTAACATCCCAAAAATACTAAACTTGGATCATCAAACTCTATTCATCAAAATTAGGGTTAACAAAAACTTTTCTAATTAAAATTATGAAAGCATGCATATGTGTATGCATTTAATTTGAAATTCTTTTGAACCACCTTGTTTGTGTGTTTCCTTGCTTGTAAAATTTTTCTTAGGTGAAATAAACATCATATAAAACATTTCCCACACTTTTCCTAAAGACAAGTAAATCAAAAAAAATAAAATAAGGGAATGGTCATTTTGACCAATTTAACTCCCATGCCTACTTTGGCTGTCTCAAACTTTCAGAACCTAACAGAAACTTGTCTGGATCTTTGCACCCCTTGAATGTACTCATAACAAATTATCAAGGCCCACCTTGTGATCATCCAGAAACTTTCAAATGCATAGTTTAAATGACAATTCAAAATTGAATCTATATCATATGGGAAGATCCCACTTTTTCAAAAACCACTCAAACAAGCTCAACTTTCAAAACCCAAGCATCTGCAGACTCACCAGCACCAATCTAGCAACCCACCAAAAATCTTTTCAAAATTCAAAACTTGATTTCATGCGGCCATTTCATCAAACAGGTTGCAGACACAAATCATCAAAATCCTAAACACTATTGTGAGCAGTGATTCTTGCCTAACTGGTTCCCTATCTAGCTCACAACCAGCTCAGTAGATCATCTAGCAAGATTAACCAAGCACTAGCACCACTATGAGATTGCCAAAACCATCAATGGTGGACAACCGAGAACACCCATGTCACCCCCATGTCGATAACAATCTAGGAGGAGAAACAAGCCTAGCCAGCATGTCTGGGAGGCGGCCCACCGTCCACCGCCACTCCCTGTCCACCGCTCGAACCCTGCCAGCCACTGGACCACACGCACGAACCGCGCCCAGACCGCCAGCAACCATGTCGAGCGTGCGCTAGAGCGCCACCCTCGACCAAAGCCCACAGACCGCGTGTCGCCCTCGCCGCGTGCATACACAATCCCCACCGACCCAGGAGACCGCCAGACATCCCCGTACGACGCCCCGTGGCGCACAGCCAGCGCTCGCCGTCGAAGACGCCGCCTCTGCCGCATAGAGCGTCGCGTGTTCCAGACCAAGCCGAACCACCCCATGCCTCGAAACCATGTCGTTGAGAATCGCCAGGGAACACCGCACCGTCCCCTACCGTCGCCCATGCCGATAGCCGCCTGTACCATCGCCCCCGACGAGCTCATCGTGCGCCCCATCGGTCCCCTCGCTCGACTATAAATAGAGGCCACCCCTAGTCGATTTCTTCACACCATTCTACTACCCTCTCCTTACTAATCGTGCCACACCGTTCCCAGAGCAAGGCGAGCACCACCCCACCGGAATTTCACCGGAGCCCGCCGCATCTGGAGAAGAAGGGAGCCCTCGATTTCGTCCACCCCAGGAGCTGCCGCGACCATCCCTGAGTTCACCGTCGTGGAATTCGTCATTCGCCCGCCTCGCCGACCCTCGCCAGCACCCCGGTAAGCCTCCAGCAACCCCCACTGGCCGCGCTAGGTTTCTGTCTCGTCGGCGTTGCCCAACGTCGACGATGACTCTTAGCCGTTGGATTAGAATCAGATCGAACGTCCCACGTTGCCCCGTACCCCTTCGCACCCCTCTGTCTCACTGACGAGTGGGGACACCCACTTAAGCAGCCCGCGGGAGCACTGCGCTTAGCAGGCCGGCCCGTTAACTTTTCCCGCGCAGCCCAGTTATTCAAATTAAACCTTTTCTATTTTATTTCAAACTCACTTGTGTACCAAACTTCAAAATTCAACCCAGATCGATTCAGTGTACCAAATTGAATGAAACTAATTTTGTTAGAAAGTTCTGGGAATGCTGAATCCAAGCCCGTTGGATTCAAGTCATTTGTATATGTAGATCACCCATGGTAAAAATAACAAGGCAGAAGCTTTTCTGCATTCAAACATTTTTCAAATTTACACCATAATAGCTTTTGAGTTGATTCCAACTCTCAAAAATCACATTTTACCATACCTTTCAGAATATGTAAAAATATATAGGTTTACTTGCAGAAATAATGTTCAAGTAATAAAAGAATGCCCCATAGGCATTTCTAGTCACTTTAATTATTCAAATAAAAGGGTAAAACCTTATTAAATTGTGACACCACTTTAAATCATATTCCCATGGACTAAAATATGTGGTGATGACATGTGTCAACATGATCCCGTGTTTGGTTTGGAGAATATTAAATCTTAAGTAGTTTTTCAATGAGTAGAAATTACTTTTCTAAACAAATTAAAAGGAATTAAACCAAGCCTTAATCTTGTAATATTAGAGATGATGTTAGATCATCTATAGGACGACCCTTGTGTGTGATGATTGCAAGTAGTTAAGTATTGTTTGGTGATTGTGTACCTCGTATTTATTCAAAGACGCTAGTACCGACCAAGGATACGAGGAGGAAGGAGGATACTACGAGGAAGAAACCGAGGAGAACTTCAACCACTGCTCTGCACAAGGCAAGCCTAATACTACTAGTTGAATGTGCAAGCTAAAACTTGCAAGACACTCTACTTTATCAATCTTATACTGATATTGATGCAAGCTGATACTATACCTATGCAAGCTAACCCTTGCAAGATACCCTACTAATGTAATAAACCCCTATTTGTTACATAGTCAACTATATGCCTTAAAGCATATATGATCATACCCACTTGATAAACCCATCCTAGTTTTTCTTGCAAGCTTATTACTTTATTTCTTTATCAAGGCTCTTACTTAGAGTTTACTTAAGAGATTGGTAGATACTAGAAAGAAATGTGAAGGTTGCATAAAGAGCATAAAATTTGGCCTAAGTTAGAAACCTTGATATCAGCCTAAGACATAAGGTTGTACTTAGTTGAAACTCCACTAGTCCACCACCCCTCATTAGTACTTACCCCCACCTGTAGATGCTAGTGCTAAGAATAAAACTTGATCAACTTTAGATGGGAATACTTGGTGGAAAACTGGTTATGAAAACCTTGGAATGATGGATCATTCTATTGAAATGTTTTGGACATGTGTTTCCAAACACCTGATGATTTTGGTGATGAAAATGTTGAGGCATGAGCCTTATCCCTTTATAAAACTGATGGTTGTCTTGATACGATACCATTCCAATTTTATCGTACAACCACAATACCCGGAGATTGGGTAGGGCTTGACTGGAAACTTATATACCTTAGTAGTAATTCCCTCACGGCAAGGTTTGAGCTGAGGCTACCTTGTGAAGATTGTCCACCTGTGCAGTACCCAAGATGACAGTTGATCATGGTTGGGAGGCCACACTCATAGGAGAGGTGCTTATACTAGGGCGTGTAATTGAAAGGTTAGGATTGATTATCCGCATACTTAGTATGGTGAATTCAGGATTTGTTCCTGATGGATGTATCGAATGTTGTGGTGAAAGTGTACAATCTTTGCAGAATGTCAAACTATTCGAATAGCCGCGTCCTCGGTTATGGACAGTTGAAGTGGCCATACTATTCCCCCGTCAGATGTTTTCAAAATGACTTGTGAAATGAATTGCGACTTTGACTTGACCACAACAGAGTTGTGACATCAGTTACAAGATCCCACTTAGGAGTTATAAAATTGTGACTAGCTTTGGAACTTATTAGAGATAAATTTGGCTGTTGCAAAACAACCCTAGAGCCTAGTGTCCTATTATCCAAAAACACCTTTACTTGTTAGTATGAGTTTGCGAGTACTTAAAGAGTACTCATGGATTTGAAACTGACTATTCCCATGGCCAGACTATGAAGAGGAATACCTGGAGGATGGACCCCAGGAAGGTTTTTTTTGAGAACAGGATGGACCCCAGGAAGGTTACGACAACTAGGATCATCTCCCATCGTCAGCATTGCCTGTGACCCCGAAGATGGAGCTTCGCCCACGCTACCGTTATTATTACGTATTCCGCTGCTGGATGTTGTATTAAGAACTGGATCATGAGATCCCTATTTGTGTAAGAACTTATGTACGGTTCGTAATGGATGATGTACTATGGTATCCAATTATGTTATGTCTCGCAAAAATGGTAATCCTGGGATTGCGATGTATGGCATAACAGGCATCTGGGATTAAAAATCCGGGTGTTGACATATATGATACAACCAAAGGGTTTTGTCGATCCTAAGGATGCTAACAAGGTGTGCAAGCTTCAGCGATCCATCTATGGATTGAAGCAAGCATCACGAAGTTGGAATCTCCGCTTTGATGAGGTGATCAAAGAGTTTGGATTTGTCCAAACTTATGGAGAAGCTTCTATTTACAAGAAAGTGAGTGGGAGCAATGTGGCATTTCTGATATTATATGTGGATGACATATTATTGATCGGAAATGATATAAATCTTTTAAACAGTGTTAAAAGTTATCTAAATAGCAAATTTTCAATGAAGGACCTAGGTGAAGCGTCATACATATTAGGCATAAAGATCTATAGAGATAGATCTAGGCGCCTAATAGGGCTATCGCAAAGTACATACCTTGATAAGATTTTAAAGAAGTTTAAAATGGAAAATAGTAAGAAGGGGTTCTTACCTATGACACAAGGCACGACATTGAGTAAGACTCAAAGTCTGGCTACGGCGGAAGAAATAGAGAAAATGGACAAAGTCCCCTATGCTTCAGCCATAGGCTCTATAATGTACGCCATGCTATGTACAAGACCGGATGTGGCACATGCTATTAGTTTGACTAGTAGGTACCAATCGGATCCAGGTTCATAACACTGGAAAGCAGTCAAGAATATCCTTAAGTACTTGCGAAGAACTAAGGATATGTTTCTTGTATACGGAGGTGAAGAAGAGCTCGTCGCTAAGTGTTATGTCGACGCTAGCTTTGTGTTGGGGAGGTGACCCCGGATAGGTTCAAGACGGGGGAAGCCAAAAGGAGTTCCCCGGTCTTATGCCAAGTTACTGTTTATATCGGCTGAATCATGTAAAGATCGGCTGAGATGAGCATGACAATTACGTTTACCAGAGGGGCTGTAAGTTATTCGGCTGACGTACGAGTTAAGTCGGCCGGGCAGGTCCGAATAAGCCATAATACAGGTGAAGGCCGAGCCGAGTTAAGTGAGGCAGGGCCGAATAACATGAAGCTTGCAGGAGAAGGAGGAGCCTAAAGTCAAACCCTAGCCTCGGGCTAGGAAGAATCTGAACAGAGCCAAGCGCAAAGGACAAGGCACAGAGCAGCAGAAGAGCAGAAGGAGGTCACAGAGGTGACAGTCCTGGAACCCGAGGCATGCAGGTGGGGCTCTCTGGAACTTTGCCGTCATTAGAAGGGGGACACGGAAAGGAGCTCGCCGAGTTACTATATTGGGACAATCATATTCCTCGAATATGCTTGCCAGTCAGCCCTAGAGGAGCCAAGGCACCCCTTTATAAGGAGAATCTTGGACCCTTGAGGGGGGATCGGCTCATTTCTAGACCGTTAGGCCCGTAAAGTTCATATTCTCTTCTTGCATACAGCTCAACAAGCACTTGTAGTCCGAGAAAGGAGAAATAAAGATATGTATGTTAGTCATTCAAGTGTAGAAATAACTACATCTTCCCTCCCCAGATCCCACTAGCATCCATTGGCCCCATACTTTAGCCTACCCATGGCATCTGCCGTGCCACCACCACGACAGTTGGCGCCCACCGTGGGGCAAGCGGTGCTAAGTGGAGTCATGATCCGGACGGAAACTTCATCCACATCGGCGAAGCGTTGTCTACGGCTTAGTCCGGAGATTTGATCTCTGTGACTATGTCGCGATAACGCATGCGACTCGGGGAAAAACTCCTCCGCGCAATGGCGTCTTCATCAACTTGGGCATGCACCAGATCTATATCGGCGTCGACACCTCCGGCATTTATCCTCACCAAGTTATTGTTGCAGGAGAGCCCCCCCCCTTAGCGTCGCAAACGGTCCGCGTGGAGAACGCCCCGTCGGCAGCGTCGAGGTGATGGTCGCAGCCAGGGTGCAGGCGGGAGCAGCAGGCGCCGGATCAAGAAAGGATCCGACGACGGGAGTACAGGTGACCACAAAGCAGGCAGCTCCACCGCCAACCGAGGTAGATCCTTCGGTAGCCAACCCAGCCGAGGTGCAGGATACGACCCCGAAGGCACCAAGGGTAAGATGGCCACCTCTGGAAAGACCAGAAAATATTCTCCAGGCAACTATAGATAAGCTGACTACGCCTGTAGCGCCAAATACTTGATCCGGCTAATGCTCAGGCAGAGTTAGAAGAAACCAGGCAAAAAGTAATGGTAGAGGCAAAAAAAGGTGTCAGCATTGCGGGAATCCTTAAACAGGACCCTGCGAGGATAAGCTAAGGCAAATAAGCTGGATGTCGCCCTCGAGCGGGTTGATGAATTAAGATTGAGAGGGAAGAACCTCATGGATGATATCTATAAAGATCATGAGACTCATAAGGCAGATTCAGTCGATCTGGGCTTGCCGAGGTATAGCACCCGAGCAAAGAACCTAAGGCACTACTAGAGAAAAGGCTATAGGAGACATGCTTATGCGAGGCACATTTAGCATATGCGCCTCCTATAAAAATAGGCGAGGCGCACTTTGCGATATGCGCCTCTAGTATAAAAATAGGCGAGGCGCATATGATAAGAATGCGCCTCCTATAATCCCTGTACGGACAGAATCTAGCAGCCCCATATTATGCGAGGCGCATTCTAGTCATATCGCCCTATATATCGAGATAAGCGAGGCATATGGACAGAATGCCTCGCATATTCTATGGGCCCGCGTGTTGGTAGGTTCACGATATGCGAGGCGCATGGCTATATCGCCTCCTATATTTGATAATATGCGAGGCGCATATGGCGAATGCCTCGCATATTCTGTGTGGGCCGTGTTGGTAGGTGCACGACATGCGAGGCGCATGGCTATATCGCCTCCTATATTTGACAATATGCGCGCATATGGCCATATCGCCTCAAGTAACTCATGCGGCTCAAGGCTGGTAGGTGCCGCATATGCGAGGTGCATATTGCTATGCGCCTCCTATAGTTTGATTATAGGCGCATATTGTGCAATATCGCCTCGCATAACCTGGCACCACTTTTTTCCAGCTTTTTGCACATGGAGGCAACTACCACCCCACTCACTTGTGTCACTTCTTCCTCCTCCACCAAGACAAATCTGGTCGCCCCCCTCCTCCTCCCCACCTCATTTCCCCCATTGATTCACCTTCGAAGCTTTCTCAACATCCATTGGTTGACACCCATATGTAAGTGAAGTCTCTTGCTCCTCTAGATCTACAACATGTCCATTTACTTCTCCTCCGGCTCTCTTGCGCAAGTCGTTGTTGGAGGAAGCGTGAAGGCGTTGCTTACATGTATGCGCGTTGTCGGAGACACCGACTATATGATTGTGTTGTGGTGCTACTTTTTGTGCAGGGATTTCATTTGAGATGCCAATGTTTTGCCGGAATGTCGATTTATTTCTTTTCTGGTGAATTTCTGGCACTCGCGGATGTCCTCTTTTTAGGGGAGGTCATGCCGAATTTTTCCGGCGATCCACGTCCATATATGCTCTAATTATTATCTTGCTCTTTGTACCACGCAGGCGGCCATGGTCCGACCACTGATCAACAAAGCCCGCGTGGATAGGTGGATGACATGCGCGAGGGCCGACATGGAACGTGCAAACAAGACAGAGATAAGATGTCCATGTTAGGACTGCAAGGTGATGTATCTGATAAGGCATGATTCCGGAATGCTGGAGTCGCACCTGCTTCGACGTAGTTTCATGGATGGCTACACTCGATGGATACGTGATGATCACGAAGATCAAGATGCCAGTGATGATCACGATGGATATCGTCCAGCTCGGTCCTGCGTTTCTGCGAAGCATGATGCCGTTCGAAAGGATCAATGGACACATCAAGGGATACGTTAAGAACAAGTCCCATCCAGATGGAAGCATAGAAAACGGCTTCCTGGCCGAAGAGTGCATCTCTTTCTGCTCGAACTTTCTACAAACCGAGACCCCTCTTGGTATGCCATTCAACAAGCACCTCGGGAGGCTCGCTGGATGGGGTCACCGCGAGGGTCGACGTGCAAAGCATGTCGACATGGAGGGCCGAACCAAGGACTTTGAAAGAGCAAACCTGGTCGCGCTGCAACACCTGCAGGTGGTTGATCCATACATACATGAGCACAAAGAGTTTATCAAGAAGAATTACACTGATCAGGGGCGCCAGGTCCCGAGGGAGGAAGATGTTATCAAGGAGCACAAATCCGGTTTCACGCGGTGGTTTAGGGAGAAGGTCATAGCTAATCCACCGCAGGGCGAGTACTCAGAGGAAGATAAACTCATATTCTCATTGTCACAGGGCACCTCGCACAACCTCATGACCTATCAGGCTTACGATATCAATGGATACACGTTCTACACAGAGGAAAAAGACAATAACTGCGATTACCATAACTCAAGGGTAACAGGGATATTCTACACCGGCGACATCCCGGAAAGATACTACGGAAGGATCGAGGAGATTTGGGAGCTCGACTATGTTACGGAGAAGGTGCCGATGTTCCGTGTCAGGTGGGCCAAGAGCGTCGAGAAAGAAGACCGGTATTTCACCACGATGGTTATACCGTCAAAGACCACCAACGCGAACGCACCCGCAAGAAATGAGCCTTGGGTTTTGGCTAGCAAAGTATACCAATGCTGGTACATCAAAGACCCGTCAAAGCCTAGCCGGGTTGTCGTCAGGAGAGGCAAAAGGAACATTATCGGAATGGACGGAGTCGCCAACGAGCAAGACTTTGACCAGAACGGCGACCCGAAGATAGAAGACAGATATGGCAACCAAACACCGTACACCACAACCCTACCTAAGAAAGGACTTCCGTTCAAGAGAAGTAGTGAAGACGTCCCGGACCTAACCTATGCAACTGTGACAAAGAAGGGCAAGAAGACGACCATTGTCAAGAAACGCTAGCGCGCTCCGACCATTGTCAAGAACCGTCGTGTGTGTGGCCTACTATTATGTATCAAAACATTCTTAATTTTCATTATGTGTGTGTTATAATAATATTGCATTGAGAATATTATGTATCGACAAGACACATTCATTGAGAATACTCACTTTTGTTGTTTTAGCAATATTTGAATATTTAAAATATTTGTAGTATATTTTATAGTTCATATTTGTATGCTACATGAAAATTGTCCTTTAAAAAAAATTCCAAAAAATTGGCCCCCTTAGGATTCGAACCTGGGTAGCCAGCAGTGAAGGACAAGGCATGTTACCACTAGGCTGCTATGTGATAGTTGATAGAAACTTGCGCACTGCCTTATTTGTCTAGGATTGCATATTATGCGAGGCGCATTTAGCCCAGATGCGTCTCGCGTAATATTATACGAGGCGCACTTTGAGATATGCGCCTCGCATAACCGGCACACATCGATCAAAAGTCACATAGCGCACTAGCTAGTACACACACGGCGCATTTAGTCCCTTCCACACTGCGTTGGAGGCCTTCGCGGATCCGGGGGGAACCAAATCCGCGCTGCACTACAACCCTATCACCACCGGAATCCCTGCTATACATCACCTCTGCCCCTGCCGCGAAGTCCCTCCTTCCCCGCCAGATGCGATGGGCCCGCTCCACTTCTTCTCCACGATCCACGCAGTCCCAGATCTCGATTCCATTCTGCTGGGGAGGTGGAGCATGGGGCTTTAGCGATGCAGGTCAGGGAGAGATCTGAGATGGACGCGAGGCAGTAAAACTTCAAGATGGGTCACTCAGGGCGGCTGTAAAACTCCACATCTAGCGCTGCAGGAATCGACCCTCATGTACGTACCTGCTTCAAGAACTGAAGGTGCACAAATCTCTCCTCCCTAATTACCTGGTTTTAATTTAGAAGAGATGATGTTCGTATGCTTCTAAACTTTGTGCCAAATGATATGTGATGAGCCTGGACAAGAAAAACACGAGAGGGAAAGAATACTTGACTAGCTAGATCAATAGTCCAAGGAAGTTTACATGACAAATCTTCATAGTGCTAATATGCTCGGATTCAACTGCATCAAGCACTAGTGATTCTGAAGTAGAATTGACCAATTTACTTCTATGCCTTTCAGAAATATTATTTGTAGGCCAAGTATGATTCTTAGCTTGAAGACATTATCATTAAATCACATTTTGAAGGGAAACGTTTAAAAAGAAACCTGAATTTTCTTTATGCAGCGTGAGAAAATGAACATCCATCTAAAGGAGCAGTTGAATTCCAATAGACCAGCCCTGCATGAAATGCAAATGAGAACCGAATAATGAATTGTCACTGTAAAATTGTAAATGAAGATTTGTCGGTGAAGAAACTCGTGGAGCGTCAGACTCTGGGATTCTTTTTCCCCTGTTTCCTTTGTAGGCTCCTTCCATTCTATTTTCCCCTCATTTTAATGTTTGGCTTGCATATCGCCTCATTTAAATCGGGCTTGCACATGAGATAATATATGGATGAACATACAGTTTGTACTACAGAGTTTATCTCAATTTGAATTTGCATTCTTTGCAGATAAGTGAACCAGGAGCGGTGGTCCGCTTAAAAAATAAGCGGTTGGTCTACTTCTATGGAACTAAACAGATGTAAGTTCTATTTATAGACTGAAGAGTTCTTCTACTTTTTGGAATTCATATGATGCTTTTGTATCTACCAGACAGCATCTACGTAGAAACACCATATTGTGTTAGTGTTGATTAGAAATAATATTACAGTTTTTCATCAAAAGTAACAATATTTTGTTTAAAAAACTAGGACATTATCTCTAGTTAAAAGGAGTCCAATGGAGTGTTGATTTCTCAGAACTATAATAAAATATGTCAGAGAACGACGGTTCATAATTACTTTATACTCATGTTGTACCGGAGCCACCTTTTCCCTGTTAGAATGTACTAAATGCACTAGATGAGATGAGAAGGAATCATGCAGCTTTCAGAGTGTTATAGCCTGTGTACTACATTTGACCCAATACGCTGAGAGAATTGCAGCATAGTTATGGAAATTGGAAATCTTGAGGCGATATCAATAACAAAAAATGTGGACTACCAATTACTTAGAACTTTACATGACAATACTGAGTGTTGTGAGTAGTGAGTTTTAACTCGGCAGGGTTAGCTGTACATACTACAGAGAATGTCTTATGGAACTGAGTTACCTTAACTAAGACAAGTAATCTGTTTTTTTCATATCTGACTGCTAATTCTTTTTACTCTAGTGCTTTCTGCAACTATGCAGAACTGGAGGCGTTCACTGAAGAGAAGCAAGTGAACAACTTCTCGGACAACAACTACCAAAGCTATGAGAGTAGAGAGGTGGTGGAAGAGAAGTGGAGGAGGCATAGAAGGAAGAAGTGGAGGAACTTCCTCGTGATCACCACCTTGTTGCTCTTCATGGTAGGTTATGTGTTCTACTTCATCTAGGTAGAGCTACGTCGTTGGAGTTGTAATGTGATTGTGAACTTGTACTCGGAGGTGTAATGTGATTGTGCACTTGTACTCGGAGGTGTGAAATTGTGGCACAAACACTTGATGTATGAACTTGTATGTCATGATTGATGTGTAATGTATTGTATTCATGTTGGTTCTATTATGATTTGGCAAATTGCAAGTTTCTGAAAAATTATGTGCTCTTTATACTGTATTCTGGACTATATTGTATATTTGAATATCTGTATATTATTATTTATAGTGGTCTGTAAAACTTGAATTTCGAAAATATTACCGGAGGCGCATATAGGATACTATAGGAGGTGCATATACTATACATATCCGAGGCGCATTGTAAAACATATGCGAGGCGCATATGATATGCGCCTCCTCGCATATGTGAAGTATAGGAGGCGTATGCGCCTCGCATAAGAAATACCCGAGGCTTGAAGCTAGAGGCACATATGATATGCGCCTTGGATAGGCTTTTAGGTGCGCCTCGCATAGGCTTTTCTCTAGTAGTGAGGGCGGCAAATGTCGCAACACTAGAGTTAGAAGGACTGACCGGCGAAGAACGGCAGAAACAACAAGAAAGAGTGAATGAGCTGGTGCGCATTGCGAACCTGCAGAATGAAGAGATGCTTAGGGCAGAACTGGCAAGGCCTGGCGCCTCACGTATGGTTCATTCGGCTGGTGCAGCACCCGCCCTATCTATGGCAGCAGCATCCTCACCTGGAAACAATGCGCAAAAAGACAGAGCGGTAACTTCAGGAAAAAGAAACAAGCAGATTGTACCGTATGATCCGGCAGTAGCCGAAAAGATCAACAAGAACAGAGGCAATGGAAGCCGAGATAATAATGGCAAAAGAAACCCCCACCATGCCAACAGAGGCGACGGAAGCCGAGGTAACGGAGACCTCAGAAGAGGAAATCATGAGAAAAATATCCCGACAGAAGGAAGGAGAGATCCGCTGCCCAATCCACAGCCGACGTATGAACCTCGGCAAGAAAGAGAAGTGAGACCAACTCGCCACAATCAGGCAAATGAGAGATACAATGATGGTTACTCAGATATGGAATATGCGAGTCATGGTGGGAATAACCACTATGGAATGCAAGAAAGAATTACGTACAGAGATTTGCCATCAAGTGATGCAAGAATAAAACTGGACCGGCTGTACTGGTCCGAGTTGTTAGAAGAGCAGGGTCCGCCAGGTCCGGCATGTTTCGGACCATGGATCATGGGCGAGCCGCAAGTGCCGAACTTTCAGCTGGCAAAAGGCACAAAAACATACAATGGGAGCACCAAACCACAGGATTGTTTGATTGATTATGCCACAGCTGTAAAAATAGCAAGTGGAAACTTGCGATGGGCAGTAAGATATGTCCCGCAAATGCTGGAAGGGCCAGCCAGAGTATGGCTGGATAATCTGCCTCCAGGCAGCATCAACTGTTGGTTAGATTTTGAAGAGATGTTTGTCAGCAATTTCACCAGCACTTACAAGAGACCAAACAGGCCGCAGCAGCTTGCAATGTGCAAGCAAAGGCCGAATGAGACAGACAGAGAATTCTTGACTCGGTGGTGTAACCTCAGGAATTCATGCGAGGGAGTTATAGAATCGCAAGCGATAGCTTGGTTCGCTCAAGGATGTCGTTATGCCAGTGTCTTGTGGCAGCGACTGCAAAGAGATATGCCGACCACTTTGGCAGAAACCATCAGTATAGCGGATTCGTATGCATTGGGAGATCCGACGCAACCAGAGCTGATGTCGGCGGACCATCGGGAGCATCAAGATCAATATGCAAGAGATGCGGCCAGATCATTGAGGCGCAATGAGTTTAGAGGTAGAAGAAGAGAAGAAAGACCGGATTACAGATATTCCTCCAATTAGGTGGCAGCGGTAGCGCAAGATCACGAAGTCACGGAAGCAAATGATCGGTAAGAATGGTCCTCAGCAATGGACACCAAGAAATGAAGGGAAGAGACAACGGACACTAGAACAGAAGAAGCAATGGCAGGAAAGGCCAAAATACACGTTTGAGTCCATGTTGGATCAACCGTGTAAGTTTCACACTCCAAACCCGGCCAAGCCGGCCAATCATACAACTCGGCAATGCGCTTGGATGAAAAACGCAATGGGGAACCCGGCGGGCATGCAAGCACCTTCCCATCAGGCACATCAGCAGCAGCAACCGTAGTTGACTAGGTAAAATGCACAGCAGCTAATGTTACCCCCTCCCCCCCCCCGAGGTATGATAACTCGGACCGAAGAGATGTAGTGCATCAAGTGATAAATCAGGGTCAGGATGGAAGGACAAACCCCAGAAATAATGGACGCAATGATTACAGGGAACATCATCAATCATATAGCATGTTCACAACAGAACAGCAAGACATGCAGAGTGTACAGCGCCGACATATGGAGGTGAATGCAGTTATGCCAGCAGTACCAAGATATGTGCCTTGGTCAGATCAAAAAGTAACTTGGAGCATAAAGGATCATCCCAAAATAATGCCGAATCTGGGGTCGTACGCACTCGTACTAGATCCGACATTTGTCGGACCTAGCATTAATGTGAAATTTTCAAAAGTACTCATTGACAATGGGAGCAGTATCAATATCATGTACAAAGATACAATGCATAAACTCGGGATATCGCAAAATATGCTGCAATCCACAAGAACCACATTCAATGGAATAGTGCCTGGACTTTCATGTGAACCCATTGGGAAGGTTCGAGTAGATGTTTTATTCGGCACAAGGGATAACTGTAGAGTGGAAAATTTGGAGTTTGAGGTCGTGGACCTAGAAAGTTGCTATCATGCTTTACTCGGTCGGCCAGCATTGGCCAAATTCATGAGCAGCTGCCACATAACTTACTTGAAAATGAAGCTACCCGGACCTCAAGGGGTGATAACAGTAGCGAGAGATTACAGGAAGTCGATGGAATGTGCCTCGGCCGGATCAAACCTGGCCGAGTCATTGGTGATCGCAGGAGAAAAAAGAAGGATACAAGAGGTAGCGGCTCTCGCTCAGTCAGTATAATCAATATGCGGCATTGGCCAACCCACATGGAAGAGTTTCTTTCCAGCCGACTAAAGAAACAAAAAAGGTCCAGATAGATGAGCAGTTCCCAGAACGCACCATCACCATTGGTGCCGGACTAAATGCCAAATAGGAAGGCGATATCACCAACTTCCTCCGTGAGAATCGGGACATCTTTGCATGGTCAACTCAAGACCTGCAAGGTGTGCCGAGGGAGTTGGCTGAGCACTCTCTGCATGTAAGGCCAGGAGCAAGGCCGGTGAAGCAACCTATCTGTCGCTTCGTCGAAGATAGGAGAAAAACAATAGGGAATGAGATAGCTCGGCTCCTTGCGGCCGGGTTCATCATGGAAGTGCTTTATCCGGATTGGCTATCAAACCCGGTGTTAGTAGAAAAGAAAAAGGATGATCGAAATGTAGCCGTCGTATGGCGAATGTGCATTGATTACACGAACCTGAACAAGGCATGTCCCAAAGATCCTTTTCCTTTACCTAGAATAGACCAAGTCATTGATTCGACCGCTGGTTGTGAGCTGTTATCATTTGTAAACGCGTATTCTGGTTTTCACCAGATACCGTTAAATCCGGATGATCAAATAAAGACTGCGTTTATTACCCCGTACGGGGCTTATTGCTATTGCACCATGCCATTCGGCCTGCGTAACGCAAGGGCAACGTCCCAGAGATGTATGCAAAAATGCATGCATGACCAGATAGGAAAAAATGTACAAGTATATGTAGATGATGTGGTTATCAAAACCAAAGAGAGCAAAACGCTACTGGATGATATTCGGCAGACATTCATGAACTTGAGAAGGTTCCGAATGAATCTTAACCCGGAAAAATGCACCTTCGGTGTACCAGCCGGAAAACTACTCGGTTTTCTTGTATCTAGCCGAGGTATAGAGGCCAACCCAACTAAGATAAGAGCGGTAGAAAGGATGGAATTGTCGAGATGTCTAAATGACGTATAGAATTTCACGGGTTGCCTGGCCTTGCTTAGCCGATTTGTATGTCGGCCGGGAGAGAAGGCACTACCACTATATCAACTGATGAAAAAATCTGATAAGTTCATTTGGACACCACAAGCAGATAATGCATTCCATGAACTGAAGAAGATGTTGGTCACAACACCAATCCTGGCCTCTCCATTGTCAAAAGAGCCTATGTTACTTTACATAGCCGCCACAAACAGAGTAGTAAGTGCTATGATTATGGTGGAACGAATTGAAGATGATAAATCAGTACAAAGGCCGGTATATTACCTAAGCAAGGTACTATCAGCCTCAAAGCAAAATTACCCACATTATCATAAGATGGCATATGGAGTATACATGTCGGCAAAGAAACTTAAACACTACTTCGAAGAGCACCCGATCAAAGTGATCTGTGAAGCGCCCATAGCCAACATATTGAGCAACAAAGATGCAAGCGGGCGAATAGAAAAATGGGCAATTGAATTGTCACCTTATGCTCCGCAATTCGATAGGCGAGATGCAATCAAATCTTAGGCTGTGGCAGACTTCTTTGTGGATTGGGCTGAGGTACAATATGAGCCACCATTACCAGATCCGAATTATTGGACAATGCACTTCGACAGATGGATATGGAAAAATCCGAGGTGGTTATGTCGGTGGAAAATATGGAAATAGATAGTGATATTATCCCAGAGAAAATCATGCCAACATGGGCGCAACCCATATTTTCCTTCCTTAAGGATGCGACTTTACCGAATAAAGAGGTACTAGCTAGATAGACAGTGAGAAGAGCTAAACCTTATACAATCATAAACAATGAGCTGTATAAAAGGAGCGTCACAAGCGTGCTACAAAGATGTGTGGATTCGGCGGAAGGCCAGGAGATTCTCCTAGATATACATCAAGGAGAATGCGGGCATCACGCCTCGTCCAGAGCTTTAGTGGCCAAAGCATTCATGCATGGATTTTATTGGCGAACAGCGTTGAAAGAGGCCAAAGAATTGGTGGAAAAATGTAATGGTTGCCAGAGATATGCCAGCAAGATACATATGCCATCGTCCGAGTTAAAAACGATACCAATTACTTGGACGTTTTCTGTATGGTGCTTAGATATGGTGGGACCATTCAAGCCGGCCCGGGGCGGGATGACCCACATTTTAGTCATGGTCGAAAAATTCACAAAGTGGATTGAAGTGAAACCAATAAAAAAATGTGACGGACCCACAGCAGTAAAATTCCTCAAAGATATTATCTTGAGATATGGTTACCCACATAGTGTTATTACAGACAATGGCACAAACTTTGCTGAAGGGGCCTTTGCTAGATTCTGTCAAGAAAAACACATAAGACTAGATGTCGCCTTGGTGGCTCACACAGCCTCTAATGGGCAAGTAGAAAGATCTAATGGACTAGTATTGTCCGGAATAAAACCCCGACTCGTCGAACCACTGCAAAGGTCGGCAGGGTGTTGGATCGAGGAACTACCAGCAGTACTATGGAGCCTCAGAACTACCCCAAACAGGTCAACAGGGTATACCCCATTTTTTCTGGTAAATGGAGCAGAAGTCGTGCTTCCAGCCAACATAATACATGACTCACCAAGAGTTACCCAGTATACAACCGCTGAGGTAAATGAGGTAGCTCGGAAAGATGATGTCGATCTGCTAGAAGAAGCCATGGAGTTGGCACTATCAAGATCAGCTATTTATCAGCAAGACTTACGACGATATCACAGCAAGAAAGTCAATCCAAGAGTGTTTAAAGAAGGAGATTTGGTTCTTCGGCTAGTTTAACGCACAGCCGGCATGCACAAACTATCGCCCCCATGGGAGGGACCATTCATCGTGAGCAAAGCATTGCACAATGATGCATATTACCTAATTAATGCTCAGTCACCAGAAAAGAACAAGGCAAACAAAGCCGACGAAGAATCGAAAATACCATGGAACATATCTTTACTTCGTCCATTTTACTCGCAGGAGTCATCTATGATACGTTGTAATGTGACGTTTCAGGTCAAAGTATTGACTATGTATTAAACCTCGGCACCTTGAGCAGTGACTCGGGGACTGCACTATGTTATTTCTCATTTTGGGTTATGTATTAAACCTCGGCACCTTGAGTAGTGACTCGGGGACTGCCCTATGTTATTTCTCATTTTGGGTTATGTATTAAACCTCGGCACCTTGAGCAGTGACTCGGGGACTGCCCTATGTTATTTCTTATTTTGGGTTATGTACTAAACCTCGGCACTTTGTTATGCACTTTGGGCAGTGACACGGGGACTGCCCAACGTTATCTTTTATTCCTGAATTACGTGTTAAGTTTCAAGACCTCGAGCAGGGAACTCAGGGCCTATAACATATTATCCCTTATCTCGAAGTAGGCATTAAAACCTCGATTTCTAGCGCACTGACTAGGGAATTGCCCCATGATGGTCACCTGTTACAAAAATTGGTATTAAACTTCGGCACCCTGAACGATAGGTCAAAAGCTACCTTGAACGATATTATTTCACTTTCCCCAAATATGGGCTTCGAGATTCATAGTTCGGATAGAGATTGAACGCCGAAATAAGGTAGGTCAAATGAAAACGCACAATCCGAACTTATGAGATTGAAGGCCACCAAAGCAAAGATTTAAACCAACAAGATCTGATTAGACAGACTAATAACGATCACCATCATACGTGCCTCAGCGGAAAAAGGCAAAAGAGGTTCATACCACACAGAAAGTCGGACAATTGTTTCACACACATCACACGCCCGGCATACCAGGGATAAGAAATAACTTAAAGTTTTTTAAACCTAAGGTGCAGCGACTTGGTCAGGCACTAGGCGCTCCGAGGTAGACGGCACCTCGGCCGAAGTTACTTCTCCCTCCACAGAACCAATAGCGACTTCGGGGGAAGCCCGGGGCTGTTGAGAAACGTTAGGTTGAGCTTGAGAGTGCCCAGTCCCTTTGGAGGATGATCGCGCATAGCCCTCCCCATCCGAGCTGGCGTTGGAATCACCAGAGTTGTCCGAGTCGCCCTCACCCTCGTCCTGATCGGCCGAACTATTTTCACAGGCGTCTTCGACTTCAACGTCATCCGCTGGGTTGGAAAGAAAACTCGGCTCTTCAATCCAGTTATGCACATCAGCAAACTCAACAAGCTGGAAGGCACGAGCTTGTCGGCGAGCGACGAATTCTGAATCCTCAACCCAACGGGAGCCAGTGCACAAGTTTATCAAGGTATCGAGTGAAATATCCTCGTACAAAGACATAATGACTGTGAGCGCCATATCAGCACCAGCCCGTCCAGCGGATTCCCTCCAGAGATTTAATTGGTTCTGGGATGCCATTAACCTTTCCACCAATATATTGATCTCATCAATATCAGGAGTTCCAGAAGTATTCGGCCAGAGAACATGGTAGGCCCGAATGGCTGCCTGCACCAAATCCCTGCCCATAATCTTCATCGGACCAACGGCAGCGCCAACGGCAACCAAGAAGTCTTCCATCGAGTACTCCGGGCTCGCATCTGCGGGGACAACTCGGCGCACGCGAGCATTAATCACCGCTCTAGAGCTCACGGGCTTAGCTTCCGGAAAATGGTCTACGCAAAATAAAAGTATGTCAGTCAAAAGTAAGAAAGAGAAGAAGATTACTAGGCCACGGTTAGAGACTTACGGTCAATATAGCTCAACATTTTCTGAAGATCTTGAACCCAATCAACCTTGGTCTTCTCAAAGCGATTGAGTTCCTCGCTCATCATCCGTGTCTTAAGTTCGGCAGCCTCGAGGAGTTCTTTATCCTTCTGCAATTGCAGACTAAGCCGATTCTATTCTTCGGAGAACTCCTGATCAACTTTCTCTAACTCATATTTCTGAGAAAGCTTGAGGGACTCCACCTCGGCGCGCAAGAGAATTATCTTGTCATCTTTCTGTTTCAGCTGCACCGAATGAGTAGCGGCTTGTTCTAAAAAATGCAGCATCATATCAGGCATGGGTATGCATTCTTGATGTGACGCTGCAAGAGTTTGTAACTCGTCTATACCAAAGACGGAAGGTTATAAGAAACCCGGGATAAATCTCGAACGGAAATCAGTAAAGAGAAAGGATAACTAACCTTCCAGGGCCTTGACTTTCTTCTCAAGACGGATATTAAGATTGTTGATATTACCTGTTTACCAACAGAATGAGCTAACACCTCTAGTCGAAAATATTAAGAGATTTAGGGACAATACAAAAGTTTGTTAAATTACCAGCTTTCTTCACCACGGGAACAACTTTCTCATACTTCTCTTGCAATTTCTTGTGTGCGAAAAGCAGCCTTTGGAATTCGGCGGTCCGCCGATCATGAGCAACCTAAGCGACAAAACAAATTTCAATGAGATATTCGTAACTAAGACAGATCCGAATCAAGCAAAGCTTAACTCGGATCTAGGTGGCTGGATATTCGAAGCTAAAACATATCCGAATCAAACAAAGCTTAACACGGATCTAGGTGGCTGGATATTCGAAGCTAAGACAGATCCAAATCAAGCAAAGCTTAACTCGGATCTAGGTGGTTAGATATTCGAAGCTAAAACATATCCGAATCAAGCAAAGCTTAACTCGGATCTAGGTGGCTGGATATTCGAAGCTAAAACAGATCCAAATCAAGCAAAGCTTAACTCGGATCTAGGTGGCTAGATATTCGAACACTAAGACGGATCGAATAAGGCAAAAAAACTAATAAAGCTTCCAAACGAATAACAAGGTATTCGGTTGCAAGCTTCGGGGACTAGAGTATATATAATATCATTCAAATAATTAATCAAATGTCAATAAAAACAATTACCTCGTTCATCTTATCGCTGTCAAGCACGATCTTGGAAGCCAGATGCAAGCGACTGCTGATGTCGGAGAGTTGAAATGGCTGACTGCTTGGATTGCCCTCGAGCTGATCAGCAGCGTTCCAATTGTTGGCATACTCAACCAAGGAGCCGAGGCTATTCCCACTCTCAGTACGAGTTAGGACTTTACCTCGGACGCGTTGTGTAACCACCGCCGCCACGGGACTCTTGTGGAGAGTGAGCTGAGTATCAGCGGCCGGGGTGACAACGGTCTTAGCAGAGGAAACCCCTTTGTGGAGCGCATCAGCAATCGTAGGTTGAGAAGAGCTGGCAAGTCCTTTCTGAGATGAGGGAGGTTTGGTGATGACGAATTTTTAGCCTTAGAAGAGGCATCGGCAGGAGCTGTTACCTCGGCACCAGGGGTGGCGTCCTTGGAAACAGGAGGAACTATAGTTTCTGAGGGCGCCGAGATGGTGACATCCTCGGCTGGAGTTGGAGTTGTGGTTGAAACTGCGCGGGCCAAAGGAGTCTCGGGGAAAACTCCAGGGTTCACGATGGGGGCAGCGGGTTCGGTAGGAGGATCTACTGTCCGGGTTACGTTGGCATCAGCAACGGAAACCACGGGTGCATCTTGCCGAGGTAATGTTTGACTCGGAGCAGGAGGAGAGTCCACGCGAGCGGGACTAGGAACTCTGGTATCTTCAGGAAGCGGAGGAGAAGGCAGCCGAGTACTATGACTCGTCATGCTTTGACCACTGGGCTTAACATAAAGAGGAGCGCTGCAAAAGCACGGAAAGTCAAATCAAAAGACAGAAAAAGAGAAATTAGGGATACAAATGAAAATGAGCGTACCCAGTAACTCCGGGCATAGTTTTATGCTTCGGAAGGTGCTGGGATGACTTTTTAGTTCGCTTCTTGGGAGCGGCTTCGGAGGCACCTGTTGGAGCGGCACACTTCTGCGAGGTAGTAGGAGGTTGGGAGGTGAGAGGCTCGGCGTCGTGCACCTGACCGGCCTGATTAGCTGGGGAAGTAGAGGCCGGAAATGCATAAGAGATAGACATTGCGGCGAATACCTCAAGAATTTGGACGTCGTCCGAATCACCTTCCTCCCCGTGAGCCGAGGTCTTGCCACGGGCGCGAGCCGGAGCAAGGTCCGACTTGGGAACGAACTCCTCCGAGTCAGGCTCCCCGCTATCCAGGGTGTTCCGATCTGCGGTCCACAGGAGGGCCAGAACCTCGGCATCTTCAATGTTCTGCTCCGCAAATCTCTGCAAGAAAAGAGACAAAAAGGAATTAGCAAAAGGAATCACAAACGCAATTGGGGGGCAAAACATAAATGCGTGAACTTACCTCCGGAGGGGGATTCTCGCGGGTAAAGGCTTCAGTCCCCAGGTCCAATCCTCCGGCATCTCCGTCTTAAAGATAGATCGGACATGCTTGAAAATAAGATAATTATCGAGCTCAACCATCGAGACTCGATTGGGATCAAGGGGACCGCTCATATAGCAGATCTTGTGCGTGCGTTGCTGAAAAGGGCAGATCCGGCTGCTGACGAAGGTGGTCATCAGATCCTCGCCACGAAACCCGGCGTGGATCAGCTCCTTCAGCCGAATCTCAAAGGCCTCGGCCAAAGCATGGCTCCTCCTGGGATTATAAGTCCAGTTCTTCTTGGAAGGGGGCCAATGGAGAAATCAGGGAGCCGAATCTTGTATTCCTTCCCAGAATTCTTTACATAGAAAAACGATCTATGCCATTTCTTGCATGACTCGAGACCAGCAACACGAGGAAACTCGGATTTCCTCCGAGGTGTGATGGACGCGGATCCACACTGGGTAAGCAATTTCTCGGAAGGACGAAGGGATTTGTCTGGAACGACATTGGATCGGATCTCGAAGAACTTGGACCATACATGCACAGACGGCCAGAGGCCGAAGTGCCCTTCTGAGGCCGAGATAAAAGCGGATACAGAAGCAATGGAATTAGCCGGAAGATGATGCGGCTGCAGGCCAAAGTAATCGAGGAATTCCCTAACAAAATCGCTAAGGGGAAGACCAAACCCGCGAGAGAAATGGGACATAAAAGCGACGTACTCACCTTCGTTAAGAACGGGAGAAGATTACATTTCGGGGTGTGCTGAAGCTCCTACCTCATCTGGCGAGTTCTAGTTAACCACTCAACCTCTCGGCGGGTAACGGTGGAACCTTGCCAGGAGCCCTGCTCTGGACCAGATGCTGCATCGTCATCCTCCATGAGCGCATCGCTAACGGAGCTTGACATAGGGTCGCCGGAGGAGTCCACGGAAGAGGAACTAGCAGCGAAGCAAAGCCTAGAGTTGCAAGGCCCCATCGTGGTCCAAGGCGAAAACGGCGGCGGAGCGAAAAAGGAACCGCCGCGGGGAACCTAGAGAGCGGCAGACGCGTCTAGAGAAAAACCTAGGCAATGAGACCACAGAGAAACTCACCAGCGACGGCGCCGGAGCAAGCGTACGGGGACAAGGTCGACGGAGCAGAGGAATTAGGGCCTCGCCGTTGAAGATTCCGATGAGCACGCGGCCGCAGAAGCACGAACAGGCGCAAGGGCGAAAGGAGGAAGAACGGCAACAGTGAGCGAAGGAGGAAAGTAAATCCTCTAGCCCCGTGCCCCTCTTTATAACCGCGTGGCCTTGGAGGTAGTGGGATCGTGCGTGCGGGCACTAACCATGTAGATCGTGTATGCGGCGTAACCGCTCGCGGCTGAGTGGAGCCACACCGACGACCACACGACGTAGGAGAGGATCAGGCCTCCTGACCGATGCGGTCTTGAGCGCGATCTTGGCCGACAGCGCAGTGATCACTGTAGCGTTGTCAGCGGGAAATATAAAGGAACAAAAAACTAGAGAAATAATGATGAGTGTTACACGTAGGATGAGGCATACACAAGAAGCTACACGGATACCTCGAATAGGAGAGAGTAACTCGGAAAAGAGGAGAAATGAGTATTGGGATACTGATGTGGCCCGGCCGAGGTACGGACGGGACCACACCAGCTTCGGGGACTAATGTTGGGGAGGTGACCCCGGATAGGGTCAAGACGGGGGAAGCCAAAAGGAGTTCCACGGTCTTATGCCGAGTTATTGTTTTATATCGGCCGAATCATGTAAAGATCGGTCGAGATGAGCATGACCATGACGTTTACCAGAGGGGTTGTACGTTTACTAGAGGGGAAGCCATAATGCAGGTGAAGGCCGAGTCGAGTTAAGCGAGGTAGGGCCGAATAACATGAAGCTTGCAGGAGAAGGAGGAGCCTAAAGTCAAACCCTGGCCTCGGGCTAGGAAGAATCTAAACATAGCCAAGCGCAAAGGACAAGGCACGGAGCAGCAGAAGAGCAGAAGGAGGTCACGGAGGTGACAGTCCTGGAACCCGAGGCATGCAGGTGGGGCTCTCTGGAACTTTGCCATCATTAGAAGGGGGACACGGAAAGGATCTCGCCGAGTTACTATATTGGGACAAGCATATTCCTCGAATATGCTTGCCACGTCAGCCCTAGAGGAGCCAAGGCACCCCTTTATAAGGAGAAGCTTGGACCCTTGAGGGGGGATCGGCTCATTTCTAGATCGTTAGGCCCGTAAAGTTCATCTTCTCTTCTTGCATACAGCTCAAGGAGCACTTGTATTCCGAGAAAGGAGAAATAAAGATCTGTATGTTAGTCATTCGAGTGTAGAAATAACTACATCTTCCCTCCCCAGATCCCACTAGCATCCATTGGCCCCATACTTTAGCCTACCCATGGCATGTGCCGTGACACCACCACGACACTTTGACACCGATCCGGATGACTCTAAGTCTCAGTCCGGATACGTATTTCTCATGAATGGCAGAGCGATTAGTTGGAGGAGCTCCAAACAACCTGTGGTGGCGGGATCAACAATGCAGACCGAATATGTTGCTGCTTCAGAAGCGGCTCAGGAAGAAGTTTGGATGAAGGAGTTCATATCCGAACTAGGTGTGGTTACAAACGCATTGGACCCAATGGTGATCTATTGTTACAACAATGGTGCCATTGCCAATGCCAAAGAGCCAAGGTCTCACAAGCATTCCAAGCATATTAAGCGCCAGTTTCACTCCATCCGCGAGCATGTCAAGGATGGAGATATAAAGATTTGTAAAGTACATACGGATCTCAATGTAGCAGATCCGTTGACTAAAACTCTCCCTAGAGCAAAACATGATCTACACAAGAACTCCATGGGTGTTAGATACATCACTATGTAACTAGATTATTGTCTCTAGTGCAAGTGGGAGACTGAAGGGAATATGCCCTGAGAGGCAATAATAAAATGTTTATTATGTGTATTCCAAGTATATGATAGATGTTTATTTTGCATGCTATAATTGTATTAATACGGAAACATTAATACATGTGTGTTTAATAAACAAACAAAAAGTTCCTAGTTATGCCTCTCTCATAAACTAGTTCGTTGATTAACAAGATGATCACAGTTTCCTGATCATAGACATTGGATGTTGTTAATAACGAGATAACAACATTAGTGTAATGGTGTGATGAACATTCATCTGAAGTATAGCATTAGGATCAAAGTCATTGAGTTTATATTGCTATAAACAACTTACGAAATAGTCCTAATCCTTAGACCATGAGATCATGCCAATCACTAACACCAGAAGAGTTTCTTGTTGACATCAAATGTCACACCGTAACTGGGTGATTATAAAGATGGATTCAAAGCTACTAAAGAGTTATGTTGAGAATCATGGATCCAGAGTGGAATTTGTTCATCCCGATGACAGATAGATATACTCTGGGCCCTCTCGGTGATATCACATTGGTTAGCTTGCAAGCAAGTGATTTGATCACTAGAATGTTATATCACGGGAACAAGAAAAGAGTGCACGTCAGTAACGAGATCAAACTAGGTATGGAGATACCGATGATCGAATCTCGGACATGTAATATATCATGAAACAAAGGGATTAAGATACAAGCGTAAAAGGTTCCGACGATCACAGGAAAAGTCATCGTTGAATGTGTGGGAGTCAGTATGGATCTCCAGGTCTCGCTACTGATTATTGATCGGAGAAGGATCTCGATCATGTCCGCATTATTCGCGAACCGTAGGGTGACACACTTAAGGGACACTGACATCCAGTTGGAGCAAATGTTTCATGCTGAAAGAATAAACAAGCGCAGGAATTTATTTCACTAGATATCGAAACAGGTTTTCGGGTGAAATTGCATAAAGACGTTATCGCATGTGAAATGGAATTCTAGCAAGGGGTTATTTGTGAATGTTTGTCATTAAATTAATTGACAAAATTCTGAATAAAATAAAAGAGTTTTATTTAATGAGAGTTTGCATTAAATTTGGTGGAAATTTAATGGGAATTTGAGTGGATTTTTTAGTGGAGAAAATTGAAGGGCCATTTTGTGAGTGGAGTGTCCACCCACATGAATGATGGAGAGGTGGGGACACCCTCCATGGCCGGCGGCCATGCCCCCTTGGGCTGCCCCCTCCCCTATATAAGGAGCCCCTCCTCTCACTTCTCACTTACACCTCCTCGTGAAGGATCTCTCTCCCCCTCTAGAATTTATCCCCCATGGTCTCGGACTAGCGAGATACGTGTTCCCGGTGGCTATTCGTCAAGAAAGGGTTGTGCTTCCGCTACATCGCTGGAGCGAGGAGGCGGAGGTTGCTCGGTGTCTTGTATGTGTGTCCGAGCACGGATGCACTGCTGCTTTGCGGCACTAGGACTTCCTCTCGGTCTTGAGATCGGCAAGAGATCGTCTACATCAACCACGAGTTGAACTCGTTAAGCTTTGTCGGTCTTCAAGGGTATGTTCTCTACGGATATACATCTACCCGTTGTTTCTATCTAGTAGATAGATCTTGGTACATATTTGTTCCCATCGTAGGAAAAAAATTTGTTTTCTATGCTGCAAACCCTACAAAATTCTCTTAAGGGGGTTAGCATAGACAGTGTGACAATTGTGAGTGAATATCTGGTTGTGTTTCCGGAAGAATTGCCGGGAATGCCACCAGCTAGAGATGTGGAATTTCTGATTGATTTGCTACCAGGATCGGGACCAATCAAAAAGAGACCTTACAATATGTTAGTTGATGAGTTGAAAGAACTCAAGAAACAACTTGGAGAACAGTTGCAGAAAGGATTTATTCAACCAAGTTCTTCATCCTGGGGAGCACCAGTCTTGTTTGTGGAAAATAAATATAGAAGTAAAAGGCTATGCGTAGATTACCGTTCACTCAATGAGGTGACTATCAAGAACAAATACCCTTTGCCTTGAATCAATGACTTGTTTGATCAGTTAGAAGGAGCATGTGTGTTCTCAAAGATTGATCTTCGGTCAGGTTATTTCCAGCTCAAGATAAGAGAACAAGACATACCTAAGACAGCTTTCACCACTAGGTATGGATTGTATGAGTACACCGTGATGCCATTTGGTTTGACCAATGCACCAGCTTATTTCATGAATATGATGAATAAGGTGTTCATGGAGTCCCTTGACAAGTTTGTTGTCGTTTTCATCGATGAAATTTTGATCTACTCCAAGAGCAAAGAATAGCACGAAGGACATTTGCATTTGATACTTGAGAAGCTTAGAGAGCATAAGATGTATGCCAAATTCAGCAAGTGTGAATTTTGGTTAAATGAAGTTGGATTTCTTGGACACGTTGTGTCAGGTGATGGTGTAGCAGTTGATCCCGCAAAAGTGTCAGCTGTAACTGAATGGGAATATCCTAAGTCAGTAAAAGAGGTTCGTAGTTTCCTTGGCTTGGCAGGATACTACAGAAGATTCATTGAAATTTTTCCAAGGTAGCTAAGCCAATGACGGAGTTACTAAAGAAAGACAAGAAATTTGCTTGGTCTGAAGGATGTGAACTCAGTTTCCAAGAATTGAAGAAGAGACTAGTGACAACACCAGTCTTATGTCTACCGGATTTGGAGAAAGATTTCCAAGTGTATTGTGATGCATCTCATAATGGATTAGGTGCAGTTCTAATGCAACAAGGGAAAGTTGTGGCTTATGCCTCGAGTCAACTCAAAACTCATGAGGTAAATTGCCCAACTCATGATTTGGAGTTAGCCTCTGTTGTCCATGCACTCAAAACATGGAGACACTATCTTTTGGGAAAATGATGTGAAGTGTTCACAGATCACAAAAGTTTGAAGTATATCTTCACTCAGAAGGAAATTAATATGAGACAAAGAAGATGGCTAGAACTTATCAAAGACTATGACTTAAGTTTGCAATACCACCCCGATAAAGCAAATGTTGTAGAAGATGCTCTAAGTCGTAAGGTATTTGTGAATGGCCTTACCAAAGGAGAATTGCCAGATGATCTGTGTACCCAATTTAGAAAACTCAGATTGGAGATTGTGCCTGAAGGACATCTCATGTCTTTGGATGTTCAACCCACGTTGTTGGACAAGATCAAGGAAGCCCAAAAGACAGACAAAGAAACTGAAGAGATTAAAGAAAAGATTGGCAAGGGAAAAACTAAGGATTCCATGAAGACAAACAGGGTACTTTATGGTATGGAAAACGTATCTGCGTTCGGCAAGATCCAGAACTCCGAAAACTAATTCTACAAGAAGCACACAACTCACCATATTCCATTCATCCGGGTAACACCAAAATGTACATGGATATGAAGGAAAGATTTTGGTGGAATAACCTCAAGAAGGACATCGCTTAACACATTGCTTTGTGTGATGTATGTAGTAGAGTGAAAGCGGAACATCAGAAACCAGCAGGATTGCTACAACCACTACCTATTCCTGATTGGAAGTGGGACAAGATTGGCCTGGATTTCATCACCGGATTGCCAAGGACCAGGTCAGGATATGATTCTATTTGGGTAGTAGTGGATCGCCTCACTAAAGTGTCTTATTTCATACCCGTGAAGACAACCTACACAAGTTCTAAGTTGTCCAAGATCTACATGAATAGGATTGTGTGTCTGCATGGAGTACCCAAGAGTATTGTGTCTGATAGGGGAACTCAATTCACTTCTCATTTTTGGAGGCAGCTTCATGAGTCATTGGGAATGACATTGGAATTCAGCACTACTTTTCATCCTCAGACAGATGGACAGACAGAAAGGACCAACCAGATTCTAGAAGATATGTTAAGGGCATGTGCCCTAGACTATGGAGCCAGTTGGGATGAAAGTCTGCCTTACGCAGAATTCTCATACAATAACAGTTATCAAGCCAACATTGAGATGGCACCGTTTGAGTTTCTCTATGGGATAAAGCGTACCACCCCATTACTATGGAATGGTGTGGGAGAAAGAAACTTGTTCGGACCAGAACTAGTAAAAGAGGCTGGGGAGAAAGTCAAGCTAGTTAAGGACAGATTGAATATAGCACAGTCCCGACAGAAGAGCTACGCAGATCCAAAGCGTAGAGAAGTCACCTATGAAGTGGGTGATAGAGCTTATCTTAGAGTGTCACCACTTCGTGGAGTGAAGAGATTTGGAGTCAAAGGAAAATTGGCCCCAAGATATGTTGGACCATTCAAGATTCTGAGTCGTAAACGAGAAGTAGCTTATGAAATTGAATTGCCAGAATCATTGTCTGCAGTTCACAATGTGTTTCCTGTGAGTCAGCTAAAGAAATGCCATCCAGAGATGGAAGAGACTTCTTTGAAGGATATTATACATTTGGAGGAGGTTCAATTGGAAAGTGATCTCACTTATGAGGAAAAACCCATCAAGATTCTTGAGACTGTAGAAAGAGTTACTCGGACTAAGACTATCAAATTCTGCAAAGTTCAATGGAACCATCATTCCGAAGAAGAAGCAACATGGGAAAGAGAAGATGATCTTTGGAAAGACCACCCTCACCTATTTGCTAGCCAATCTGAATCTCGAGGGTGAGATTCACCTTAAGGGGGTTAAATTTGTAAAATCCCTAAAATCATGTTTTCAAAGATTGCATATCATCCATGCATTCATGATCATTTTAGGATCATTTTCAAAGTTTTACAAAAATAGAAGCATTTGTATGCTTATTATTTTATGTAAGCAAAGCATTGATCCAATGCTACTCTCTAGTGAGATAATATTTGTTTTAAACCAATGTTGTTTGTTCATAGGTTTGTTTGATGAATTCCAAAGCTTAGACAAGGATTTCAAAACAAAGAAACAAATTTAAATCATTCTTTTGTATTTATTAAACAATGGGTAAGAAACATTGTTTATTTAAAATCTCAAGGTGCCAAATTATTTTAAAGTGTACAACTTTTTCCTGCAACCAAATGGATACAATTTCACTAAAAACCCAGGAAAAGTTTTAATTCAAACACATTTGAAATCATTTGAATTTGTTCCCTGAAAATCAAAACATAAAAAGAAAAAGAATAAAGAAATGGAAAAAGGTCGGCGCCAGTCTTTCAGCCCAGCAGAAGACCTAGCCCACTAAGTCCACCCGGGGTTTTCTCTCTCTCTCTCTCACGCGACGCAGACTTACCCCGCAGCCACTGATCGGTGGACCCTCTGCACGTCAGCATCTTCTTCCCCAAACTCCGCGTGCAGACGTCGTCGCTGCCCATTTACTCCCCCATCACTGCTGCAAATTAAGACTCTTAATTCCCACTGAATCACTGAGTAATTGGCACCCCTGCTCTGGCTACTTAATCCCCTCCTCATCGCGGTCATTTCCCCTCACACCACTCGCTCACTCCGCCACCTGGCTGCCACAATTGCGTGTTGCATCGCCGCAGACAGAACCAGCTCAGGCGACTAATTCCGGTGAGTTCCGAGCGCCCCTCGCCTCCAGATTGACCCTGTTGAGTTCGCCATGTCTCGGTGCTTCTCCTAATTCCTTTGGTTTGCCAGAGCATGACCCAGGTCGCCGTCCCCGACCACCTCTGCAAGCAACAGAGCCGCCGCTCAACTCCGACGAGGAATACCGGTAACCTCCGAACGCCCCTTGCTTCCTATTTGACTCTTTCGTGTTCGCCACAACCTTGCGCATCCTCTGACACCACTGGTTCGTGCTAGGGCAGGCTACATCGTCGGCAACAACTCCATCTGCAAGCACCCGACGATGTCTGCAAGTCCGACGAGCCCCAACAACCTCTACAACGCACCCCGACCCTGCCCGTTTGCACGTTGAGCATCAGCGCGACCCTGCGAGTTCGGTAAGCCCCTCCGTTGACCCCAGCCCACTCTATAGCCGCTGGAGCGTCACTGACAGAGCGCCGCCGCTGCGTCACCGTCGCCAGCGCCGCCCATCCGTGGTCGCACGCTTGGTAACCGTACGATCTAGATCCAGCGCTTAAGATTAGATCTGAAGCGAAGCGGTATGTGTCGCGGTCCATGCGTGTTAAGTTAGATCTAAAGGACCGCGAGTGTGATCCGGTGCGAAACGGTATCAGCCAATCAGGACATGACGCGTGGCCTGTTCTTCGTTTTACAAATCTGAATTTGATCTATTAGTGATTCAAACTTGCAAAATTCATAACTTTTGATCCACACATTCAAATTTTACAAATTTTATATCATTGGAATCAGGAGAAAGAATTCTATATGTCTATGCAATGTGTTTAAAGTTTTGTTTCTGTAAAATTGGTTATTTTTGCAGAGACATTTATAGGCTTAATTTGAGTATAGAAATTATTTGAAAAATGATTTAAAGATCAAATAAAATTTATTTTGAGTATCTTGGTTTTTTTTATGATTCGGTACTGTATACTTGTCTTGTTTGGTGTAGAAAAATCATCACATGGCATTTGCATACATTCATATATTTTTGTTTGTATATTTTGTTATGTGATTTTGGTGCCATTATTTTATGTGTAGATTTTGGTGATAATAGTGATTGTGGTTGTGAAGATTGTTGCTACTCCCCAAACTACCAAGGCAAGTGGTGCTTCATGTTTTTATCCCTATATTTTTACCTATGCATTAGAAATATTTTGTATAGGACTTGCATGATTGTTTTGCTAAGTATCTATATACTATGCTTGGGAAATCCTAGTAGTTGTAGCAATGTTAGAATTTCCTCTAAGTTAAGATACTTGCTATTGCCATGCTTAGCCTAGCTAGTAGTAACAAAGGGTGAATTATATAATCATGCTATGAGAAATATTTCTAAGTCTTTGGACTTATGTTTTGCTTAATAAAACAACTAAGTGAATGAAACACCTGGGTGGAATGGAAAGATTGGTTTGTGTTGAGTGGTTACACAAGGACCATTTTTATGGTTTACCTTGTGTATCTCACTTGTGTAGAGCCACCCAGGAACAAAGGGATTTGAGATGCCAAATGTTAAGAAGCTTCAAGTGCAGCCACAAGGCATTATGGGCTCTGCCTGGATCACATAGGTTGCAATAACTTAGCCATTTGGACAGTTGGTGGTAGTGGGATGATAGGTTTGGAGCGCGTCCATTTGGTCTAAGGGAAGGCTTCTGAAAGGTCCTGTCTTGGTGAAAATCAAGTCTTGTGGGGAAAGTGCACAACCTCTGCAGATGGAAGAATCTAAGTACTTAGCCATGTCCCTGGTATTGGACAACTTGAGCATCAAGACATGGAAGCTATCAAGAATCTCCTCATCCCAATTTTCTAAGTTAAAACTTGTGGTTGAACAAGGGTGAAGGTTCACCAATTTCTATTGGTGGTTCCTTGGGAAAGTTTTGTCAAAGAAAAACTAGTGTTTTCAACTAATAGGTAAAACCTATTTTAAGCAAAGCAAGCCTAAGCTACACTTAGCCAAATTCATATAGTATCTAGATGTTAATATTCTACTAAGGTATCACTTGCCAATACTATTCCAATGTATTGACCCACTGTGGCTGTAACTTGTGATGTTGCAGGTTATTCTGATGATGATTAGGGGTTATGAGTCTACACTCAACATGCTTTCCTGTGGCACATGAAGACGAAGACTTATTTATATTGTTATGGTTAAACTCTTGTATTAGGCCTATGGCCATGGAGTTCTAAAAGACTATGTTTGTCTCTGGAATGATATGTAATAATGACCTTTGTTTCTGTGTAATTCATCTTAAACTGTGGATGCTAGCATTGATCCAGGGACTAGCATTGCAATCACAGGGATCCTTAACTTTAAAAGGGAGGGATCTTACAAAGAGCAATTGCCCCAAGTATTTGGCAGACAAGAAGGCCGGCAAGGCAAACAAAGGTATATATGATATACATGTTATTGATGTGTACTTGACTAGTGCTCGCAGTAGCACCTCGGTATTTGATACCGGTTTAGTTGCTAATATTTGTAACTCGAATCAGGGGCTGCGGAACAAGCGACCGCTAGCAAGGGGCGAGGTCAAGATGAGTGTCGGCAATGGATCAAGCATTGATGTGATCACCATCGGAACGCTGCCTCTCCACTTGCCGTCGAGATTAGTAATAAACTTAAATAATTGTTATCTGGTTCCACCACTGAGCATGAACATCGTATCTGGATCGTGTTTGATATGAAGTGGTTATTCATTTAAATCCGAGAACAATGGTTGTTCTATTTATATGAATGAAATCTTTTATGGTCATGCACCGATGATGAATGGTTTATTTCTATTGGATCTTGATAATAGTATTACACATATTCATAATGTTGGTTCTAAAAGGATTAAAGTTATTGATGATATATATGCATATATGTGGCACTGCCGTCTAGGTCATATTGGCATTAAACACATGAAGAAGCTCCATTCGGATGGACTTTTGGAATCACTTGATTTTGAATCATTTGATACATGTGAGCCATGCCTTATGGGCAAGATGACTAGAACATAGTTTTCCGGTTCAATGGAACGGGCGACAGATTTATTGGAAATCATACATTCTTATGTATGTGGTCCAATGAGTGTGTCGACCCGAGGTGGATATTGTTATTTTGTTACTTTCACGGATGATTTGAGTAGATACGGTTATATCGACTTGATGAAACACAAGTTTGAAACCTTTGAAAAGTTCAAGGAATTTCAGAATGACGTGGAAAATCATCGTAATAGAAAGATCAAATTTCTACGGTCCGACAGTGGAGGTGAGTATCTAAGTTACGAGTTTAGCACTCACATGAAAGAGTGTGGAATTGTTTCACAAATCACACCTGCCGGAACACCACAGCGAAATTGTGTGTCAGAACGTCGTAATCGTACTTTATTGGATATGGTTCGATATATGATGTCTTTGACGGACTTGCCGTTGTCATTTTTGGGTTATGCACTAGAAACTGCTGCATTCACTTTAAATCGGGCACCATCTAAATCCGTTGAAAAGACACCGTATGAATTTAGGTTTGGAAATAAACCTAAGTTGTCATTTCTTAAAGTTTGGGGATGCGATTTTTATGTGAAGAAACTTCAACCGGATAAACTTAAACCTAAAGCAGAAAAATGCGTCTTCATAGGATACCCTAAGGAAACTATTGGTTATTCCTTCTATCACAGATCTGAGGGCAAGGTTTTTGTTGCCAAGAATAGATCCTTTCTAGAGAAAGAGTTTCTCGCGAAAGGTGTGAGTAGTCGGAAGGTAGAACTCGAAGAGGTTATTGAACCTTCTCTTCAAAGCATGGCGAGTAGCGCAGTGTCGGATGTCGTTCCGGAGTTGGCTTCACCAGTTGAAGAAGGAACTAATGATAATGATCATGAAAATCCGAAAGAGAGTACTACGAAACCTCGCAGGTCTAGCAAGATGCGTGCAGCTCCCGAGCTGTACGGAAATCCTGTCTTGAATTTCATGGTTGATGAAAATGATGACCATGCGACGTATGAAGAAGTGATGATGAGCCTGGATTCCAACATCGTCTATTACTAGTCTTGCGTGTCTTGTACTCCAAGGCTCTGGGTACGCTGGTGACTCCACCGTAGCCTTCCTTCATCCGGAATGGGCCTCCCTTCTGGATCCATCTAACTGGGCCGCCCAGCAGGCCATGGTCCATGCTACCAACTATGGGCCACTCGGGTTATCCGGATAGGAGACATGCTATGAGGATACCCATATAGCATATCCCCAACAGTAGCCCCTAGAGAACTCCGAGATCTTGCGTCGTCTTGCCTCTTCACGTGGAATGCTCCGACTAGATGGATGTCGGCAAATCGTCAAGCAATATCTTGTAGACCTCCCAAAGAACCCTGCAAGGTTTCCTCCGTGTTCAACTAGTAAGCCGGAGAATTGCTGAATCTTCCATCGTACTCTTTCGTAGCCGGACTAGATCCATCCATGCCGGAATCTTCTGATGTGATGGTTCATCTTCCTATGTCAGCTAGGGCGACGTAGTCATAGGTCAGCAACACCTCGTAACTCACACATGCAGAGAACGCAATCATTTCCACTTTTCCCGCGCGAGCGATACGAATCGTTGGCGGCGACGGTTGGGACGTGGCAAAATTTCCGCGCACGTCCGCACACACGTCGTCTACGCGGCAACCGTCCGATCAAGCTGCATGAATCTCGATGCTAGAGATCATAAATAGTAATTGCGGTGGAAAATTTACTTTTCACCTCATTATCTCCTTGCATCATCTTCTTCCTCCAGCGAGCGCTCCGTCGAGCTCTTTGCGCAACTTGCAAAAAACCCTAACTCCCAATCTCGCCAGTCACCCCCAAACACTCGCAATGTCCAGCAGCAGTTCTTCTCCCTCGATGGCGGCGTCAGGCGAAGCCGTAGAGAAGCCAGCGAGCTCTGTCGTCGTCCCCCAGAGGGCCTGGTCATCGCCGTCTCTGCGGTGGTCGAGACCACCGGCGGCGACCATAATCCAGCGGCGTTAGAGCTGTTGGAGGAGGAAAACGACTCCCACAAAGGCGACTGGCGTGGTTCGGATATCATGTACCGTGACATCAAGGAGTTGATCATCGAAGGCTACCTCCCTACAATAGAGGGGCTCGCCTGGCGGGCAGCGCCGGCCGGCGAGGTCACACCCCCCAAGCGGGTGAAAAGGTGTACCTCAAAGAACAATTGGTATGCGGTGTCTCCCTGCCCATCGCTAACTTCTTCCTTGCTGTCCTCAATCATTGCCGAGTACAGCCCCAAAACCTCTCTCCCAACAGTATTCTAGCACTCAGCAATTACGCGGAGCTTTGCGAGGGTTACCTAGGGTTTAGGCCTAGGCTAGATCTCTTTGTCTATTTCTTCACCGTCAAACGCGAAGCCGGGGCCAGCAAGGATGAACTTAGAAATTGTGGCACCATTAGCTTCAAGATCCATCCTAGCCAGTGGTTCCCCGACATCGTCGGCTACGAGTCCTGCAAGAACTGGCAGCGTATTTACTTCTACGGTCCAGATATCCCTCTGGCTAACCGAGAAGTAATGTACCCGGACTTCGTCGATGGAGCCGCTGCCGAAGCCTCGACATGGAGATCCCAGGCCTCCCTTCCCTCCGACATCTACGCTTCCCATGCTATAAAGCGGATAGTGTGGTTTGTAGAGACGGTTTTGACCGGCTTGGACCTAGCCATGTGCTGGTTCATCAGGTGAATCCAACCTCTGCAGCACCGCTCAAAGCTGATGCACAAGGATACCAACGATATAAGGGATAGCCTCCGCATCTCCTTGGACAACTTCTCGAGCGACTCCGTCAAGCTTCGCCTCAAGGACATCGTCAAGGTGAAGGACAAGAAGCGTGGCTTCGCCATCACCTACGACATGTTCGTAGAGAGCAAGTGCCCAAAGGTAACTGCTTATTCCGTGTATGACATATACTCCAGTTCTTCCGTCTTAACCCTTTTCATCTCACCTAACACGGTGACCTCTCACTTAACAGCTTAGCGATCTAGAGGAGGATAGCATAGCTATCCAAATCTATGATCCAAAGATAAAGGAAGTCACGGTCGTGTCCGACGACGATGTTCCGTTGTCGCGAAAGCGGAAGAGCTCCACCTCTGACGCTGGCGATGGAGGCAAGAAGAAGAAGACAGAGGGTGGATCCTCCAAGAAGACTACCGCCGCCCTGGAGGCGGAGAAAATAAAGACTACTGGGATCCCCTTTGCCAAAGCACCCCCTCTTGTGTAAGCTTCGTACTCTCCGACATTGTCCATTTATCTGTTTTTTTCCTGTACTTATGCATTTTGCACGTTTCAGGAAGAAAGCTACGACCAGCTTGAAGAAGACCTCCAAAACATCGGGGGCTTCTAGAACCATCAAGGACATGTTGCATCGCGACGCATCTCCCGCCATCGCCCCTGTCACTCCCATCGTCAAGCCTTCCTCCGCTCCGACAAGCTCACAAGCTAAGGAAGCATCTGGCCCTTCCGCCATGGAAGTGGACTCAGATGCCTCTACCGTGCTTGATGTTGTCGGCGAGCAGGCGATGCAGGAAAGTGTCGCACACCAAATGGCTAAAGCTCCGGCTAAGGATGCCATCGGTTACGGTAAGGCGGTGGTGGAAGCTGGTACTTCTGCCGAAGGCGGTTCCCCCGCACCCAAGAAAATCATAGAGTATCCAAAGATAGTATATCCGGTACTTGTACCGGGTAGCACTTCTCTGGTTCCTAGTGCGGCGCCAACATCTCCGACGTGCGGTCTAGAGGAGCTTCTCCGGCAAGCAGAGATCTTGTAGGGAAACAGTGTATCCTTCGGCAAGCTGCTGGCTGAGAGTGCTACTAACCTCAAGATCATTGCACTTGTAAGTTATTTTTGCCTTTTCCATTTCATATGAATATCCCACTATAGCCCCCGAGGATGTAGACGGAAAACCATAGGTCTTTGCGTCTAGATGCTCTGAGAGTGACTAAGCTAGAAAAATTCTCACTGTAGCCCCCAAGCATATAGGTGGAATGAATTATTCCGACTATATGCTTTAAGAGTAGCATACGCAGTGTTTATAAATTTCAATACTATAGCCCCCAAGCTTCTAGTTGTAACTGAATTAGTTTCGACAAGATGCTTAAACATAAGCTAAGCATACATCCGAGTTAAAAACTTTATAATGTAGCCCCCAAGCTTCTAATCAAAAACTGAATTAGTTCTGACTAGATGCTTAAAGAAAGACTAAGCATATTGCTAAGTTAAAAACTCTCAGTGTAGCCCCCGAGTGTCTAGGTGGAAATTTTTTGGCTAGATGCTCCAAGTAGACCAAACAACGTTTAACTTTTATTTTTTCCATAGAACGAGAATGCTCGGAGGGGCATGGCCAACGACAAGTACCAGAAGATGCGCGCGGACTTGGAAGCCGAAAAGGGTAAAACTGCCTTCTTGAAGGAATAGATCATCAAGAGCAAGCGTTTGTTTTTCCTTTCTTTTTCGTATTCCGAATTAAACTTGTGTATTCTCCGAGTACTCACTGTGTACTTTTCTTTCTCCGACTTGCAGAAACCATTGCCAAGGCTAAGGTTATTGTCGAGCAATCCAAGCACATTCAAGAGCTGGATAGCAAGAACAAGATCCTTAAGCATGAGACGAAGGACATGATGAAAATGCATGAAGAATCAATGAAATCCCTACAGGACTCCGCCATCGTGGAGATGAACCTCTTGAAGGAGGAGATATCGATCTTAAGAGATCAGAAGAAAGCTACCGATGAGCAGAATCAACGCCATCATGAGGCGTACAAGCTCCTCCAACAAGAACGGGACTCCTTGGCGAATACCCTCTCACAAGCTGAGGCTAGCATATTTAGTAAGTGATTCTCCGTCTTGGATTTCTGTAGTCTAGATACTCTGAATTTTTGAAATCATGTGCTCCTTTGTCGGAATTTGCACCTCCTATGGGCTTAACCCGGTCGCCTCCTCCGGCAAAGGAATCCATGGTTCTTGCTAGAAACTTCATCAACACCGCCATCGCGCAAGCCAAAGAGATTACCAAACCCTTCTAGATCAACATCAAGGCATCGGACTCTGTGGCAAAGTTCTCGGAGATCCTGCGCCGAGCCCCCGAGTGTATCACAAGCTGGAAAGCTTCATGTGCATGGGCCAGTGCAAGGATGGCGCTATCCATGGTGAAGGCACACTATGAGAATGCCGACATCGACACTGTAACCTCTGGCATCCTCGACGTAGATGACGAAGGACAAAAGATAAACCATGAGGCTATCTTGTCGTCACTAGCGGGTTATGACACCAGATTTGCGGAGTTGGTCGACATTAACGTCTTCGTGCCAATGAACACCATCGATGGCGGCAACCAAAGCTCCTCCGAGTCTCTTCACACTGCCGACTTCGAGGGTGATTCTCCTGATGCCGATGACGTTGCTTCCAAGTCGCATGCGCCAAAGTAATGAAAAACAACTTGTAATATTTGTTTCATCTTTGATGCGTATGCGGGAAAACTATGTATTAACTTGAGGCAGAAAACAATGATGTATGTCCTACTACTTAAGAAGTAGTTCCAGCATGTATATATTTTTTAAGCAAGTGCTGGCTTATCCATTAGTTTGGTTCTTATGCTTGACTTTTCGTGAGTCGGAAGACTCGTTGTCGGAACCATGCGCTCAGGTGATGATGCCCAATGGCACCGTCAATAACCTAAGCACAAAATGCCGACAATAAGTGCCAAAAGTCACTACTCCATAATCCACATAAAAACGACAAAGAACGCGTAGACCAGAAAACTTAAGCTAACGCCCGTAGGCGGAATTTTCATAAGTGCAATCACAAAAATTGCACATAAAGGTTTTATATGATCCCAAAATGAACACTAAAGGAGGTAAAAGACTCAGAAATATGAGTGAACCAGAGAGCTTTATTTCATTGATCATATAAGAGGTACACAATTAGATAAAAAATGCTAAGTGTAAAAAGGACGTAGCTGTGCTATGTTCCATGGCCGATCAAGCTCCGGGTAGTCATCATCCGGGTCACGTCGCTTAAGCTTATGATCCTCGGTGGTTCTATCCTTCAGTTCACGATTGTCAGCGAGGTAGTAAGACCCATTGAGTAGCGCCTTGCTTATGATGAACGGTCATTCCCATGGCGGGGATAATTTGTGTGACTTCTTCTGCTTAAGTCGGAGCACCAAATCCCTCTCTTTAAACGAGTGATGCCGAACGCAGCGACTATGGTAGCTACGTAGCTTCTGCTGGTAGATGGCGGATCTTTGGCATGCCAAAATGCGCTCCTCCTCGAGAAGGTCCACATCTAGGCGTATGGATTCTTCAGCGTCATCTTCGTCGTAGGCGGCAACCCTTGGTGCATCGTGAAGTATGTCAAAAGGTAGGATGGATTCTGCTCCATATACCATGAAGTAAGGGGTGTAGCCGGTGGATCTGTTGGGTGTAGTTCGTAAACTCCACAGAACAGATGGCAATTCTTCCACCCAGGCTCCAGCTGATCTATGTAGTGGTGCCTCAAGACGTGGCTTCATTCCCTGCAGAATTAATCCATTGGCTCACTCAACCTGACCATTGGATTGTGGATGTGCCACCGATGCAAGGTCAAGTTAGATGCCCTTCTCCCAACAATAAGCCTCCACTTCTCCGAGTGACAAGTTGCTGCCATTGTCGGTGATAATGCTATATGGGAGACCAAATCTCACCACTAGATCCCGGACAAACCTGAGGGCAGTTGCCCCATCAAGCTTTCTAATGGGTTTAGCTTCTATCCATTTAGTGAATTTATCAACTGCTACTAGCAGATGTGTAAACCATCATGGTGCCATTTGGAATGGTCCCACCATGTCTAGCCCCTAGACTGCAAACGACCAACTTATTGGTATTGTTCGCAATTCTTCAGCAGGAACATGTGGTTGTCGGGCATAATACTGGCATCCCATGCATGTCTCAACCAGCTTGTCGGCGTCCGCCATCGCGATCAGCCAGTAGAATCCTTGCCGGAAGGCTTTCACGACCAACGATCGAGGAGCGGCGTGATGCTCGCAATCTCCGAGATGGATTCAGCGTAGGATTTCAATACCTTCTAGCTGGGAAACACACTTTAGGTATACACCAGTAGTGCTCCTTTTGTAGAGTTGTCCATTGATTATGGTATAGCCCTTCGCTCGATGTACTATTTGCCGTCTTTCGACTTTGTCGTCAGGCAAAGTTCCGTGTTCGAGATATTCCATGAACGGTTTTGTCCAAGCCGGAGGGACCTTTGCCACCATGTGGACGAAAGAGTCAACTCTATCAGGGTTGTCGATGTCGACTCCCTTCACGGATGGTGTTCGTAGATGCTCTGGGAAAACTCCTAGCGGAATTAGTTTGCGCCCTGATCCAAGCTTAGATAGCAGATCAGCTGCCTCGTTTTGCTCCATAGGTACATACTTGACTTTGTTGCCCAAGAAGCTCTTGGCTATCTCGTCCACTTCATCTCGATATGCCGCCATCATAGGGTTCCGCGCATTCCAGGTGCCAGCCACCTGCTGGGCAACCAAGTCGGAATCTCCACAGCAAACTATGCGCTTGATGCTAATATCCTTGGCTACACGTAGTCCGTGAATGAGTGCTTCATACTCCGCCATGTTCTTCGTAGCCTCGAAGTGGATTTGCAGAACGTAGTGTAGCTTGTCGCCAGTTGGTGATTGTATCAATACACCAGCCCCCGAGCCGTTGAGCAACTTCTATCCGTCAAAGTGCATCACCCAGTACTCTAGTTCCGGCAACAGAGTAGCATCTGGCATCTCCATCCAATCTATGATAAAGTCCGCCAAGGCTTGTGACTTGATAGCGTCGCGTCTCTTGTAGGTGATCTCGAAGACGGCAAGTTCAATGCCCCACTTCGTGACCCTTCCTGTAGCGTCGCTGTTGTTGATAATGTCGGACAGTGGAGTATTGCTCACCATTGTGATTGTGTGCTCCTGAAAGTAATGCCTCAGCTTCCGAGAAGCAAGGAATACTCCATAAGCTATCTTCTAGTAGTGCGGGTAATGCTGCTTGGACTCCGTCAAGACCTCGCTCACATACTAAACTGGTCGTAACTCCGTGCTCATAGCCTGGTTCCTTCCGCTCTACCACGACGACGATGTTGATTACCCAGTTGGTTGCCGCCATGTAGATTAACATGGGCTCTCCAGGCTCGGGTGCTGCAAGGATGGGCGCTGAGGAAAGAATCTCCTTGAGCTGCTTCAATGCTGCATCTGCTTTGTCCGTCCACGTGAATTTGTCTGCCTTCTTCCACAACTTGTACAGCGGCAGAGCCTTCTCTCCAAGTCGGCTGACGAACTGACTAACTGCTGCAACACAACATGTTAGTCGTTGAATGTCCTTTAGGCATGTCGGACGATTTATGTTTAAGATGGCCTTGATTTTCTCCGGGTTGACCCCGATTCCACGCTGGGAAACGATGAAGCCCAACAATTTGCCGGCTAGAACCCCGAAGACGCACTTCTTAGGGTTAAGCATCATGTTGTATTTCCGGAGATTATCAAAGGTTTCTTTTAAGTCGGATATTAAGTCATTTGACTTTTTAGACATCACCGCGATATCGTCCACATAGGCATGAATGTTCCTACCAATTTGGTCATGAAATCAACGTTGCATTGTCCGCTGGTACGTAGCACCTGCATTTTTTAGTCCAAAAGGGCATCGTAACATAGAAAATGTTGTATGGGGTAGTGAACGAAGTGGCCAATTGGTCCGACTTCCTCATCTTGATCTGGTGGTATCCTAAGTATGCATCGATAAAACACAAAAGTTTCGAGCCAACCGTCGAGTAAATGACTTGGTCAATGCGAGGAAAAGCAAACAGATCTTTGGGGCAAACCTTGTTCAAGACGGTGTAATCAATGCACATTCTTAATTCTTTGGCTCCCTTTTTGGGGACAAGTACAGGATTGGCCACCCATTGGGTGTGAAGGACTTCTCGGATAGAACTAGCCTTAAGTAACCTAGCTATCTCTTTGCCTATGGCGCATCTCTTCTCATCTCCAAAACATCGTAGAGGTTGCCTCACTCGTTTGCATTTTGGATCAATGTTTAAGCTGTGCTCGGTAAGTTCCCTAGGTACACCTTTCATGTCGGCAGGTTGCCAGGCAAAGATGTCCCTATTCTCACGGAGGAACTCGACGAGCGCGCTTTCCTATTTGGGATCCAGGTTTGTCCCAATGGCGGTGGTTTTGGAGGCATCGCCTACCACAAGTTCCACCGGCTTGGTCTCGATGGCGGCCTTGAATGCAGGAGCGGAGTCGGAAATCTATTTCTTTGACGCGGGCATCTCTGAGTCATCGACTTTACTCTGGATCTCTTTGAATTCTTTGTTGTAGAGGACAGCTTCCGCGAAGGCTGCTTCATTAATCTCGCAGTCCCTTGCCTTGGTAAAGCTTCCAGATACGGTGATGACACCGTTTGGTCCGGGTATCTTGAGTTTTTTGTAGACGAAGCATGGCTTGGCCATGAAGGTGTGGAATATGTCGGGACTGAATATGACGTGGTACACACTCTTGAAGGGGGCACCTCAAAGGTCATGCGCTCTTGGCGGTAATTATTAACATCGCCAAAGGCAACCTAAAGTGTGATGCACCCAAGGGACCGAGCCTCCCGACCAGGAACTACGTTGTGGAAGATGGTGTTGGTCCGCCTTAGGTTTGCCTCCATCAAGTTCATCTTCTGCAGTGTATCTAGGTACATGATGTTGATGTTGCTTCCACTATCCACCATACACTTGGTGAAATCTACGCCGTCAATCAAAGGGTTGATGACCATGGCGTATTGATTCTCCGTAAGGATGAGGTCTGGGTGATCCTTCATGTCCCAAGTAATTGGAACTTTCGACCAGTGCAGGTATGGGGGAGCTGGGGGTAGAGTGGCCATCAATGTCCTCATAGAGGTCTTCTGTTGTCGGACGGTGGGGGTGCCAAGGAAAGTGTGGTAGACTGGCGCCTTCTTCACGAAGGGGTTCTTGCCTTTGTCATCTCTCTTGGCGACGTGCTTGGGGTCAACATCCTCGTCCATGTCACTTGAATCCTTGGACTCCTCCTTCTTCTTCTTCCTTTTGCCCTTGCCTCATGGTCTGTTCTTCCGACTTCGCTTGTAGCCGGACTCCGGGTCTTCCTTGAGGTCGTTGACGAACTTGCAGTGTCGATTGGTATGGGTGGCCTTGCCGTTGACATCGAGGTTTCCTCTTTGTAGGTTTGGGGAACGCGGAGCGGTGCCGAGGTAGTTTCACTTACTCGTTGTTGCCCACGACCAGCTCCCCGTCTTCGGCCACGTTGTCCGCCAACACCTCGTCATGCAAAGGTCATGGCGACCATGTCGGGAGATTGTTTTTATTCTGAAGCGGTTTTCCTCTTTGTACTGTTGTTCCTCCGAGCTTGAGTTGGAACGTCCGTTGCCGGCAGAGAGCCGCGAGCATCGTCGTCGGCAGCTGTGAACTCACTAGCCAACTGAATCATCTGGTTCAAGTCAAGCTAGTGATTGTCCTGCAAGCGCTTTAGCTTATGTTGGAGTAACGTGCCCCTTTCCAACCCATCGATGAAGGCGGCCATGGCGGTCTGAGCGTGCACACCTGCGCCGGAATTTTTCATATCTAGCCAGCGGGAGAGGTGGGCGCGAGATGTCTCGTCTTTCTCTTGCACGCACCGTTGTAGATCGCCAACAGTGCAGGGACGTTTGTACGTACCCTCGAAGTTCTTGGTGAACGCCTCTTGTGAAGGGAATATGCCCTGAGAGGCAATAATAAAGTGTTTATTATGTGTATTCCAAGTATATGATACATGTTTATTTTGCATGCTATAATTGTATTAATACGGAAACGTTAATACATGTGTGTTTAATAAACAAACAGAAAGTTCCTAGTTATGCCTCTCTCATAAACTAGCTCGTTGATTAACAAGATGATCAAGGTTTCCTGATCATGGACACTGGATGTTGTTAATAACAGGATCACAACATTAATGTAATGGTGTGATGAACATTGATCCGAAGTATAGCATTACGATCAAAGTCATTGAGTTTATATTGCTATAACAATTTACGAAGTGATCCTTATCCTTAGACCATGAGATCATGTCAATCACTAACACCGGAAGAGTTTCTTGATAACATCAAACGTCACCGTAATGTGGTGATTATAAAGATGGATTCAGAACTAATAAAGTGTTATGTTGAGGCTCATGGATCGAGAGTGGAATTTGTTCATCCCGATGACAGATAGATATACTCTGGGCCCTCTCGGTGATATCACATTGATTAGCTTGCAAGCAAGTGATTTGATCACTAGAATGTTATATCACAGGAACGAGAAAAGAGTGCATGTCGGTATCAAGATCAAACTAGGTATGGAGATACCGATGATCGAATCTCGGACATGTAATATATCGTGAAACAAAGGGATTAAGATACTAGCATAAAAGGTTCCGACGATCACAAGAAAGTCATCGTTGAATGTGTGGGAGTCAGTATGGGTCTCCAGATCCCGCTTATGATTATTGATCCGAGAGGGGTCTCGATCATGTCCGCATTATTCACGAACCATAGGGTGACACACTTAAGAGACACCGACATCCAATTGGAGCAAATGTTTCATGCCGAAGAATGAACAAGCGTGAATTTATTTCACTAGATACCAAAGCAGGTTTTGGTGAAATTGCATAAAGTGGTTATGCATGTGAAATAGAATTCTAGCAAGGGTTATTTGTGAATGTTTGTCATTAAAGTAATTGACAAAATTCTGAATAAAATAAAAGAGTTTTATTTAATGAGATTTTGCATTAAATTTGGTGGAAATTTAATGGGAATTTGAGTGGACTTTTGAGTGGAGGGAATTTAAAGGAGATTTGTGAGTGGAGTGTCCACTCACATGAAGGGGGGAGGCAGGGGCAGCCCCATGCTGCCACCCCTTGGGGTTCCCTCCTCCTATAAAAGGAGCCCCCTCCTCACTTGTCTCTCACACCTCCTCGTGAAGGATCTCTCTCCCCTCTAGAATTTATCCCCATGGTCTCGGACTAGCGAGATACATGTTCCAGTGGCTATTCGGCAAGAAAGAGTTGTGCTTCGCTGCATCGCTGGGCGAGGCGGAGGTTGCTCGTGCCTCGAACATGTTTGCGAGACGGATGCTTGCTGGCGATTTGCGCGCTAGGACTTCCTCTCGATCTTGAGATCGGCAAGAGATCGTCTACATCAACCACGAGTTGAACTCGTTAAGCTTTGTCGGTCTTCAAGGGTATGTTCTCTACGGATATACATCCGCCAGTTGTTTGTATCTAGTAGATAGATCTTGGTATATAGTTCACATCGTAGGAAAATTTTTGTTTTCTATGCTGCGAACCCTATAGTGGTATCAGAGCCGGATCTATGCGTAGATACTTTACACGGGTAGTACACATATGAGTATATGGGCGATGATGATCATGTTGTTGCTCCTTTGTTGTAATTTTGGATATTGGTGGCATAGTGGGATGAAGCGGCCCGGACAAACTTTACATGTCCTCGCACATGAGACCTGTTCCATGCTTGACATGCAACTAGTTTAGATAAGTGGCTAGCGGGTGTCTGTCTCTCCTACTATAGTCAATATCTATTTTGCAAGCGAGTTGTCAACAATTTGATTATCCTCGTTGTGGTTCATGTTCGTAGGTAAGAACGGTTCTATCTCGAAAGCCCTAAGCCACATAAAACTTGCAATGGATAAATTAGAGGCGTCTAGTTTAGATTGTTGCTGGGCTAGTGTTATGATATGGTAGTGTTGTAAGTAGAAGTATGAGATGATACTCTTACAACACACATAGCGTGTAAAATCCATAGACTTTGGATTTACACATATAGGTATGATAGTGATCATACCACGATGCACATGATAGAGATCATCTGCGGGAACCATATAATTTCACTAATAAACATATGATGTTTGATAGCATCTTATATTGCTTGTTTAGCGCTTTGTTAGCATAATAAGATGATCCCTCATTTAAATATCAAGATAAGAATGTGTTCTTCCTTTAGTATGCACCGATTATGTTTTTCATCGCTCCAAGACATCACGTGATGATCGGGTGTTCTTGGATCCACGACCATATTTCGGGTGTAAAACAGTTACACACACGAATACTAAGGTTCTAACTTGGCGAGCCTAGCATGTACAGACATGGCCTCGGAACACGGACCGAAAGGTTAAGCATGAGTCATATAGTTGATATGATGCCCATTTGATGCTCGCCTTTGAAGCTATACCGACTCACGTGATGATCGGACTTGGTGTAGTGGATTTGGTTCATGTAATCACCAAAAAGGCACGAGGGATGTCGTTTTTGAGTGGGAGTTCATTCATAATATGGATTATTTGAACTCAATCTATCATACACTTAGTCTAAACTTTACAAATTCTGTTGTAGATGGCACCACACCTTTTAATTTCAATGTGTTCATGGAGAAAGAGAAACTAGCAACAAACGGTAGCAACTTTACGAATGGGCCATGAATTTGAGGATTCTCCTCTCTGCACAAAAGCAATATGTGCTAGAAGCGCCCGTTAGGCCCCACCTTTAGATGATGCCCCTGACGAGGAGAAGAATGTCTATTAGACTCGTCAGGAGGACCACAACTTAGTTCATTGCGGCATATTGTATGGGCTAGAGCCGGAACTTCGAAAGCGTTTCGAAAACGGCAATGCATTTGATTCAATGGATGAGTTGAAAATGATTTTCAACACACATGCTGCTGTAGAGAGCTACAAAGCTTCAGAAAAGTTCTTTAGATGCATGATGGAAGAGCACAGCTCCGTTAGTGAGCATGTACTCAAGATGTCGGGTTACGCCGATAAGCTTGTGTCCTTGGGAATATCGATTCCCATTGACTTAGGCATCCATCGTGTTCTGCAGTCTCTGCCACCTAGCTACAAGAGCTTCGTGATGAACTATAATATGCAAGGCATGAAGAAGTCTCTCCCCGAGCTTCTGTCAATGCTTAAAACTGCAGAAGTGGAGATCAAAAAGGAACATCAAGTGTTGATGATCAATAGGAACACTGGTTTCAAGAAAGACAAGAAGGGAAAACGGAAGGGGAGTAAGGGCGGCAAGCCGGTTGCCGTGCCTGAAAAGAAACCCCGAGTTGGACCTATGTCTGATACCGAGTATTACTATTGTAAGGGGACTGGCCACTGGAAGCGCAACTGCCCCAAGTATTTGGTAGACAAGAAGGCCGGCAAGGCAAACAAAGGTATATATGATATACATGTTATTGATGTGTACTTTACTAGTGCTCGCAGTAGCACACAGGTATTTGATAGTTGGTTGCTAATATTTGTCACTCGAATCGTGCTGCGGAACAAGCGACCGCTAGCAAGGGTGAGGTCAAGATGCGTGTCGGCAATGGATCAAGCGTTGATGTGATCGCCGTCGGGCCCCTCTCCACTTGCCGTCGGGATTAGTTATAAACTTGAATAAATGTTATCTGGTGCCTGCACTGAGCATGAACATTGTATCTGGATCGTGTTTGATGCGAAGTGGTTATTCATTTAAATCCGAGAACAATGGTTGCTCCATTTATATGAATGAAATCTTTTATGGTCATGCACCAATGATGAATGGTTTATTTCTATTAGATCTCGATGATAATGTTACACATATTCATAATGTTGATGCTAAAAGGATTAAACTTAATGATGATATATCCGCATATATGTGGCAATCGCCGTCTAGGTCATATTGGCGTTAAGCATGAAGAAGCTCCATTCGGATGGACTTTTGGAATCACTTGATTATGAATCATTTGATACATGTGAGCCATGCCTTATGGGCAAGATGACTAGAACGCCGTTTTCGGTTCAATGGAACGCAGGCGGCGATTTATTGGAAATCATACATTCGATGTATGTGGTCCAATGAGTGTGTCGTGAGGTGGATATCGTTATTTTGTTACTTTCATGGATGATTTGAGTAGATACGGTTATATCTACTTGATGAAACACAAGTCTGAAACCTTTGAAAAGTTCAAGGAATTTCGAATGAAGTGGAAAATCATCGTAATAGAAAGATCAAATTTCTACGGTCCGACCGTGGAGGTGAGTATCTATGTTACGAGTTTAGCACTCACATGAAAGAGTGTGGAATTGTTTCACAACTCACACTGCCGGAACACCAATGAAATGGTGTGTCGAACATCGTAATCGTATTTTATTAGATATGGTTCGATCTATGATGTCTCCGACGGACTTGCCGTTGTCATTTTGGGGTTATGCACTAGAAACCGCTGCATTCACTTTAAATCGGGCACCATCTAAATCTGTTGAAAAGACACCGTATGAATTGTGGTTTGGAAACAAACCTAAGTCATTTCTTAAAGTTTGGGGATGCGATGTTTATGTGAAGAAACTTCAACCGGATAAACTCGAACCCAAAGCGGAAAAATGCTTCTTCATAGGATACCCTAAAGAAACTATTGGGTATTCCTTCTATCACAGATCCGAGGGCAAGGTTTTTGTTGCCAAGAATGGATCCTTTCTAGAGCAAGAGTTTCTCGCGACCGGTGTGAGTCGTCGGAAGGAAGAACTCGAAGAGGTTGTGGAACCTTCTCTTCAAAGTATGGCGATTAAGCAATGACGGAAGTTGTTCGAGTTGGCTCCACATTGAAGAGGGAACTAATGATAATGATCATGAAACTCGAAGAGAGTACTACCGAACCTCGCAGTCAAGCAGACGCGTGCGACTCCGAGTATGCGGAAATCCTGTCATGAATTTCATGGTTGATGAAAATAATGACCCTGTGACGTATGAAGAAGCGATGATGAGCCCGGATTCCAACAAATGGTTAGAAGCCATGAAATCCAAGATGGAATCCATGTATGAAAATCAAGCTTGGAACTTGGTGGAATTACCTCACGACCGGAAGGCCGTGGAGAACAAATGGATTTTCAAAAGGAAAACTGATGCCGATGGTAATGTGACCGTCTATAAATCTCGACTTGTCGCAAAGGGGTTTCGACAAATTCAAGGAGTTGACTACGATGAGACTTTCTCTCCTGTAGCGATGCTAAAGTCAGTTAGTATTATGTTAGCAATTGCTGCATATTTCGATTATGAGATATGGCAGATGGATGTCAAAACCGCGTTTCTCAATGGTAATATTGAAGAAGAGTTGTATATGATACAACCAAAGGGTTTTGTCGATCCTAAGGATGCTAACAAGGTGTGCAAGCTTCATCGATCCATCTATTGATTGAAGCAAGCATCACGAAGTTGGAGACTCCGCTTTGATGAGGTGATCAAAGAGTTTGGATTTGTCCAAACTTATGGAGAAGCTTGTATTTACAAGAAAGTGAGTGGGAGCAATGTGGCATTTCTGATATTATATGTGGATGACATATTACTGATCGGAAATGATATAGATCTTTTAAACAATGTTAAAAGTTATCTAAATAGCAAATTTTCAATAAAGGACCTAGGTGAAGCGTCATACATATTAGGCATAAAGATCTATAGAGATAGATCTAGGCGCCTAATAGGGCTATCGCAAAGTACATAACTTGATAAGGTTTTAAAGAAGTTTAAAATGGACGGAAGTAAGAAGGGGTTCTTACCTATGTTGCAAGGCAAGACATTGAGTAAGACTCAAAGTCCGGCTTCGGCGGAAGAAAGAGAGATAATGGACAAAGTCCCCTATGCTTCAGCCATAGGCTCTATAATGTACGCCATGCTATGTACAAGACCGGATGTGGCACGTGCTATTAGTTTGACTAGTAGGTACCAATCGGATCCAGGTTCGGAACACTGGATAGCGGTCAAGAATATCCTTAAGTACTTACAAAGAACTAAGGATATGTTTCTTGTATACGGAGGTGAAGAAGAGCTCGTCGCTAAGTGTTATGTTGACGCTAGCTTTGACACCGATCCGGATGACTCTAAGTCTCAATCCGGATACGTATTTCTCATGAATGTCGGAGCGGTTAGTTGGAGGAGCTCCAAACAACCTGTGGTAGCGGGATCAACAATGGAGGCCGAATATGTTGCTGCTTCGGAAGCGGCTCAGGAAGCAGTTTGGATGAAGGAGTTCATATCCAAACTAGGTGTGGTTGCAAGCGCGTTGGACCCAATGGTGATCTATTGTGAAAACAATGGTGCCATTGCCAATCCCAAAGAACCAAGGTCTCACAAGTATTCCAAGCATATTAAGCGCCGGTTTCACTCCATCCGTGAACATGTCAAGGATGGAGATTTAAAGATTTGTAAAGTACATACGGATCTCAATGTAGCAGATCCGTTGACTAAAACTCTCCCTAGAGCAAAACATGATCAACACCAGAACTCCATGTGTGTTAGATTCATCACTATGTAACTAGATTATTGTCTCTAGTGCAAGTGGGAGACTGAAGGGAATATGCCCTGAGAGGCAATAATAAAGTTATTTATTATGTGTATTCCAAGTATATGATAGATATTTATTTTGCATGCTATAATTGTATTAATACGGAAAACATTCATACATGTGTGTTTAATAAACAAACAGAAAGTTCCTAGTTATGCCTCTCTCATAAACTAGCTCGTTGATTAACAAGATGATCAAAGTTTCCTAATCATAGACATTGGATGTTGTTAATAACGAGATCACAACATTAGTGTAATGGTGTGATGAACATTCATTCGAAGTATAGCATTATGGTCAAAGTCATTGGGTTTATATTGCTATAACAACTTACGAAGTGATCCTAATCCTTAGACCATGACATCATGTCAATCACTAAAACCGGAAGAGTTTCTTGATAACATCAAACGTCACACCGTAACTGGGTGATTATAAAGATGGATTCAGAACTACTAAAGTGTTATGTTGAGGCCCATGGATCAAGAGTGTAATCTGTTCATCCCGATGACGGATAGATATACTCTGGGCCCTCTCGGTGATATCACATTGGTTAGCTTGCAAGCAAGTGATTTGATCACTAGAATGTTATATCACGGGAACAAGAAAAGAGTGCATGTCAGTAACGAGATGAAACTAGGTATGGAGATACCGATGATCGAATCTCGGACATGTAATATATCGTGAAACAAAGGGATTAAGATACTAGCGTAAAATCTTCCGACGATCACAGGAAAGTCATCGTTGAATGTGTGGGATTGTCACATCCCAAAATTTTCTAAATTTTGTAATGTGAAAAAGAAATAAACAGAATAAATAATTGTTGAAAATTTAGGGTGAAAAGAAACTTTTTTGTTTCTAAATGGAAACTTAAAATACCATCTTGAACAAACTTGAGTAATGGTTGAATCCAACTAAATTCAAATCAAGTGAAATGCATTCTTCATAAATGCATCTGGAAAATTAAACACTTGGAAAATAAACCAAAACCCTAAAACCCAAATGGAAGAAAAAAATTTCCAAGTTATCTCTAAGCCTATGAATTTGACCCACATAAAAATTGGTCAAACAAACATTTCAAAATGATCAAGAATGACAAATAGAAATATTATAAAAATATATGAATTGGTTTCACTTAATTTGGAGCCATAGATAAAATCTTATGAATTTAATAAGATAAGGAAATTGAATTTCCAAAGCTAATAAAGCACATATCTAGAAATCCATACTAAATGGTGAGAAAATAATCCTAAAGACATTTAAAATGGTAAACAAGTATTAAATAAGATTTTTACAAATTGGAATCACCAAGTTTTTGTCTCTAAATAAAAAGATATGGTTTTTAAAAGACAAAGGGAAGAAATAATAAATAAGGACTATTTGATAAGAGCCAAATAAAACTTGGACAAGACCATAAACAAATGGAATAAACATATTCCAAGTTCAAATGAAATAAATGGATAAATAATATTGAAATAAAATAATATGGCCTTAACCAAATTCTATTCCATTGGATTAAGACAAATTCCCTAATAAGAATGATTAATTAAATCATGGGAAAATAGTATTTGGAATTTACCCAAGTGGAATAAAAGTTATTTAATTAACTTAAATGAGATCAAAGAAATCAACTAAATAAAATTTATGGAATTAAACACATATTTGATTTCATTGGAATAAAGACAAATACCCAATTTAAATGATTAATAAGTCATATTAAAAATATTCCAAATAATTCAAAGTGAATTATTTGACACAAAAATAAATAAATAAAACCTACTAAAAAAGGTTTGGTAAAAATTTGAATTCAAATAAGAGTTGAAAATTATATTTAAAATCTTGTTTGAATTAAGACAAGGGCTTATTTTAAATAATTAATATAACCTAAAAAGAATTAAAGAATTATTATAAATTTGACTTTAGAATGTATTAATAAACAGTATTTGAATATATACAAAGTTTGGTAGAATTTTGAATTCAAATGGGTGTTTGAAATAATTGATCAAAATCAAAACAGAATAATGGAAATAGAAAAAGAAAAAAATGAATCAGTATAAAAAAAATGAAAACCAATCAGCCCAACCAGACCAGGCCCAACTAGCCCAGTCCATCCCACTCCCCCTCCCTCTTCGCTCAAAACGTTTTCACCGCAGAATGAACCCGCAGCGTCACTGACTACTTGACCCCACTGTCTCTCTTCCTCTCTCGCTGTCAAGCAGACCCCACCAGTCAGTCTTCTTCCACACCCCGCGACGACCACGCCCCGCCGGCCGTTCCTGCCGTTACCTCCGCCGGCGTAATTCCGCGATAAAGGCTCAGTAATCAACGCTCGCGACCACGCTCGATTAATAGCCTGCTTCTCCTCTCCATTTCCCCCCAACCAATATCACTAGGGAGCCACTAGGCTGCTCCAATTTCATTTCGCACCGCCGCGGCCTCCAGCGAGCTTCGCGAGCGATTCCGGCCACTCCTCGCCGCGCCTTGCCCCCTCGACCACGCGAGTTTGTTTCCCATCAACCTCCGCATCTCCCAGTAGTCTCGGCTTGCTCGCGCTTGACCCACAGTGTCGGCAACAACGACAACTGAGCATCGCCACCGTCTTCTCCTCCTCCGACGAGTTTCCCAGGTAGTGTCTGACCGCCCCTCTCCCCCTCTTTCGCATATGTGCACTCTCCAAAACATTGTGCATCTAACCGCATCCTTCTTTCTCTCTGGCATGAACCGTAGCGTCGCCTCTGACAACGTCTGAGAACACCCGTTGACTTTGCGAACTCTGGCGAGGAATCACCAGTGATTCAGAGCACCCCTCGACAAGTGACTGCCACGTTGAGCTTCAGCACGTCTCAGCAAACCTGGTGAGCTACCCCTCTCTCTCTAACCCCCTGTATCGCCCGCAACCTCGCTTGCCGAGCGCGCCGCCAGCACCGCCACTCGATGGCTAGTTGATAAGAACTGTAGGATCTCGATCTGATGGATGCGATAGAAAGTCAAGAGAAAGGGTAAGTTAGCTTCTGTACCGTGCGATGTACTTTAGATCTGACGGCTAGCATCTGTCGATCCACACGAAACGGTATGGCCCAATGAGAAACAGCCACGTGGCCAGAGTCTGTTCTAAATTAGAAATTTTGATCTATTAGATGCTACATTTTGTAAAATCTATAACTTTTGATCCACACGTCCAAATTTTATAAATTTTATATCAATGGAATCAGCAAGACAAGTACTTTCCAACCATGCACTTTGTTTAGTAAATTTCTTCTGTTAAATTGATTGTTATTGCAGAAACTTGTGTAGGCATATTTTGGATATAAAATTTATTCTAGAAATATTCTTATGGTAAAATCTTTGTCCAATGGATTGTTTTGAACCTACTGACCATAGAAACCAACTTATGGATTTAAAAAAAATATTTGTGAAGTCAAAGAATAAATCCTTGAATTAGAACATTTCTAGTCCAATAAAAATAATGTTTATATGTTAAAAATGCTTTTGGAGGAAACCCTTAGGGAAATGTTTTGATTTAAACTCTATGACCCTAAACACCAAGTTTTAGAATTTAAAAATGTATTTTGATGAACCCAATAAATTATTACTTTGCTAAAGGCATTTTCAACAACATAAAATATTGATTTAGAGTAAAAATGGTTTATAGGTGAAACCTTTTGCAAATGGTTTTAATATTAATCACTTGACCATAAAACACCAACATTTGTGTTTAAAAATGTATTTTTCAAACACTAGAAAATATTACTTTGGTTTGAACCATTTCTAGCAAAATAAAAATGACTTAAAATGGCCATTTTCACTAACTTGATAGCAAATGGTTTTTTTGCCACTTTTATAAATGACCTTACCACTTTTATAAATGACCAACAGGTGTTTTATAATGTTTATAGCCGATTGGAAACCACTTTTCCAAATAAAACAACCTTTGGCATACTTGCATGCATTGCTTTGGTTTTATTATTTTATGTGATGATTGCTTGATTGGTAGATTGAAATTGTGTCTTGCTTGATTGAATTGTAGTGACATTGAAGGGTGTGACTAGTGAAAGATCAAGGAGTGAACTTATAATATCTACCAAAAAGGCAAGTGATGCTTCATACTTTGTCCCATTATTTTCACTATGCATTAGTGTTATTTCTAAGTAAGACTTGCATGGAATTTTTTCTAAGTATAAACTATGCCATGGGAAATCCTACTAGATGAACATGCTTAGCTTATCTTAGTAGAATTTTCCTAAGTTAAGATTCCTACTACTATCATGCTTAGCTTAGCTAGTAGAAAACAAGGGTGGATTATATTCATGTTATGGAATATTTCTAAGTCAAGGACTTGTGTTTTGTTTAATAAAACAAATAAGTGAATGAAACACCTAGGTGGAATGGAAAGAATGTTTTGTGTTGAGTGGTTACACAAGGCCCATTTCTATGGTTTAACTTGTGTATCTCACTTGTGGAATGCCACCCAGGAATAAAGAGATTTGAGATGTCAAATGTTGAGAAGCTTCAAGTGCAGCCACTCGGCATTATGGGCTCTGCCTGGATCATATAGGTTGCAATAACTTAGCCAAATGGACAGTTGGTGGTAGGGACGATAGGTTTGGAGCGCGTCCATTTTGGTCTAAGGGAAGGCTTCTGAAAGATCTTGTCTTGGTGAAACCAAGTCTTGTGGGGAAAGTGCACCACCTCTGCAGAGTGAAAAATCTAAGTACTTAGCCATGTCCCTGGCAATGGACAATTTGAGCATCAAGACATAGAAGCTATCAAGAATCTCCTCATCCCAATTTTCTAAGTTAAAACTTGTTGTTGAACAAGGGTGAAGGTTCACCAATTTCTATTGGTGGTTCTTGGGAAAGTTTTGTCAAAGAAAAACTTAGTGTTTTCAACTAATAGGTAAAACCTATTTTGAGCAAATCAAGCCTAAGCTCCACTTAGCCAAATGCATATAGATGATAGACTCCACTATACTACCATAGTATCACTTACCAATACAATTCAAATGTATTGACCCTCGGGGCTGTAACTTATTATGTTGCAGGTTTGTTTGATGTTAGTAAAGTGTGTTGATTAGGATTACAAGTCTACAACCAACATGATTTCCTGTGGCACTTTGAAGATGAAGGACCCATGCTATATGGATATTCTGCTGCAATGTAATGTGATAGCCAAATGAGCTATGTAAGATGTAATGAATTATTTTATTCCTGGTTATAAAGTTGTATTATGACCTTTGTTTCTTGATATTACATCTTAACTGTGGATGCTAGCTATTGATCCAGGGAATAGCATTGTAAACACAGGGATATCTACCTTATTAAAGGTTGGGACCTCTACAGGGATTCAGTATGGGTCTCCAGATCGCGCTTATGATTATTGATCTGAGAAGGGTCTCGATCATGTTCGCATTATTCGCGAACCATAGGGTGGCACACTTAAGAGACACCGAAATCCAATTGGAGCAAAAGTTTCATGCTGGAAAGAATAACAAGCGCAGGAATTTATTTCACTAGATACCGAAACTGGTTTTCGGGTGAAATTGCAGAAAGTGATTTTGCATGTGAAATGAAATACTAGCAAGGGGTTATATGTGAATGTTTTTCCATTAAAGTAATTGACAAAATTCTGAATAAATAATAGGAGTTTTATTTAATGAGAGTTTGCATTAAATTTGGTGGAAATTTAATGGGATTTTGAGTGGAGGGAATTGAAAGGATTTTTGTGAGTGGAGTGTCCACCCACATGAATGAGGGGAGGGCAAGGCGACAGCCCCCATGCGCCGGCCACCCCCTTGGGGTTCCCTCCCCCTCTCCTATAAAAGGCACCCCCTCCTCACTTTTCACTCACACCTCCTCGTGAAGGATCTCTCTCCCCCTCTAGAATTTATCCCCCAATGGTCTCGGACTAGTGAGATACATGTTCCCGGTGGATATTCGGCAAGAAAGAGTTCTGCTTCCACTGCATCGCAGGAGCGAGGAGGCGGAGGTTGCTCGATGTCTTGTACGTGTGTGCGATCACGGATGCGCTGCTGATTTGCGGCGCTAGGACTTCCTCTCGATCTTGAGATCGGCAAGAGATCGTCTACATCAACCACGAGTTTAATTCGTTAAGCTTTGTCAGTCTTCAAGGGTATGTTCTCTACGGATATACATCCGCCCGTTGTTTGTATCTAGTAGATAGATCTTGGTACATAGTTGTTCCCATCGTAGGAATTTTTTGTTTTCTATGCTGCGAACCCCTACACGCCGTCGCGACGGTTGGTGACGGTGTGCCTCAGGTTGTCGGGCTGGCATGCGCGCCAGCTTTGGTTGTTGATGATGTGGGTCCGCGCATCGACTGGCTGCCTGTTGGCGGCGACCGTGTTGTTCATCGGCCGCGGGTCGTTGGTGGAGAGTGCAGAAGGGAATATGCCCTAAGGGGCAATAATAAAGTGTTTATTATGTGTATTCCAAGTATATGATAGATGTTTATTTTTCATGCTATAATTGTAGTAATACGGAAACGTTAATACATGTGTGTTTAATAAACAAATAGAAAGTTCCTAGTTATACCTCTCTCATAAACTAGCTTGTTGATTAACAAGATGATCAAGGTTTCCTGATCATAGACACTGGATGTTGTTAATAACAGGATCACAACATTAATGTAATGGTGTGATGAACATTGATCCGAAGTATAGCATTACGATCAAAGTCATTGAGTTTATATTGCTATAACAATTTACGAAGTGATCCTTATCCTTAGACCATGAGATCATGTCAATCACTAACACCGGAAGAGTTTCTTGATAATATCAAACGTCACACTGTAACAGGGTGATTATAAAGATGGATTCAGAACTAATAAAGTGTTATGTTGAGGACCATGGATCGAGAGTGGAATTTTTTCATCCCGATGACGGATAGATATAATCTGGGCCCTCTCGGTGATATCACATTGGTTAGCTTGCAAGCAAGTGATTTGATCACTAGAATGTTATATCACGGGAACGAGAAAAGAGTGCATATCAGTAACGAGATCAAACTAGGTATGGAGATACCGATGATTGAATCTCGGACATGTAATATATCGCGAAACAAAGGGATTAAGATACTAGCGTAAAATGTTCCGACGATCACAAGAAAGTCATCGTTGAATGTGTGGGAGTCAGTATGGGTCTCCAGATCCCGCTTCTGATTATTGATCCGAGAGGGGTCTCGATCATGTCCGCATTATTCACGAACCGTAGGGTGACACACTTAAGAGACACCGACATCCAATTAGAGCAAAAGTTTCATGCTGAAAAGAATAACAAGCGCAGGAATTTATTTCACTAAATGCCGAAACAGGTTTTCGGGTGAAATTGCATAAAGTGGTTATGCATGTGAAATAGAATTCTAGCAAGGGGTTATATGTGAATGTTTGTCATTAAAGTAATTGACAAAATTCTGAATAAATAAAAGAGTTTTATTTAATGAGAGTTTGCATTAAATTTGGTGGAAATTTAATGGGAATTTGAGTGGGTTTTTTAGTGGAGAAAATTGAAGTGCCATTTTGTGAGTGGAGTGTCACATCCCAAAATTTTCCTAATTTTGGAATGTGAAACAAATAAATAAGATTGATTGATTGTTTGACTTTGTTGAAAATTCTCAAAGAGAAGAAACTTTTTGAATAGAAAATCCTCTCAACCTTGAATTCGGAATCTTATATTCTTTTGTTAAGACCTAAGTAGCCATATAGGAAAAAGGGCATGGATTGATTATGGATTGTAGAATTGGTGTGCAAGATTCAAAATGAAAATCATGAAGCATTCATAAGCATTTCATCCATGCAAAGTTCTCACAAGCTAAATCCAAATCCTGGTATCTAAATCCTATAGTTGATTCGCCCAAATGTTTCTAAGGGGAAATTAAATTGACTTTATAAAACCCACTATTGCTAAGACAGCGATTATTTCTAAATCATAGTCTAAAGAGATCCAATTAATACTACAAAATTTTAGAAACAAAATTGAGCTCATTTGAAGCTAGTATGAAAAAGTTATGAAATAAATACAAACACATAAAGATATAAGTAAAATGAAATATGCAAGGATTTATAAATCCACTACCCCCAAACTAGTAAAAAGATTACAAATTTGATCCTATAATGATCTATTCGATTTTAGAAAATTTTAGAAACAAGAATCATGTCATTTGGAGTTCGTATGCAAAAGATATGAGGGAAACAAGTATTAAAAAAAAATGGGCGGGTTACCAGACCAACCAGACCGGGAGCACCACGCCATGCGTCTGGTCGGTTGCTCCAAAAAGCGTGCGAAAACTGATTTTCTATACCTATCTCTACTCAAACTCTTATAACTTTTTATCTACAACTTCAAATCGACTTCCGTTTGTTTCTACTTGTTCCTTACTCCAAGGCCTATCTCTAAACCATCCTAAATCTTCATATAAACTCGTGGAGCCACGGCTGTACGAGTTTCTATTCTCGAAATCCCGAATCTACCTATTCCCGAATCTTGTTTCACTTTTTAACCCATCTAGACTTCGTCGTTTGCTTTCGGTCAAAAAACGAAAGTTGAAGATCGCGTCGAAATCTTTCAATCCCGACAAACCTCACCTCTTTTCATCCACCACAGCCGGAGAATTTCGTATCGCAATATTTCAGATCTTACGGTGTAAATCCAAGATGTACTCGCGCAAGTTTCTTCAAATCGAAATTCCTTTGGTGAGAAGGTAGGAATAATGATTCCCTACATCTTTCATGTTCTGAGTTTTTCGATTTGACCTACGGATTTGTCTCTCTAACACAGATCTATTTTTTGTCTATTCTGAGCTAAAATCGGGTCAATCTCTTCTTCTAGCCACCGGATCCTATCCAGACGGTCGAGATCCAATCAAACCGATGCGTGCCATGTCGTCATCTCGATCATCTTCCTCATCAAAGCCACGTCAACGTAAGGTCAACATCTAGTCGGTCGGCCCAACAGATGCAAAGTCAACTCCGTCGATCGGGAATATTCCGTTCGAATTTAAATTTGCATATTATAGATCTAACTTGTAAAATTTATTAGAAATTCATACCATGTCCAAAAATTACGTATAATATATCAAATTAAAGATAATTTTACGTAGAATCATCTTATCAGAATAGATCTAACTTTTACTGTACGTAGTTACTGCAGTAATTTAATTAGTTTTAATAATCTTTTAGGTTAATAAATTCATAAGATATTATCTGTAACTCCGAAAAATATGAATAATATATCAATTTGAAGGTACTGTAATTTACTTTAATAATATCTGGTTGGATCTAGCCTTTGCAGATTATTTAACCCGTAGAAATTTAATTAGTTTTAATGCCTTTATAAATCATTAAATTCATAGTAAGTTAATTGCTTGTCACAAAAATACAAATGATATACCGATGGAAAGCTGGTTCCATGTAGATCATCAATCTGCAATTAGTTTAGCATTTTACTGTAAGGTTTTGACGTGAAGATTTAAATAGTTTAATGGCTTATTTAGAGTAATAAATTCATAAGAAAATAAATACTATTCAGAAAATTACAAATAATATGTCCCTGAAATCACAATTCCGTGGAGATTACAGATATAATTTTTGTTTGATTTTTAGGAAATAGAAACTGTATGAATAATTTAAAACCCATTAAACACTATTTAAATCATATAAAAAGATCTATAACTTCGATTAGGTTGAATCCAACGCCTACTGGTTCGTATTAACGTCCTCTATCCAGTAAACCCAAGAAACAGATTTAATTCTACAGTTAGAACAGGCGTTACAACAGAACTATCAAAACCCTTATATTGGCAAGTAATTATTAATAACAAGTACCCTATTGCATTAAATGAACTCATACATGCATCATATGATATATTAATATTCATAAAACTAATTATACCCATTGTGTAATGTTGAATCATCATGCATGTTTTCGATCATCCTTGTTGTGTTTGCTATGTTTGCAATTGTTTTTATTGGAACTACCTTGTCCTCGTATTAGATTGTTAGGAGTGATTCTTTGTGGGAAATATAATCAACACCCATATTATCAACATAAGGCAAGTTACACCACTTGTTCATAACTTTGTCCCAGTTTTGATTCTATGCATGTGATCTTCAAAATTCCGTAGTATGCATGTGTAGGATGATCTAGTAGAATTTTTCCTTAGTATTATTTTGCAAGTGCGATGATTTTGTAGTATGCCATGAGTAGCTCTATACTTAGGATTTCCATCCTAATAGGTTACCCCTGTTTTTACTAAGTATTGCTTGCTATGCTATGTATACAAAGTACCGTTGGGGGGTTCGAAAGACAAAGAATTTTTCTAAGTATAAAGGCTCTCTAGAGCAAACTTTCTTCTCAAATCCACTTCAAAATAAAACTAAGTTTTCTTCTGGGCGGAATGGTTGTCGGGTCAACGAGTGTGATTTTGGTGGAGGACGGCCGCTCAGGAATCAAAGAAGTCTGCCATGTTTCAGAATTCAAAAGCTTCCAGTGCAACCACAATACATTATGGGCTCTGTCTTGGCCTAGTACTTAGTGGGAAACCTCACCTGGGTACCAACATTTGGAGGTTCTTAGCACGGTTGGATCCGGAAGGTAGAGGGGCTACTAAGGGAAAGCCTCGCCATGGTCTTGTCTGTAAAAGGGCTTGATCGTGGATTGTGGGTAAAGTGCACAAACTCTCGAGAGTACTGCAATCTGATCGATCAGCCGTGTTCACGGTAATAGAACAACAATGAGCGTCTGAAGGATGGAGCCTTTGAAGGATCTTCCTCTCTCTTTTCTAAAACAAAGTTTTGAAACCCCATGGCGTGCGTAATATCGCTAATGGGTGGGAATTTGGGAACTTGGTGTGTAATATCCAAGTGACGCTTGGTGCGTAATATCCAAGTGTTTGGTTGTTTGGACGCTTGGTGCGTAATATCCTTGTGTGCCACTCGACCTTATTTTATCTAAGAAAATGTTTACAAAGTAGGACAATCCTCTCTTCATCTCTCTACTTAAGAAAACTAGCTTTGAGCAAATGAACTCTATAGCCTATACCAGCCTTGCATGTAGAGATAGTCTTTTCTCTCCTTGGTGTAATTTGCCAATACATTCAAAGTATTGACCCAACTTGTTGGATGCACGTTTCATGTGCAGAATTTCGGAGATCGTTGAAAGATGCGCTAGGATCGCGGGTCTTCACTCAACCTGCCTGTGGCATTGATGGGACTCCAAGTTGTATTTATATCACTTCTGTTGTAATAATGTAAACTCTGGATTACTCGAATCATGTAATAAAGACTTGTGTTTTACATGATATTTCATCGACTGTGAGTGCTAGCTATTGATCCAGGGACTAGCATGTTATTCACATCCTACTTGATCCGAGGTCACTACAGATGGTATCAGAGCATAAGTTGACTGTAGATCGTGACCCTAGACATGGAAAAACCTTAGGACAAATATTTTCTAAGTTATTTCAGAAAACTCTCATACTTCTCATCATCTACCTTGGGGTTTTAAAAATTTCTTAAGTCTCTTCTTTTCAACATTAGAAAATGACCACTACACACTTCAAGAAGAAACTTTTCTCAAGATTACCTTTTCAAAGAAGATCATCTCAATGTTTCGATTAAGTTGGTACTTGAAGACCTCCATGAAAGATGTTCCAAGACTGAAGCTACGCGATTAAAGACTTCAAAGGCCTTAAGTCAATGTTATTAACTAAAGAACTCGAAAGATTGAAGATTATGAAGAACATGAAGACTATCAAGAGCACGAATACTTTTGGAGACTCGAAGCCTCGAAGATTCCAAGTGACCTATTAGGAACCAAACCCGAATAAGATTTCGCTAAATATCGATACGACAAATTGTTTGCTATCTTGTATGGTTTATTACCATAGCTAATGAAAACCTAATTTCTAAACAAGATTTCTTGTATGGGTTATTCTTCTTCTTTCCATACTCCATTCGTTCCTACTCTAAACCTTGGTCAACTCGACGGATGGACCATATCAATAAGGAGGACAAGGAACTCAACTCCACCAAGCGTAAGAGCCACGCCGATGCAAAGAAGTGGATGCTCCAGGTTGAAGAAAGAATGAAGGACGCCAACATTGAAGTCAACAGAATGCTTCATTATGCCACCCAATTCCTAAAGGACGGCGGTCCAACCTGGTGGGTAATGCAACACACCATTGATGATCATCAAGGGGTGATATCTTAGGAAGAATTTAAAGTGGTTCTACTTCAATCTCGTCTCGTATACCAAAAATCCAAGAAGTTGAAGTCCCGAAACGGTTAGCTTGCACGATCTGTGGAGAAATAGGGCATATCACCAAGGAGCATCATGATCAACGCCCCTAATGTGAAGGAAGGCACCCATCAGAAGAATGTCCCACCTCTCAAGTTACATTCTTCCTATGCGAAGGGACCAATCACAACCCCGCTCAATGCACCTCTACCCGGTGGTACATCAACTGAATCAACAATTCAGAGACGGAATGCGCCAAGACCTCATGAAGCTCCGCGAGGACACGTCAAATACAAGGAATGGATTCAAGACTCTAGACACTTCACCCAAAGTCATCACTTTGCAATACTCGACATATGAAAGGAATGCCCATTTTCCCCAAACTGGCCCAAGGAAACGATCAAGGCTTCCAAATGTTGAGGTAGAGCATGAAGAACCACAAGACGGGATGTCCTTGCCAAAAAGGAGGAAGGATCTAAGCAAAAGTCCTATGATTCCAGTGTCACAATCCTGGGCATTATGCTGATAATTGTCCAAAACATGTGAATGTAGCTGGAAAGGATAAAAACGACGATGGTAATAGCAATATAAGTCCTCTATTAGGAGAACTATCATATTTTATACTTATTAGATGTTCTTATACTTCTTGTCTATCTTTCCTATAACCTCTTCTTGTTCAAATTGTAGTTGTCCATTCTTATGATACCTATATGAGAGTTAGCTAAGTAAAAGAACAAATAGTATGACATAAATAAACATCTCATCAAGTTTGGTTAGGTATGGACCACCATATTTTATCTCTTTAGGAGATCATCGCTATCGTGTTAGCATATTGTTTTTACCAACTTATGTGGTATGACAATATAGATTGCTTGCTGGTTTGTACTGAATCATATCGTGTGATGCCTTGTTTAGGATCTGTTGTTTTGAAACTCTAAAGTTCTTTGGAACTTTCGTGGTTTTAAAATTAGTTTAATGGTGTGAATTGATTGAAATTGTGATTTTACTGCGAGCTTTTCACGACTGTTGTTATCTGTGATTTTTCATATTTTATTGGTAATTCAGAAAAATCTAAAACAATAGGGTCTGGAGTATAATTACCTATAGTACATGAACAAAATTGTCTAGAATTCTGACGAGTTTAGGTCGGTTAGAAAAAATTCGTGAAGTCTGCATTGTCTTTGATAGATTTTGTTTATCGCTTATATGTTGCTCTATTTTACTCTAGTATTGTTCCCAATGCTTTCAAACTATTTTGCGGTTATATACTACTAAGTTTATACACATGTAATGTTATTATATAGGTGCTTGCTTGTGTGTTGATTTCTTATGATTGTTTCCTTATTTGTGACATTGATTGCTTCATATAGTTATGGGTAGGATTATTTTCTTAGTCGTTTCTTTCCTATAGAATCTATCCTTTCCTATCTTGAACCCTTGGAGATATAATGATGTGTTAAGTGGAATGCTTTACAACACAATGCATTTAGTAAGGGAATGCTCCACCTAATAGAAAAAAGATGTGGAAGTATGAAGTGTTGCACATGATGTTATGTAGTAGATTACCCACCCTGAAAGTTGAAGTATCGATAGCTTAGTTTTAGTAGTATCTTTGTTGATTGAATACATGGGAGTATACATAGAACATTAGTTCGTGCCCATGGAAACATTCTTCAAGGCAAGTAAGTGTTAGAAAAACGTGATTCACCTATCCTCATACATGGTAATTAATTGGGTGCAGGATGGATTGATCACCATTCCTACTACTCTTATTATTTGCTCTTGTACTGTTGGCTTTGCGAATCTTGAGTGCCTTTTTCAACCTTAGTAGAGAGTCGACGTTGATCCTAAACCCTAGAATGGTATATTGTTACACCCTTCTAAAAGCATCCATTGCTAAGCATAGGATGTACGGTAAGGATGAATCCCAACCGTGAATTATGGGCACCGTGAAGTAAACGCTCCCTATTTACCCACCATGAGAGTTTTGCTAGTTTAAGAAGTGCTTTCTCGGAAACTATCAATCATGATGTTTAGAATGTGCTAGAGACATTGTGCCAATAAAAGTCTAAAGGAGAACCAATCTGAGCTAAGTGAATCCTCGAGAAGTGACCTTGTCAATTTTCTTTTAAGGGTGGTAGCATCCTAAAGGATCCCGAACCTTACTTTCTTTCTAGCCTTCCCAAATCTCGGGACGAGATTTCTTTTAAGGGTGGTAGTCTGTCACATCCCAAAATTTTCCTAATTTTGGAATGTGAAACAAATAAATAAGATTGATTGATTGTTTGACTTTGTTGAAAATTCTCAAAGAGAAGAAACTTTTTGAATAGAAAATCCTCTCAACCTTGAATTCGGAATCTTATATTCTTTTGTTAAGACCTAAGTAGCCATATAGGCAAAAGGGCATGGATTGATTATGGATTGTAGAATTGGTGTGCAAGATTCAAAATGAAAATCATGAAGCATTCATAAGCATTTCATCCATGCAAAGTTCTCACAAGCTAAATCCAAATCCTGGTATCTAAATCCTATAGTTGATTCGCCCAAATGTTTCTAAGGGGAAATTAAATTGACTTTATAAAACCCACTATTGCTAAGACAGCGATTATTGCTAAATCATAGTCTAAAGAGATCCAATTAATACTACAAAATTTTAGAAACAAAATTGAGCTCATTTGAAGCTAGTATGAAAAAGTTATGAAATAAATACAAACACATAAAGATATAAGTAAAATAAAATATGCAAGGATTTATAAATCCACTACCCCCAAACTAGTAAAAAGATTACAAATTTGATCCTATAATGATCTACTTGATTTTAGAAAATTTTAGAAACAAGAATCATGTCATTTGGAGTTCGTATGCAAAAGATATGAGGGAAACAAGTATTAAAAAAAAAAGCAGGCGGGCCCACCGCATCAGCCAATGACCGGGAGCACCACGCGCGCACGTACAGGTCGGTTGCTCCAAAAAGCGTGCGAAAACTGATTTTCTATACCTATCTCTACTCAAACTATTATAACTTTTTATCTACAACTCCAAATCGACTTCCGTTTGTTTCTACTTGTTCCTTACTCCAAGGCCTATCTCTAAACCATCCTAAATCTCCATATAAACTCGTGGAAATCCCGAATCTACCTATTCCCGAATCTTGTTTCGCTTTTTAACCCATCTAGACTTCGTCGTTTGCTTTCGGTCAAAAAACGAAAGTTGAAGATCGCGTCGAAATCTTTCAATCCCGACAAACCTCACCTCTTTTCATCCACCACAGCCGGAGAATTTCGTATCGCAATATTTCAGATCTTACGGTGTAAATCCAAGATGTACTCGCGCTCGTTTCTTCAAATCCAAATTCCTTTGGTGAGAAGGTAGGAATAATGATTACCTACAACTTTTATGTTCTGAGTTTTTCGATTTGACCTACGGATTTGTCTCTCTAACACAGATCTATTTTTTGTCTATTCTGAGCCAAAATCGGGTCAATCTCTTCTTCTAGCCACCGGATCATATCCAGACGGTCGAGATCCAATCAAACCAATGCGTGCCATGTCGTCATCCCGGTCATCTTCCTCATCAATGCCACGTCAACGTAAGGTCAACATCTAGTCTCAGTCAGCATGCAAAGTCAACTGTCGATCGGTCAATGAATATTCCCTGGAATATTCCGTTCGAATTTAAATTTGCATATTATAGATCTAACTTGTAAAATTCATTAGAAATTCATACCATGTCCAAAAATTACGTATAATATATCAAATTAAAGATAATTTTACGTAGAATCATCTTATCAGAATAGATCTAACTTTTACTGTACGTAGTTACTGCAGTAATTTAATTAGTTTTAATAATCTTTTAGGTTAATAAATTCATAAGATATTATCTGTAACTCCGAAAAATATGAATAATATATCAATTTGAAGGTACTGTAATTTACTTTAATAATATCTGGTTGGATCTAGCCTTTGCAGATTATTTAAACCGTAGAAATTTAATTAGTTTTAATGCCTTTATAAATCATTAAATTCATAGTAAGTTAATTGCTTGTCACAAAAATACAAATGATATACCGATGGAAAGCTGGTTCCATGTAGATCATCAATCTGCAATTAGTTTAGCATTTTACTGTAAGGTTTTGACGTGAAGATTTAAATAGTTTAATGGCTTATTTAGAGTAATAAATTCATAAGAAAATAAATACTATTCAGAAAATTACAAATAATATGTCCCTGAAATCACAATTCCGTGGAGAATACAGATATAATTTTTGTTTGATTTTTAGGAAATAGAAACTGTATGAATCATTTAAAACCCATTAAACACTATTTAAATCATATAAAAAGATCTATAACTTCGATTAGGTTGAATCCAACGCCTACTGGTTCGTATTAACGTCCTCTATCCAGTAAACCCAAGAAACAGATTTAATTCTACAGTTAGAACAGGCGTTACAACAGAACTATCAAAACCCTTATATTGGCAAGTAATTATTAATAACAAGTACCCTATTGCATTAAATGAACTCATACATGCATCATATGATATATTAATATTCATAAAACTAATTATACCCATTGTGTAATGTTGAATCATCATGCATGTTTTCGATCATCCTTGTTGTGTTTGCTATGTTTGCAATTGTTTTGATTGGAACTACCTTGTCCTCGTATTAGATTGTTCGGAGTGCGATTCTTGAGGAAATATAATCAACACCCATATTATCAACATAAGGCAAGTTACACCACTTGTTCATAACTTTGTCCCAGTTTTGATTCTATGCATGTGATCTTCAAAATTCCGTAGTATGCATGTGTAGGATGATCTAGTAGAATTTTTCCTTAGTATTATTTTGCAAGTGCGATGATTTTGTAGTATGCCATGAGTAGCTCTATACTTAGGATTTCCATCCTAATAGGTTACCCCTGTTTTTACTAAGTATTGCTTGCTATGCTATGTATACAAAGTACCGTTGGGGGGTTCGAAAGACAAAGAATTTTTCTAAGTATAAAGGCTCTCTAGAGCAAACTTTCTTCTCAAATCCACTTCAAAATAAAACTAAGTTTTCTTCTGGGCGGAATGGTTGTCGGGTCAACGAGTGTGATTTTGGTGGAGGACGGCCCAGAATCAAAGAAGTGCCATGTTTTGAATTCGAAGCTTCGGTGCAACCACAATACATTATGGGCTCTGTCTTGGCCTAGTACTTAGTGGGAAACCTCACCTGGGTACCAACATTTGGAGGTTCTTGGCACGGTTGGATCCGGAAGGTAGAGGGGCTACTAAGGGAAAGCCTCGCCATGGTCTTGTTTGTAAAAGGGCTTGATCGTGGATTGTGGGTAAAGTGCACAAACTTTCGAGAGTATTGCAATCTGATCGATCAGCCGTGTTCACGGTAATAGAACAACAATGAGCGTCTGAAGGATGGAGCCTCTGAAGGATCTTCCTCTCTCTTTTCTAAAACAAAGTTTTGAAACCCCATGGCGTGCGTAATATCGCTAATGGGTGGGAATTTGGGAACTTGGTGTGTAATATCCAAGTGACGCTTGGTGCGTAATATCCAAGTGTTTGGTTGTTTGGACGCTTGGTGCGTAATATCCTTGTGTGCCACTCGACCTTATTTTATCTAAGCAAATGTTTACAAAGTAGGACAATCCTCTCTTCTTCTCTCTACTTAAGAAAACTAGCTTTGAGCAAATGAACTCTACAGCCTATACCAGCCTTGCATGTAGAGATAGTCTTTTCTCTCCTTGGTGTAATTTGCCAATACATGTGCATGTTTCATGTGCAGAATTTCGGAGATCGTTGAAAGGTGCGCTAGGATCGCGGGTCTTCACTCAACCTGCCTGTGGCATTGATGGGACTCCAAGTTGTATTTATATAAACATTGTAATAATGTAAACTCTGGATTACTCGAATCATGTAATAAAGACTTGTGTTTTACATGATATTTCATCGACTGTGAGTGCTAGCTATTGATCCAGGGACTAGCATGTTATTCACATCCTACTTGATCCGAGGTCACTACATGGAGTGTCCACCCACATGAATGAGGGAGAGGTGGGGGAACCCTCCATGGCCGGCGGCCATGACCGCTTGGGCTGCCCCCCTCCCCTATATAAGGAGCCCCTCCTCTCACTTCTCACTCACACCTCCTCGTGAAGGATCTCTCTCCCCCTATAGAATTTATCCCCCATGGTCTCGGACTAGCGAGATACATGTTCCTGGTGGCTATTCGGCAAGAAAGAGTTGTGCTTCCGCCGCATCGCTAGATCAAGGAGGTGGAGGTTGCTCGGTGCCTCGAACGTGTGTGTGAGCACAGATGTGTTGCTGATTTGCAGCGCTAGGACTTCCTCTCGATCTTGAGATCGGTAAGAGATCGTCTACATCAACCACGAGTCAAACTCGTTAAACTTTGTCGGTCTTCAAGGGTATGTTATCTATTGATATACATCTGCCCGTTGTTTGTATCTAGTATATAGATCTTGGTAAATATTTCACATCGTAGGAAAAAAATCTATGTTGCGAACCCTACAGTGGTATCAGAGCCGGATCTATGCGTAGATGCTTTACACGGGTAGTACACATATGAGTATGTGGGGGTGATGATCATGTTGTTGCTCCTTAGTTTTAATTTTGGATACTTGTGACATAGTGGGATGAAGCGGCCCGGACAAACTTTACATGTCCTCGCACATGAGACCTGTTCCACGCTTGACATGCAACTAGTTTGCATAAGTGGCTAGCGGGTGTCTGTCTCTCCTACTATAGTCAATATCTATTTTGCAACGAGTTGTCAACAATTTGGTTATCCTCGTTGTGGTTCATGTTCGTAGGTATGAACGGTTCTATCTCGAAAGTCCTAAGCCACGTAAAATTTGCAATGGATAAATTAGAGGCGTCTAGTTTAGATTGTTGCTGGGCTAGTGTTATGATATGCTGATTTTGTAAGTAGAACTATGAGATGATACTCTTACAACACACATAAAGTGTAATCTCCATAGACCATGGACTTACACATATAGGTATGATAGTGATCATACCACGATGCACATGATAGAGATCATATGCGGGAACCATATCATTCCACTAATAAACATGTGATGTTTGATAGCATCTTATATTGCTTGTTTAGCGCTTTGTTAGCATAATAAGATGATCCCTAATTTAAATATCTAGATAAGAATGTGTTCTTCCTTTAGTATGCACCGATTATGTTCTCGTCGCTCCAAGACATCACGTGATGATCGGGTGCTCTTGGATCCACTACCATATTTCGGGTGTAAGACAGTTACACACCCGAATACTAAGGTTCCTACTTTGCGAGCCTAGCATGTACAGACATGGCCTCGGAACATGGACCGAAAGGTTAAGCATGAGTCATATAGTTGATATGATGCCCATTTGATGCTCGCCTTTGAAGCTACACCGACTCACGTGATGATCGGACTTGGTGTAGTGGATTTGGTTAATGTAATCACCAAAAAGGCACGATGGATGTCGTTTTTGAGTGGGAGTTCATTCGTAATATGGGTTAGTTGAACTCAATCTATCATAAAATTAGTCTAAACTTTACAAATTTTGTTGTAGATGGCACCACCTGCTTTTAATTTCAATGTGTTCATGGAGAAAGAGAAACTTGCAACGAACGGTAGCAACTTTACCGAATGGGCCATGAATTTGAGGATTCTCCTCTCTGCTACACAAAAGAAATATGTGCTAGAAGCGCCCCTAGGCCCCCCCACCCTTTGAGGATGCCCCTGACGAGGAGAAGAATGTCTATCAGACTCGTCAGGAGGACCACAACTTAGTTCATTGCGACATATTGTATGGGCTAGAGCCGGAACTTCGAAAGCGATTCGAAAACGGCAATGCATTTGATACAATGGGTGAGTTGAAAATGATTTTCGACACACATGCTATTGTAGAGAGCTACAATGCTTCAGAAAAGTTCTTTAGCTGCATGATGGAAGAGAACATCTCCGTTAGTGAGCATGTACTCAAGATGTCGGGTTACGCCGATAAGCTTGTGTCCTTGGGAATAACGATTCCCATTGACTTAGGCATACATCATGTTCTGTAGTCTCTGTCACCTAGCTATAAGAGCTTTGTGATGAACTATAATATGCAAGGCATGAAGAAGTCTCTCCCCGAGCTTATGTCAATGCTTAAAACTGCAGAAGTGGAGATCAAAAAGGAACATCAAGTGTTGATGATCAATAGGAACACTGGTTTCAAGAAAGACAAGAAGGGAAAACGGAAGGGGAGTAAGGGCGGCAAACCGGTTGCCGTGCCTGAAAAGAAACCCCGAGTTGGACCTATGTCTGATACCGAGTGTTACTATTGTAAGGGGACTGGCCACTAGAAGCGCAACTGCCCCAATTATTTGGAAGACAAGAAGGCCGGCAAGGCAAACAAAGGTATATATGATATACATGTTATTGATGTGTACTTTACTAGTGCTCGCAGTAGCACCTGGGTATTTGATACCGGTTCAGTTGCTAATATTTGTCACTCGAATCAGGGGCTACGGAACAAGCGACCACTAGCAAGGGGTGAGGTCAAGATGCGTGTCGGCAATGGATCAAGCGTTGATGTGATCGCCGTTGGAACGCTACCTCTCCATTTGCCGTCGGGATTAGTTATAAACTTGAATAATTGTTATCTGTTGCCTGCACTGAGCATGAACATTGTATCTGGATCGTGTTTGATGCGAAGTGGTTATTCATTTAAATCCGAGAACAATGGTTGTTCTATTTATATGAATGAAATCTTTTATGTTCATGCATCCATGATGAATGGTTTATTTCTATAAGATCTCGATGATAATGTTACACATATTCATAATGTTGATGCTAAAAGGATTAAACTTAATGATGATATATCCGCATATATGTGGCACTGCCGTCTAGGTCATATTGGCATTAAACGCATGAAGAAGCTCCATTCGGATGGACTTTTGGAATCACTTGATTTTGAATCATTTGATACATGTGAGCCATGCCTTATGGGCAAGATGACTAGAACGCCGTTTTCCGGTTCAATGGAACGGGCGACAGATTTATTGGAAATCATACATTCTGATGTATGTGGTCTAATGAGTGTGTCAGCGCGAGGTGGATATCGTTATTTTGTTACTTTCACGGATGATTTGAGTAGATACAGTTATATCTACTTGATGAAACACAAGTCTGAAACCTTTGAAAAGTTCAAGGAATTTTAGAATGAAGTTGAAAATCATCGTAATAGAAAGATCATATTTCTACGGTCCGACCGTGGAGGTGAGTATCAAAGTTACGAGTTTAGCACTCACATGAAAGAGTGTGGAATTGTTTCACAACTCACACCTGCCGGAACACCACAGAGAAATGGTGTGTTGGAACATCGTAATCGTACTTTATTGGATATGGTTCGATCTATGATGTCTCTGACGGACTTGCCGTTGTCATTTTGGGGTTATGCACTAGAAACTGCTACACTCACTTTAAATCGGGCACCATCTAAATCCGTTGAAAAGACATCGTATGAATTATGGTTTGGAAACAAACCTAAGCTGTCATTTCTTAAAGTTTGGGGATGCGATGTTTATGTGAAGAAACTTCAACCGGATAAACTCGAACCCAAAGCGGAAAAATGCGTCTTCATAGGATACCCAAAGGAAACTATTGGGTATTCCTTCTATCACAGATCTGAGGGCAAAGTTTTTGTTGCCAAGAATGGATCCTTTCTAGCGAAAGAGTTTCTCGCGAATGGAGTGAGTAGTCAGAAGGTAGAACTCGAAGAGGTTATTGAACAAAGTCCCCTATGCTTCAGCCATAGGCTCTATAATGTACTCCATGCTATGTTCAAGACCAGATGTGGCACATGCTATTAATTTGACTAGTAGGTACCAATCGGATCCAGGTTCAGAACACTGGATAGCGGTAAAGAATATCCTTAAGTACTTACGAAGAACTAAGGATATGTTTCTTGTATACGGAGGTGAATAAGAGCTCGTCGCTAGGTGTTATATCAATGCAAGCTTTGACACCGATCCGGATGACTCTAAGTCTCAATCCGGATACGTATTTCTCATGAATGGCGGAGCGGTTAGTTGGAGGTGTTCCAAACAACCCGTGGTGGCGGGATCAACAACGGAGGCCGAATATGTTGCTGCTTCGGAAGCGTCTCAGGAAGCGGTTTGGATGAAGGAGTTCATATCCGAACTAGGTGTGGTTGCAAACGCGTTGGACCCAATGGTGATATCTTGTGACAACAATGGTGCCATTTCCAATGCCAAAGAGCCAAGGTCTCACAAGCATTCCAAGCATATTAAGCGCCGGTTTCACTCCATCCGCGAGCATGTCAAGGATGGAGATATAAAGATTTGTAAAGTACACACGGATCTCAATGTAGCAGATCCATTGACTAAAACTCTCCCTAGAGCAAAACATGATCAACACCAGAACTCAATGGGTGTTAGATTTATCACTATGTAACTAGATTATTGTCTCTAGTGCAAGTGGGAGACTGAAGGGAATATGCCCTGAGAGGCAATAATAAAGTGTTTATTATGTGTATTCCAAGTATATGATAGATGTTTATTTTGCATGCTATAATTGTATTAATATGGAAAAATTAATACATGTGTGTTTAATAAACAAACAGAAAGTTCCTAGTTATGCCTCTCTCATAAACTAGCTCGTTGATTAACAAGATGATCAAGGTTTCCTGATTATAGACATTGGATGTTGTTAATAATGGGAGCACAACATTAGTGTAATGGTGTGATGAACAGTCATCCGAAGTATAGTATTACGATCAAAGTCATTGAGTTTATATTGCTATAACAACATACGAAGTGATCCTTATCCTTAGACCATGAGATCATGTCAATCACTAACACCGGAAGATTTTCTTGATAACATCAAACGTCACACCATAACAGGGTGATTATAAAGATGGATTTAGAACTAATAAAGTGTTATGTTGAGGCCCATGGATCGAGAGTGGAATTTGTTCATCCCGATGACGGATAGATATACTCTGGGCCCTCTCGGTGATATCACATTGGTTAGCTTGCAAGCAAGTGATTTGATCACTAGAATGTTATATCACGGGAACAAGAAAAGAGTGCATATCAGTAACGAGATCAAACTAGGTATGGAAATACCGATGATCGAATCTCGGACATGTAATATATTGCGAAACAAATGGATTAAGATACTAGCATAAAAGGTTCCGACGATCACAAGAAAGTCATTGTTGAATGTGTGGGAGTCAGTATGGGTCTCCAGATCTCACTTCTGATTATTGATCCGAGAGGGGGTCTCTATCATGTCCGAATTATTCACGAACCATAGGGTGACACACTTAAGAGACACCGACATCCAATTGGAGCAAAAGTTTCATGGTGAAAAGAATAACAAGCGCAGGAACTTATTTCACTAGATACCGAAACAGGTTTTCGGGTGAAATTGCATAAAGTGGTTATGCATGTGAAATAGAATTCTAGCAAGGGGTTATATGTGAATGTTTGTCATTAAAGTAATTGACAAAATTCCGAATAAATAAAAGAGTTTTATTTAATGAGAGTTTGCATTAAGTTTGGTGGAAATTTAATGGGAATTTGAGTGGGTTTTTGAGTGGAGAAAATTGAAGGGCCATTTTGTGAGTGGAGTGTCCACCCACATGAATGAGGGAGAGGTGGGGGCACCCTCCATGGCCGGCGGCCATGCCCCCTTGGGCTGCCCCCCCCCTCCCCTATGTAAGGAGCCCTTCCTCTCACTTCTCACTCACACCTCCTCGTGAAGGTTCTATCTCCCCCTGTAGAATTTATCCCCCATGGTCTCAGACTAGCGAGATACATGTTCTTGGTGGCTATTCGGCAAGAAAGAGTTGTGCTTTTGCTACATCGCTGGAGCGAGGAGGCGGAGGTTGCTCGGTGCCTCGAATGTGTGTGCGAGCACGGATGCGCTGCTGATTTGCGGCGCTAGGACTTCCTCTCGATCTTGAGATCAGCAAGAGATCGTCTACATCAACCACGAGTCGAACTCGTTAAACTTTTTCGGTCTTCAAGGGTATGTTCTCTATGGATATACATCTGCCTGTTGTTTGTATCTAGTAGATAGATCTTGGTACATAGTTCACATCGTAGGAAATTTTTTGTTTTCTATGCTGCGAACCCTACAAGTGCCGCGTGCGCGGCCCGTGGTTGGAGCTGCAGGTGCTCAGGTGGTGGGCAGTTGAGAGTGTTCGCCATCGATGGGTGACCGCTCGTGGCCTCACTGCTTCCTGAAGAGCGGGAGTACATATGCCCCCGTGAGTCGGCTCCTGCGACTTGCTGCTCGACGGCCTTGGCGAGTAGGGCCTTGGCGTATTAGATCTACAGCGCGCCTTCCCCCGTCACGTTGAGGTTGGCGACCATGGCTCAACCCGCGATGACATTGTCCATCAGGGTGGAGTACAACGGGAGACCGTTTGTGTCCCTCTCTCGCGGGGAGATGATGATCCTCGGCTGGTCTAGAGGGGGCGTGCGATCGGGCGATGGTGGGGGAGCGCCGTTTGCTGTTACGCCTGGTGGTGGCCGGGCACTTCCTCCTGGTGGCACGTTCTCGCAGATCACGCGATCGACCGCGCGGGCCGGGTCATTCTCGTTGTCAAAGTTCAGGGTGTGGCCCTGAACGGTGGGGTTCAGGCGTTAACCTGATGAAGTGCTAGTGATAGAGAGACGGCTCCTGCGCCGTCGCCTGCTCGAGGCGAAACTTTTCGCGCTCGGCTTGTTCCTTGCGAACCGCCTCCTCTAGGCGCAGGCGGAGTTCCTCGACTTCCCCCGCCGTCGCGGTTGGCGGGATCAGCATGGAGAAGGGGTCTGGCGGGGCACTCGCGCCGCCCGCCATGTAGGCCGCGACGAAGCGATCGGACCCGGCGTAGAGGTTGCCGGAGTTCTTAGACCCAGAATCAGAGTCAAAGATCTTGAGGATAGATGGGTCCTCGAAATCCCCAATGTTGGAGACTTGGGTGATGGAGTCGGCTGGCAATGCGGCGGTGATGGATCCGACGAATGAGGATGGGGTCGCCGAGTCGGAGTCGTCGTTGAGGGCCGTGTCATCCGCGGTTGCGCTGGTCTCGGCCATGTTGCTGGTGGCTGAGTCGTACTCGGAGGCGAGGCGATGGATGGTGCGTACCTGACTCTCGGAGAGCCGATCACCCGGTGGCGACTCGCGGATGCGCGCCGAGTCCTCCGAGACGATGACGTCGGTGAAGCCGATGAAGAGGCTGATCGTGACGACCAGCATGATCACATTGTGCGTGACCGGGAGCGACGCCGAGATGTAGCTGCTTGGCAAGATCTGGAGGATCTCACCGATGGCGATCATGCAGCCGGTGGCAATCGTCTAGTTGATTGGCAAGTAGGGTCTCGTCGCAGAACACATGCCTGACTGGCCAGGCCCCACGGTGGGCGCCACTGTCGTGGGAATGGCCACGGCAGATGCTGCGATTAGCAACGAGTAGTAGAACAAGGGGCAAGGACGTCCAGACATCTGCGGTGCGAGATGAGGGCAAAGACACAGAGATTTACCCATGTTTGTCCCCCTGGAGGGTAAAGACCTACTCCTGCTAGATTGTATTGATGAGAGAGTACAATGGGCAAGCTCGGCGGCTAGGCAGCTAGTCGAAGGGGTGTATGATGGAACGTAAGTTCTATGCATGCCCTAGGGAGGTTTATATAGAGTCACCTCGCTAGGGTTTACAGATCTACAACCGAGTTGGATAAGGACTCGGAGGGTTTTGACCTAATCCGACTGGGCCTAACTATGCTTCTGGGCCTTCAGCTTCCAGTCGCCTGGTTCCTTCTTGGGTCGCAATCCAGTCGCCGTCCTACAGGCCCACTCGTTGGTAGTATGAACCAGTAGGAAACGTCCTGCTGGGTACACCCCACTCGGCATATCCCCATCATAAACCGTATCCCCATGCGGTCCTGAGCTGCAGCGGCAGCCTGAGAAGAACTCACAGCGGCACGAGCATGAGTTTGGCTCCTTGTGTTCATCATCTAAAATAATAAGAAAGGAAAAAAATAAAATTTTTTATCCAATAGTAATAAGCATAAAGTATTCCTCATCATAGCACACTAAAGAATCTCCTCAAAATAATAATCTAGGCAAGAGAAACATGGCAATTAGTTCATAGTAGGTCTCGCCCTAGATTGATAATGACAATAGATCGAAGATGAATTTTCAAAAATTACTTAGAGGATCGGAGGAAAAACATACCGTAGATCACTTGTGTGAGAGGAAATCAAACGAAATTGAGTAGATATAAAGATCTCTAGAGGTGTTGAGAGAGTTTGGAGGTAGAAGAGAGAAAAAAAGGATTGAAGTTTTGGTGCTAGGGGTACCTTCCCGTGGATTTTTTGTCAAGAACAATATGGCCAGAACATTTGTTCCCGCCATATATTTGGTCTGACAGAATTTTTTTGGGTTGCTTAGGATTTCCTCATGGCGGCGCAAACCATACGGACAAACTATACGACCAGGATTTTTGTTCCCGCCGTATAGTTGGTCATTAAAGTTAATGTACCCTGGAAAAGAAATTTACAAAGGCATCGATGACTATACGACCGTAACTATATGGCCGGAATTTTTATTCCCGCCGTATAGTTGGTCGTTAAACCTTCTGTATCCTCTGAAAGAAATTCGAGGAAGGCATCGATAACTATATGACCGCAACTATATGACCAGAATTTTTATTCCCGCTGTATAGTTAGTCGTTAAACCTTCTAGAGTCACCAAAATTTACCTGTTTCTTCAAAAATTCTTTTTTAACCAGAAACTTAGCTAAACACCATATTTTGACAGAAAAATGACAGACTAAATTGTCGACCAACATTAGCATGTATAAAACAGGATTTTAGTACCACTGAACTTCTCCTCCCCAACTGGAGTTTTCTAGCACTCTTTATTAAACATGGAACTTAAACTAAAACTTAAAAACTTTACTCAGACCTTTATTTCACATGGGTTGCCTCCCATGAAACACGCTTTTATGGTCAATAGCTTGACCATGATGTTTCTCACTTAGGCCAGATGAGTGGAACACCCACACCAAAATAGTTGGCCTTCAAAGTGATGGCCTCCTTCTCATCATGCTTAGCTTTCTTCTTCCTGGGAAATGAATAGCAAAAGGATCCCGCGAAGGCAATTGAAGCCTCATGTTCCCTTCATGTAGATTAATCAAAGTCTTAATAGTTCTTAAGAACGGACGGCCTAATATGATAGGAGCAGTAGCATATTCAGGCATGTCAACAATAACGAAATCAATAAGAGCAGGACAACCTTTAATGTATACTAAGGTATTCTCCTTAATTGCTACAGCTCGTTTATAGGTAGAATCTGCTAGATGTAATTTTAACTCAGTGATTTCAAAAGAGCCAAGATTTAACTTATTAAAAGACTTTTTGTAATTGTTGAATCACTTTCACCTAAATCACAAAGTGCAGCTATCTCATTAGTCCCAATTTTAATTTTTATAGTAGGCTCAAATATATCATCATGCTTAACAGGTAGTTTTTTAGCAATTTTCTTATATTCATCCTCAAGCTCATGTACCTTTATTGCTACCAGATTAACGAAGTGTTGATACATAGCTTACTCATTTCCTTCACTTACAGGAATCTTGATATTGATCATATTCATAAGATCTTCAACCGTGTAATTTGGTGAAGGGGCATTGCTATAGTCAAGTTCTTCAGGATCCTCCCTTTGGATTCTTATCATCTTGAGGTCTTTAACCGGATTGAGCTCATCTTTACCTGCAAATTTAGATAGAATGAGATTTTGACTCTCGGTTATCTTACCTATCTATGCCTCAACAATCCTTGTTCTTTCTTGGAGGGCCTGCACATCATTCCTCAAACTCACAGCTTGGTTAGACAATTTTCCAAGCATATTATCATGGTTCTCCGTTATCTTAACTAGGATATTGTTTTTCTCATTGTCCATAAAGGACTTAAGTGTTTCTTGGAGACTACCATTACTTGATCCTATATTATAATTAGAGTTACCTACAGGGCTAGAATAAAGTTTTTCGAAATTTGGATTATAGTTCTTCTTCCAAGCAAGGTTATAATCATTACGAGCTATGAAGTCTATTTCTTTAATATTTGATTATGGGATACCTCTTACCTAATTTCCTTACCCTTGACGGATAATATGATCTCATCCATCTTAGTAGTGAGTTCTTCATTTTCTTGCGGTGTGACGGAGTTCACCTTCTTTGTGTTTGATCTTCACACATGCCATTGGGCATGGTTGTCTGATACGTTGGAAACATATCTATAATTTTTTATGCTCCATGCTTGTTTAGTATCTACTTTGCTTTACTTGTCCACACTTTGAGGTGCTTTTTACATGTTTTCTGGTACTAACCTATTAACAAGTTGCAATAGTGCCAGATGCCTATTTTCTGCTGTTTTTGGTTTCAGAAAAGTGAGTAAAGAAATATTCTCGGAATTGGACGGGACAAAGGACAGAGTCAATTACTTTCCGTGGGGAACAAGAAGTCTAGAGGAGAGCCCGAGACGCCAGCCAGGGGGGCAGACCCATCCTAGGCGTGGGTGGGCCCTAGCCCGTGCCTGGCTAGGTTTTGCCTGCCCTGGCGGCCGCCTCGGTCTCCCCCTTCGCCTATAAGAAGCCCCAGATGCAGAAACCCTGAGTACCCGTTCAGAAATCCACGAAACCGTCTATAGCCGCCGCCACCATCGTTCCTAGATTGGGGGGATCTGAAGTTCTTCCCGGCACCCTGCCGGAGGGGAGATCATCCCGGAGGCCTTCTCTCCGGTATGATGCGTGAGTAGTTGAACCTTGGACTATGGTTCCATGTAGTAGCTAGATGGTTCTATCTCCTCCTTTGTGCTTTCATGTATAGATCTTGTGAGCTCCTGTAAGGTTCCCAACCTTTAATAGGTAGAGATCCCTGTGTTTACAATGCTAGTCTCTGGATCAATAGCTAGCATCCACAGTTAAGATGTAATATCAAGAAACATAGGTCATAATATAACTTTATAACCAGGAGTAAAAAAATTTATTACATCTTACATAGCTCATTTGGCTATCTCATTACAATGCAGCAGAATATAACAATAGCATGGGGTCCTTCATCTTCAAAGTGCCACAGGCAGACATGTTGGTTGTAGACTTGTAATCCTAATCATTAAACTTCACTAATGTTCAAACAAACCTGCAACATAACAAGTTACAGCCACAAGGGTCAATACATTTGAATTGTATTGGCAAGTGATACTATGGTAGTATAGTGGAGTCTATCATCTATATGCATTTGTCTAAGTGGAGCTTAGGCTTTCATTGCTCAAAATAGATTTTCTCTATCTTTTGAAAACACTAAGTTTTTGCTTGACAAAATAATCTTTCCCAAGGCATCTCCCAATAGAAATTGGTGATCCTTCAACCCTTGTTCAACCACAAGTTTTTAACTTAGAAATTTGGATGATGAGATTCTTGATAGCTTCCATGTCTTGATGCTCAAATTGTCCTTTGCAAGGGAATGGCTAAGTACTTAGATTTTACACTCTATAGAGGTTGTGCACTTTCCCCACAAGACTTGGTTTCACCAAGACAAGATCTTTCAGAAGCCTTCCCTTAGACCAGAATGGACGTGTTCCAACCTAGCATCCCCTACCACCAACTGTCCATTTGGCTAAGTTATTGCAACCTATATGATCCAGGCAGAGCCCATAATGCCAAGTGGCTGCACTTGAAGCTTCTCAACATTTGACATCTCAAATCTCTTTGTTCCTGGGTGGCCATCCACAAGTGAGATACACAAGGTTCACCAGTCCCCTGGCCTTGTGTAACCACTCAACACAAACCATTCCTTCCATTCCACCTAGGTGATTCATTTACTTATTTGTTTTATTAAATAAAACACAAGTCCTCAGACTTAGAAATTTTCCATAGCATGAATATATATTCCACCCTTGTTTTCTACTAGATAAGATAAGCATGATAGTAGTAGGAATCTCAACTTAGTAATTTCTACTAAGGTTTGATCTACTAGGATTTCCCATGGCATAGTTTACACTTAGAAAAATTCCATGCAAGTCCTACTTAGAAAATATCACTAATGCATAGTGAAAATAATGGGACAAAAGTATGAAGCATCACTTTCCTTGTTGGTAGAAAGTATAAGTTCACTCCTTGGTCTTTGCAATGTTCGCTCACTTCAAATCACTACAATTCAATTAAGCAAACAATATTTCAATCTACCATTCAAGCAATTCATCACATAAAATCATAGTAACAAAACAATGCATGCAAGCATGCTAAAGATTGTTTTATTTGTAAAAGTGGTTTCTAATGGTTCATAAACATTTTAAAACACCTAATGGTCCTTTTATAAAGTGGCAAAATCATTTGTATAAGATTTTACTTCATAAACCATTTTTAGATCAAGTCATTATTTTATGTGGTGAAGAAATGCTTTTAATAAGGCAAAATTCTATAGGTTTCACAAAATATGTTTTCAAACCATAAAACCTTGTGTTTAGGGTCAGAGAGTTTATTTCCAAAACATTTCTCAAAGGCTTTCTTCCAAAACCATTTTTAATAATTAAACTATTTTATTTGACTAGAAATGGTTTAAATCCAAGATTCATTCTTTTGCTTCTCCAAATACATTTTTGAAACCACAATTTGTTTCCTATGGTCAGTAGGTTCAAAACACACCATTTTCCAAAGGTTTTATTTCAAAAATCTTTTTAGAACAATTTTTATATTCTAAACATGCATTCATAAGTTTCTGCAAAAACACACAATTTAACAGAAGCAATTTTCTAAACAAAGTGCATGGTTGGCTAGGGCTTGTTTTTCTGAATCCATTGATATAAAGTTTGCAAAATTTGGATGTGTAGATTAAAAGTTATAGATTTTACAAAATCTAGCATCTAATAGATCAAATCTGTTTTAATTCAAACGAGCAGAACCACGTGGCGTGTTCTAATTCGTCGGTACCGGTTCGCGTGTATCATCAACGTGAGGTGTTGGATCAAGTTACATCGCACGGCACTTATTGCGTACCCCTTCGGCGTTAAGTGATTCTATCGCATCCTTACGATCTGCATCTAACGGCTGGAGACGACCTGACCAAACTCTGGCGGCTCGGTAGCGGCGACGCCGCGGCGCTTCGGCTAGCGGCGGAGCTAGCGATAGAGGAAGCAAGGAAGGAGGAGAGGTGGCTCACCGTGATCGCCGTGGCACGGGGATGCTCAACCTGCTCGCGGTTGACGAAGGGGCGCACAGGGTTGCTGATAATTGCTCGTCGGATTTGCGTCTGACGACGGCCACGCTCTGTCATCGTCGAGGGCGGCGCTACGGGTCACGAGGGAGCAAACGGAAGACATAGTTAGATGCGCGAGGATGCGGCGATGATGTGTGCGTGAAGGAGAAGGAGAGGGGCGTTCAGGTTCTTACCAGAGGAGTCGTCGGAGAAGAAAGCAGACGGTGGTGGCGCTATGTGTCGTCGTTGTCAAGGCTCTGGCGCGCGCGCCAGAGAGCTAATGCCACTGGGAGATGCGCCTGGGCTTGGGGGTCACGTCCGTGTGCTCGAGGAGGCGTGGGGCGAAGGAGGCTGGCCGGAATCGGGTGTGGAGCTCGCCGGAGACAGTGGCAATGCAAGGCAGAATTGACGCAGCTTGGTGGCTCCGGGGACGTGGCGTCTGGGGGAAAAGAGGGAGGAGAGCATGGCGATTAATATAGTGTGGTCATGGCGAGGAATAAACGCATCATTATGGCGAATTCAAGCAGAGGAATCAACGGCTGGAAACGGCCAGGCGTGTTCATCGCGGGGAGGAAGAAGGTGAGGTGGCAGTGGGGCCGTCTGGCAGCGAGAGAGAGAAAAAGAAAGTGGGGTCCAGCGGTCATACTCTGTGTGGGTTTCTTTCACGGTGAAAAACGTTTCGCCCGGGTGAGAGGGAGAGATGGGCTGGCCGGGCCTTGTTGGGCTAGTTGGGCTGGGTCGGCTTGATTTTTTTTTCTGTTTCTGTTTTTCTTTTTCTTTTCCTTTATTTTGTTTTGATTTTGTTTGGTCAATTCAAACATTCATTTGAATTCAACCCTTTGCCAAAATTTGTGTATATTTAAATATTTATTAATAGAACATTCTGAAATCATTTATGAATAATTTATTTATTCTTTTTAAGGTCTTTTAATTATTCAAAATAGGCTCTAGTTTTAAATCATATAAGATTTAATAATATTTCTAAACACCATTTGATTTTCCAAAACCTTCCGAATCTTTTCAGTAGGTTTTTTAGTTGGTTTTTTGGGTGTCAAATAATTCATCTTGAATCATTTGGAATAATTTAATATGATTTATTAATCATTTAGGAATGGGTATTTGTTTTAATTCAAATGGGATTAAATATAGTTTTAATTCCCTAAATATTATTTGGAAGATTTCTTTAATCTTATTTAAGTTGAATGAAACAACTTTTATTTCATTTGGGTAATTTCCAAAATACTATTTTCTCATGCATTATATAATTATTCTTATTAGAGATTTGTCTTTATTAAAATAGGGATAGAATGGTTAATGCCATTCTATTTTATTTTGGAAATTCTTTATCCTTTAATTTTATTTGGATTTGGATTATATTCATTCCATTTGTTTATGGATTTGGCCAAGGTTTGATTTGGTCTTTAAATATTCCTTATATAATATTTCTTTCTTCATCTTATAAAATTCATATCTTTTTATTTAAAGATCCAAACTTGGTGATTCCAATTTATAAAATCTTGTTTAATAATTGCTTATCCTTTTAAATATCCTTAGGGTTATTTGCTCACCATTTGGTAGGGATTTTAGATAAGTGCTTTATTAGCTTATCTTATTTAAATTCATAAGATTTTACTTATGGTCCCAAATTAAGTGAAACCAATTTATATGGTTTTTATAATATTTTTATTTGTCTCTTGATCATTTTGAAATGTTTGTTGACAAATTTTTATATGGATCAAATCCATAGGCTTGGAGATAACTTGGAAATGATTTTTATTCCATTAGGGTTTAGGGTTTGGTTTTATTTTCCAAGTGTTAAATTTCCAGATGCATTTTATGAGGAATGCATTTCTCTTGATTTGGATTTTGTTGAATTGAAACTTTAATTAAAGTTTGTTCAAGATGGCATTTTAAGTTTCCTTTTAGAAACAAAAGTTTCTTTTCACCCTGATTTTCAACAATAATTTATTTTTTTTTATTTTATTTTTCACATAACAAGATTTGGAAAATCTTGGGATGTGACAGGCTACCACCCTTAAAATAAATCTCGTCCCGAGATTTAGGGAGGCTAGGGTTACAAGTTGGCTCAAAACAACTAGGGTACTACCACCCTTAAAAATTTTCCTACTAAATTACATCTTGGCTTGCTTGGGATCTTGATGAAATCTCTCTGGGCAAACATCTGCATAGTGTCCTTTGTTTCCACACTTGAAACATGTGACAAGGCTGAGATCCTTCATAGGTTTGTTTATCTTGTGCTTCATCTTTTTTGGACAGTTGCTTGCATAATGTCCTTGGTTACCACAATTGTAACAGGTGATAAGATTGAGTTCATCACGTATCTTCTGTGGGCAAGTTTCTACATAATGTCCTAGCTCTTTGCAGTTGTTGCACCACACTTGGCTAATCTCCTTATACTTCTGCTTCTCTGGACATTCACTGGCATAGTGTCCCATTTCTTTGCAATGACCACATTGCACATGGCTTTTGTCCTTCTTTTTCTTGGGTTTCTCCAAAGCTAGGAGTGCTTCTAGTTCATGTTCTTCATATGTTATCTCAAAGGTAGGAACATTTCCTGGTCTCCTTGACTTTCTATTACTCCTTGGATAATACATATGTCTCCTTTTTGGTCCTTTAAATTGAGTCATATTGCTGGGAGGTACAAGCTGAGATTTTCCTTTGTCTTCATCCCTCTTGGTAGACTTGGATCTCTCATGGTAATCTGCAATCAGTTGTTGCACTCCACCTTGTTTCCTTTGTTTAACTATGGAATAGATGGGGCATTGGATAGGGACATGATTGTTTCCTTCACATAGGTAACAAGTAGCTTGAGATGTGGGGCATTGGTCAATTGGATGTTTCTCTTCTCAATTGGGGCATTTATCTTCATGCTCCTTGGAAGTGTGATCCTTGTCTCCACAAATATTGCAAGCTTGGGTTCCTTCTATAATAACATCTTTGTCATCCTTGTTGTCATAAACTCCTTGCGAAGAGTTTTCTCCCATGTTGATCATTTGAGTAGCCAACCCTTGCAACAATTGGGATTGAGTTTTCAAAACTTCTTGCATGGTTGGGTCTAACTCATTCTTGTTGGCTAACAGCTGAGTTGTCTCTTGGTTCAACTGGGTTTGTCTTGCAAGCAGTTGGTCTCTCATGTTGACCTCTTGGTTGTTGTTGTTGTCACCATCCTTGATGTTGGAGTCTCTTGGAGAAGCCATCTGTTTGGGTTGGATTGGGATTAGAATAGGCAAAATATTTCTAAGGGAATAATTCTAATCACACACATCACAATTCACACAAGCAATGTGCAAGAAATCACAAACAAACTTTCCATTCAAACAACAAGTTTCAAGAATATTTTTAGGCAACCAAAAATATTTTTGTTACACCACTTAAGTTGGTTGGTTTGACTTAAACTAAATATGGTGGTCCATCTATATGGTTCACTTGAAATCTTTCCATCCTTCTTAGTTGATTCCTTTTGAAAAAGGTGTTTGTATCCTTAGAGAATTTATTGCATCTTGATCTCAAAACTTCAAGGTGATGATGGTTCCTTCTAAGTTGTGTTTCCTTAATCTTCAAGTCTTGAGCAATATTTCTTATCTCACTTGTAGTCCTTAGTAATATCTAAGGTTGAAGTCCTTGGTGAAAATGTTGAAGATGTTGAAGTCATTAGAGTTGAAGATGTTGAAGTCATTAGAGTTGATGATGTCCTTATCTCATGGTGGAGTCTTTGGCCATGGGGTAGGCTTTATCCATCAAGTTGAAATAGAAGAGATGTAGAGTTAAAACCAAAATGGTTGAGAAAAGAGTTTACAAGATTGTTTGTAAATAAGTTTTGGAACAAATGCAACTCCTATTTTTCTAAGAGGTTTTGTCCAATCCTAGGTTTACAAATCCTACAGGCAACACAATGTTCTGATACCATCTGTAAGGTTCCCAACCTTTAATAAGGTAGAGATCCCTGTGTTTACAATGCTAGTCTCTGGATCAATAGCTAGCATCCACAGTTAAGATGTAATATCAAGAAACATAGGTCATAATACAACTTTATAACCAGGAGTAAAATAATTTATTACATCTTACATAGCTCATTTGGCTATCTCATTACAATGCAGCAGAATATAACAATAGCATGGGGTCCTTCATCTTCAAAGTGCCACATGCAGATATGTTGGTTGTAGACTTGTAATCCTAATCATTAAACTTCACTAATGTTCAAACAAACCTGCAACATAACAAGTTACAGCCACAAGGGTCAATACATTTGAATTGTATTGGCAAGTGATACTATGGTAGTATAGTGGAGTCTATCATCTATATGCATTTGGCTAAGTGGAGCTTAGGCTTGCATTGCTCAAAATAGATTTTCTTTATCTTTTGAAAACACTAAGTTTTTGCTTGACAAAATAATCTTTCCCAAGGCATCTCCCAATAGAAATTGGTGATCCTTCAACCCTTGTTCAACCACAAGGTTTTAACTTAGAAATTTGGATGATGATATTCTTGATAGCTTCCATGTCTTGATGCTCAAATTGTACTTTGCCAGGGACATGGCTAAGTACTTAGATTTTACACTCTGCAGAGGTTGTGCACTTTCCCCACAAGACTTGGTTTCACCAAGACAAGATCTTTCAGAAGCCTTCCCTTAGACCAGAATGGATGCGTTCCAACCTATCATCCCCTACCACCAACTGTCCATTTGGCTAACTTATTGCAACCTATATGATCCAGGCAGAGCCCATAATGCCAAGTGGCTGCACTTGAAGCTTCTCAACATTTGACATCTCAAATATCTTTGTTCCTGGGTGGCCATCCACAAGTGAGATACACAAGGTTCACCAGTCCCCTGGCCTTGTGTAACCACTCAACACAAACCATTCCTTCCATTCCACCCAGGTGATTCATTTACTTAGTTGTTTTATTAAACAAAACACAAGTCCTCAGACTTAGAAATTTTCCATTGCATGAATATATATTCCACCCTTGTTTTCTACTAGCTAAGCTAAGCATGATAGTAGTAGGAATCTCAACTTAGGAATTTCTACTAAGGTTTCATCTACTAGGATTTCCCATGGCATAGTTTACACTTAGCAAAATTCCATGCAAGTCCTACTTAGAAAATATCACTAATGCATAGTGAAAATAATGGGACAAAAGTATGAAGCATCACTTGCCTTGTTGGTAGAGAGTATAAGTTCACTCCTTGGTCTTTGCAATTTTCACTCACTTCAAATCACTACAATTCAATCAAGCAAACAATATTTCAATCTACCATTAAAGCAATCCATCACATAAAATCATAGTAACAAAACAATGCATGCAAGCATGCTAAAGATTGTTTTATTTGTAAAAGTGGTTTCTAATGGTTCATAAACATTTGAAAACACCTAATGGTCGTTTTATAAAGTGGCAAAATCATTTGTATAAGATTTTACTTCATAAACCATTTTTAGATCAAGTCATTATTTTATGTGGTGAAGAAATGCTTTTAATAAGGAAAAATTCTATAGGTTTCACAAAATATGTTTTCAATCCATAAAACCTTGTGTTTAGGGTCAGAGAGTTTATTTCCAAAACATTTCTCAAAGGCTTTCTTCCAAAACCATTTTTAATAATTAAACTATTTTATTTGACTAGAAATGGTTTAAATCCAAGATTCATTCTTTTGCTTCTCCAAATACATTTTTGAAACCACAATTTGTTTCCTATGGTCATTAGGTTCAAAACACACCATTTGCCAAAGGTTTTATTTCAAAAATCTTTTTAGAACAATTTTTATATTCTAAACATGCATTCATAAGTTTCTGCAAAAACACACAATTTAACAGAAGAAATTTTCTAAACAAAGTGCATTGTTGGATAGGGCTTGTTTTTCTGAATCCATTGATATAAAGTTTGCAAATTTTGGATGTGTAGATTAAAAGTTATAGATTTTACAAAATCTAGCATCTAATAGATCAAATCTGTTTTAATTCAAACGAACAGAGCCACGTGGCGTGTTCTAATTCGTCGGTACCGGTTCGCGTGGATCATCAACATGAGGCGTTGGATCAAGTTACATCGCACGGCACAGATTGCGTACCCCTTCGGCGTTAAGTGATTCTATCGCATCCTTACGATCTGCATCTAACGGCTGGAGACGACCTGACCAAACTCTGGCGGCGCTCAGCGGCAGCGCGCGGCGGCGACGCTCGGCTAGCGGCGGAGCTGGCGATAGAGGAAGCAAGGAAGGAGTAGAGGTGGCTCAACGTGATCGCCGTGGCACGGGGATGCTCAACCTGCTCGCGGTTGACGAAGGGGCGCACAGGGTTGCTGATAATTGCTCGTCAGAGTTGCGTCTGACGACGGCCACGCTCTATCATCGTCGAGGGCGGCGCTACGGGTCATGAGGGAGCAAACGGAAGACATAGTTAGATGTGCAAGGACGCGGTGATGATGCGTGCGTGAAGGAGAAGGAGAGGGGCTGTCAGGTTCTTACCAGAGGAGTCGCCGAAGAAGAAAGCAGACGGTGGCAGCGCTAGGTGTCGTCGTTGTCGAGGCTCTGGGGCGCGCGCGAGCGAGATAATGCCACTGGGAGATGCGCCAGGGCTTGGGGGTCACGTCCGTGTGCTCGAGGAGGCGAGGGGTGAGGGAGGCTGGCCGAAATCGGGTGTGGAGCTCGCCGGAGACAGTGGCAATGCAAGGCAGAATTGACGCAGCTTGGTGGCTCCGGGAAGATGGCGTCCGGGGGCAGAGAGGGAGGAGATCCTGGCGATTAATACAATGTGGTCACGGCGAGTAATAAACGCAGCATTATGGTGAATTCAAGCAGAGGAATCAACGACAGGAAACGGCCAGGCGTGTTCATCGCGGGGAGGAAGAAGGTGAGGTGGCAGTGGGGCCGTCTGGCAGCGAGAGAGAAAAATAAAGTGGGGTCGAGCGATCATACTCTGTGTGGGTTTCTTTCACGGTGAAAAACGTTTCGCCCGGGTGAGAGGGAGAGGTGGGCTGGCTGGGCCTTGTTGGGCTTGTTGGGCTGGGTCGGCTTGATTCTTTTTTTTGTTCTGCTTCTGTTTTTCTTTTTCTTTTCCTTTATTCTGTTTTGGTTTTGTTTGGTCAATTCAAACATTCATTTGAATTCAATCCTTTTCCAAAATTTGTGTAGATTTAAATATTGATTAATAGAACATTCTGAAATCATCTAAGAATAAATTATTTATTCTTTTTAAGGTCTTTTAATTATTCAAAATAGGCTTTAGTTTTAAATCATATAGATTTAATAATACTTCTAAACACCATTTGATTTTCCAAAACCTTCCAAATCTTTTCAGTAGGTTTTTATTTGGTTATTTGGGTGTCAAATAATTCATCTTGAATCATTTGGAATAATTTAATATGATTTATTAATCATTTAGGAATGGGTATTTGTTTTAATTCAAATGGGATTAAATATAGTTTTAATTCCCTAAATATTATTTGGAAGATTTCTTTAATCCTATTTAAGTTGAATGAAACAACTTTTATTTCATTTGGGTAATTTCCAAAATACTATTTTCTCATGCATTATATAATTATTCTTATTAGAGATTTGTCTTTATTAAAATAGGGATAGAATGGTTAATGCCATTCTATTTTATTTTGGAAATTCTTTATCCTTTTATTTTATTTGGATTTGGATTATATTCATTCCATTTGTTTATGGATTTGGCCAAGGTTTGATTTGGTCTTTAAATATTCCTTATTTAATATTTCTTTCTTCATCTTATAAAATTCATATCTTTTTATTTAAAGAGCCAAACTTGGTGATTCCAATTTATAAAATCTTGTTTAATAATTCCTTATCCTTTTAAATATCCTTAGGGTTATTTGCTCACCATTTGGTAGGGATTTTAGATAAGTGCTTTATTAGCTTATCTTATTTAAATTCATAAGATTTTACTTATGGTCCCAAATTAAGTGAAACCAATTTATATGGTTTTTATAATATTTTTATTTGTCTCTTGATCATTTTGAAATGCTTGTTGACAAATTTTTATATGGATCAAATCCATAGGCTTGGAGATAACTTGGAAATGATTTTTATTCCATTAGGGTTTAGGGTTTGGTTTTATTTTCCAAGTGTTAAATTTCCAGATGCATTTTATGAGGAATGCATTTCTCTTGATTTGGATTTTGTTGAATTGAAACTTTAATTAAAGTTTGTTCAAGATGGGATTTTAAGTTTCCTTTTAGAAACAAAAGTTTCTTTTCACCCTGATTTTCAACAATAATTTATTTTTGTTTATTTTATTTTTCACATAACAAGATTTGGAAAATCTTGGGATGTGACAGCTCCATTCATGATCAAGATCTAATCTATTTGTAATGATGCATGTTGTGTTTGCGGGGATCCGATGTATATTGAGATTATTATGTTGGTTTGATTAATGGTTTTGTCTTTATGATTCTATCATGTCTGTGTTGTTTGTGATCTTGCATGCTCTCCGTTGCTAGTAGCTATCTTGGCCAAGTAGTTGCTAGTGACTCCAAGAGGGGGTATTTATGCTCGATAGTGGGTCCATGCCTCTAGTTTCCAAGGGAAGTGACAATAATCTCTTCGGTTGTAGATGTCATGTTGCTACTAGGGAGAAAAAATGGTCTCTTGTTCATGGAACATGTGGACTGTTTACCGTACACATTTTGCTTAAAGCAGTTGTCTATTGCTTGCAACTTAATACTGGAGGGGGCTCAGATGATAACCTGAAGGTGGACTTCTAGTCATAGATGCAGTTGGATGGCAGTCTATGTATATTGTTGTATTGCCCAATCAACCTCTTAGGATCTTTCTGACTAGTAATTGCATTGTTATGCCTTGCTCAGTTCTTGTCAAATGCCCCGCTGTAATTTGTTTACCCTTCATGCCATGTTGTTTATTTAAGGAGGTGTTGCCTGTCAAAACCCACCGGCGAGCAGCGACGAGCAACACGAAGAGCCGGGAGGCTCCCAGAACTGCTGGTGGGCCCTGGTCCCTCGGGCAACGGCCCGCAAAACTCCGGCACACGTCCTGGCTTGGTTCAAGGGCGTGCCACCTGACCTATACCTGGTCAGGAAGGTGATGGATTGCTTCAATCAGTTTCCTGCATGGTAAACAAGTATACGTAAAATTCAAGCCGTGACCGGCTCCCAGGTTTCCACAGAATAGGCTCCACAGGCCGATTGTCCCATGGTTGCATTAGATCTGATAACATGGGGTTTTGCTTCATCAATATAAGTTAAATCGATCTCTGACGGTTTAACGTCTTCACCACGTAATTGGAACGTCCTACACGTAATTGAGCTGGTAGATACAAAAGATAATGGAAAACTAACCTAGAGAAGGCCTAACAACCGACGTGAAGTCAATTCCGGAACAACTCCTCTCGAATTAGCAAACCCTACCCTCACGTACTCTTTGGATCGTTCAACCCGTTTGCAAGGCGACTACGTGGATATCAAACTAAACCTTGGAAAACAAGGCATAACTATAACGGATCAAATCAATGAAATAGAGATGAAGCAAGATGCTACCCTTACACCGGGAACCGTGCAAAGGTAGCGAGGTAACTAGAGGTAGCATAACTAAGCAATCGTGGCGAAAATCTTGATGCTAACCTAAACAAATCTATGATAAAGGTATTACTCGCCATCAACAAGGCTTCAAACGAGTAACACCAAATAACGATAGCAGATATCGCCTAGATCGCAAGATGCGATCTAGGCAAGATGACACTTACGAAAGAAACCCTAGAAACAAGGGGTGGCGATGCCTTGAGATTGTGTTTGTTGTGAACGTGATTGTCCTCCTTTTCTCGATAACCTTAGGTACATATTTATAGTCCGGAGACTTTCTATCTTTGGAATAACTCTACAACTCTATCTCTTACCTAAACTGAAACGGAACCTACTACAATATACAGATACATGGGCAATTTAGCCCAAATCCACGCACAAGGCCGATTCAACAACACGTCGCATATACGTATCTTCCAAGCCCATCTTGATCACGGCCCATCTCCTCCTTTGGCCAAAATATGGCGATAACACATGCCCCCCTGGTTTTGGCAATAATAATTCCAAAACCACTCTGTTGATGTTTTTCCTCCCCCCTTTTTTACATCGGGTTACGCGTTGCAGAGCAGAATTGTCACGCCACCCCTTCATCATGATGCCCTGTCTTCTCAACTCCTTCGCAGTGCATGATTTGACGATTTTGGCAGCACATTCTGGGAAACCGCTATGGCATTGAACCGCCTCCCACTATTCCCCTTATTTAAATTCATCTGAGAAGTTTGCAGTCCCCATCTTCCTCCAATAGCCAAAAAACCCTCTTCCTCCGCCGAAAAAACCCTCTTCCTCCGCCATGGCCTCCTCTTCTTCCGCCCGTTCCTCCCAATCTTCCAACACGATTAGCGACCGGGAGCGCTGGAGCACCGCCAACGGCGTATGAGACTCTCGCCCCACAATGGTGGGACGAGAGGATTGATTATTCCGCTTGGTCGGAGGACGACGCATCCTGGACGGGCGAAGAAGGCCTCCATTTCCTTGTCGGCGAGGCGGAGATGGAGAGCTCACGACGCCTTTGGTCTGGGATGGCGTCGAATCCTCCGAGAGGAGGAGGACACGAGGACTCCTCCGAGCAGTACCCGGTGAAGCGCTTCGCGCCGGGTCAGCGAGGATACCGAAGACGACGCAGCGAGGCGATGAGGCCCCAGCATCTTGACAGCGGCCGAAGATGACGCCAAGGCGGCGATGACAATGAACAAGGCAGACGACAGCGGCGACGACATCGGCCCCTAGATTAGGAACTAGCAGTAGTAGATTTCCTTTTGTAAGCAATCAGCTCCATTGTAAATAATCGTCTTTTGAATGAATCGAAGATTGCTTTTCCAACTCGAAGATTGCTTTTGCGACTCAATTTCGCCGATAGTCAAAATAGGTCGATGTTCCAGAAGCCGATAGCACTGTATCGGCTTTCACCATACTGCGCTCATACAGTCAACCAATTCAAAGCTCAAAGAGCCGATGGTAAAACATCGGCTTTCCCAAAAACGTTGACAAGGTCAAATTTGGTCGCATACTTAGACAAATCTGAGCGGCCATCTTCCAGTTTCAAACGGTAGCCTGCGACCCTCTTCAAAAAGGGCGACCCAGATCTCCAATTGCTCACCGACCAAATCGAGCTCACAGCGAAAAAACCCTCGATCCCCAACTGCATAGATCCATCTCCGCCGGCAAACTAGATGGCGGAATCATCCAACACCAACCCAGCGGTCTCCGGTCTGAAGGTACGCCTACTCCTCGCAGTCTGAACGCAGTGCTAAAATTAATGGCAAACACCTGAATTAATCCTGGCTGCATCATTAAATTTTTTAGGTTTCAGACATTCTGCTGCCGCATCCTTCTCTCCCAAATTCTCTCTGTCTTGGCCCCCGTACAGAATCTAGTCCTGCCCACCTGATCTCTTGCGAAGCAAACAGAATCCCCTTCGTAATCCAAGACCTAGATTTGAACTCTTGGGCCGACTGCTTGCGAGCCTGGCCTAATCCCCCTGAACATTGGGTCTCTTGGTTCAGCAGGGTAGCTAGAGCTTACCAATCCCAATGGGAAACCACGGGAATAGCCGATGCCTTGCATTTGTCATTGTCTCCCCTTGAGAAACATGAGAATCTTCTAAAAACCATCGGCTACTTCTGGTCTGACGCTCTGAACTGCTTTATGTTCGGTCACGGCCCCATGACACCAACTCTGTTAGACGTGGTGATGATTACTGGTCTGGATGTTACATCACCCAGCCCCTCCGCTTTTAAGCTGACCAAAGTCCCCTACAAGCTGTCTTCCAAAACAGACTGCACGAACTGGGGTGCCTACCTCCAACGCCATATGAAAACTAAAGGCCCTGTCACAGAGAAAGAACACACAGCCTTTCTCAACTTCTGGCTGGAACATTTCATATTCTGTGGCCCTTCCCTTGCTCCAATCAAAAATTATCTTTCTTTGGCCTACGAGCTTGCCAAAGGCACTCAACTTGGCATCGGCAAACTGTTCCTTGGAGAGGTTTATCGCTATCTCCGATTGATGTCATCAAACTGTTCTCGCATAGCAATCAAAACAGAGGTCCTTGGTGGTTCATTCAGCTATGGGCTCAGCTGTATTTCAAAACCACGTCCCGAACTTCCCCTTTTGGCGAGTTGCACCTTTCCGGATGTCAAAGGAAGATCGATGCACCAGCTACGGCCAGGCTTTGTATAGATGCGCGGGTAGTAAAGCGATCCTCAGAAGCATCCAAGTGGTTCAGCACTTTCTTTCAAGGCTGGACAATCCTATCTTCTTTCCTTACATGGAGGAATCGGAACATTTTGAAAATCCACTCTCCTTGAGTTAGACAATTTTGCCGATGACACCAAAGACTTTCGGCTCTTTCCACTGTGATCCGTCCTGTTTCCTTCCGGTTGTCATGAGTACATCCAATGAATAATCAAGCACAGGTATGAATTCTACCAGCCGGTCGTAGTGGCTCGGCAATTTGGCCTTGGACAAGTACCTCCCATTTCTTTCTCCACCATCTTACAGAGAGCAGAGCCGACCTGCCTGATCCTCTCACCAGCCAAAGGTGTTATTCCTTCTTCGACGCTCTGACCATCCCAATTCCTAACGACCTCACCTTCGACTCATCAACCGATGGCTTTGAAGGCGGTGGTCGATGTGGAAGACTCACGCCTTGGGAGAGCTCGGGACCGTTCTTTGAAACAGCTCGATGCTGACTATGACATCCCGTGGACCAGGTACCACTACTTGTAAATTTTCTTGATGCAGCTCACAAATGATTCTTCTACTAACCCACTCTTTCTCTTTGCAGCAACAAGATGGCCCTGAACCTACGCACAGTGATGGCTCCCCCTTCGAGTTCTTTCCTCCAGCTCCTGTGGTTCTTTTCTGCAAAAACTCGCCACCTTTGAAAAAGGTCATGATGCGTAACCACCGATAACACCACAATCGGCTTCCAAGAACCAAGCAACTCCTAAGTCACCGCCCTCGAGTTCCAACTAAAACAAGAACGATGGCGAGGAAGGTAGCTGCCAGGAAGACCTTGAGGCGCCGGAGCCCTTCTCCAGAAAGCTCGCATGTAGGCTGATCCATGCCTGGGTCGATCCTTATCATTCTTCCATTCTTGCAGACATGCTCGTGCTTCTTGGTTCTCCTTTTTACAAGCTTCGTCAAGACACCTCCAGCGAGGATACTCAGACCAATCGAGGAGAACTGGGCCCAACAGATTCTGAGAGGACCATCACATCGAGCCAGCTGGATTCACCACCATCGGCTTCCAGGAAAAGGTCGGTTCTGAACCTCGCCCCGATCACCGATCGGCGGGGCATGTGGGTCCCAAGAGGGCTCGCAAAGGACTGCAAGCTTCTTCGTCGAGCCAGGAGGTTTCGAAAATCATCACCCTTCATGCTCTTAGCACTTGCTTCTTTTTATCTGCCGATTCATCATTATTTACATTGGCTAAACACCTTCCATGCAGACGACTGATGCTTCTAGTGGGAAAGCCGGGGCAGTGCCGATGCCTTTAGCCAAGCCGGATCTAGCAATCCCCGAAGGTGCAGATGAAACGGCTGCTACTTTGGCCAAGCCCCCAGCAACCACACATAAGCTGATTGTCTCGTCATCTGCTATCCCCTCGACCTTAGAAGAGGTACGTTAGCTTTTTTCGGCTCATCATTGCATGTTGGACGCATACTGACGCCTTTCCGGGCTGCCAGGGTTGTGATATTTCAGGCTTGCTGACGTTCGACCCTGAATCCATCGAACCAACTCCCTCTGTTGCCAACGATGAGCCACGAGCCAGGGCTGTTCCACCTCAATTCCAGCGTCTTAAAGCCCTGTTGTCCTCCCCGATCGAAGAGTTGATCGAGGGTTCTGAGGAGGTGAAGAGCGTTCTTGCTGAAATCAAAGACCAACTCCCAGTAGCATTGCAGGTGAAGCTTTGGCCAGTTGTAACTCTGTATTTCTATGGGTCAAGGGTGAAGTTAGCTCGTGAGAGGATCAGTCTGCGCCGCGCCCAACTTCCACTGAAGGCCAATATCGCAGACAGATGTCAGCAGCTCAACGAGAAAAAGGCGTCTCTGGATGCCAAAACTGACACCTCTGTCAGTACCGCCGAGCTCGCATCCTTGAAAAGGGAGTTGGAAGATCTTGAAGAGAAGGTCCGGGCGACTAAACAGCTCATTCGCGACAAGGAAGAATCCATCGCCCGCTCCCAAGGCGAAGCAGAAAGCCTCAAAGCTCAACTGAAGACCGATCTGGCAGAAATACGTGCCCTGAACAAGCAGCTAGTGACGGGCAAGGACGAAGATGACGAAGCCGAGATCGCCGAGGTGGATCGTGTCCGTGCTGACGCCCTCCACACCTTCGAGGCATTTCTTCAGTAGCTCGTTTATGTAAACTGGCATCTGCTTGTAACAGTTTGAACCTCTAGAGTCGATGACTGTGCATCGGCTATATATTTTGTTTTTTTATTCGGCCGATTTCATGTATCGGCCCCCACATTTCACTGTCCATCATCCCACATGCTTGGGAAATATTTCTTGAGATGTTGGCCGTTGACAGCCACTGGGAATTTTACGTCGTCCAGCTCCTCAAGCATGTACGCGTTCCCTCTTAAAACCTGATCGACCCTATATGGCCCGTGCCAATTTGGAGACCATTTACCATATGCTTCATCCTTAGTCCCTAATGGCAACACAGCTTCCCATACCAGATCGCCAACGTGGAACTCCTTTGGTCTCACTTTCTTGTTATATGCACGAGCTACCTTGGCCTTGTTATCTTTTATTTTCTCAAGCGACCACAGCCTGAGCTTAGTTAAATCCTCAACACTGTCACTCATCAGGGTTGCATATTCTTCAGTTGTTAGATTGTTCTAAAAAGTGACACGTCTCGATCCAGCCGTAATTTCCCAAGGCAATACGGCTTCTTGTCCATAGACTAGATGGTATGGCGAGGTTTTTATCGCTCCATGGCATGACATGCGATAAGCCCATAAAGCCTCTGACAAAACCTCGTGCCAACGCCTGGGGTGCTCATCGACTTTCCTCTTGATCAGCTTGATAAGGCTCTGGTAGGACGCTTCAGCTTGCCCATTTGCTTGAGCGTAGTATGGAGATGATCTAATCAGCTTAATCCCCGTGTCCTCACAGAACTTTCTAAACTCGTGAGAAATGAAGACCGAACCTCCATCGGTCGTGATAGTTTGGGGAATCCCGAATCTATGGATGACATGTTCTTTCACAACATTGATAACATCCTTTGAGTTTACTGACTTCATCGGGACAGCCTCCACCCATTTAGTGAAATAATAGGTAATGGCCAAAATCCACATGTGGCCTTTGCTTGATGGAGGATTGATCTTGCCAATCATATCCATGCCCCAACCTCGGAATGGCCAAGGTTTGATGATGGGGTTCATTCTTGTGTGGTACCATCTGAATTTTCCCAAATTTCTGACATGCTTGACACCCTTTGTAGTACTTGAAACAGTCCTCAAGCATGGTGGGCCAATAAAACCCTGATCGCATGATCAACCATTTCATCTTGTGAGCCGATTGGTGAGTTCCACAGGCGCCTTCGTGTACCTCGTGTAGGAGCCGATTGGCCTCGGTTGGTCCCAGACATTTGAGCAGTAACCCCTCCAGAGTCCTGTAAAACATGTCGTCTCCAATAAGCACATACTTCATGGCCTTGTACCTTATCCGTTTAGGTGCCCCCCGAGCCGAATCCTTCAAGTAATTGAAGATATCGGCTCTCGATCGTAGCCTCCGAGGCGTACGAACATCAGCTCATACCTTTCGTCCTTGTAGCCCGAAGCCATTGTGCAAGATCATTTGCCTCGGTATTCTGCGATCGGGATCCGGTGAAGTTTATGTACCGGGCTGTGCCATCAGCTCACGGCATTGCAGCCATAATGGGAAGAGTGACTCGCTCTCACACTTGTATTCCTCCGTGAGTTGGGAAATCACCAACTTGGAGTCTCCAAAAATCTCCACTGCTTCTGCTCCAACTTCGATGAGCACCTCCATCCCCTTGCGTATCGCCTCATACTCAGCGACGTTGTTGGTGCGAGGGGTAGATAACCTGATGGAGAAGGAAAATGTTGCCCCCCGGGGCGACACGAGTAGTATGCCGATGCCGCAACCATCGTCACAAACCGATCCATCGAAAAACATAGCCCACGCTCGTATGGACAGCGCTGCTATGTTAGTGTTGATCCTTTCAGCAATAAGGTCGGCCAATGCCTGACCCTTAACCGCTTTCGCAGGTTGATACCGGATGTCAAATTCCGATAACGCAAACATCCATTTGCCGAGTCGGCCTTTCAACATAGGAGCCGACAGCATGTGCTTTATGACATCTGATTTGCATATGATGATAATCTCCGCTGAGAGCAAGATGTGGCGCAACTTGGTGCAGGTGAAGAACAGGCAGAGGCACAACTTGTCGATCTTAGGATACCTTGTCTATGCATCCAGCATCCTTCTGCTTATGTAAAACACGACTCGATCCAGACCATCATAAACTTGCACCACCACCGAGGCGATGGACGTGTCAGCTACTGACAAGTAAATGTAGAACGGTCTATCCGGCTGGGGCAGAACCAACACTGGCGGCTTCGTCGGGTATTCTTTGATCTCGTAGAAGGCTCGTTGTTCTCGCCCCAATGAATTCCTCGTCAGATTTGATTTTCACCAGTCCCATGAACGGCTCTATTCTTCCTGACAGATTGGAGATGAATCTTCTGACGAAGTTGATCTTGCCGATGAGGGACTGCAGTTCTTTCTTCGTGGTAGGTGGCTTCATTGTTCGCACTGCCTCCTGAATTTTTAGGCCGATCTCAATTCAGCGTTCATGGACCAAGAAACCCAAGAACTGACCGGCCGTCACCCCGAAGGCGCACTTTTTTGGATTCATCCGTAGCCCGAATTTTCTTGTTCGGTCCAGGACGCGTTGAAGATCGCCCAAGTGTCCTTGTACTGAAGCAGACTTGACCACCACGTCATCGATGTAAATTTCCACCAGCTTGCCGATCAGATCATGGAAAATGTAATTCATGGCTCTTTGGCACGTGGCGCCGGCATTCTTCAGTCCAAATGTCATGACTACATATTCAAACAACCCCGAACACAGGACTCTGAACGCAGTCTTGTGTATGTCTTCTGGAGCCATAAAAATTTGGTTGTAACCGGCATTGCCATCCATGAAGCTCAAGATCTTATGACCAGCCGCTGCGTTGATTAACGTTTCTGCTACCGGCATCGGATACTCATCCTTTGGGGTAGCTCTATTGAGATCCCGAAAATCTATGGCAACACGCCAGCGGCCATCCTTTTTCTCTACAGGTACGATACTAGAAATCCACTCAGCATACCTGCATGGCCTGATTAACTTGGCTGTCAACATTTTCTCGACCTCTTTCTTGACTTCTTCCAAAATTTCGGCCTTCATCTGTCGTGCTCGCTGCTGGAATGACCGAAATCCTTTTTTAAGTGGGAGTCGATGCTCAATGATGCTCCTGTCTAACCCAGGCATCTCTATATAGTCCCAGGCGAAGCAGTCTAGATATTCTTTCAACGGAGCTATCATCGGACCCCGCAGATTCGGATCTAACTTCTTGCTGATAAATGTTGGTCGTGGCTTATCCCCAGGACCGATGTCAATCTCCTCTAGCTCATCAGCGGATGTAAACCCATACCCTAGCTTTCCGTCACCTGTTAAATCGATGCTAAACAGGGCAAGCAGTTGGCGAGGACAACAAAATAATTTGGGCGATTGCTGAATCGCCCCTTTTGATTGCATTAGTCAAGGCGGTTTACACCTTATTTGTGCTTTACAATGGCAGGAATCTCCTACTACGATCGCATGATCCGCTTGTCGATGATTGCTGCTTTTATTTTTTGCGCCGATCGCGAGGATCGGCCATACCACGATCGTGGACTTTGTTACTGTCGGGCGATGGATAAGACCAGCCTCACCCCGTTTTTGTAGCTTCAATGCGCTCACACCGTCTAGACTGATTCCGAGATCGGCTCTTGGTCTTCGCTTCCCGGATGTTCATGCCATCTATGGAGATCTCGATCGAATCATCTGCGTGAATGACCTCCACCGTCTCCATCCCAGTATTGAAACCGGTGCATCGTGGATGGAATGCAGCAGTTAGCGTGAATCCAATCTCTCCCTAGCAAGACAGCGTAGGTGCTTTTGCTGTCCACGACGAAGAATGATGTAGGGATGGTTTTTCTGCCCACTGTCAGATCCACGTTCAGTACGCCTTGTGTTTCTGAAGTTTGGTCGTTGAAGTCGCTTAACGTGACGTTGGTTTTGATCAGATCTGCAGTGGAGTGTCCCAAACGTCGTAGCATGGAGTATGGCATTATATTGACTGCTGCTCCGGTGTCAACCAACATCTTGCTGACAGGCTGCCCATTGATGTAACATCGTAGGTACAAGGCTTTCAGATGTTTGTAGCCCTTCTCACGTGGCTTTTCAAAGATGACCGTCCGTGGGCCGCAGTCAAACTGTGCCACTGGTAGCTCGTTGGTTCTTGGAGCGCAGAACTCTGACGGAAGCATGAACACCATGTTCGTGCCAGCCGATGTCTTTGCATCGGCTTTTACTGGCTTGGGGCGCCACTCTTTCCTTTTCGGACGATCTTCCGTTTCCAATGTCTGCCGAATTTTCGCGGCTAGATCGGGCCGTGCTTTCCTTAAAGCGTGGAGGTACTTGCTTGGCTCCCTCAAGTTATGCAGCGCTGAACTCTCGCTTTTGGGTGTGTCTGAGCCCATCGGGACACCACCTTGACGGTGATATCTTCTTCTTTGTCATCCATTGGCTCCTCGAGATCTTTTGCTCGAGCGGAATCCTCGTGTCGGCTCCGAGGTGGAGAGGCCCTAGGCTGAACACCGAAACTGGCCCGTGTCCTCCTTCTCCTGTCCACATTCCGGCAGTTATCGATTGTAGGCAATCGGCTCATTCCCATCATCAGCAATACTTGAAGAAAGGACAATCCCAATGCTTGTCTACGCCTTCCTTTTCTGTTGACGTTCCCCTAGAGAGGTGCTCATATCCTTCACCGTCTCTATCGCGCCGGCGACGTCGGTCATACTGACGCTCATACTTGTTAAGGAGATGCGTGGAGTGTGGCTTCTGATACCGCACGCTTCTCACTTGCTCCTCGGTTAGGTACCGCCTATCATCGTACCTAGGCCGGTCGCGTGGACCAGCCTCCTCTCTTTCTTTGCCGCGAGAGCGACCGCCTTCCTCCTTGTATGTGCCATGGTGGTACACAGGCCCTGCCATGTTGACATCGAACGAGAAATCCAACTGACGCCTCGTGGTGTGGCTGTGTTCTACCATATTGACGCCAGGAAACGGGTTGGTGTCTACTTTCATGGCGAATTGCCCAAGGATCAGACGGCCTTGCTCTATGGCCGTTTGGATCTGGCGACGTAGCTCTTTGCAGTCATTGGTGGTGTGGGTGAACGAGTGATGCCACTTGCAGTATGGTCTCCCGTTCATCTCCTGAGCCGTAGGGATTTTGTGGCCTTCGGGTAACTTCAGCTGCTTTTCTTTCAGCAGTAAATCGAATATCTGCTCAGCTTTGCTCACATCGAAGTCGAACCCTTTCGCGGGCCCTTGCTGCTTCACCCATTTGCAGGATAGAGATCGCCCCGATCCCATTCGCCACGGCCACCTCTGGTCTTGTATAGGATCCTCTTCTTCTGTATCAACCAGGCCTATCGGACGTTTGAACTTGTCTTGGTACAACTCAGGGTGGCGCTGTTCATACATCGTCAGCTTCTGGGCCATGTGCGCCAAGGAGTTGTACTCTACTTGGAAAGCCAGATCTTTGATAGGTGCTGAGAGACCCAACACTGCCAGCTCGACTGCTTCTTTTTCAGTTAAGCGAGCTGAGTAACATCGGTTCTTGACAGTCCTGAAGCGCTGGATGTACTTTCACTGATTTCTCCCGCTTTTGCCGCACCTGTGCCAGGTCTGCAATGCCAGCCTCGGTAGCTTCTGAATGATACTGAATGTGGAACTGCTCTTCCAGTTGCTTCCAGGTCTGGATCGAATCAGGTGGCAGCGAGGTGTACCACCCAAAAGCTGGTCCTGTCAGAGATTGCGCAAAAAACCTCACGCGCAACTGATCTGATGCTGAAATCATGCCTAACTGCGCCAGGTATCGGCTCACGTGCTCGATCGAGCTCGACCCTTCTGATCCGCTAAACCTTGAGAACTCAGGGAGCCGATACTTGGGAGGCAGCGGAATCAGATCAAACTCGTTGGGGTACGGCTTGGAATAGCCGATTGTCCTTCTCTCTTGACACGGTTTAACCGGTCTCTCAAGATGGTACGGATTTGCTCCACTGCTTGAGCTGCGAGGCTAACTTCTCATGACGTTCGTGGCATACTTGGCTATACGCCTGTTTGTCGGCGTCCATCCAGACACCCTTCCGAAATACACCTCCGAAGCCCCTGCTCCGGGAACTCCTGCCGTAAATCCCGCGGTTGCGATCTGGTTTGTCGCGTCAGTTATTGCAAGATCGGCATGTAGGTGCACACATATCCATGTGGGATTTCTTTAGGTGGCTCAAACAGAACGGCAATCGCTGGGTCGCCTCCGACCTTGTAGACGACGTCTGCCTGCCTGGCGGCTCGGAGCTGCAAGTGTGAATGGCGATTGTGGCCTGTCTGGAGCGGTCTTTCTCCTGGTGAGTCCCAGTAGGCCCGACGGAGAATCGTGTTTCATGATCTCCTGGACTACGCGAACTGCGATCCGCTCGAAAGCGTTCACCAGGCTCTCAGAATGGCGGTGAAGAGAATGATCCACCATGTAGTTGACTTCACTCGCAGAGCTCAGTGCGCTCCTCAAGGAATGCATGATCCACCTCATCAAGAGCACCTTCGGGTGAGAAACCTTTCCACCTGATGCCATGCTTACGGGTCCTCTCAAAAGAGCCGATGAGATCGGCTTCAAAGAGAGCTTTGATATGATCATACTTTGCCTTGTGCTCCTCAGGCAGATCGTCGTACGTGACCGGTCTGTCCCCCATCTCAGCGTCGGATGTTGATGCGGATGCTATTGAATGTCCCACCGGGCGTGCGAATGTGTTGCTGTCAAAACCCACGGCGAGCAGCGACGAGCAACGAAGAGCCGGAGGCTCCAGGAACTGCTGGTGGGCCTGGTCCCTCGGGCAACCGCAAAACTCCGCACACGCCCCGCTTGGTTCATAGGCGTGCCACGACCTATACCTGGTCGAAGGTGATGGATTGCTTCGATCAGTTTCCTGCATGGTAAACAAGTATACGTAAAATTCGAGCCGTGACCGGCTCCCAGGTTTCCCTGTGAATCGGCTCCTGGAGCCGATTGTCCCATGGTTCTGCATTAGATCTACGATAACATGGGGTTTTGCTTCATCAATATAAGTTAAATCGATCTACGACAGTTTAACGTCTTCACCACGTAATTGGAACGTCCTACACGTAATTGAGCCTGGTAGATACAAAAGATAATGGAAAACTAACCCTAGAGAAGGCCTAACAACCGACGTGAAGTCAATTCCCGGAACAACTCCTCTCGAATTAGCAAACCCTACCCTCACGTACTACTGGATCGTTCAACCCGTTTGCAAGGCCTGACTACGTGGATATCAAACTAAACCTTGGAAAACAAGGCATAACTATAACGGATCAAATCAACTGAAATAAAGATGAAGCAAGATGCTACCCTTACACCCGGGAACCGGTGCAAAGGTAGCGAGGTAACTAGAGGTAGCATAACTAAGCAATCGTAGCGAAAAGTACTGATGCTAACCTAAACAAATCTATGATAAAGGTATTACTCGCCATCAACAAGGCTTCAGTACGAGTAACACCAAATAACGCATAAGCAGATACTGTCTAGATCGCAAGATGCGATCTAGGCAGCATGACACTTACCCGAAAGAAACCCTAGAAAAAAGGGGTGGCGATGCGCCGAGATTGTGTTTGTTGTGAACGTGATTGTCCTCCTTTTCTCGATAACCTTAGGTACATATTTATAGTTCGGAGACTTTCTATCTTTGGAATAACTCTACAACTCTATCTCTTACCTAAACTGAAACGGAACCTACTACAATATACAGATACACGGGCAATTTAGCCCAAATCCACGCACAAGGCCGATTCAACAACACGTCGCATATACGTATCTTCCAAGCCCATCTTGATCACGGCCCATCTCCTCCTTTGGCCAAAATATGGCGATAACAGGAGGGCACCTCTAGTGAGCTATGGACCCCGGTCCAATCTTTGCCATTTATACATCTTCCACTGTTACTTGTTTACTTTCTGCAAACCATTTCCTTCCACACCATACGTTTAATCCTTTGTTACAGCAAACCGGTGAGCTTGACAACCTCACTGATTCATTGGGGCAAAGTCTTGAGTTTGTGTTGTGCAGGTCTCCGCGTTGCTAGCAACACCTGTGTGACGTTTCCTTCCTCCTACTGGTTCGATAACCTCGGTTTCTTACTGAGGGAAACTTGCTGGTGTGCTACTTCATACCTTTCTCTTGGGGTTTCCAACGAAGCGTCCCACGACAAGTGGTGGGCGCCATCAAGCTATTTTCTAACGTCGTTGCCAGGGAGGCTAAGGACGTCTTCACTAGGGGAGTCCTTCACTTCCTTTATCTTTACTTTGTTTTTAGTTTGCTTTGTTTCTTTTTCTTGGTTTTTTTTGCCTCTTTTCAAAAAACCCAAAAAAAATTAGTCTAGTTTAGTTTGCTTGCTTTATTCGAAAACACAAAAAATATTAGTTCCTGCTCTAGCTGTTGCTGTTTTTGGCTTGCCCACCTTTGCCAAAATGAACTCCGCTGAGAACACCAAGTTGTGTGACTTCACTAGCACCAACAACAATGATTTCCTTAGCCCCTATAGCTCCACCTGCTCCTGATGCTACCTTTTATGAAATTAAGCCTGCTTTGTTGAATCTTGTGATGATAGAGCAATTTTCTAGTGCTGGTTCTAATGATCCTGCTGCCCATCTTAATAACTTTGTTGAACTTTGTGAGATGCAAAAATATAAGTATGTAGATTGAGATATTATTAAGCTCAAGCTTTTTCCTTTCTCCTTAAGAGGAAAAGCTAAAGAATGGTTGCTATCTTTGCCTAAAAATAGTATTGATTCTTGGACTAAGTGCAAAGATGCTTTTATTGGAAATTACTATCCTCCTGCTAAGATTATTGCTATGAGAAGTGACATTATGAAATTTAAACAACTTGATAGTGAACATGTTGCTCCTGCTTGGAAAAGAATGAAATGTTTGGTTAAAAATTGCCCTACTCATGGACTCACTGCTTGGATGGTTATCTAGACTTTTTATGCAGGTTTGAACTTATCCTCAAGAAACCTGTTGGATTCTGCTGCTGGAGGTACCTTTATGGGCCTCACTTTGGGTGCTGCAACAAGGCTCCTTGATAATATGATGGTTAACTACTCTGAATGGCATGTTGAGAGAGCTCAACATGGAAAGAAGGTAAATTCTGTTGAGGAAACCTCCTCTTTGAGTGAAAAGCTCCTCTAGATACTAATAGTGTTCCCTTAGCCTCTTTGGTTGCTCAAGAAGAACAAGTTGATGTGAACTTCATTAGAAACAACAATTTCAACAACAATGCCTATAGGAACAATTTTGGTAGCAACAATAATTATAGGCCTCATCCTCCTAATAATGGAAATTCCTATGGAAGCTATTACAATAATGCTAGAAGTGCCCCCTCTAAACTTGAAGTCATGCTCAAGGACTTTATTAGTAAACAAACCACTTTCAATAAGACTATAGAGGAAAATATTTTAACTGTTGAGAAAAATATATCCTCTTTATCTGAAGCTCAAACTTCCTTGGTTATAAAATGGCTACTAAACCTGAAACTATGGAAAACACCTTTGCTACTACTCATTCCATACAAATTACTATTGATGAAAATGTTAGGTTGTTAGCTCAACTTCATGCTAAGTGGGAAAGGGAAGCTGAAATCTATAGAAACAATAATGTGTGCATTATCACCACTAAACCACAAGTATCCCCTATTCCTCCTCCTGCTATGCCTACCACTAGTGATGCTAAGTTTGACTTTGATGTTGATGGTTGCAATATTTCTGAAGTGATTATGTTCTTGCAAAAACTTGATATAAGTCCTGATGCTAGTGATATGCATGTTGCCTTTACCAAACACATTACAGATGCTCTTGTGAAAATTAAGGAAGAGAAGCTAAAACACAAAGCTTCTATTCCTAGGAAAGTACAAGATAGTTGGGATCCCATTATTAATATGCAAGTGAATGACTTTCATCTCAAAGCTTCATGTGATCTTGGTTCTAGTGTCTCTATTATGCCTAGGAAGATTTATGAAATGCTTGATTTGCCACCTTTGTAAGATTGTTATTTAGATGTCCGACTCAATGATAATGCTAAGAATAAACTCATGGGGAGTATTAATTATGTTCTCATTATGGTTAACAATGCTTATGTCCCTGTTGATTTCTATGTTTTGGATGTTGAATACAATGCTTCTTGTCCTATCACTTTGGGAAGACCTTTTCTTAGAATAGTTGGTGCCATCATTGATATGAAAGAAGGCACCATTAAATATCATTTTCTATTCAAGAAAGGTATTGAACACTTCCCTATGAGGAGATAGAAGTCACTTTTTTCTCCTCCTTTTAAAGCAAAGTATGGATGTTAATGCTTCCTCATTTGAAAACACTTGATTCTTCTTGCTTCTTGTGCCTAACTTAAAGGCGTTAAAGAAAAGTACTTATTGGGAGATAACCCAAGAGTTTTCTTGAGTCTTGGAAGTTATTACTTCTGTAATAACCTCTTCTTATACTTTTTGTTTGCTTTTTGTGCCAAGAATGACCTCTAATAAGAGGGAAGTAAGATTTGGGGAGTTGCTGTCCCGAAACAGATTTCTGTCCTCCACCAAAAAACATCGTGAGGAGGATATGTAACTCGGATTGATCTGAAAATTTATAAATAAATCTCCCAGTATGTTAGCTAACTTTCGTTAGCTCAACACTTTTTCATTTGAGCAACAGAAGATGTTCGAAAAAATCAGTTTCTACCTGCTGGTCTGTTTTGACAGATTTCTGCCATTATTTGCATTTGCTTCTTATTGATTCCTTTTTGAGTTCTCTTCGGGTAAATTGAGCTTTTTGAAGGAGTTACTACAGTACCTTGTGTTTTAATAAAAATCCTTGTTGTTACAAAGCTTTGCCAGAGGTCTAATATCTTTTGAATACACTAATGTTGCTAATGAAGATTGTGTGAAGTTTTGTATGAAGAAAAAATTTCAGGTGTAGAGAGATAATGATGTAATGAGATGAAGAATGGACAAAATCTCAAGCTTGGGGATGCCACCATAGTTTCACCCCAAGAAATATCCAAGAGGTACAAGTGTCAAAGCTTGAGGATTCCCAAGGCATCCCCTTCTTCATCAATAAAAAGCTCAGGTCTATCTAGACACTTCGTTTTTATTGTTTCATGAACGGTTGTGTTGTTCTTGGAGCGTCTTAGTTTTCGTTTGTTTTTCTTAGTTTGTTTAGTTTTCTTGACTAGTTTGCACCCTCGTTCTTGCTGTGTTGTTTTGCAAATAAGTTGCTTGGTGTTGGAAAGGAGTAGTAAGTTCTTGCTTGAAAGTGCAAGAGGAGCTTGCATTGACTGTGACTTATACTTTAGCATGACATGCTAGGTGTTGTTTTGACTTTATGCTTAGTGATTATTGTTGTAGCATGTCTTGTTCCAAACAATTGGGATTGCTTAGTGCGCCTTGCAGAAATTATGTGTTGTTTTAGCACGCAAAAGCATAGTATTGTGGTATTCTCCTTTGATGTTTTTCTTGGGTTGACTTGGCACATGGTCACACCATGTTATGACTCTCACAAGTCACCATTAGCCTCTATGAACATTTAGTCCTTAAATTTTAGTACCACTCTTTGCTTTGATTAGTATGCTTTGTTGCACTGCATGATTTTAGCCATTATTGCTCTCTTAGTTGGTTACTCCCAGTCTTTTGCTAGCCTCCACTTGTATGAGTAAGTTCTACTCATGCCTCTAACTCCCAAGAAATCAATTTATTCCAAAGTTTCAACTATAAACTCCTACGCATGGTGTGTTACACCATTCCAAGTATATTCTTGTTTTCAACTATCTTCCAATTAAAAACTATTTTGTTATGTGAAAACTTAGTGATTAAAGCCCTCATGAACTTGATGGCACACTTTATTCTTTGCCCCTAATAAACTTGTACCATTGTGACAACTTTGTTGTATATGCTTGCACTTGTAAGTTGGAATTAGCGGAATCGTGCTGTCACGGGGAACGTTTTCAACATTGCACTTGTACCTTGTTGTACTCAGTTGATATCATGTTCTTTTGTCTATTGTAAGGTTCCCAACCTTTAATAAGGTAGAGATCCCTGTGTTTACAATGCTAGTCCCTGGATCAATAGCTAGCATCCACAGTTGAGACGTAATATCAAGAAACAAAGGTCATAATACAACTTTATAACCAGGCATAACATAGTTTATTACATCTTACATAGCTCATTTGGCTATTACTTTACATTGCAGCAGAATATCTGTAAGCATGGGGTCCTTCATCTTCAAAGTGCCACATGCAGACATGTTGGTTGTAGACTTGTAATCCTAATCCTTACACTTCACTAATATCAAACAAACCTGCAACATAACAAGTTACAGCCACAAGGGTCAATACATTTGAATTGTATTAGCAAGTGATACTATGGTAGTATAGTGGAGTCTATCATCTATATGCATTTGGCTAAGTGGAGCTTAGGCTTGCATTGCTCAAAATAGATTTTTCCTTATCATTTGAAAACACTAAGTTTTTGCTTGACAAAAATATTTCCCAAGGCATCTTCCAATAGAAATTGGTGATCCTTTCAACCCTTGTTCACCCACAAGTTTTTAACTTAGAAATTTGGATGATGATATTCTTGATAGCTTCCATGTCTTGATGCTCAAATTGTCCTTTAACAGGTACATGGCTAAGTACTTAGATTTTAAACTCTGCAGAGGTGGTGCACTTTCCCCACAAGACTTGGTTTCACCAAGACAAGATCTTTCAGAAGCCTTCCCTTAGACCAGAATGGACGCGTTCCAACCTATCAAACCCCTACCACCAACTGTCCATTTGGATAAGTTCTTGCAACCTATATGATCCAGGCAGAGCCCATAATGCCATGTGGTTGCACTTGAAGCTTCTCAACATTTGACATCTCAAATCTCTTTGTTCCTGGGTGGCCATCCACAAGTGAGATACACAAGGTAAACCATATAAATGGGCCTTGTGAACCACTCAACACAAACCATTCCTTCCATTCCACCCAGGTGATTCATTCACTTAGTTGTTTTATTAAACAAAACTCAAGTCCTCAGACTTAGAAATTTTCCATAGTATGAATATATATTCCACCCTTGTTTTCTATTAGCTAAGCTAAGCATGATAGTAGTAGGAATCTTAACTTGGGAAAATTCTACTAAGGTTTCATCTACTAGTATTTCCCATAGCATGGTTTATACTTAGCAAAAAATTCCATGCAAGTCTTACTTAGAATTATCACTAATTCATAGTGAAAATAATGGGACAAAAGTATGAAGCATCACTTGCATTTTTGGTAGAGAGTATAAGTTCACTCGTTGATCTTTGCAATGTTCACTTACTTCAGATCACTACAATTCAATCAAGCAAACAATATTTCAATCTACCATTCAAGCAATTCATCACATAAAATGATAAAATCAAAGTAATGCATGCAAGCATGCAATAGGTTGTTTTGTTTGTAAAATTGGTTTCTAGTAGGTTTTAAACATTTGGAAACACCTATTGGTCATTTTATAAAGTGGCAAATTCATCTGCAATAGGTTTCACTTTATAAACCCTTTTTAAAACAAGGTATCATTTTATGTGGTGTAAAAATGTTTTCAATAAGGAATTAATCTATAGGGTTCACAAACTATGTTTTCAAACCATAAAACTTTGTTTTTAGGGTCAGAGAGTTTATTTCCAAAACATTTCTCAAAGGTTTTCTTCCAAAACCATTTTTAATAATTAACCCATATTTTTATTTGACTAGAATTGGTTTAAATCCAAGATTCATTCTTTTGTTTCACCAAATACATTTTTGAAACCAAAATTTGTTTCCTAGGGTCAGTAGGTTCAAAACAAACCATTTTCCAAAGATTTTATCCCCAAAATCATTTTAGAACAATTTTTATAACCTAAACAAGCATACACAAGTTTATGCAAAAACAAACATTTTACCAGAAGCTTTTTACTAAACAAAGTGCATGGTTTGCTAGGTCTTGTCTTCCTGATTCCATTGATATAAAGTTTGCAAAATTTGGACGTGTAGATTAAAAGTTATGCAATTTACAAAATCTTGTATCTAATAGATCAAATCTGTTTTTAAAACAAATCAACAGAGCCACGTGTCTTAATTCTATTCGCCCATACCGCTTCGGTTGGATCATGCGATGGCAGTCGTTGGATCTAAGCTGGATCGTGCGGCACAGAGGCGAGCGTACCCCTTCATTCTCGTTCTAATCTCATCCGTCAGATCTAGATCCTATGGACTCTATTGCCTTGACCATTTGGCAGCGGCGCTGGCGGCGGCAGGTGGCGGCGCGTGGTCAGTCGACGACGGATTTGGCGATGCAGGAAGCGTGGAGGAGAGGGAGGAGGCTCACCGAGTTCTCCGAGGCGTGGGGGTGCTCGAGGTGCTTCCCGTTTGTCGAGGGGCGCGCTGGAGCTACGGGGATTCCTCGCCGGAGTGGTGTCTGGTGACGGGCATGCGCTGTCGTCGTCGGGGACGTCGCTGTAGAGCACGGGAGAGGGGGCAGATGATACTATTAGACGCGTGGGAGAGTAGGGAGCATGGGAGAATCAATGAGAGAGGGCAGTGCGGTCAGAGGCTACCTGTGGAGCTCGTCGGAGTTGGAGCGGACGGCGGCGTCGTTCAGTCGAAGACGGAGTCGATGCTACAGGGCACTCGCGGGCGAGCTGAGGCCACACAGAGATGCGCCCAGGGTCTGGGGAACTTGCCTGCGTGCTCGGGGAGGCAAGGGGTGGCACGAGGCTGCCGGAATCGCTCGGTGAGCTCGCCGGAGACAGCGGCAGTGCAACGCAAAATGGGAGCAGCCTGGTGGCTCACTGGCAGCGGGGTTTGAGGGGAATGAAAGAGGAGAGGGAGGTGATTTAACTGGCGTGGTCGCGGGGATTAAACGTCGAGCATTTACCGGTAATTTACTCCGAGGAGTTAACGGCAGGAAACGGCCGGGGGAGGGCGCAGTCCTCGCATGGGTGGAGAAGATGGTGAGGTGGCAGTGGGGGCCGGCGTCAGCGAGTGAGAGAAGGGGTGCGGTGGGGTCCATCTGTCAGCGGCCTTGTGGGTTAGTTCACTGGTTCGAACCGTTTTCTGCGGGGAGGAGAGGAACTGGGCTAACTGGGCCAGGTGGGCTTAGCTAACTGGGTCGAGTCCTTTAACACATTTTTTTGTCATGTTTGCTTTTCTTTTTCTCTTTCTTTTATTCTGTTTTGATTTTGAACAACTAATTCAAACACCTAATTGAATTCAAACCTTTGCCAAAATTTGGGTAGGTTTAAATATTGATTTGTAAAACAATCTGATAACAATTTTCGGAATTTATTTTATTCTTTTGGGGGTCTATTTAATTAATAAAAAGGGTCCTTGTTTTAAATCAAATAGGATTTAATAATGTTTTTAATTTCCATTTGATTTCTAAATTCTTCCAAAACCTTTCAGTAAGTTTTGTTTACTTAAAAGGGTGTCAAATAGTTCACCTTGAATTATTTGGAAAAGCTTTTTAAGATTTATTAATCATTTAAGATTGGGTATTTGTTTTGATTTCAATGGAATTTTTGATATGCTTTTAATTCCCTAAATTTTTACTTGGAAGAATTATTTTATTTAAGTTGATGAAACAACTTTTATTTCACTTGGGTAAATTCCAAATATCATTTTCTCATGATTTAAATAATTGTTCTTATTAGAGATTTGTCTTCATTAAGATAGGGATAGAATGGTTATTGCCATTTTATTTTATTTGGAAAAATTCTTTATCCTTTTATTTTATTTGGATTGGGATTATAATCATTCCATTTGCTTAATGGATTTGGCCAAGGTTTGGTTTGGTCTTTAAATATTCTTTAATTAATATTTCTTTCTTTAACTTATAAAATCCATATCTTTTTATTTGGTGATCCAAACTTGGTGATTCCAATTTGTGAAGTCTTGTTTGATATTTCTTTACCCTTTTAAATCCCTTTAGGATCATTTGCTCACCAATTGGTATGGGTTTCTAGATAGGTCCTTTATTAGCTCTGGGAATTCAATTTCTTATCTTATTAAATTCATAAGATTTTATTTATGGTTCCAATTAAGTGAATCCAATTTATATGGTTTTATAAAAAATTTGTTTGTCTTTCTTGATCATTTGTGAATGTTTGTTGACAAGATTTTATATGGATCAAATCATAGGTTTGGAGATAACTTGGAAATGATTTTTATTCCATTAGGGTTTTGGGATTTGGATTTATTTTCCAAGTGTTTAAATTTCCAGATACATTCATTGAGGAATGAATTTCCCTTGATTTGGATTTTTGTTGGATTCAAACTTTTACCAAAGTTTGTTCAAGATGGGATTTTAAGTTTCTATTTAAAACAAAAGTTTCTTTTCACCCTGATTTTCAACAAAAATTTATTTTGTTTATTTATTTATTTTCTTCACATAACAAGATTTGGAAAATCTTGGGATGTGACAGGCTACCACCCTTAAAATAAATCTCGTCCCGAGATTTGGGGAGGCTAGGGGTTACAAGTTGGCTCAAGGCATCTAGGGTACTACCACCCTTAAAAATTTTCCAACTAGATTACATCTTACTTTGCTTGGGGTCTTGTTGGAATCTCTCTGGGCAAACATCTGCATAGTGTCCTTTGTCTCCACACTTGAAACATGTGACTAGGCTGAGATCCTTCATAGGCTTGTTTATCTTGTGCTTCATCTTTTCTGGACAGTTACTTGCATAATGTCCTTGGTTACCACAACTGAAACATGTGATAAGACTGAGTTCTTCACGTATCTTCTGTGGACAAGTTGCTACATAATGGCCTATCTCTTTGCAGTTGTTGCACCATACTTGGCTAATCTCCTTATACTTATTCTTCTCTGGACACTCACTGGCATAATGTCCCATTTCTTTACAATGATTACATTGCACATGGCTTTTGTCCTTCTTTTTCTTGGGTTTCTCCAAAGCTAGGAGTGCTTCTGGTTCATGTTCTTCATATGTTATCTCATAGGTAGGAATGTCTACTAGTTTCTTTGACCTTCTATTGCTCCTTGGATAATTCATATGCCGCTTATTTGGTCCTTTAAATTGGGTCATATTGCATGGAGGTACAAGTGGAGATTTTCCTTTGTCCTCATCTTTCTTGGTAGACTTGGCTCTCTCATGGTAGTCTGCAATCAGTTGTTGCACTCCACCTTGTTTCCTTTGTTCAACTATGGAATAGATGGGGCATTGGATAGCGACATGATTATTTCCTTCACATGGGTAACAAGTAGCTTGAGATGTGGGGCATTGGTCTATTGGATGTTTCTCTTCACAATTGGGGCATTGATCTCCATGCTCTTTGGAAGTGTGATCCTTGTCTCCACAAATATTGCAAGCTTGGGTTCCTTATAGTATAACATCTTTGTCATCCTTGTTGTCATTATCTCCTTGGGAAGGGCTTTCTCCCATGTTGGTCATTTGAGTAGCCATCACTTGCAACAATTGGGATTGAAGTTTCAAAATCCTTTGTATGGCTGGGTCTAATCCATTGTTGTTGGCTAAAAGATGAGTTGTCACTTGGCACAACTGGGTTTGGTTTGCTAGTAGTTTTTCTCTCATGTTGTTCTCTTGGTTGTTGTTGTTGTCACCATCCTTGATGTTGGAGTCTCTTGGAGAAGTCATCTGTTTGGGTTGGATTGGGATTAGAATAGGCAAAATATTTCTAAGGGAATAATTCTAATCACACACATCACAACTCACACAAGCAATGTGCAAGCAATCACAAACAAACATCCCACTCAAACAACAAGTTTCAAGCATATTTTTAGGCAACCAAAAATATTTTTGTTACACCACATAAGTTGGTGGGTTTGGATTAAAATAAATATGGTGGTCCATCTATATGGTTCACTTGAAATCTTTCCATCCTTCTTAGTTGATTCTTCTTGAACAAGATCTTTGTATCCTTGGAAAAATTCTTGGTCACAATAACTTCAAGGTGATCATGGTTCCTTCTAAGTTGTGTTTCCTTAGTCTTCAAGTCTTGAGCAACATTTCTTGTCTCAATTGTAGTCCTTAGTGATATCCAAGGTTGAAGTACTTGTTGAAAATGTTGAATATGTTGAAGTCATTAGAGTTGAAGATGTTGAAGTCATTAGAGTTGAAGATGTCCTTAGCTCATGGTGAAATACTTGGCCATGGGGCAGGCGTTGTCCATCAAGTTTGAAATAGAAGACATGTAGAATCAAAACCAAAATAGTTGAGGAAAGAGTTTACAAGATTGTTTGTAAATAAGTTTTGGAACAATTACAACTCCTATTTTTCTAAGGGGTTTTGTCCAATCCTAGGTTTACAAATCCTATAGGCAACCCAATGCTCTGATACCATCTGTAAGGTTCCCAACTTTTAATAAGGTAGAGATCCCTGTGTTTACAATGCTAGTCCCTGGATCAATAGCTAGCATCCACAGTTAAGATGTAATATCAAGAAACAAAGGTCATAATACAACTTTATAACCAGGAATAACATAGTTTATTACATCTTACATAGCTCATTTGGCTATTACTTTACATTGCAGCAGAATATCTATAAGCATGGGGTCCTTCATCTTCAAAGTGCCACAGGCAGACATGTTGGTTGTAGACTTGTAATCCTAATCCTTACACTTCACTAATATCAAACAAACCTGCAACATAACAAGTTACAGCCACAAGGGTCAATACATTTGAATTGTATTGGCAAGTGATACTATGGTAGTATAGTGGAGTCTATCATCTATATGCATTTGGCTAAGTGGAGCTTAGGCTTGCATTGCTCAAAATAGATTTTTCCTTATCATTTGAAAACACTAAGTTTTTGCTTGACAAAAATATTTCCCAAGGCATCTTCCAATAGAAATTGGTGATCCTTTCAACCCTTGTTCACCCACAAGTTTTTAACTTAGAAATTTGGATGATGAGATTCTTGATAGCTTCCATGTCTTGATGCTCAAATTGTCCTTTGCCAGGTACATGGCTAAGTACTTAGATTTTACACTCTGCAGAGGTGGTGCACTTTCCCCACAAGACTTGGTTTCACCAAGACAAGATCTTTCAGAAGCCTTCCCTTAGACCAGAATGGACGCGTTCCAACCTATCAAACCCCTACCACCAACTGTCCATTTGGATAAGTTCTTGCAACCTATATGATCCAGGCAGAGCCCATAATGCCATGTGGTTGCACTTGAAGCTTCTCAACATTTGACATCTCAAATCTCTTTGTTCCTGGGTGGCCATCCACAAGTGAGATACACAAGGTAAACCATATAAATGGGCCTTGTGAACCACTCAACACAAACCATTCCTTCCATTCCACCCAGGTGATTCATTCACTTAGTTGTTTTATTAAACAAAACTCAAGTCCTCAGACTTAGAAATTTTCCATAGTATGAATATATATTCCACCCTTGTTTTCTATTAGCTAAGCTAAGCATGATAGTAGTAGGAATCTTAACTTAGGAAAATTATACTAAGGTTTCATCTACTAGTATTTCCCATAGCATGGTTTATACTTAGCAAAAAATTCCATGCAAGTCTTACTTAGAATTATCACTAATTCATAGTGAAAATAATGGGACAAAAGTATGAAGCATCACTTGCATTTTTGGTAGAGAGTATAAGTTCACTCGTTGATCTTTGCAATGTTCACTTACTTCAGATCACTACAATTCAATCAAGCAAACAATATTCCAATCTACCATTCAAGCAATTCATCACATAAAATGATAAAATCAAAGTAATGCATGCAAGCATGCAATAGGTTGTTTTGTTTGTAAAAGTGGTTTCTAGTAGGTTGTAAACATTTGGAAACACCTATTGGTCATTTTATAAAGTGGCAAATTCATCTGCAATAGGTTTCACTTTATAAACCCTTTTTAAAAAAAGGTATCATTTTATGTGGTGTAAAATTTCAATAAGGCATTAATCTATAGGGTTCACAAAATATGTTTTCAAACCATAAAACTTTGTGTTTAGGGTCAGAGAGTTTATTTCCAAAACATTTCTCAAAGGTTTTCTTCCAAAACCATTTTTAATAATTAACCCATATTTTTATTTGACTAGAATAGGTTTAAATCCAAGATTCATTCTTTTGTTTCACCAAATACATTTTTGAAACCACAATTTGTTTCCTAGGGTCAGTAGGTTCAAAACAAACCATTTGCCAAATATTTTATCCCCAAAATCATTTTAGAACAATTTTTATAACCTAAACAAGCATACACAAGTTTATGCAAAAACAAACATTTTACCAGAAGCTTTTTCCTAAACAAAGTGCATGGTTTGCTAGGTCTTGTCTTGCTGATTCCATTGATATAAAGTTTGCAAAATTTGGACGTGTAGATTAAAAGTTATGCAATTTACAAAATCTTGTATCTAATAGATCAAATCTGTTTTTAAAACAAATCAACAGAGCCACGTGTCTTAATTCTATTCGCCCATACCGCTTCGGTTGGATCGTGCGATGGCAGCCGTTGGATCTAAGTTGGATCGTGCGGCACAGAGGCGAGCGTACCCCTTCGTTCTCGTTCTAATCTCATCCGTCAGATCTAGATCCTATGGACTCTATTGCCTTGACCATTTGGCAGCGGCGCTGGCGGCGGCAGGTGGCGGCGTGTGGTCAGTCGGCGACGGATTTGGCGATGCAGGAAGCAAGGAGGAGAGGGAGGAGGCTCACCGAGTTCGCCGAGGCATGGGGGTGCTCGAGGTGCTTCCCGTTTGTCGAGGGGCGCGCTGGAGCTACGGGGATTCCTCGCCGGAGTGGTGTCTGGTGACGGGCATGCGCTGTCGTCGTCGGGGACGTCGCTGTAGAGCACAGGAGAGGGGGAAGATGATACTATTAGACGTGTGGGAGAGTAGGGAGCATGGGAGCATCAACGAGAGAGGGCAGTGCGGTCAGAGGCTACCTGTGGAGCTCGTCGGAGTTGGAACGGACGGCGGTGTCGTTCAGTCGAAGACGGAGTCGATGATACAGGGCACTCGCGGGAGAGCTGGGGCCACAGAGAGATGCGCCAGGGTCTGGGGAACTTTCCTGCGTGCTCGGGGAGGCAAGGGGTGGCACGAGGCTGCTGGAATCGCTCGGTGAGCTCGCCGGAGACAGTGGCAGTGCAACGCAAAATGGGAGCAGCCTGGTGGCTCACTGGCAGTGAGGTTTGAGGGGAATGAAAGAGGAGAGGGAGGTGATTTAACTGGCGTGGTCGCGGGGATTAAACGTCGAGCATTTACCGGTAATTTACTCCGAGGAGTTAACGGCAGGAAACGGCCGGGGGAGGGCGCAGTCCTCGCGTGGGTGGAGAAGATGGTGAGGTGGCAATGGGGGCCGGCGTCAGCGAGTGAGAGAAGGGGTGCGGTGGGGTCCATCTATCAGCGGGGAGGAGAGGAACTGGGTTAACTGGGCTAGGTGGGCTTAGCTAACTAGGTCGAGTCCTTTAACACATTTTTTGTCCTGTTTGCTTTTCTTTTTCTCTTTCTTTTATTCTGTTTTGATTTTGAACAACTAATTCAAACACCTAATTGAATTAAAACCTTTGCCAAAATTTGGCTAGGTTTAAATATTGATTTGTAAAACAATCTGATAACAATTTTTGGAATTTATTTTATTCTTTTTGGGGTCTTTTTAATTAATAAAAAGGGTCCTTGTTTTAAATCAAATAGGATTTAATAATGTTTTTAATTTCCATTTGATTTCTAAATTCTTCCAAAACCTTTCAGTAAGTTTTGTTTACTTAAAAGGGTGTCAAATAGTTCACCTTGAATTATTTGGAAAAGCTTTTTAAGATTTATTAATCATTTAAGATTGGGTATTTGTTTTGATTTCAATGGAATTTTTGATATGGTTTTAATTCCCTAAATTTTTACTTGGAAGATTTATTTTATTTAAGTTGATTAAACAACTTTTATTTCACTTGGGTAAATTCCAAATATCATTTTCTCATGATTTAAATAATTGTTCTTATTAGAGATTTGTCTTCATTAAGATAGGGATAGAATGGTTATTGCCATTTTATTTTATTTGGAAAAATTCTTTATCCTTTTATTTTATTTGGATTGGGATTATAATCATTCCATTTGCTTAATGGATTTGGCCAAGGTTTGGTTTGGTCTTTAAATATTCTTTAATTATTATTTCTTTCTTTAACTTATAAAATCCATATCTTTTTATTTGGTGATCCAAACTTGGTGATTCCAATTTGTGAAGTCTTGTTTGATATTTCTTTACCCTTTTAAATCCCTTTAGGATCATTTGCTCACCAATTGGTATGGGTTTCTAGATAGGTCCTTTATTAGCTTTGGGAATTCAATTTCTTATCTTATTAAATTCATAAGGTTTTATTTATGGTTCCAATTAAGTGAATCCAATTTATATGGTTTTATAAAATTTATTTTTGTCTTTCTTGATCATTTGTGAATGTTTGTTGACAAGATTTTATATGGATCAAATCCATAGGTTTGGAGATAACTTGGAAATGATTTTTATTCCATTAGGGTTCTGGGATTTGGATTTATTTTCCAAGTGTTTAAATTTCGAGATACATTCATTGAGGAATGCATTTCCCTTGATTTGGATTTTTGTTGGATTCAAACTTTTACCAAAGTTTGTTCAAGATGGGATTTTAAGTTTCTATTTAAAACAAAAGTTTCTTTTCACCTTGATTTTCAACAAAAATTTATTTTGTTTATTTATTTTTTTCACATAACAAGATTTGGAAAATCTTGGGATGTGACATCTATGGATGTCACCGGTGTGAAATAAAGAGGGGACTTGTAAGTCCATGGAGTTTGTATCATTGTTAGAGAAACGCCTGGGCCGCTAGCCTAAGCCATGCCTAATCATGGTGGAAACTTGCAGCATCACCATAGTGACATCTATGAAGCATTCTTCTTATTAAAAAGAGAGAGACACATTGAGAAAAGAGGAAAGAGAGAAAAAAGCACCATATTCCCATAGTACATAAGAAGAATTGCTGAGATGATCATTGTCTCCTTGCGTTGTCATTTTGGTTATGGGAAAGCTCCTGTACCATGTGCAAGGGGTACCCCATTGGTGGTTCTCAATGATATGCAAATACTTACAATGACAAGAACTTACTTGGACCCAAAGTTGAGTATCCATGAGGTGTGGCCCTCGTATTCAAGGGACATGAGATTGCCAACTTATACTTCGTCAAGCATATACTCCAGCTTTGCCACTTTAACCTTAACCACTTCAAGATGCTTATGATAGGGGCAATGAGGGCTGAAAGCTAACAAGTACCATAATTTTTGGAAGCTCTTTTTGAAACTTGTAATCCCTGCTTCCTTTACAAAAAGGCCTTTCTTCCACCATTATTGAGTCTCCACCTTCTACCTTTAGGCACCATTAAGAGAGCAAAGTTGTCATTATGTGTGCAGTCTTCCAAAGCTTATTAATTGATGCATATTGTGTTATTACTTGCTCTTGTGCTACTTGTTTCTAGTCACCCTTGTGAACTTCGAAGGTGTCCTATGCATTTAATTGCTACTCTATGAGGGACAAGCTGATTGCCACTATGCTATGTTTTCTGCATGTGAAAAAAACAAACGTTTTTCAATGCATCTTATTCATGATCTATGGTTGTAGCTTGTCATGTTGCATGCATAGTTACTATGTCCTATTGTTAGAACTCCATCTTTCATGCACATGTTTAGAGTTCTTTGATCCTAGCTTTCAATGCTTGCAAATGGTTAGATCTTTATTGTGAGGATGCATGTCACCTTAAAAATTATTCTGTTTATCACTTACCTACTCGAGGACGAGCAGGAGTTAAGCTTGGGGATGTTGATACGTTGGAAACATATCTATAATTTTTGATGCTCCATGCTTATTTAGTATCTACTTTGCTTTACTTGTCCACACTTTGAGGTGTTGTTTACATGTTTTCTAGTACTAACCTAATAACAAGTTCCAACAGTGCCATATGCCTATTTTCTGCTGTTTTTGGTTTCAGAAAAGTTAGTAAATAAATATTCTCGGAATTGGACGGGAAAAAGGACAAAGTCAATTACTTTCCAGGGGGAACAAGAAGTCCATAGGAGAGCCCGGGAGGCCAGCTAGGGGGGCCACACCCACCCTAGACGCGGGTGGGCCCTAGCCCTCTCCTGGCTAGGGTTTGCCTGCCCTGGCGGTCGCCTCGGTCTCCCCTTCGCCTATAAGAATCCCCTGATGCAGAAACCCTGAGTACCCGATCAGAAATCCAAGAAACCATCTGTAGCCGCCGCCACCATCGTCCCTAGATCGGGGGGATCTGAAGTTCTTCCCGGCACCCTGTTGGAGGGGAGATCATCCTGAAGGCCTTCTCTCAGGTATGATGCGTGAGTAGTTCCACCTTGGACTATGGTTCCATGTAGTAGCTAGATGGTTGTATCTCCTCCTTTTTGCTTTCATGTATAGATTTTGTGAGCTCCATTCATGATCAAGATCTAATCCATTTGTAATCATGCATGTTGTGTTTGCGGGGATCCGATGGATATTGAGATTATTATGTTGGTTTTATTAATGGTTTTGTCTTTATGATTCTATCATGTCTGTGTTGTTTGTGATCTTGCATGCTCTCCGTTGCTAGTGGTTATCTTGGCCAAGTAGTTGCTAGTGACTCCAAGAGGGGCTATTTATGCTCGATAGTGGGTTCATGCCTCTAGTTTCCAAGGGAAGTGACAATAATCTCTTCGGTTGTAGATGTGATGTTGCTACTAGGGAGAAAACAATGGTCTCTTGTTCATGGAACATGTGGATTGTTTACCTTACACACTTTGCTTAAAGAAGTTGTGTAACATCCCAAAAATACTAAACTAGAATCATCAAACTCTAATTATCAAAATTAGGGTTAACAAAAACTTTTCTAAATAAAAATATGAAAGCATGCATGTGTGTATGCATCCCATTTTGAATTCTTTTGAATTGCCATGATTGTGTGTTCCCTTGCTTGTAAAAGGATTCTTAGGTGAAATAAACATCATCTAAACATTTCCCAAACTTTTCCCAAAGACAAATAAATCAAAACAAACAAATTAAGTGAATGGTCACTTTTGCCAAATTAACTCCCATGCCTACTTTGGCTGTCTCTAACTTTCAGAACTTAACAGAAACTTGTTTGGATCTTTGCACCCCTTGATAGTACACTTAACAAAGTATCAAGGCCCACCTTGTGATCATCCAGAAATATTCAAATGCGTAGTTTAAATGACAGTTCAAAATTGAATGTATATCATATGGGAAGATCCCACTTTTTCAAAAACCACTCAAACAAGCTCAACTTTCAAAACCCAAGCATCTACAGACTCACCAGCACATGCCTAGCACACCCACCAAAAATCTTTTCAAAATTCAAAACTTGAATTCATGCGGCCATTTCATCAAACACCTTGCAGATTCAAATCAACAAAATCACAAACACTATTTTGAGCAGTGATTTTGGCCTAACTTGTTCCCTCTCTGGTTGTAACTAGGCTTTAGTAGATCATCTAGCTCATTTGAAAACATCTAGAACCACTATGAGCTTGCCTTGCCATCAATGGTGAGCAGGCTGAGCCTCACCATGCCACCCCATTGTCGTCGGCCAGCTAGCAGCAACCCTAGCCTTGCCAACCTTGTCTGGGAGGTAGACAACACCTTACCGCCGCTCACTGTCCCCTCCCCAAGCCAGTGCAAGCCATGGACCACCAGGAACGCCGCACGCCCAGTGCCACTGCGACATGCCGAGCCCACCCCAAAGCGCTGCACCCGGCACGCGTGCACACCCCGCCCCTTGACCGGAGCCCGTGCCCACCGCTTCGCCATGATCCCAGGAACACGCCAGACATGCCCATTTCACCGCCCGTGCCCCGTAGACACCACTCGCCGTCGAAGACGCCGCCTCTGTCGTGCAGGACGTCGAGCGTTCCAGACCGTTTGCCACCGCCCCTACACACGCATTAAAGCCATAGAGCATCGCCAGGAGACCACCGATCGATCGCCACCCTCGGCCATGCCTCTAGCATCCCGTAGCCATGTCGCCACCGTCGCCTGCCCATTCCGTTCGGTCTCACCGTCGAGACTATAAATAGAGGCCTCCCCCGCTCAAACTCTTCACACCATCTCACTCCCCTCTCCTCACTGATCGTTCCACCCTGTTCCCGGAGCAAGGCGAGCAGCGCATCGCCGGAATTTGGCCGGAGCCCGCCGCTGCTGGAGAAGAAGGGAGCCAGCGATTGGAGTCGCCCTAGGAGAAGCCGTCGAGACCAGGAGGTTCGCCGTCGTCGACTTCGTCGTTCGCCCGCCTCGCTGACCCTCGCCTCAGCCCCAGTGAGCCTCCCACGACCCCGCACCCCGTCTCATCGGCGTGGGGACAAGAACTTAACCAGCCAGCGTGGCCAGCGTAGCGAGTCGCCCATTAGCAGTTTCCGCGCAGCCCAGTCATTTGAATTTAACATTTTCCATTTTAATTCAAACACAGTTCTATACCTAGTTTCAAAAATCAACCCAGCTCGATTCAGTGAACCAAATTGAATGAAACCAATTTTGTTATAAAGATATTGAAAGGCTTAATCTAAGCCCGTCGGATTCAAACCATTTGGATCTATAGATCAACCTTGGTAAAAATAACAAGGCAGAAGCTTTTCTGCATTCAAACATTTTTCAAATTTAAACCATAACAGCTTTTGAGTTGATTCCAACTCTCAAAAATCACATTTGATCATACCTTTCGGAATATTTAAAAATATATGGGTTTACTTACATAAATAATGATCAAGTAGTAAAAGGATGCCACATAGGCATTTCTAGTCACTCTATTTTAACTAAAAATAAAAGGTTAAACCTTATTAAATTGTGACACCACTTTAAATCACATTCACATGTACTGAAATGTGTGGTGATGACATGTGTCAACATGATCCCATGTTTGGTTTGGAGAATATTAAATCTTAAGTAGTTTGTCAATGAGTAGAAATTACTTTTCTAAAAGTACAATTATTAAGTCAAGTGCTTGTAATATTAGTGATGATGCTAGATCATCTAAAGGACCCTTTTGTGTGATGATTGAAAGTAGTTAAGTATTGTTTGGTGATTGTGTACCTCGTATTTATTTATAGACGCTAGTACCGACCAAGGATACGAGGAGGAAGAAGGATAATACGAAGAAGAAGCAGAGGAGAACTTCAACCACTGCTCTGCACAAGGCAAGCTAACACTTGCAAGATACTCTACTTTAGCAAGCCAATACTTGCAAGCTATTAACTTAGCAATCTTATACTGACACTAATGCAAGCCTAATACTACTAGTTGATTGAGCAAGCTAACACTTGCTAGATACTATACCTATGCAAGCAAATACTTTCTTGTTACCATGCCAACTATATGCCTTAAGCATATGTGATCATACCCATTTGATAACCCCATTCCTAGTTTTACTTACAAGCTTTATACTTTATTTCTTTATCAAAGCTAGTACTTAGAGTTTACTGGAATAAATTGTAGATATTAGAAAGATAATTGAAGGTTGCATAAAGAGCATAAAACTTGGTATAAGCTAGATAATCCTCATGTCATCCTAAGGCATGAGATTAAACTTAGTTAAACTCCACTAGTTTACCACCCCTCATTAGTACTTAGCCCCACTTGTAGATGCTAGTGCTAAGCATAAAACTTGATCAACTTAGATGGGAATACTTGGTGGAAAAATGGTTATGAAAACCTTAGAATGATGAGTCATTCTACTGAGATGTTTTGGACATGTGTTTCCGAACACTAGATGATTTTGGTGATGAAAATGTTGAGGCACCCTTTATAAAACTGATGGTTGGCTGGATGCGATACCATTCCAATTTTACCGTACAACCACAATACCCGAGAATTGGGTAGGGCTTGACTGGAAACTTATATACCTTAGTATTGGTTCTCTCACGGCCAAGTTCTGAGCTAAGGCTACCTTGTGAAGATTGTCCACCTGTGCAGTACCCAAGATGACAGTTGGTCATGGTTGGGAGGCCAAACTCACAGGAGAGGTGCTTATACTAGGGCGTGTAATTGAAAGGTTAGGATTGATTATCCGCATACTGAGTATAGTGAACTTAGGATTTGTTCCTGACGGATGTATCGAATGTTGTGGTGAAAGTGTACAATCTCTGCAGAGTGTCAAACTATTCGAATAGCCGCGTCCACGGTTATGGACAGTTGGAGTGGCCATATTGTTCCCCCGTCAGATGTTTTCAAAATGACTTGGGAAATGAGTTGAGATTTTGACTTGACCACAACAGAGTTGTGACATGAAATACAAGTTCCCACTTAGGTGTTATAAAACTTCAACTAGCATTATTTGCTTCTGAACTCAGTAGAGGTAAATCTGGCTTTTTGCAAAACAACCCTAGAGCTTAGTGTCCTACTACAAAAACCCCCTGCACTTGTTAGTATTAGTTTGCGAGTACTTAAAGAGTACTCATGGCTTTGTCCCTGGCTATTCCCATGGACAGACTATGAAGAGGAGTACCTGGAGGATGGACCCCAGGAAGGTTATGACAACTAGGATCATCTCCCATCGTCAGCATTGCCTGTGACCCCGAAGATGGAGCTTCGCCTACGCTACCGTTATTATTACATATTTCCGCTGCTTGAGTTGTATTAAGAACTGGATCATGAGATCCTTATTTGTGTAAGACCTTATGTATGGTTTGTAATGGATGATGTACTATGGTATCCAATTCTGTTATGTCTCGCAAAAATGGTAATCCTGGGATTGTGATGTATGGCATAACAGGCATCTGGGATTAAAAATCCGGGTGTTGACAAGTTGTCTGTTGCTTGCAACTTAATACTGGAGGGGGTTCGAATGATAACCTGAAGGTGGAATTCTAGTTATAGATGCAGTTGGATGGCGGTCTATGTGCATTGTTGTATTGCCCAATCAACCTTATAGGATCTTTCTGACTAGTAATTGCATTGTTATGCCTTGCCCAGTTCCTGTCAATTGCCCCGCTGTAATTTGTTTACCCTTCATGCCATGTTGTTTATTTAAGGAGAGCACCTCTAGTGAAATATGGACCCCAGTCCAATATTTACCATTGATACATCTTCCACTGTTACTTGTTTACTTGCTGCAAACCACTGCCTTCCACACCATACGTTTAATCCTTTGTTACAGCAAATCGGTGAGCTTGACAACCTCACTGATTCTTTGGGGCAAAGTCTTGAGTTTGTGTTGTGCAGGTCTCCGTGTTGCTAGCAACACCTGTGTGACGTTTCCTTCCTCCTACTGGTTCGATAACCTCGGTTTCTTGCTGAGGGAAACTTGCTGTTGTGCTGCTTCATACCTTGCTCTTGGGGTTTCCAACGAAGCGTCCCATGACAAGTGGTGGGCGCCATCATTGTCTTGCATATTGTCTAGCAGCTCCTTTGCTTCGGTAATTTGTTTGCCCATAAATGTTCCTCCAACTATAGTATCAAGCATAGACTTAGACACAGGGTTAAGAGCATTATAAAATAATGGAGAATTAACCAACTTCCATCACATGGCTCTGACATTTTCTCATGCATTCTTTGATTCTCTCCCATGCAAGCGCTAGTGGCTCACGCTCTTCCTGTCTAAAACTAGTAATATTAGATCTTAGTTGCATAGTCTTTGCGGGTGGGAAAAATTTAGTCATAAATAAAGAAGTACATTCCACCCATGATGCAATAGTATTTCTAGGCAAAGATAGCAACCATTCTTTTGCACTTCCTCTAAGAGAGAAAGGAAATAAGGGCAGCTTGACCGCATCAGGGACAACATCTTTAATGCGCATCATATCACATATTTCAGTGAAAGTGTTCAAGTGCATACCTGCGTCCTCAACAACAGAGCATCCAAATTGATTTTGTTGAACCAAACTTAAATATTGGGGTTTAATTTCATATTCATCAGCAGTAATTATTGGCTGGGTTTAGGAGTACGCAAATAATCATTGTTAGGAGTTGCAAACTCCCAAAGCTTCTTTTCAGCCATATTACCTATGTTTTTGGGTTTTCTTTAAACAAAAACTTATGATATTAAAAAACAAGAATTTAAAGACTAACTAATTTTTTTTATTTTTCAAATAAATACTAAAATCAAACTAACAAAATTAAAAACAAGAATTAAAACTAGCAAGGTTCCTAATAACCTTACCAGGGTAGTTATTGATTCCCTGGCAATGGCGCCAGAAAAAGGGTTGATACCTTCGATCCAGATTACGGATGTAGTATATCTCTTTTTTCCTAGTCGACCTAGGTTATCGAATCCTCGGGAAGAAAAAAGCATGGTGAACTTACTTTAATGGGCCTTCAGGAGTTTCAGAATTCCTTTAGTGTTTTACCAGACCAAGATTTTGCTATGTTTTTTTGTTTTCGGTGATGGAGAGAGAGAGAGGGCCTAGGGCTTTCGGTTTCACCTATAGCTATGCAAAAAATCTAATGGGGATAAAAGATAATAATAAAGTATGCGTGTAATTGTTAGAGCAAGATAATTATATATGGGCAGTGCATCCATAATTGCTATTGCCTCCACAGCCGCTTATAGCAATAAACTATTAGTATCATCCATAGAAGAAAGAGAACTAATGATATGCATAGTGACATCACCATTAATCCCAAATAAATCCCTCACATACAACCGTATTACCCTTTCTGTCACTAGGGTTCCCATCCTGTAGATTGGTCATTACTCACACTCCATATACCTGGATAAATCCTCGAGGTCTTGGGTACCTGACAAGTCCTTAGATTGAGGCAAGAGAGGATACAATAATCATCATGTCATACAAACTAATACATGATCCCATCTATGATAAATAACATGCACAAACTACATGGCTAGGCCGAAGCCCTTAGCCCAAGGAGAATTACTCGCAGATACAGATGAGATCAACAATCATAAACATTGTAATGGAAATCATGAGATTGATAGTATTAGTCTTACAATGTCGCCAATTGGATATGAGATCTACTATTACAAGTGGTGGACTATGGCTATGGTGGTGCAGAAAGGTTGTGAGATTGGATCTAGATCTATTCCTCCGGCGGCTCTTCGATGTTGTGGTTTCTGATGGCTTGGTGTAGTCGGGCGACCTTTTCTCGTCATGAGAGGTCTATTTATATAGGGGTCCCTTCACAAAAGTTGTTCTGTTTGACCTAGCGGTGTCGGTGAAAACTATACGTCTGGAACTATACGGTCGGAATTTTATTCCTGCCGTATAGTTGGTCGATTAAACTTCAGTATCCTCTTCACGACCCCTGGTTTCTTTGGTTTGTTAGAAATCTCGTATCTTTTACTTTATGTTGTGTTTCCCATCATCAAATGTCATTTCCTGCGCAGGAAAAAATAGAAAGAAAGGATTGCATACCCCTTTGATCATTAGGCATTAGTGGCAGGTTTTAGAGAGATATTTCACCAAAAGTATGAATAATATCTAGGTTAAATGTGGATGTGGATGGCTATATTTCATAGCCACCAACTGCCAATACTCATCTTCCTTCTCATAAATCTTCATTAACTTTTGTTGAGTCTAACTTTTCAGAACCATTTGATCTATGCCCAGGACCCCGTTTTCTTCTAGCTCCTCAAAATTTTCAAATCAGCAGTTAACTATTTTTTCTTTTGCAGGTCCCTTCCTCTAATATTTATTCCCCAACCTTTCAAATTGATCTTAACACTTTTCAGTTTGATTTGCAGTTTTTCCTACCCATTCCTGGCTCTAACCGGTTTAGCCCAGATTTTCCTCACTCTATCTAAAAAGTCTGGTTCCTTAATCCAGTTCTTCTCAAATCTGAAATGTTTCTTACCAACATTATGCCCCTCCATAGTATCAATAATCAGAGGGCTATGATCTAAGATCTCCCTGGTTAGCTTATGCATAGTGGTAAGAGGAAACAAATCCTCCAAATCTTTACTAACTAGAACCTTGTCCAACTTTTCCAGGGTTGGTATAGCATGGTTATTGGACCAAGTAAATTGTCCCCCAGACATTTCCAGTTCTTTCATTCCACTAGCATTCATAATGGAGTTAAACAGATCACTCTCGTGATTTGGTCTAAAATTCTTATTCTTCTCACAAGCAAACCTTAGGATATTGAAATCCCACCCACAAGCAAAGGAAGAGTTTGATCTTGACAAATATTAGCCAAATCCATCAAAAAATCTTGTTTTTTCTCCTCCCGAGCAGCCCCATACACTATCAAAAACTGCCATTTACCTGTAACTTTAAGTCAGAGACAATCATCTTCACATGGAATCTACCCACCATTGTACCACAATTCACAAACATGTCTGTCTTCAGACCACCCAGGATCCCCACCTGATTTTCCCACTGAGGGAAACCAACACCAGGAGAATTGATCCATAGGATTAGTTCTCCTTAGAAAAGCATCAAAATAATCTTTCTTCATAGTCTCTTGTAACCCAATAAAATCAACAGCTTGGGTCCTACACAAATTAGACAAATAGACAGTCATACCTTTATTCCCCGCCCCTTTGTAATTCAAAATAGCTCCTATCATAGAAATTTAGAGTTTTTCCTCCTTTCCCCAGTTCTAGTCACAACACCACTCATAGGGTGGTTGTTATGTACTTTCACTGAGGAAGCACTACATCTTCCCTGTACTCCTCCAACCTGACTTTTTTTATGTAGACCTCATCTGTTTACTATGCCTTTTTGAAATGACAGGGGTAAAACCCTCTTCCTCTCCTTTTTCCCAACCTAACAACATTAAAACACCTACCTCCTCACTACTATGTTCCCCATTATCAGCTGCTTTCACCTCTAGGCTATGTCCTGCAACCTCCAGATCTTTTAGAGTATCAATTTTCTCCAGTGAAAAAATATTGGGATCAACTCCCATTTCAAGAGCTCCATGCATGATATCATCATTATCAAGAACCGCAAAAGAGTTAGAGGATGTAAGGTTAGTACCTGAAAGATCTCTGGAATTGGCTTGATTAATGGCCCTTTCTTCTATACTAATATGAGCAGCCCCCTGTTGTTAAATTCTGGTACTTATTTTGACTTCATTGTCTTCCTCATTTCCAAGAACCACCTCCAGCATATTGCCCCCTTGAAATACTATGCTTCCCTAAGTATACATAAGATCTGGCTAGGAGGATCCCACCTGAATGATTTCAAAAGCTACATCGGGACCACCATCACCATCTTGCATAACCCCGACAGGAGAAGCAGATTCAACATCACCACCACTCTCAGTAGAGAAATCCCCTAGAGTTCCCAAAACTCTCTGCCTCCTCCATTTCCTCATCAACCAGCTCTTCATTTTCCTCAACAAGTTCTAGAAAATGACTATACTTCTTCTTCAATTTAAAGTTCTTCTCACTGCCTCTGTTTCTTGCCAAGTCATTGATAAACTCATCAAAAGTTAAGTTCCCATTTGGTTCCCCTGGATTAATCACAACTCCCACCTGGGTAGGAGATAAATCTTGAACCACATCCAGGTGCACCTCACTTATTTCCTGCACTCCTTATCCCTGCTGCAAATTATCTAAATCCTACTTTCCATCAAGCCAACATCCTCTTTATCCTGGTCATCATAAATCACAATTCCTCCTTCTCTGTTTATTCTGAAAGGATCATTCATTGCTCTCTCCACTCTTGTTCCAAAAGAGGTATTAGTAGTAGAAGTAGATTCCTCATACAATGGTTATTTACCTTTATCAAGGACAGTACCACTAGGAGGACCACTTGTCCCTGTCACCATAGTGTGTCCTACAGTAGTTCCCAAACCACCACCAACATTGTTGGAGGTGGGTGACCGTACCCCCAATTCCTAGCCCTACACCTTGATTCCTTTCACAAAAATTCTCCCTGGCACTATCTTCCTGCCTATCAGTCGGCACTCTAGCAACATTATTTTGAACAACATTAGGTTCAAAGAGTTCTCTGGTATATGTGAGCTCATAAAACCCTTTGCGCATTTCTACCATCCTAGTGTTAGGTATCAGAGTGATATCCATACACCCCAATTTTGACCCTAATGTATCCATATTTCCTCAAACTATTCTTTTCTAAATCAAGTGGTTTCCCAACCAAACTGGTTGCATATAAGGCAGTAGACTTCTCCCTAAATTTCATAGGAATCCCTCCAATCCTAATCCATGCTTCCTCCATCTAGGACTTTGGCTCAATATCTCTAGTCCACTTTTTCAGCTCAATCACAGCTTCGGGCATGGTCTTCATGAACACCTTTCCAAAATGAAATCATCTATTGCCTTAGCAATATGAAACCTCATCAGGAATTCCGATGCACTCACAGTATTAGCATTGAATCTCCATCCAGATCCCACTAAGTTAGCCCACACCTGGAATTATTTTTCAATATCCCTAGCCCCCACATCTCCCCTAACCATTGTGATTTGAGCAATTTAAGTGTAATTTTTCCATAGGTTGCCATTGGTACTAACCATAGGAATGGAGTGAAATCCTTGGTTAAACTCTGAAATCCCATAAAAAGAGTCACATATTCCCAAGTTTTTCTTTCTTGATAGATGAAAATATCATGATTACTCCCATAATTCTCACAAACCACTACCACTACAACATTCTACACTTCATCCAAAAATGCATTCCCCATAAAACCAATAGGAGTACTCACAACCGATGCAGTTACATAGGACCCCACCATAGTTGGAACTTGTACATTATTCCTACCAATCATCACAGGAACATGAGAGCTCTCATTCACTGACCTATCAGCAGCTGCCGGATTGACCGTGGTAGCAGACATGAACACAACAGTCCTTGGAAGAGAACTCTGTACTAGAGGAATGGAAGCACTAGGTGTTGGAATTATGCCATAGAGGCAATAATAAAGATGTTATTATTATAATTCTTGTTCATGATAAAGTTTATATTCCATGCTAGAATTGTATTAAGCGGAAACTTTAATACTTATGTGGTTTGTGAACAACACCGTGTCCCTAGTATGCCTCTATGGACTAGCTCATTGATTAATGATGGTTAAGGTTTCCTAACCATAGACATGAGTTGTCGATTAATAATGAGATCATGTCATTGGGAGAATGATATGATGGACAGACCCAAACTAAGCGGAGCAATTAGATCGTGCCATCGTGTTCATCTTTGCGAAGCTTTTCTTATGTCAAATATTGTATCCCTTAGACCATGAGATAATACAACTCCCTGGTATCGGAAGAAAGCTTTGAGGTCATCAAAGGTCATCCTATGAGAGGGTGATCATAAAGGTGTCTCTCAGGTGATCGGAAAGTACCTGTTGGGTTGTATGTATCGAGATGGGATTTGTCCCTCCCAAGTCGGAGAGATATACTTCGAGCCCACTCGGTAATCAATATCAACACCGCTTGCAAGCATGTGGTTAAGGAGCTAATCACAAAGTGATATCGGATTACGGAACGAGTAAAGTACTTGCTGTGAACGAGATTGAACTAGGTATGACGGTACCGACGATCAAATCTCGGGCAAGTAAAATATCGCGAGACGAAGGGAATATATATATGGGATTGATTGAATCCTGGCATCGTGGTTCATCCGATATGATCATCGATGAATGTGTGGGAGTCAATATGGGTTTCCAGACCCCGCTGTTGATTATTGATAGAAGATCATGTCTGCATGTTCTCGAACCCGAAGGGTCACACACTTAACGTGTCTCGACGCTAGGATATATTGGATAATTGGTTTATGAGTTTTTGTTTGGAGTCTCGGATGGGATCCGGGACATCACGAGAGGTTTCGGAATGGTCCGGAGAATAAGATTCATATAAGGCAATGCAGTTTTTGGAGTTCGGAATTGTTTCGGGTTAATCGGTATTATACCGGAAGCTTCTAGAACCTTCCGGAGGGGGGACCAACGTGGCCCCACCTTCCAGGAGGGGGCATGGGCCTATGAGGGAGTTCCCTGTCCGCATTGGTCCAGGGGCACAAGGCCCCATAGGGCCCAGCCGGCCAAACAAGGGGAAACCCTAATTGGAGCTTCTAGAAGGAGGGGGGAAACTTGCCCCCCCACTCTTCCCTCCTTGGACGCCGGCCTAGGCTTGGGGGAGGGGATAGGGCTGCCGCCCACCCCTCTATATAAAGAGGGCTGGGGGCGCACCACCCCCCTACACCTTCCCCTCAAGCCTAGCCGCCCTGCTGCCCGCCTCTCTCTCTCTCCCTCCCGACTGCGTGTAGGCGAAGCCCTGCTGCAGAAACTCTCCACCACTTGCACCGCGCCGCCGCGTTGTAGATCCAATCCGTCTCTCCACCATACTTGATGGACCGAGGAAGGAGGAGACGTCGAGGTGCCGCACGTGTGCATCTCTCGGAGGCATCGCCACTTGCGGTGTTAGATCGGAGTGGATCGCGAGGAGGAGAAGCAAGTACGACTACATCACCCATGTTCCGACGAACGTTCCGCTGTGCGAATCTTCAAGGGTATGAAGATCTCATATAATCTCTCTCGTTGTTTGCATCTCCTATATTAGATCTTGGCTTTCTCGTTCGCATCCGTAGAAATTTTTTGATTTACTATGCTGCGAAACCCTACAGTGGTATCAGAGCTAGATCTATGCGTAGATGTGTTTCACGAGTAGAACGCAACATGGTTGTTGAGGGCGTTGATGTTTTCTGTTGCAAGCCTCTTGTTTGTGTTCTTCTTATGACGAGGGATAGTGAGATTGAAGCGGTCCAGGCCAACCTTACGCGACGTCGTTCGCGAGACCGGCTCCGCACTTGATGTGTGGCTTGTTCCACACATGCGGCTGGTGGATGCCAGTTTCTCTCACTATAGTTGTCATGGGATTTACACCGGAGTTTGGCAACCATAATATCACCGTTGTGGCTTTCCGTAGGTAAGAATCGTTCTTAGCTTGCTACTCCCATAAGCCACGTAAAACATGCAACAACAAAGTAGAGGCGTCTAACTTGTTTTTGCAGGGAGTGTTTTCTGTGATATGGTATGGCCCAAGATGTGATGTGTATATTGTATGCGATGATCATGTTTTGTAATGTTTCACGACTTGCATGTGGATGAGTACACAACCGGAAGGAGCCATATGGTTGTCTTTATAATTGTGTATGACCTGTGAGTCAACTTCTTATGCGCCATGTAATAGTTTCACTTTATCGCTAAGTAGTTAGCAATAGTTGTAGTTGCTATTCATGGTGGAGGCAATCATGGTGGAGTGATGGAGATCATGCCGGCACGCACAAGATGGAGATCATTGCGCGAAGATTGGCTATACCATGTCACATAAAGTTATATGCATGTGATGTTTATCCTTTTATGTATCTTATTATGCTTAGATCGCGATTTAGCATTATAAGATGATTCCTCACTTAAAGATCAAGATAAAACTATGTTCTCCCCATGTATGCACCATTGCGAAAGTTCGTCGTGTCCAAGCATCACGTGATGATCGGGTGCTATAGACTCTACGTTCACATACAACGGGTGCAAGCCAGTTTTGCACACGCGGAAATACTTGGGTTTAACTTGACGAGCCTAACATGTACAGACATGGCCTCGGAACACATGAACCAAAAGTTTAATCATGAGTCATATGAATGATATGATCGACACTTCATTTTCCACCATTGAAACCACATCTCTTCTCGTGAAGATCGGATTAGGTGTGGTGAATTTGGATCATGTTCACTAAACAACTTGAGGTATGTTGAATTTAGTGGGAGTTCATCTAGTAATTTGATTAAAAGTTGAACTAGTTATCATGGACATAGTCTAATTTGTACTTGCAAATATTGTAGATCAAATGGCTAAGTCCAACTTCAACTTCAACATTTTTGCTGAGAAGGAAAAGCTTAGAAACAATGGGTCTAACTTCACCAATTGGTTCCGCAATCTGAGAATCATTCTCTCTGGGAAAAGGACTATGTCCTTGAGAATGCGTTAGGTGACGCCCCTGCTGTAGATGCGCCGGCTGATGAGAAAGCTGTCTATCAGTCGCGCAAAGATGATTATGGTGTGATTAAGAGCACCATGTTATTTGCTATGGAATCGGACCTTCAAAATCGTTTTGAAGACTATCCCGGGCCCTATGAGATTCTTGAGGAGCTGAAAACTATGTTTCAGACTCAGGCCCGTTCTGAAAGATATGAGATCTCTGAGAAGTTCTTTAACTGCAAGATGGAGGAAGGGAGTTCCGTTAGTGAGCACACCATAAAGATGTCGGGCTACACTCAACGCCTTGAGCAACTGGACTGCAAGATTCCAGAGGATCTCAAGATTGACAGGGTTCTGCAATCACTCCCTCCCAGCTACAAAAGTTTTGTAGTGACTCACAATCAGATTGGTTCCACTGATACGATCATCGAGCTCTTCGCAAAGCTGAAGGCTGCGGAGGTGGACATCAAAAAGGATAATCATGTGTTGATGGTCAATAAGCCCCCTACCTTCAAGAAAGGTAAGGGTGCAAAGAAGCCCTTCAAGAAAGGCGGCGGCAAGCGCGTTGCCCCTGCTGAGAAGAAGCTCAAGTCTGGTCCTAAGCCGGACACTGAGTGCTTCTATTGCAAGGACAAGGGTCACTGGAAGCGCAACTGTCCGAAGTACTTAGCGGACAAGAAGGCTGGCACCATCAAAGGTATATTTGATATACATGTTATTGATGTTTTCCTTACTAGCCCTCGTTGTAGTGCCTGGGTATTTGATACTGGTTCAGTTGCTAATATTTGTAACTCGAAACAGGAGCTACGGAATAGACGGCGGCTTGCGAGGGATGAGGTGACGATGCGCGTTGGCAACGGATCAAGAGTTGATGTGATGGTCGTCGGCACGCTATCCTTAGTTTTACCTTCGGGATTAGTTTTAAACCTTAATAAGTGTTATTATGTGCTTGCGTTGAGCATGAACATTATTTCTGGATCGTGTTTATTGCAAGACGGTTATTCATTTAAATCGGAGAATAATGGTTGTTCTATTTATATGAGTAACATCTTTTATGGTCATGCACCTATTGTGAATGGTTTATTTCTTCTAAATCTCGAAAGGGATGAAACACACATCCATAACATTGAAGCTAAGAGATGCAAAGTAGATAGTGATAATACTACTTATTTTTGGCACTGTCGTCTAGGTCATATTGGTGTAAAACGCATGAAGAAACTCCATTCTGATGGACTTTTGGAGTCTCTTGATTTTGAATCATTTGACACATGCGAACCATGCCTCATGGGCAAGATGATCAAAACCCCGTTCTCCGGTATGATGGAGCGAGCAACGGACTTGTTGGAAATCATACATACCGATGTATGCGGACCGATGAGTGTTTCGACGCGCGGTGGATATCGTTATTTTCTCACTTTTACCGATGACTTAAGTAGATATGGGTATATCTATTTAATGAAACATAAATCTGAAACATTTGAAAAGTTCAAAGAATTTCAGAATGAAGTGGCGAACCATCGTAACAGAAAGATTACGTTTCTATGATCCGATCGTGGAGGTGAATATTTGAGTTATGATTTTCTCACGCATCTTAAAGCAAGCGGAATCGTTTCGCAACTCACGCCACCCGGAACACCACAACGCAATGGTGTGTCTAAACGCCGGAATCGAACCCTATTAGATATGGTCCGATCGATGATGTCTCTTACTGATTTGCCGTTATCATTTTGGGGTTATGCATTAGAAACCCCTGCATTCACTTTAAATAGGGCACCATCTAAATCCGTTGAGACGACACCGTATGAACTGTGCTTTGGTGCTAAACCTAAGTTGTCGTTTCTTAAACTTTGGGGATGCGAAGCTTACGTCAAGAAGTTGATGCCGGACAAGCTCGAACCCAAAGCGGAGAAATGCGTCTTCATAGGATACCCTAAGGAAACTATTGGGTATACCTTCTACCACAGAACCGAAGGCAAAGTGTTTGTCGCAAAGAACGGTTCCTTTCTTGAGAAGGAGTTTCTCTCGAAATAAGTGAGTGGGAGGAAAGTAGAGCTAGACGAGGTTATTGAACCTTCTCTTGAATTGGAGAGTAAAGACCTGAAATTGTTCCAGGTCACCGCACCAACAATAGAGGAAGCTAAAGATAAGGATCATGAAGCTTTGACGATGTCACATCGAACGTCGCAGTCGACAAGGTCGCGTCCCTCCGAGTGGTACAAGAACCCCTCTTGACTATCTTGTTGGTAGAAGACAGTGAACCTACGAACTATGAGGAAGCGATGATGAGCCCAGACTCTGAGAAATGGCTAGAAGCCATGAAATCCGTATTGGGATCCATGAGCGAAAACCAAGTATGGACTTTGGTGGACCCTCCTAGCGATCGAAAGGCCGTTGAGTGCAAATGGATCTTCAAGAAGAAAACGGACGCGGATGGTAATGTTACCGTCTATAAAGCACGGCTTGTCGCGAAAGGTTTTCGGCAAGTTCAAGGTGTTGACTACGATGAGACTTTCTCTCTCGTAGCGATGTTTAAGTCCATTCGGATTTTATTAGCAATTGCTGCGTTTCATTATTATGAAATATGGCAGATGGATGTCAAGACTGCGTTCCTCAATGGCAACATTGATGAAGAGTTGTATATGATGCAACCTGAAGGTTTTGTCGATCCTAAGGATGCTGATAAAGTATGCAAACTTCAGCGTTCCATTTATGGACTGAAGCAAGCATCTCGGAGTTGGAACCTTCGTTTTGATCAAGTGATCAAGAGCTTTGAATTTGTTCCAAATTGCTACGAAGCTTGTATCTACAAGAAAGTGAGTGGGAGCTCGATGACGTTTCTAGTACTATATGTGGATGACATATTGATTATTGGAAATGACATTAACATGCTTAACGATGTGAAGAGTTATTTGAACAAGTGTTTTTCAATGAAAGACCTAGGTGAAGCTGCTTATATATTGGGCATCAAAATCTATAGAGATAGACAAAGACGCCTGATAGCTTTAAGCCAAAGTACATACCTAGACAAAGTTCTGAAAAGGTTCAGAATGGATAAGGCAAAGAAAGGTTCAGTGCCCATGTTGTCAGTTAAGATATTGAGCAAGGCTCAGTGTCCAGCTACGGTAAATGATAGGGAAGCTATGATCAAAGTGCCTTATGCCTCGGCCATAGGTTCTATCATGTATGCCATGCTATGTACTAAACCGGATGTGTCCAATGCTCTTAGTTTGACGAGCAGATACCAAAGTGATCCAGGAGTGGAACACTGGACAGCCGTGAAGAACATCCTAAAGTACCTGAATAGGACTAAAGAAATGTTCTTAGTCTATGGGGGTGATGAACAGCTCGTCGTAAAAGGTTACGTCGATGCTAGTTTCGACACCGACAAGGATGATTCTAAATCTCAGACAGGATACGTTTATATTTTGAATGGAGGAGATGTGAGCTGGAGAGGCTGCAAGCAAAGCGTGATCGCAGGATCTACAGTACAAGCGGAATACATGGCTGCTGCAGAAGCGTCAAGTGAAGGAGTTTGGATCAGGAACTTCATCACTGAGCTTGGCGTGGTTCCAAGTGCATTGGACCCACTGGAGATATTGTGTGACAACACTGGTGCCATAGCACTCGCTAAGGAACCAAGATATCATCCAAATACCAAGCATATCAACCGCAAGTTTCATATAATCCGAGATTATATAGCAGATGGAGATCTGAAGATTAGCAAAGTACATATAGATCTGAATGTCGCGGATCCATTGACTAAACCTCTTCCACGTGTAAAACATGATCAGCTCCTTAGTGCCATGGGTGTGAGATTGTTGCCAAATGTAAACTAGATTATTGACTCTAGTGCAAGTGGGAGACTATTGGAATTATGCCCTAGAGGCAATAATAAATATGGTATTATTATAATTCTTGTTCATGATAAAGTTTATATTACATGCTAGAATTGTATTAAGCGGAAACTTTAATACTTGTGTGGTTTGTGAACAACACCGTGTCCCTAGTATGCCTCTATGGACTAGCTCATTGATTAATGATGGTTAAGGTTTCGTAACCATAGACATGAGTTGTCGTTTAGTAATGAGATCATGTCATTGGGAGAATGATACGATGGACAGACCCAAACTAAGCGGAGCAATTAGATCGTGTCATTGTGTTCATCTTTGCGAAGCTTTTCTTATGTCAAATATTGTATTCCTTAGACCATGAGATAATACAACTCCCTGGTATCGGAAGAAAGCTTTGAGGTCATCAAACGTCATCCTATGAGAGGGTGATCATAAAGGTGTCTCTCAGGTGATCGGAAAGTACCTGTTGGGTTGTATGTATCGAGATGGGATTTGTCCCTCCCAAGTCGGAGAGATATACTTCGGGCCCACTCGATAATCGATATCAACACCTCTTGCAAGCATGTGGTTAAGGACTTAATCACAGAGTGATATTGGATTACGGAACAAGTAAAGTACTTGCTGTGAATGAGATTGAACTAGGTATGACGGTACCGACGATCAAATCTCGGGCAAGTAAAATATCGCGAGACGAAGGGAATATATATGGGATTGATTGAATCATGGCATCGTGTTTCATCCGATATGATCATCGATGAATGTGTGGGAGTCAATATGGGTTTCCAGACCCCGCTGTTGATTATTGATAGAAGATCATGTCTGCATGTTCTCGAACCCGAAGGGTCACACACTTAACGTGTCTCGACGCTAGGATAGATTGGATAATTGGTTTATGAGTTTTTGTTCGGAGTCTCGGATGGGATCCGGGACATCACGAGAGGTTCCAGAATGGTCCGGAGAATAAGATTCATATAAGGCAATGCAGTTTTGGAGTTCGAATTGTTTCGGGTTAATCGGTATTGCACCTAAGCTTCTAGAACCTTCCTGAGGGGGTACCAACGTGGCCCCACCTTCCGGGAGGGCATGGGCCTATGAGGGAGTGCCCTGGCGCATTGGGCAGGGCACAAGGCCCATAGGGCCCAGCCAAACAAGGGAAACCCTAATTGGAGCTTCTAGAAGGAGGGGGGAAACTTGCCCCCCCCACTCTTCCCTCCTTGGCCGCCGGCCTAGGCTTGGGGGAGGGGCTAGGGCTTCCGCCCACCCCTCTATATAAAGAGGGCTGGGGGCGCACCACCCCCCTACACCTTCCCCTCAAGCCTAGCCGCCCTGCTGCCCGCCTCTCTCTCTCCCTCCCGACTGCGTGTAGGCGAAGCCCTGCTGCAGAAACTCTCCACCACTTGCACCGCGCCGTCGTGTTGTAGATCCAATCCCTCTCTCCACCATACTTGCTGGACCGAGGAAGGAGGAGACGTCGAGGTGCCGCACGTGTGCATCTCTCGGAGGCATCGCTGTTGGAGATATGCCCTAGAGGCAATAATAAATGTAGTTATTATTATATCTTTGTGTTTATGATAAATGTTTACATTCATGCTATAATAGTATTAACAATGAAACATTAATACTTGTGTGATTTGTAAACTTAATTTGAAGTCCCTAGTAAAGCATCTATATAATACTAGCTTGTTGGTTAATAGATGATTGTGGTTTCCCTATCATGAACATTGAGATGTTATTAACAACAAGATCATATCGTTAGGAGAATGATATGGTGGACATACTCCTATAGATAAGCGTAGCATAAAGATCAAGTCATTTTAATAGTTCAATTGCTATATGCTTTCTGATACATAGTAATCTAATTCCTTCGACCATGAGATCATGCATATCACCTTTACCGGATGGATGCTTTGATGACATCAAACACCACACCATAACTGGGTGGCTATAAAGGTGGCATTGAGTATTCGGAAAGTATTGGTTGAAACACATGGATCAAGAGTGGGATTTTTCCATCCATATGACAGATAGATATACTCTGGGCCCTCTCGGTGAAATGTCATCCAATTAGCTTGCAAGCATGTGACTGGCTCACAAGGGATCACGTATCACGGGAACGAGAAAAGAGTACTTATCGGTAACGAGGTTGAACTAGGTATGCAGAGATACCGACGATCATAACCTCGGATAAGTAAACTATCGTGAGACAAAGGGAAATTGATATCATATGTAAGTGGTTCATTCGATCGCAAAGTAATAATAGAAATATGTGGGAGCCATATGAATTTCCAGATTCCTCTATTAGTTATTGTTCGGAGAAGTGTCTCGATCATGTCCACATAATTCACGAACCGTAGGGAGACACACTTAAGGATTCAACATTGTTTGAGTAGTTATGAAATGATGAGAAAGAGTCCGAATGTTGTTCGGAGTCTCGAATGGGATTCGTGATATCACGAGGAGATCCGGAATGGTCCGGAGAATAAGATTCATATAAGGAAAGTCCCGTTTCGGAGTTGGAGAATGGTTCCAGTGTTTTCATCGGGAATGTTCTAGAAGGTTTCGGAATGTCCGGCACTCCGGAGGGGAAGGGTACATGAATGTGTTATATAAAGTTGGTATGATTGCATCATATACTAAGTGTCATCGCTGAACAAAATAGAGGATTAAATCAAATCCTTGTTTGAAAAGTCAAACGGCTAGTTTGAAAGTCAAACGGCTATTTTTGGGAAGTGGGAAAAGAGGAGGAAACCGAGTTGGGGAGGAGTCCCTCCTCCACCGGGCCAAGACCACCCAAGCTGAGTTGGGAGGGACTCCTCCTCCCTCCTGGGCCCCTCCACCAATATAAGGAGGGGAAGGGCTCCCTCCTAGAGACACACAAGATCCTCTCCTCCAAACCCTAAGCCGCCGACGCCGCCACCTGCTGCCGCCGCCGCCCTAGGTCAAGCCGCCGCCGCCCTAGGTCAAGCCGCCGCCGCCTAGCAACCCTAGCCGTCGGCCAAGCTTCCTCCTCGGCGTGTATAAACCCTAGATCGTCGAGGAACTCTCTCATACTCCACCATACTCGCTCCGGCTTAAGGCGAAGCCCTGCGAGATCTCCCCTCTACTTCCGGTACCACGCCGTTGTGCTGCCGGAATCGCGAGGAGAGTGCTACAACCTCCACACCTTTGGAACAAGGGAGAGGAAGGTCTTCGCCGAGTATAACGTGTGACCGATCAAGCGGCATTGCAGAACGCAGCACGGAAGGATCGTCACGCGATCTTGAGATCGGGAAGAGTACGACTACATCACCCACGAATCCGCTCGTTAAACACTTTGGAATCTTCGAGGTGAGTTATTCTATCGACTGCTGCTGCAATCTAGTAGATAGATCTTGGCTTGTTTGTTTGTATGGTAGAAAATTTTGTTTTCCATGCTACGAAACCCTCAAAGGGTGTCGAGTCGTGTCTATATGTAGATTTGTTGCACGAGTAGAACACAATGGTCATTGTGGGCGTTGATGCTTTTATTGTCGATTGCTTCTTGTGTACTTTGCATCTTGCGGTATGTTGGGATGAAGTGGCCCGGGCTAACCTTACATGACATCGTTCATGAGACTTGCTCCACGCTTGACATGCAACTTGTATTGCATAAGTGGCTTTGCGGGTGTCTGTTTCTCCTAGCATAGTTAAGATCCAATTTACAACGGGTGATTAACAATACTAGTATCAATGTTGTGGTTCATGTTCGTAAGTTCGAACGACACTTATTGAAAGCCCCAAACCACGTAAAACATGCAAAGAAAGTAGAGTCGTCTAACTTTGTTTTGCAGGGGTGTGCAGTGATGTGATATGGCCATGATTGTGATTATATTTGATGTATGCAATGTTCCTTATTGTAAGTTGGCAACCGGCAGGAGCCATATGGTTGTCTTTAATTTATGTTAAGACCCGCGTGTCTATTCAAAGTAGTTGTAATAGTTGAAGCCGGTGGACGAAAACCATGGAGAAGCGTCATTGACCTTGATGCAATGCCGGTGATGATGGAGATCATGTTCGTGCTAGAAGATGGAGATCGGAAGCACAAAGAAGAAAGGCCATATCATATCACATATTATGAATTGCATGTGATGTTAATCCTTTATGCATCTTGTATTGCTTAGTAGACGACGGTAGCATTATAAGATGATCCCTCATGCACATGAATTTCAAGTCATAAAGTGTTCACCCTTAGTTAAGCAATTGCTAAAACTTGTTGTTTCAAGCAAGACGTGATGATCGGGTGTGTTAGATTCGCAAGTGTATACAATGTGAGCAAGCCATATTTGCTCATGCGAAACTAAGGTTTGATCTTGACGAGCCTAGCATGTACACATGGTCTCGAACACGGATCACCAAAAGGTAAAGCATGAATCATATAGTAGATATGATGAACATGTCGATTGTTCGCCATTGAAACTATATCAACTCTCGTGATGATCGGTGTTGATGTGGTGGATTTGGTTCGTGTGATCACTAAAACAATGTGAGGGATATTGTTTTGAGTGGGAGTTCACCTAGATTAATTTTATTATTAATATGAACTCAATTTGTCATAAAACTTAGTCTAAACTATTGCAAATATGTTGTAGATCAATGGCAGCCCCTACCATCAATTTCAATGCGTTCCTAGAGAAAGAAAAGTTGAAAAACAATGGAAGCAACTTCGCGGATTGGTTCCGCAATTTGAGGATTTTCCTCACAGCTGGTAATTTGACCTATGTGCCGGATGCACTGGTGACCCACCGCACTGATGCTCCGATGAAGTAAAGAATGTTTACCTCACTCGGAAGACTCGAGACTCCACAGTGTGCTATCTTGTATGGTTTAGAATCGAGCTTGTAAAAGGTTTGAGAATTCACCCATATGATATTGTCGAGGATCTCAAATTGATCTTTGAGACTCATGCAGCAATTGAAAGCTATGAGGCTTCAAAAGTTCTTTAAGCGCAAGATGGAAGAGGGCAGCTCCACAAGGAGCATGTGCTTAAGATGTCTGGGCATGCAAACAAACTTCAAATCTTGGGTATAGTGATTCCTAATGCTTTGGGGATTTACCGTGTCCTCCAATCACTACCACCAAGTTACAAGAACTTTGTGATGAACTACAACATGCAGAACATGAACAAGACGTTGCGTAACTCTTTGCCATGTTGAAATCTGCAGAAGTGGAGATCAAGAAAGAGCACCAAGTGTTATTGGTCAATAAGACCACCAAATTCAAGAAAGGCAAGTCTAAGCAGAAGGGACACTTCAAGAAGGGTGGTAAGAAAGTTACCACGCCAACGAAGAAGACCAAGGCTGGACCTAAGCCTGATACTGAGTGCTTTTACTGCAAGGGAGAAGGTCACTGGAAGCGGAATTGCCCAAAGTACTTGGCGGATTTGAAGAACGGCAACATCAAGAAGAAAGGTATATCTGATATACATGTTATTGATGTGTATCTCACTAGTACTCGTAGTACTGTCTGGGTATTTGATACTGGTTCGGTTGCTCATATTTGTAACTCGAAACAGGTGTTGCAGAATAAACGGAAGCTAGCGAAGAACGAGGTGACGATACGCGTGGGAAACGGATCAAAAGTTGATGTAATCGCGGTCGGCACGCTACCCCTTCATCTACCATCGGGATTAGTTTTATACTTAAATAATTGTTATTTGGTGCCTGCGTTGAGCATGAACATTATATCAGGATCTTGTTTATTGCGAGACGGTTACTTGTTTAAGTCCGAGAATAATGGTTGTTCGATTTATATGAGTAATATGTTTTATGCACATGCACCTTTGATAGATGGTCTATTCTTGTTGAATCTCGATAGTGGAAATACACATATTAATAACATTGAGGCTAAACGTTTGAAATCGAGCGATAACTCGACCTATATGTGGCACTGTCGTCTTGGTCACATTGGAGTGAAGCGTATGAAGAAACTCCATTCCGATGGACTTCTTGAATCACTTGATTTCGAATCACTTGAAAGATGTGAAGCATGTCTGATGGGTAAAATGACTAAGACTCCATTTTCTGGTATGATGGAGCGAGCTACGGACTTGTTGGAAATCATACATACCGATCTGTGTGGTCCAATGAGTGTAGCATCACGCGGTGGTTATCGTTATGTTCTTACCTTCACGGATGACTTGAGTAGATATGGGTATATCTATTTCATGAAACATAAGTCCGAAACTTTCGAGAAGTTTAAGGAATTTCAAAGTGAGGTTGAGAATCAACGTAACAAGAAGATTAAATTTCTATGTTCTGATCGTGGAGGTGAATATCTAAGTTACGAGTTTGGCGAGCATTTGAAGAAATGCGGAATACTTTCACAGTTGACACCGGGAACACCACAACAGAATGGTGTGTCCGAACGTCGAATCGAACTCTCTTAGATATGGTTCGCTATGATGTCACTTACGAATTACCGCTATCATTTTGGGGTTATGCATTAGAAACAGCCGCATTCACTTTAAATAGGGCACCATCTAAATCCGTTGAAACGACACCATATGAATTATGGTTTGGGAAGAAACCTAGATTGTCGTTCCTTAAAGTTTGGGGTTGCGGCCTATGTAAAGAAGTTACAGGACAAGCTTGAACCCAAAGCGAAAATGCGTCTTCATAGGATACAAGGAAACTATTGGGTATACCTTCTATCATAGATCCGAAGGAAAATCTTCGCTGTTAAGAATGGATCCTTTCTAGAGAAGGAATTTCTCTCGAAAGAAGTGACTGAAGGAAAGTAGAACTCGACGAGGTTGTCAAACCTTCTCTCGAATTGCGAGTAGCGCAAGACCGAATAAGTTCATGGTGCCTGCACCGATTAGAGAGGAAGCTAATGATGATGATCATGAAACTTCGTTGAAGTTGCTACTGAGCCTCGCAGTCAACGAGAACTCGTACCACTCCAGATTGGTATGATCCCGTTATGAGTGTCATGTTGGTGGACAACACCGATGACCCTGAGACGTATGAGGAAGCGATGATGAGCCCAGATTCCAATAAATGGCAAGAAGCCATGAAATCCGAGATTGGATCCATGTAAAAAAACCAAGTATGGACTTTGGTGGACTTACCGGATGGCCGGAAGGCTGTCGAGAACAAATGGATCTTCAAGAAGAAAACAGATGTTGATGGTAATGTTACTATCTATAAAGCTCGACTTGTCGCAAAAGGGTTTCGACAAATTCAAGGAGTTGACTACGATGAGACTTTCTCACCGGTAGCGAAGCTAAAGTCTGTGAGGATTATGTTAGCAATCGCTGCATATTACGATTATGAGATATGGCAGATGGATGTCAAAATAGCATTCCTCAATGGAGACATTGATGAAGAGTTGTATAGGATGCGACCCAAAGGTTTTGTCGATCATAAAGATGCTAACAAGGTATGCAAACTTCAACGGTCCATCTATGGATTGAAGCAAGCATCCCGAAGTTGGAATCAACGTTTTGATAAGGTGATCAAAAGTTTTGGTTTTATACAAACTTATGGAGAAGCTTGTATTTACAAGAAAGTGAGTGGAGGCTCAGAGCATTCTTAATACTATATGTGGATGACATATTATTGATTGGGAATGATGTAGACCTTCTTAATAGTGTCAAGGAATATTTGAATAATAGTTTTTCAATGAAGGATCTTGGCAGCTTACATATTAGGCATAAATATTTATAGAGATAGATCGAAACGCCAAATATCATTGTCACAGAGTACATATTTGGACAAAGTTCTAAAGAGGGTTGGAATGGAAGATAGCAAGAAAGGGTTCTTGCCCATGTTGCTAATCGACCTTGAGTAAAACTCAAAGTCCGACATCTAGAAGATAGAGAAAGGATGAGTAAGACTCCTATGCCTCACCATAGGATCTCTAATGTATGCCATGCTATGTATTAGACCCGACATTGCATATGCTGTTAGTTTAACTAGCAGATATCAAAGTGATCCAGGAGTGGATCATTGGACAGCGGTCAAAAACATCCTTAAGTACTTGAGAAGAACTAAGGATATGGTTATTTCTTATGGAGGTGATGAATGTACTGTTGTTAATGGTTACAACGATGCTAGTTGGAACACCGATCCGGATGATTCTAAATCACAACTGGATACGTATTTATTTTCAATGGTGCAGCGGTTAGTCGGAGGAGTGCAAAGCAAAGCGTTGTGGCGAGATCTTCAACTGAATCGAATACATGGCTGCCGAGTCTTCACAAGAAGCGATATGGATGAAAGAGTTCATTACAGAGCTAGGTGTGGTTCCTAGTGCTACCGGACCCAATGTCTATCTATTGTGATAACATGGGCGCCATAGCCAATGCGCAAGAACCAAGGTCACACAAGTCAAGCATATCAAGCTACGTTTTCACGCTATTCGAGAACATATCCAGGATGGGGATATAAAGATTTGCAAAGTACACACAGATCTGAATGTGGTGGATCCGTTGACTAAACCTCTCCCAAGGGCAAAACATGACCAGCACCAAACTGTCATGGGTATTCGGTATATTACCATGTAATCTAGATTAGATGACTCTAGTGCAAGTGGGAGACTGTTGGAGATATGCCCTAGAGGCAATAATAAATGTGGTTATTATTATATCTTTGTGTTTATGATAAATGTTTACATTCATGCTATAATAGTATTAACAAGGAAACATTAATACTTGTGTGATTTGTAAACTTAATTTGAAGTTGCTGGTAAAGCCTCTATATAATACCAGCTTGTTGGTTAATAGATGATTGTGGTTTCCCTATCATGAACATTGAGATGTTATTAACAACAAGATCATATCGTTAGGAGAATGATATGATGGACATACTCCTATAGATAAGCGTAGCATAAAGATCAAGTCATTTTAATAGTTCAATTGCTATATGCTTTCTGATACATAGTAATCTAATTCCTTTGACCATGAGATCATGCATATCACCTTTACCGGATGGATGCTTTGATGACATCAAACACCACACCGTAACTGGGTGGCTATAAAGGTGGTATTGAGTGTTCGGAAAGTGTTGGTTGAAACACATGGATCAAGAGTGGGATTTGTCCATCCATATGACAGATAGATATACTCTGGGCCCTCTCCGTGAAATGTCATCCAATTAGCTTGCAAGCATGTGACTGGCTCACAAGGGATCACGTATCACGGGAACGAGAAAAGAGTACTTATCGGTGACGAGGTTGAACTAGGTATGCAGAGATACCGACGATCATAACCTCGGATAAGTAACATATCGTGAGAAAAAGGGAAATTGATATCGTATGAAAGTGTTTCATTCGATCGCAAAGTAATCGTAGAAATATGTGGGAGCCATATGAATTTCCAGATTCCTCTATTGGTTATTGTTCGGAGAAGTCTCTCGATCATGTCCGCATAATTCACGAACCGTAGGGAGACACACTTAAGGATTCGACGTTGTTTTGAGTAGTTATGGAATGATGAGAAAGAGACCGAATGTTGTTCGGAGTCTCGAATGGGATTCGGGATATCACGAGGAGATCCGGAATGGTCCGGAGAATAAGATTCATATAAGGAAAGTCCCGTTTCGGAGTTGGACAATGGTTTCGGTGTTTTCATCGGGAATGTTCTAGAAGGTTTCGGAATGTCCGGCACTCCGGAGGGGAAGGGTACATGAATGTGTTATATCAAGTTGGTATGATTGCATCATATACTAAGTGTCATCGCTGAACAAAATAGAGGATTAAATCAAATCCATGTTTGAAAAGTCAAACAGCTAGTTTGAAAGTCAAACGGCTATTTTTGGGAAGTGGGAAAAGAGGAGGAAACCGAGTTGGGGAGGAGTCCCTCCTCCCCACCGCCAAGACCACCTGCCGAGTTGGGGAGGGACTCCTCTCCCTCCCCTTGGCCGGCCAGCCCCTCCACCTATATAAGGAGGGGCAGGGCTCCCTCCTAGAGACACACAAGATCCTCTCCTCCAAACCCTAAGCCGTCAGCGCCGCCACCTGCTGCTGCCGCCGCCGCCCTAGGTCAAGCCGCCGCCGCCTAGCAACCCTAGCCGCCGGCCAAGCTTCCTCCTCGGCGTGTCTAAACCCTAGATCGTCGAGGAACTCTCTCATACTCCACCATACTCGCTCCGGCTTAAGGCGAAGCCCTGCGAGATCTCCCCTCTACTTCCGGTACCACGCCGTTGTGCTGCCGGAATCGCGAGGAGAGTGCTACAACCTCCGCTGCCTGCTGGAACAAGGGAGAGGAAGGTCTTCGTCAATCTGCGAACGTGTGACCGATTGCAGGAGCGCCGAACGCCGGAAGGATCGTCTACGCGATCTTGAGATCGGGAAGAGTACGACTACATCACCCACGAGAATCCGCTCTCGTTAAACACTTTGGAATCTTCGAGGGTGAGTTATTCTATCGACTCGTTGCTGCAATCTAGTAGATAGATCTTGGCTTGTTTGTTTGTATGCGGTAGAAAATTTTTGTTTTCCATGCTACGAAACCCTACAATCGCCACTTGCGGTGTTAGATCGGAGCGGATCGCGAGGAGGAGAAGCAAGTACGACTACATCACCCACGTTCCGACGAACGTTCCGCTGTGCGAATCTTCAAGGGTGTGAAGATCTCATCTAATCTCTCTCGTTGTTTGCATCTCCTAGATTAGATCTTGGCTTCCTCGTTCGCATCCGTAGAAATTTTTTGATTTACTATGATGCGAAACCCTACACTAGGAACATTCAGACCAGTATTACCAAGCAAATTACCTCCACTATTGCGCGAAGAAGATGCAGTACCAACTGATGTAGAAGTCCCAGGCTGCATCTCCGTGCGGTGGTTCCATCGATCTCTATTCCTTGTAATCTCATCCTCACGCATGCAATCTTCTACCATAGCTCTTTCTTGGCACTCCTCTCCTCCTCATCCAGCCGTCGGCGATCCTCTCGCCTCCGATCCTCATCCCGTGCCGCTTCCTCCTTGTGACGCTCTTCCGAGCAACGGGCGGTCATCTCTGTGATGATCTTCATCCTCGTGTCGTCACTTGAGCTCCCTTCTACATTCCTCATCCTGCCACCTCCTTTGTTCCTCCCATCTACGATCCTCGAAAGGCCGCCCGTTGGGGCAGAATCGCGATCTCTCACCACGATAAGGCATCTGGCGGTTGAAATTGCGGGGCGGCGATCTACGAGGACCTGAATACCTCAAATCCATCCCCCTCACCGCTGCAACTACCTCCCTGGTGTTGTTCGCTTCCCACTGTGATGGAATAACTGCTCTCAGAGAAGGTGGTTGCGGTAGAGATTGCCGAGATGGGGATTGCATGAAGACAACTCTCCCCACTCCTCTGAAACTAGGGTTTGAGGAAACTGTCGGTATCCCTCCCGGAAATCTCTTGGTCCGGTGAAAACACAAAAGTAATTCTAAAACTCCCGAAGGTCCATTTAAGTAACTTCACTTTGCTTTCTGCTTCCCGAGGATTCGATAAACCTAGGTATACTAGGAAAAAAGAACTATACTACATCTGTAAACCGGATCGAAGGTATCACCTCCCTGCGCCACGAGCTTCTCTCCTCCCCTCGCTTCCTCCTTCCCCACCGCAAGGCATCGAGGCCGTCCATCCTCATCTAACTCCACTTCCAGGCTCGATCCCCCTGCTCGCGAGCAGACCCCGGCCACCTCCCACTCGGTGCCATGGCCGAGCTCGATGTTCCTCGTTCCAAGGCATTCCCTCGGCTTCCCTCTCCCACTCCCACAGGCCACCACAACACCACCCTCTGTTGTCACCGCTCGCCATCCCCCACCGCCTCTGCGACCGGCCGCGCTCCTCGCTAGTCCTCCCTCTCCTCCTACCTCGCCGCCCCCTCCCGTTCAAACCATCATCTGCGCCTTGTCTCCGCCGCTAGAGACCGAGCTGCCAACCACCTTCTCCACCTCGCCCCGGACTGCGGCCCATCCCGCGTTCCTCTCATTGCCGCCTTCTGCCTTATCCCATGATCCGAGCTCGGTCCTGTGAAGCATCACTGCTCGGGCCTTCTCCACTCCATCCGTCATTGTCGGAAACGATCGGTGCCTGCCTCCGTTGTTCCTTGTGCCCCGATTGGCCGCCATTCTCCTCCTCCCGAATGAGCGCAACAATCGAGTCCAAGCCGCCTCTGCCTTCCTTGCGCGTGCACGTGCCCGAGGATTCCTCCTGGTTCTGCAAACGTTGAGGCTACCTTGGTTATGTGTTTGCGCGGGCCACCACTAGACATCCGTTAGGCCCTATAGCGTTGTGAGAATATTGTGTCACAATTCTTCCTAAAGATGTGCATGTGTCACCCCCAAGTTCCAAAGCCTAGGTCCGACGCCATCAAAAGTATCTGCACTGATGCCAAGATCCACCTACGGGAACCACCGCAGTGCCACTCAAAGATCACAGACGCTGAAGTGCACAAGGGATTCCGATAAGACATGCAAGGTCTACTTCTCGGATCGGAAGGCTGATCCCGAACCTCAACACGCCAAGACCTCCTCCTCGAAATGCCATGACCTCCTTCAAGGATCCGATGGCCGAGTCTCCAAAGAACGATCCCGGCGAGCCCGAACCCCTGAACCAAGATCATCGATCCGATGTGTGATCCCTTTTTTGAGACCCATATTTTTATAATAAATTATATATACCCGTTGCATATAATTGTACCTACTTGCACTCATATCATGTGGTTTGGGTGCATTATGCCAAATTACCTCATAATTAAATATGGAGACCATATGCGGGCTTTTCTAGTCTTATAATGGCTGAATTTAAATTTTTGTAGCAAACCGATGCCATATTTTTCCTTGTTAATACAACATTTAAATTGCATGGTACCTAAACAACATGAATTAGCTAATTAATTGTCGGGACCCCAGTTCCGTTCAATATTATCTAATTACACCACATCTTTGCCATGACATACATCATACATGCATCATGCCCGATCTTCTGTCATAGTATTAAATAGTGCATCCGGTGTTTCTTCTAGTGTTTTACTTCTTCACGGACTAGGCCAATGAGTTGATGCGAGTGTCGACCCAATCTTCGGATGAACCTTCGGCAGTGTTTCCCAGGCGAGCATTCTCCCCTTTCTACCTATTTTGTAGTTATAGTATTTACTTCCTCCTATTGATCTATTGCTATCCGTGTTGCAATGCTTTAGTTTCCGTATACCATTAATATTTCTTGCAGCCTCTATATTGCCTTGGATACCTCCTATTACCTGTTGTTTGGTATATAATTGGCCTTACGAGTCGTAGTCGTTTGCTCAGGTGCTGCTTCACGTCATCAAGTGCCACCGTTGTTGGGGGTTGGCACATGCTTAATGGTGGAAATGATCATGAATTAAATTACAACTTTTTAATTAAAATGTTGGGAGTAGATATAATTAATACACATGCACAGAGGAGTAATAGTTGAGATCTGGTTATTATCCTGCCCCTCTTTGTGCACCTAGGACCCGAGTTCATGACACTTGTTCCGAGAATGAGCGCGCTAACCACATGTGGGGTGTATGGGCACCCCTATCGGCTTAGTACCCGATTTCAAAATACTGTAGTGGGGCCACAAACTATTTTGGGGTTTTAATGCCATGTATTCCATGTTATGCCATGTCTATTATTTGTTGCTCGATGAGCGTTTACTATTGTATTGTTTAGGATGTGGGTCGTTATGTTGAGGATTATACCTATGGTCTCTGATCTCTTGGCCAATCATGCAACCTCTGGGTCCGTATTGAGAGCAGACCAACTTTGTTACGGGTAGCTTAGTGGGGTGGCCCCCCATGTACTTGCTTTGGATCTGGGAAAGCGTCGTGTCTGAGGCCCTACCAACATACCGATGGGTGTATGTTAATTGATCTTGAAACAACGGTTGAAGTGCATGTGAAAACTTTGGTGCACCCCTATAGGGTTAAATCTTTTTGAAAAGCCATGTCCACAATATGAACGACTTGGCGCAAAGTTTCTCGATCATAGAAAACTATAACTAAAGTTTACTGCTATAATTTGACTTGTATCTGATATGACTAGTAAGTTGGTTAAACACCATGGAAAGAATGAATAAAACTGTCAACCATGTTTGTTTCCTTGGCAGGACTTCCTCGTTTGGTCTCGAGGAGGAAATACCAGGATGGGTATGTTTGGTGTTAGTATCAGGTTGGTCCTAAATAGGTCTTTCTCATCTCTCTCTGATAACCGAAAGTTGTATCGGGTCACTATAGGTTGTTTAGTGCTTGCTGCGCTGCCGCTTAAGTCCACCATGCCTATGTAAGCGAGATCCGCCGAATTCTAAGTCTCGCCATATACTGGCCTCGGTACTGACCGCTCTCTTTTTCCTTTGCCCTTTGTCGGTGCCCCTTTTGTTTTAGCATGTTTGAGATCGATGTCGTTAGTAGGGTTACCCTTACGGCTTAGCCTGGGAGGGTTATGGACGCCGTTGGTTATTCTTCAGGGCTCTTAGCCCCATTTGCATATTGTCCGTACTCAAACACTGTATCATTTTCAAGGTGATTTGGATCTTTGTATTGTATATCTGTATTCTTGACTCAGCGAGTCGTTGTTGTATATATATGTTCTATGGGTTCCATCATAAACTATTGTGTAATAATATTACTTTATTTTCCACTCGCACAAAAGTGCCTTGTGGGCATCATTGAATCTTTTCTATGCGGGTTTGACGGGAATCGCTAAAACTTGCATATGGTCAATTCAAGGGTATTATAGATGGTATGTGTAGTCGGCCGCATATCATTTTTCTTCGGGCCTAAAGTAAGAAGGTGAAACCCTTTGGACGTTCTTGGATGTTGTGTCGGTTGCTACTTTGACTATAAGCACCGCTATCACCCAACACGGTCGAAGGGGGAACAAAGGGAGATTCACTAAGCTAATTACGATATCCATGGGGAACCCTTAATTGCGATGGTCTGCATGGTGATTGCTTTCAGGCGTCGTAGTGGTTATTTAGATATGACCTCATTCAGGGCTCAACGAAGTGACTACCTACAAGCCTTGGTGAACATCTTATTACAGAACTCTCTTCACGCATACCATGACAGAAGAAATAGGTTATCCTAATTATTATTAATTACAACATGATAGAGGTGTATCCTACATCCCCAAGAACGTCTTAGCACTATTGAGTTCAACCTCCATTCCAAAACACTCTTTTTACTTGCTTTGTTTTACTTGTTTTATTTACTTTCTTGTACTTAAACCAGAAACCTTTCAAACACCCGTTTACTTGAAATCAAAGGCAGCTTATAAGTATACTTTGGTATATAGTGACGAGGGGCATAAAGACCTCAACCAAATAGCTCTTTGTAGGTTCGATACTCTTATTTCAAAACTAGCTACAATTTATTTATGCACTTGCAGTCATCAGCGTGCAAACAGTACTGGGCTGTGGCCCAACCTCCATAATCGGAACCGCCATTATCGACTCCATCGGCCTCGTGCACGCAAGCCGCACCACCCCGCACACCGAAACATAAGTCGGTGAACGATGGTGTGGGAGGTGTCATGTGTCACGGATCAACTCCGTCACACGGAGCCCAGTCCGTGCCACAAAGCTCGAAAAAATCATCTGTGCACCAACAGAAATCTTGAGATCTGTCGCAACCAATCTCGAATCCATCACCCTCCTAGTTGAATCCCATAATATCAATTTCAACTCCGAATCAAATCCCACCATCCCCGAATCTATGCCTGGAGACGATCACGAGATACGCCGGAACAACACCTTCCATCTTCCATCGCTCACCGGCAATGGCGCACAGTGGTGGAGCACTAGACGGTGGCGTGCAATGCATGAGAGACGTGTCGGGAGACGTCATCCTTCCTGCTAAGTGTCCACCAGCTCGGTGTTGTACATGTTGAGCCTGCTATCGATGGTCCAGGTAAGCATACTCACCCGATGTTGGTCAACATCACGTTGCTACATATATAAGGAAATGAGATGTGCAAATATTGATGCAGTTATTATTGTGCTTGGATCTAGAGCATCTTAGGGCATGTGCAGTGTGAGAAGTTGCTAGACTTATGCTAAGAAAATTGCTAGACTCAAGTCTAAGAAATGAAATGTGCTCCACCGTTTAGCACACGTAAAGACCCCACCAACCAGAATAGAAAGAATCAATATAAAAAGACTATCATACACTGACAAGTGGGCCAGTCTGGCACATGATTCTCTTAGACATATGTCTAGTACTAGACTCAGAGTCTAAGAAAACTTGGCTAGACTCACCTCCTCCAGTGTTTAGACATGGGTCTAAGACTAAAAAAATTCTCTTAGACATAGCTTTTTCACCACACTGCACATGCTCTTAGTTCAATCTTTGTTGCTTACTACTAGTAGTACCGTCTCTGTCGGAAAATAAGTGACTCGAATTTAACTAAATTCATATGTATCTAGAACGAAAGAAGTACTCCCTTCGTTTCAAAACATAAGATGTTTTAACTTTGTAAAGCAAATGTATCTAGACAAACATTGTTTAGATACATTTGCTTCACACAGCTAAAACATTTTATATTTTAAAATGGAGAGAGTAGAAAACTATTTCTGCTTATTCTACTCTTCATAACCCCATGAAGATGTTTGGTGGCCCAGAACCAGATCTCGCACGCACCAGGAATCATATATCCCCACAGAGATATCTCCAGTGGGCACTCACTCTTCATTCTCTCGTACCTATGGCAGTTGAAACTTCGTTTCATCTGGAGGTGGATGGTACCTTGCTTTATTCAGTAACCACTGACCGGTCATGTTAATGACCAAAGACATCCCAAGCTTTTGTCTGGAAGGATGTCGCATTCGTGTCTGTCTGTTTGTGTTGCTGCGCAGTTTTGTCCCGCCTTGACGTTGCGCTGTTATTTTCTGTCATAACCATCAGGCCAAACTAAAATGCACCAGACACCTGACATTGATCTGTGCTGCTATAATTTCATATAGGAGTACTTCAATCGTCTTCCACAGTTTTTGCACGCTTTCTTTTTTCGAGAAACTGAATGTATGTTAGTACTACTTGTATTTGACTTACAACACCTGAAAAGATTCAGAAAATATCAGAGGGAAACTGATGCATAGTCAGATCCTGCACTCCTCGCAAAATTTGGCATGTGGGGATTCCTTGCAGTTCCTGCATAATCATGGCTCGTTGTGGGGGAGTGTGACTAGGTAGTGTACCCTCCAAGGAAGGTGCCCCTTTTCTTCCTCAAGCTAACCTGTCCCTTTTCGATCGTGCTCGTGCAACGCAGCTCCGCTCACCCTCCCTCTGTTTGTTTGTTTTTTAGATAGAAGAGACTTCGTTTTCTTCCGTCGGTTCGCTCGTCGGTAGACGTCGCGGGTTCTTCACACCAACCACAGCCCTTTTTCCCACCGGACATCGCGCATGATTGTTCGCCAAGAATTGCAGGTCGACCATGCAAATACAGTGCTAGTGCGGATCGTGTCCGGAGGTGGTGTGACGGTGATGCTTTGTTTATTTTGGTTCGGAAGAAAGGGAGTGTGGTGGCCAAGCGAGGCATCACCACGGCAGGTTGGAGAGTCACCTTTGCGTAGCTGGACCATGAGAGCACGCATATTAGTTCTATGCACGTAGTCGTAGTACTAGTTGTTCTGAGGTTGTTCCTACCAACATTTTAGTGTTGGTGGCGTGTTTGTTTAGACGCCCATATACACATCATTGATCTGTGGTGTAAGGGCACGTATAATGCGGTGATGTCGGGCCTTCTTACGCCGCCACGCGTTGGATTTTCTTGGTTGGAGAAACAAGAGAGAGGTTTTCCCATAAGGGATGATCTCTTAGCAATAAGAGAAGACTATTTTTCTCCATTGTACCATATGTCTTCTCTTAGTCAACCATTTTTTTACTAAAAATAGTTAATTCTATTAATTGTTAGAGATAGTAATAAGAGATAATGCATTGTACAAGTTATATATTGTGTCTTCTCTAAATGATGTGGAGAGCTAAGAGAAGTCATGCCTTCTCTAGCATTGTACATGCCCAGAGAAGAAAGAAAAACATACGTGACGGGAGTATCTGTATAATGGATACCATGTCCATGTCGCAACCGTAGGATCTGTCACTGAAAATAGTATCTGAATAAACCCCTCCATCATCTGGTATCAGCAGCTTTTGGTTGCCACAGATTTCTCATCGATTTGGTCTTTTCCTCATAAATTCAAAAATTCCACCAAAAACAGCCCCAATTCGTGTTTCGGATCGATCTGTGATATGATGGAGGGGTTAACCTCTTGGGTGACCCGATCTTCATGGATCTCGTGGTCAAATCGATGGAAAAGCGAGGGGAAAGGGAGAAGGTAGCGGAAGCGAACACACACCTCGCGAAGAACACGATGAACACACGCAAAACTCACACGATACAAGGCCGATTGCTCCCGAACGGCGGCCACCGGTCCGATAGAATCCTCGCAAGGAAAGATTGGTCAACGTGCTCCCTCAAATCCACATCGAAGAGGGAAGAACACCTTGAGGAGGGTCTTGACAACTTGGAGACAAGACAATGAACTCTAAGGCCTTGTTCAACGATGGATGCGTGATGCAAAGTCCAATCGAGGTTGGTGACGATAGTCGGTCCCCTTGGATAAGGGGATGAGGCAAAACTAGAGATTCCACACAAGGGGGTTGTCTTTAGTCTATCATCTATGCCTAAGGGATACATGAAGGGGTGGGGGCTCTATTTATAGGCCAACCACATAAACAGGGGTAGTTTAGGGATAAAACTAGGGTTTGGACGAGCTAGAGGGGTACATGGGCCGAAGGCCCAGCTGACGGCGCGCATGCCCATCTTGTAGGCCGACTCCGGTGTGGTGGGCCGGAGACTCCGGTCTATCTCCGGTGTCGTCTCCGGAGGGGCATACAGACTGTCCCCGGGTCGGTTGCTGGGGTCGGTCCGGAGACTCTGGTGTAGCAGGACCGGAGACTCCGGTGTAGGCCGGAGACTCTGGTGGTTCAGCCGTGGCTTGTTCCGTCTCCTCTTCCAAGCCTCCGTCTTGTCGGGCTTGATGTTTCGGGCTTCCTCCCTTGCCTCCGTACTTGTCGGTGTGAACCTATCATGCATATGTGACGGAGTATGAAGTAGCATACCATTCAATAGGGTAGGAAGTGGGCTCGCATAGAGGAACGAATTCACCTTTGAAGTCCATGACGACTTGGCGTAAGTTGGAGACCATGATGTGGTAACGATCGTAGGTCGGGCCGCATCAGGTGTGGCTCAGGAGGCTTTTGGTGTGGCTGGCGGCCGAGGTGCAACAACAACACAATGGTGCTGGCGGGGTGATGCCAGAGTGGCGAGGAGGCACTTGATCACCCCAGATTTGGGCCCTATGAGCTCCATCTAGGGGTGGCAGACCGACCTACTCGACCGCAGATCTCCCTAGAGAAGGTGGTCTAGCGAGTTCAAGGCTAGGGATGGCGGCGCCGGTGGTCGGCATGTTGGAGCGCGACGATGGGCTTTATGGGCCACTCGGGGCCCGACTGGACAAATCTAGTACCGGTATGCCATGTTGCCCGTTCAGTCAACTATCGCCTTTGGCGGTGGAGGTTGTTCCCTCCTGCGTGGCCCTGGCCTTTTTCCCCCGTCTTGCAGGCCTCGTGATGGTTGCATCAGGGAGACGAATATGGTGGCTTCTTGAAAGTGGTCGTGCGTGCTGGCGGGCGACGAGTTTGGTGGTGGTGAGGCTTCGACCTCGCAGGGCTCATGTGCAATGGTGTGGCATCCCGCAAAAACCACTACTAGAAAATCGCGTGAATTTGTGCATTGCATCGTCATCATCATACGTTGTTTGTCAAAAACTAATTTCGTAACGCCCGATTTGTTTTCCAAACGCCCCATCTTAATTCAACTGCAAAGCCCGGTCTCCGGAATATTTTGCTTTAATTAAATATGTTGTGCAAACGGTCCGTTAAAATAAATAAATTATTGTATTATTTTAGCGGGGCAGTCGAACGGGCCGAATGACTCGAACGACCGCCCCAGGATTTAAATCGCCCCACCTAACCAGCCCCCCTAATTCCTAGGTTCACCAACTAATCTACCCACCCCCTTTGGCCACATCACCCCACCCAATCCCCGAGCGACACCTCACCCTCTCTCCCCCTCTACCCAACCCAAAACCGCCACCTCAGCCTACCCCTCCCTCTCTCTCCTCCCTCTCCCCCTCAGCTCTCACCACCACGCACACACTGCTCCCACGCCGCACCCATCCCCAGCCCCACTCCCCGCGTTCACACAACCGCCCAACCCACCAACTCCCGCCCCGCTCCCGACAAACCCCATCGATCCCTCCATGAGCCCACCTCTCTCTGGGCCCACCCCGCTCTCGCCACGCACGCCTCCCGACGCGCTCGTCCCCAACCTCCCCCGCAACCTCCTCTCCTCTGCTCGCTCCCCTCGCCGGCGCCCTTCCCCCTCTCTCCGGCGCCACCATCGGCCACCTCCTCCGAGCCGCGGCCTCTCCCTCCTTCCTTCCCCGGCGGTCCCGCTCTCCCCCTCCTCACCGTCCTTGGCCGAGCGCCTCCTCCCGCCCGCTCTCGTCTCCCAGCGCCGCGTCCCCACGCTGCCTCGCCCGGATCATTGCCGCTGCCCCGCCGCCCGCCACCATCTGCATCGCCTTGCCGTCCTCCTCCTACCTCGACCTCCTCGCCACATCGTCCCGCCCCACGCTTCCCTCGTCGACGCCGACCGCCGCCTCCGGCCACCTCCATCCCGCCTCGCTCGCCACCTCCTCCCATGAGCTCGCCAGCCTTGCGTCGGCCTCCGGCTCCTCCTCCTCCGACCGCACCACTCGAGCTCACGGCCGCCTCTGCAACCGCCTTCCCCAGGGTCTCGCCATGAGCCATGCCTCCAGCAGCTGCCGCTGCCCTCCCTCGTTCGCGCCATGGCCGCCTCCTCTCATCTCCGGGCCCGCTCTCTCTGGACACTCGCCGCCAGTGCCTTGGCTCCAAGTCACCTGGCCTCCGCACCGCGCGAGCATCGCTTCATCCTGGGCCTGCTCCGTTTGTTTTTCCCATCTTTTTGAATCGGGCCGACCAAGCTCAAGGGGACCGCACCAGGAACCTAGACCCAAAACCGTCACCGACATCCGAATCCCCGTCCGAGAATTCCAAGGCCTCCATCACGGCCCCACAAGATCTCCTCATGGAGCCCGATGACACCGGTACCCCAAGACCTACCACACGAACGCGCCGCGGATTCGGAGGAACCCCCGGACGCCAAGATCACCGTCTCGGAACGACACGACCTTCTCCTCGGACGCCGAGAACTACAATCGGTACCCTAAGGCACCGCGACCCCGGCGCGTCAAGTACTTCCTCCCGGAACGCCACGATCTCCGCCGTGGAACGACAAGACCGACAACATGACCCGAAGACCACGGATGCGCCAAGACCTACCCCTTTTATCCGAGAACGTCTCCGTCGAACCCTGGACCCCGACCCCGATCCCGAACCCCGGAACCCCAAGATCTGCCGAACCCTAATGTGTGAACCCCTTTCCCGAGCCCTATTTTATAAATGAACTAACAACTTGTTGCATATTAATTGTCATACTTGAATGCATCTTGTCATGTGGTTTGGGGGCCTTATGCCGATTCACCTAATAATTAAATATGGGGCCCATATGCGGGCAAATCTAGTCTCATGTTGGCCTCATTTAAACTTGTATAGCGGACCCGTATTATCTTTTGCCATGTAATACAACATTTAAAAATGCGGGGTATCTAAACAACCAGAACCATATATGTAATTGTCGGGACCCCCGGTTCCACTTAATATGACCTAATCGCATCGCACCTTTGCCATGTCATACATCATACATGCATCATGCCGATCTTCTGCCGTGTATTAAATATTGCATCCGGTGTTTATTCTAGTGTTTTGCTTCTTCGCGGATAAGGCCGTTGAGTTGATGTGAGCTTCGCCCCGATCTTCGGTTGAACCTTCGACAATGTTTTCAGGCGAGCATCTCCCCCTTTCTACCTATCTTACTTTTCTAGTATTTATTCCCTCCTGTTGATCTTTGCTATCTGTGTTGCGATGCTCTAGTTTCGTACCCGTGATATCCCCTGCAGCCATATATAGCCTTGGTCACATCCTATTACCTGTTGTTTGGTAGATAGTGGGACCCGCGTGTCGTAGTCGCTTGCTCAAGTGTTGTTGCGTGTCGTCACGTGCCACAGTTGTTGAAGTAATTGCCGTATGTTGATGTTGGAGATGATCATAGTTTTACTTATTGTTCACTTTAATTTCTGTTTAACAACTAAAATTGAAATAAGCAGAGGCATCGGTGGGTGATAGAAAATATTTGGTTTCCGAACGCCCACTTGTGTCCCGTAAGACCCCGAGTACTTGATACCTGTTCCTTGATTTATCGCGCTATCCACATCCGGGAGGTATATGGGACCCCCCTGAGCCAGAGCTTGATTCCGTCTTATTTCTTGGGGCCACAAACTAGTTTGAGGTTTTATTTACGATCTTGTACTTATGCCATGCTACTTTCTGTATTTAAATTGTGCGATAGCAGCACCTGTCTTATCGCTTAGGAAGGCGGAGTGATTACGCTGTATCGACACCCCGAGTTTTCGGGTTCGATCGCATGTACCATTGGCGCTAACCTTGAGTCCGTCTCGGCTAGCTTACTTCGTTGGGATCTACTCAAAGGGTGGCCCCTGAAATATTTCGAATCTGTGATTGTTCAATCGTGAAAGCCTCGTTGGGTTTTGATTTGGTTTTTCCGAGGTTGATCGGCGTGTGTTGCTATTGGTGCACCGGCCGGGTAAAACTTTCTGAAAGCCGTGTCCGCGGATATGGACGACTTGGAGCACAGTATCTCGATCATAGACAAGCATAACTAAAGTTTATTGCTATAAATTTGACTTTATAATGACTAGTAATCAGCTTCACTATAACGAAATGGCTAAATAATACTGCCCACAATTGCTTGTTTGGAGTGTCGCTTGCGACCATTGTACCTGACTAGTAAGTTTTGCAACTACAACGGAATGGCTGAATAAAAGTACCAACAACTGCTGGGTTTTGGGATTAAATCATGCTACCTGTATCTGAGTAGTAATTGCTGCAACTATAACGGAATGGTTAACTAAAAGTGCCCACTGCTTACTTCATCAGGATGAATATCTAAACCTGACTAGTAAAGTGTCACAACTATAACTGATTAAGTAAAACTGCCAACTGTGTGAGTTCCTCGGTTGACTTCCTCGACGGTCTCGAGGGGGAAACGCCAGGATGGGTTTGTTTGATGATAGTATCAGGTTGGATCCGAATAGGTCATTCTTCACCCCCTCTGATAGCCGCCAGTTGTAGAGAGTCTCTATAGGGTGCTCAGTGCATGCTGCCGCTGCCGCTTCAGTCCACCATACCTATGTAGGCGAGGACCGCCGAATTCTAGCCTCGCTGCATCGGCCTCAAGATCTTGACGCTCCTTCTTTTCCTTTGCCCTTTGTCGGCACCCCTTTTGTTTAAGGTGTTTTGAGATCGACGCCGTTAGCGTGGTTACCCTTAAGCATGGCACAGGCGGGGTTATGGACGCCATTGGTTATTCTTCGTGGCTCTTAGCCCCATTTGCATCTTGTCCGTAGCTGGACGCTCTATCGTTTTAAACGTGATTTGGATCTTTGTACCGTATATCTGTATTCTTGACTCATTGAGTCGTTGTTATATATATATCTGTTCTGTGGGTCCCATCGAGGACTGTTGTGTAATGTTATTACTTCGTTTTCCACCCGCACGAAAGTGCCTGGTGGGCACCTTTGAATCTTTTCTATGCGGGTTTGAAGAATTTTGCTCAAACTTGCATAGGTCCGATTCTGAGGGTGTTACAAATGGACCGTCTGAGGGTTTTGGATGGGGTTTTTCAGAGAAATCCTCGTTCGCTCGTCCAGCACCGACACGGTGCCGCCGCACTATTTGTTCCCGGAGGACGTCGTGGCTACCCTTGGTCCACTTCCTTCGGCGTGGCAGGGGAAACCCCTAGGACCAGTTGGTCCGACAGCAACGTCGTCGATGTCGCTTACTTTTTGTAGGTGTTGCTTTATATTTGACGATTCGATGCTAGGAGCGTGGTGGAACATCTTTGGAGGATGCAACAGACTGTTGCTTTGTTGATTTGCCAGTCTGTATCTTGTTTTTTTCTTTTAGGCATTTCTTTTCAAAACTATTGATAGTTATATGAAGTGTTGCTATATTAATATAGCGAGATGAAAGGCTCTTTCGAGACAATGGAGTGTGAAATCTAGTCAGATGCACTGAACTTGAATGGTAAGTAATCCTCGCTTCATCCAGGCTACATTCCATCTTAACGCTATTTAAATATGCTTAAATTTCTTTCCTTTTTACCACGAAAATGCTACTCCGAACCTACGGAGTAATTGTATATGCGTCTGCTTTGGCGTTTTGCAGCAGCTTCCACGAGTCAGAGCCGTACCAACTCCACCGACGGGGTGCCAGATCTGGAGTACTGCGTCTTGCCAAAGAAAATACTCCCCGTTAGGCCAGATCTGTAACGGGGTATAGTACGGTAGTAGAGCTGTACCGAGCGCTCAGCCCGTTCTGGCACTTGGTGTGGCCCACATGTCACTGTCCCCGTTAGGCTCCCCGCCAACGTACCGAACCCACCCAGGTCAAACGAAGGACCAAACTGCCACACGTGGAGGAGCAGAGCAGCGAAGCCACGGCGGGGCCCACAAACCAACCCCTGAGTGGGGTCCCCACCTTGCCTGGAGCGACACCAAACTGGCCCCCGGCCTAACAAAATGGAAATTTTCACAAAAGATCCCTACAGAAACATTTGAATTTAAATGCAATTTCGCCGAATTCAAGCACGCGGTTGGTCATTTTGCAGAGAGAAAAAAACACACGTCGCAGGCGTTATAAAGATTGGCGCGCTCTACTCGTGCCGCGTCTCGGCCTCCTCGATTTTGCCGGCCGAGCGTTTACTTGCGAGATTCTTCTTCCTTCTCCTCGATCTCGAGGGCGGACAGAGAGGGTCGTGGCCTCGGGGTCTGGAGCGCCAATGTTTTGACCTCGCCCAGGTCGCCGCCTTCTTCTTGTCCTCGCCGCGCCCTGCCCTTCCCCGTGATCCAGATCTGCGCCTGTCTGAGGTGAGCTTCTCTGCCCGTTTCTCCCATCTTCTTCTCCTCCTCCTCCCGCTCGTCCGTGGGAGCGGGCGGATCTGGATCCTCTGCTGCTGTTGTACCGTTCCTTCGTCGCTGGGTTGGATTAGAATTCGCAACAGGGTTCGTGTCGTCGGTATAGTTCCTTCTTCCCGGCGGTTATCGCTGTCGATTTCGGGGGATTGTCTGGGCGATCATGTTCGTTCCGTTACCTGTTTATAAGTTCCTTGGTTCAGATTAGTCATTTTTTAGCCTCGTGATTCAAATTCAGGAGGTTGTGAAGTACGTAGTCCAGCTTCGGTTATATTGGCCTTCACTCGTAGATCACCTGTTTTTAATTTCGTGCATGCATGTTGTCGATTAGATAATTGAGTACTCTGTTTCACGCAAATGCCTTCGTTTCTAGTTCTGTGTATGCTGTAGCTGTGTTCTCATGATTACATCTAAAGAAGAAAATAAATAACGCAATCCCGTGAAATGAAATTGATCTGTTGTGTTTACTGTGTACAATTTGCTTCCAGGTGGAGTTCTTGAGGCAAGGGATTTTCTTGCCGCCATGCTCCCCAAGATGGCATCGGCCCGGTGGATCTCGGCTTCCCTGCTCGTACTTTTCCTGAGCCTGCAACCCATTGTCGACGCCTTCTACCTCCCCGGCACCTTCATGCACACCTACGAGCCTGGTGAAGAGATCGCGGCTAAGGTCAACTCCCTCACATCCATTGAGACCGAGCTGCCCTTCAGCTACTACAGCCTTCCCTACTGCAAGCCCCCGGAAGGCGTCAAGAAGAGTGCCGAGAACCTCGGCGAGGTTCTCATGGGTGACCAGATCGACAACTCGCCATACCGCTTCCGCGTCAATGTAAATGAGTCGGTGTACCTCTGCACCACCGACCCGCTCACCAAGGAGCAGGCCGAGCTGTTGAAGAACCGGGCACGGAATCTGTACCAGGTCAACATGATCCTCGACAATCTGCCGGTCATGAGGTTCACCGAGCAGAATGGGATGACGATCCAGTGGACTGGATACCCGGTTGGGTACAACCCCATGGGCAGCAGCGAGGATTATGTCATTAACCATCTCAAGTTCAGGGTTTTGGTCCACCCGTACCAGGCGCAAGGTGATGTTGTAGTCACAAGTGAGGATGGTGTTGCCATGGTTGAGTCTGATCGCAAGAGTGGCTTCCAGGTTGTTGGTTTTGAGGTCGTTCCTTGCAGCGTGAAACGTGATCCTGCGGCAATGGCCAAGCTCAAGATGTATGAAAAGGTTGACTCCGTGAGCTGCCCGTTGGAGCTTGAGAAGTCTCAGGTGATCCGTGAAAATGAGAGGATTACATTCACCTATGAGGTTGAGTATGTCAAGAGCAACATCAAGTGGCCATCAAGGTGGGATGCATACCTCAAGATGGATGGTGCCAAGGTGCACTGGTTCTCAATCATGAACTCGATGATGGTCGTCTTCTTCTTGGCTGGTATTGTGTTCGTCATATTCCTGAGGACTGTCCGTAGGGATCTGACACGTTATGAGGAGATGGACAAAGAAGCACAAGCTCAGATGAATGAGGAGCTCTCAGGATGGAAGCTTGTTGTTGGTGATGTCTTCAGAGAGCCCTGCTGCTCAAAGCTGTTGTGTGTTATGGTCGCTGACGGTGTCCAGATCACTGGTATGGCAGTTGTTACAATTGTGTTTGCTGCTCTGGGTTTCCTCTCACCTGCTTCCAGGGGAATGCTCCTGACCGGAATGATCATTCTCTACCTCTTCCTTGGAATTATTTCTGGATATGTCGGTGTCCGTGTCTGGAGGACTATCAAACAATCCTCAGAAGGGTGGAAATCTGTTGCTTGGCTGACCTCCTGCTTCTTCCCTGGCATTGTTTTTATCATCTTGACTGTGCTGAACTCCATCCTGTGGGGTAAGAAGAGCACAGGAGCTCTACCCATTTCACTCTTCTTCACTCTCTTGGCCCTGTGGTTCTGCATCTCTGTGCCACTCACTCTTATTGGAGGCTTGCTAGGCACACGCGCTGCAAACATAGAATTCCCTGTCCGTACCAACCAAATTCCACGAGAGATCCCTGAGCGCAAATTCCCTTCATGGCTGCTTGTGCTCGGTGCGGGAACATTGCCCTTTGGCACCCTTTTCATTGAGCTCTTCTTCATTCTTTCTAGCATCTGGCTGGGGAGGTTCTACTATGTGTTCGGCTTCCTGTTCATTGTCCTGTTCCTGTTGGTCATAGTCTGTGGTGAGGTTTCTCTGGTACTCACCTACATGCATCTTTGCGTGGAGGACTGGAAGTGGTGGTGGAAGGCCTTCTTTGCCTCTGGCTCCGTTTCTTTCTACGTCTTCCTATACTCTATCAACTACCTGGTGTTTGACCTCAGGAGCCTGAGCGGGCCAGTCTCGGCAACGCTCTACCTTGGCTACTCCCTGATCATGGCTCTTGCCATCATGCTATCTACCGGTGCCATTGGCTTCTTGCTCTCATTCTACTTCATCCATTACCTCTTCTCATCTGTTAAGATCGACTAGAAGTGTCCATTCCTTCTCCCTGCAATAGTGTCACCAGATTCTGGTGATAGTTATCCCTTAGAAACACAACACAAATAACATCAAAGTGGAAAATGGAAACATGGCAGTTTACATGGCTTAGCACAGTTACTCCAGCTTATGTTAATTTCTTAGACATGTTTGTAAGGCTTTGGCAATGTTTTCTTGCCTTTCTGTAATACTATTATGTTTTGCTTGCTCTGCGCATTTGTGAGCAGCAATTTTGCTGTTGGGAAACTTATTGAATATGAAACAGGCAAATTTGATTATAGTTTCCTATGATCTCTTCTGACATTTTACTGTTGTTGGTCAGATGTTCTGATGCTTGTGTAAGAGTTGTTGGTACTACTGATATATTGTACATGCTAGTTAAAATTGTAATCAGACTGTCCTCTTCAATTCTGGGTTGTTTGACACTCCCAGGTTATGCTGTTGATTTATTGCTGATCCTACGTTTTGTGTGTTACAACCAATCACCATCCTCACATACTCAGGCTTGTGCAGGGTATGAAAGTCAAGCTCCAGAGAGACACCAACAAGAGAGCCACAAAATAAATATTTTCCTCAGTCGTTTTATCCAGAAGAATGTTACCGACTCTCACCCAAACTTTCTGTAACACTGCTTTTGCACCAACTGAAGCAATCCATGTTGATAATTTGACAGTAGCATCAATTGTTTTCATCCTCATCAAAGCACCATAGTACACAACACATTCCACTTCTTTCAAATTTGGGAAACACATAATATACTGATTATGCCCAACGGAACGAGCAGTGCACCCCCAGCTATCCCCAAACGCCACGTTAAATTCCCTCTCCATTTCCCTCAATAATAGTGATAACAACACTACTCGATCTCCTTTTTTTTTTAGGGAACACTACTCGATCTCATTATTCTGCTTCCCAGTACCTGAGAACCAGATCCTTGCGCCGTGTTATAGGAAGTACATCCTCCCGATACCACACGTTTTGGCCTCTCCCATGATCACGACGATTGAAATGAACAGGAGGCCGATTCCTCCTACTATCACCACGATGAAATCTTCCACCATCGTTTGACATCGCACCGCTAGGGGAATCGGCTACTTGCGCATAAGATCGTGAATCACCAGCAACTTCCGCATCGACCAACCAAAGGAATTTATGGATGAGAGTCTAGGTGCTGGAACCCTATATTTGTACCAGAGATGTCCTAGGAGGCGGATTAGGGTTACATGTCCCTACCTATCGACGACCGCCATTAGCGATCTCCCATGAGATCTTTTGACACGTGGAGTCATCTCCATCCATGGCGGGTCGTGTTGTAGCTCGTGGGCTCTCACAGCCCATCACAACAGAGGCGCTTGAATTTGGCCCTCTCGCCAATGCACTCGACGGCCCCACCCCAAAATTCCTGTGTCTACGCCGTTATCAGCGGCATCGTCCACCGCCACCATCTCCCTAGATCAATATGAGGCCACCACACGACCCGCTCACCTCTACCCACTCCGCTCGAGTAGAAGTAAGAGACGTGTGTCCCCAGGATCGACTGATGACCGCTCTGCGTGTAGAGGAACTCGATCGAGAATGAATCATCGCCGCCCTAACACGATCGCCGTCATATCGTCACCGCCTCGCCTCGAGTTTTAATTGGAGAACCCATATGTTTACTGTAACGATGATATAGAATATATATCTCTCTTATAAATATAATTCATTAGTAGTGGTCAGCTTTTGACGATTCGATTTTCTTCATAAGATTTCTATAAAAAAAACAACCATGACGATTTAGTAACGACAATGAAAGGTTGTAAGTCAACATGTTTCTGGTCATGATTCATTTGTCCTGATGAAATTTTGGCAAGATGAAGTGGCAGCTTAGCACGTCAATTATTTCATCATAGTATTTGATTTACATCAAAATCATCTTCTTTGAATTAAGCACTTGTTCTCCTGCTGCTTCCGTTAATTAAGCATATCGTGCCACGCCAGCTGATTGTGGTAGCGCCAGCAGCTCACTACAAAAATACACAGGGGATGCGTTTCAGGCACAAGGACGGCGCACGATGCGATGGTCCCAACCGAGGAATCAATGGGGCAAGACCTCCAGTACTCCTACTACCATTACCTTGTCTTCTCCACCATCCTGCTGCTCCCAGCTCTTCTCGTCCTCAACCATCAAAGGGCCGTCACACACAACTATGCGGGCTGGGGACCAAAGAAATGTTCTGCATATATTAGAACAGTCAATAGCAAGGGAACTAGATTTTGAAAACAAGCTAGCATGTGATTCAGGGGCTGTCGTAGAAGAGCTCAAAATGAAGCTGCGTCATGTAGAACATGAATCATATTTCCTCGAGGAATCGGCTGGAGCGATTTCTGAAAGAACGTTTTGCACCACAAAATGCTTCCGAGTTGTTTCTTGGAATTTCAAAGGTTATTGATAGAATTAATACCGTGCAGTCAAATCTTGGTGCATCAGGTCGTAGGGAAGGTGATCTTAAATCAAAGCTATAGCAAGTATTAGTGCAATTAAATGCTTTGCAAGGCTCATCAGAGATGATGCAAAACGGTAGTGAAAAGAATGCCAGCCAGGAAGCTATGCAGAGTCAAAGACTGTTAACTCCTGAATTCTTCACTTTACAGCATCAGGTTCAGAAACTGGAAGATTGGCTATCAGCAGAAGCAACTGAAAAAGAGCAGAATACGTCAGTGTCTGAGATAAGCACATTTGGAAAAATTATCATTCATATTAAAGATGCCATTTCCAAAGCAGAAAGTAGAACACAAAATGCTGAAGCAAGGTGTCAGAGCTTACTCAGACTAACGTACAACTTAATGAGGAGCTAAACTCTTTGAAGTCTCAGGGATCAGATACGGCAGGCTTATTGGAACAGAGACTTATCGAGTCAGATGCCCAATTGGAGCACGCAAGAGCATCACAGTTGAGGCCGTTAGTGAACGACAGGGCCACAGGGGGTCCTGGTGAATGACTGATATGGAACACGTGATTGAAGTGTTAGAGTATGCTAGCGTACAGGTACGGAGCATTACTCCGACACGTACACGTACACATATGGGGTTTCTTCCTACACTATATAAACACACAACCAATATTCCTACGGGTACGCATCGTTTCACCAAACACAAACATGGTATCAGAGCCGCCTTCTTCCGTGCTCTAGTTGCCACCGAAACCCTAAGAAAACACCGCCGCCACAGCCAAACCGCTGTTGCACACTGTCGTCGCCGCCTCAAGCCAAAACCACGACCTAAAAACCACGATCAAGATCAAGACCGTATTTGTCGCCGTACACCTTGTGCCGCCTCGTCAAGACATCGACGCCCAAGATCCAAGACAAAACCATCGCCGCCGCACCGGATTCCCAAATCCACTGCCGCCGCCGCATCCAAAACCTTACCATCGCCATGTCTTCATCGACGTCATCTGCCACGATTCTCAGTTCCCCACCCTCTCAGCTGCTCACACATGAAAACATGTTGATCTGGAAGGCCATTGTCATCCCGGCTCTTCGTGGTGCCCATGTTCTCGAGCTCGTTGAAGGGAACGAGGAGGCGCTAGAGAAGATCCGGAGACGGAGGACATCAACAAGAAGAAGGTCACCATCGAAAACCCCGAGTACGTTGCCTGGATCTCTCATGAAAAGCAGGTGCTCCGCTGGATTCTCAAGGCCCTCTCTCCAGATGTGCTTGCGCATGTTGTTGGGTGTGAGACCTCAGCCGCAGCATGGGCTGCCATCAACGCCCATGTATCCTCCACGTCCAAGACCAGGGTACAGCAATTGCGATCCGCCCTCAATGATACCCGCAAGAACGATCTCTCCGTCGACAAGTACTTCATCAAGATGAAATCCATCGCTTCTGAACTGACTGCTGCGGGAAAACCGCTCGTCGCTGATGAGCTGATATGGTACGTCCTCAAGGGTCTCGGAAGTCATTACAACACTATCCGTACTGCTATCAATGCCAACCCTGGCACCACCCTCAACGATCTGCTCGCGCAGGTCCAGGATTATGATCGCATGCACAAGACTGAGGAGGGCTTCGCCTCCTCGGCCAACATGGCACACCGTGGAGGTGGACCTCCGTGTGGCTCTGATCTCCCGCGCCAGGAAGACCGTCCCCGCCAGCAGCAGTATGATGAGTGCCCGCTCTATGATGATCGGGACCATGGTGATGAACGTGGCCACCAGCCAGATTATCGTGACCGTCGCGATTACCGTGACCGGCGTGATGACCAGGGCCGTCGTGATGGAGGTGGCTATCAAGGCATAAGACATGATGATGATCTTCCTCGCCATCGTGATGATGAAGACATACGTGATGGTGGTGGGCGCGGCCGGCGTGACCGTCAGCCCATTCCGTATGTCAATACCACTTGTCAGATTTGCAACATCCATGGGCATCCCGCTCGTTACTGTTGGTGGCGCTATGGCGATGATCCCCGTGGTGATGGAGACCGTGGGAACAAAGGTGCCAACTTCACTGGAGTCGACACCAACTGGTACTATGACACTGGCGCCACCCATCACCTCACCAGTGAGCTGAACAAGCTCCATACTTATAAGAAGTACAATGGACAAGATCGTGTTCACACTGCTGAAGGCTCAGGTATGCCCATTAGTAACATTGGTCATTCAGTTTTGCGCACCTCTCATAATTCTTTCGATCTCCATGATGTTCTACATGTTCCAAATGCATCTAAAAGTCTATTATTTGTTCATCGATTTATTCTTGATAATTATGTCTTTATTGAGTTCCACCATTTCTTCTTTTTGATCAAAAACCAAGCAACTCGACAAATTATCTTTAGAGGCCCCTGCTATGGAGGACTTTATCCTTTGGTGCCCATCTCCGCCGAGTCCTCCAAGCATGCTTTCATCACCATAAAGCTATCATCATCTACATGGCATCGTCGCTTAGGACATCCATCTTCGTTTGTCGTTCAACAAGTTCTTAGAAGAAATAAGATAGTTTACACCCTAGAATTACTCCATATGTATGTGATTCTTGTTAGCTAGCCAAGAGTCACCAGTTGCCATACCCCATCTCCACTAGTCGATCCACTGTTCCTTTTGAGCAAGTCTTCTCTGATGTATGGCCCTGTACCTATTTCTGTTGGGAAACATGTTTATTATGTAAGCTTTATTGATGACTTTAGCAAGTTCACTTAGATTTATTTGCTTAAAAAGCATTCTGATGTTTATCAAGACTTTCTTAATTAATAGTATGTTGAGCGTAAGTGTGATAGGAAAATTATTACTATTGTCGGGGGGTTAACCTCGGGTAGGTCAGAGACGGGAAACAGGTATCGCCGTCAAGTTGCCGAAATATTTACTAGGTCGGCCAATCGTTGATATGTCGGCCGATGAATGGAGGCAAGAAGCACGTATACAGTATCAAGTGGTTATCGGCCGAGTTAATGAGAAACTCGGCGGATTACCCGATGATCTTCATGCGGTAAGGAACGAGCGAATAACATGAGGTAAGGCCGGTTAAACGAAGCTTGCGGAGAAGGAGAAGCTTAGGGTCAAACCATAGCTGCAGGCTAAAGGAATCTGAACAGGCCAAGCGCAAGAGACAAGGAGGCGCAGGGACGAGGGCGTAAGGAGGTCACGGAGGTGACAGTGCTGAAGCCCGAGGCACGCAGAAGGGGGGCCGCTGGAACTTTGCCGTCATTAGAAGGGAGACAGGGAAAGGAGGCCGCCGAATTACTACTTTGGGACAAGCATATTCCTCGAATATGCTTGCCGTCGACCTAAGGGCACCCAAGGCACCCCTTTATAAGGGAAGTCTGGACCCCGAGGGAGGAGAGAGTCTTTGAGCAACGTTAGGTGGGAGATTCACATTGTTCTCAGAACAACTCTAGGAGCACTTGTAACACATCAAGAGAGAAATAAAGTTCATCACTTTGGCCTTGAGTGTAAGACAGTTGCATCTTCCTCCTGCATCCCACTAGCATCCATTGGCCCCATACTTTAGCCTACCCATGGCATCCGCCGTGCCACCACCACACGTTGGCGCCATGGGGGCCAGCGGTGCTAGCCGGAGTTGTGATCCGGACGGAAACTTCATCAACACCGCGAGCGTTGTTTCGGTGTGGTCCAGATTTGGTCTCGTGACTATGTCGAGACAATGCAGGAGCTTCAGGGGAAAACTCCCCCGCAACGGATCTTCATCGCCTAAGCGAGCAGTGGTCTACATCGCGCCGACGTCTCCGACGCTTATCCTCACCAGTTGTTGTTGCAGGGAACCACCACGAAGCGCGTGAGCCGTCCGTCAGAGAACATCCGACAGCGCCGAGGTGATGGTCAGCAGGGCACCAGGGAGCAGCATTGGCCGGGTCAAGCAGGAGCCCGCAGTGCACAGTCCGCCAAAGATTACATCAGAAACACCGAGGTAATTCCACCGGTGGCAAACCCGGAACTACACGACACCACCCCAAAGGCCCCAAGAGTGAGAGGACCACCTGAGAGACCAGAGAACATTCTTCAAGCAACTATAGATAACTTAACTACACCTGTAGCGCCGATACTTGATCCGCAAATGCTCAGAGTTAGAGGAAACCAGCAAAGTGCCGTAGAGGCCCAAAAGTATCGGCCCAAGTGAGTCCTTGAACAGACCACGAGAGAATATGCAAAAGCTAATAAGTTGATATCGCACCAGCGGGTGGACGAACTGAGATTAAGAGGAAAGAACCTCATGAGTGATATTAACAAAGAGCATGAAGCTCAGAGCCGAATCGGGCGATTTGGGTTTGCCGAGGTATAGTACCCCGGAAAAACCTAAGAGCGGCGAATGCCGCAAAGATTGGAACTAGAGGGGTTACGGAAGCTCGTGAAGCAACAAGAAAGAGTGAATGAGCTGGTGCGCATCGCGAACCAAGAAATGAGGAAATGCTCGAGCTAACCCAAGAAGAGGGGCTTCACGAATGGTTCATTCGGCAGGGCAAGACTGCTTTATCTCAAGGCAGCGACATCTTCACCGAAACAACGCTAGAAAAGAAAGCAAGAACCTCAGGAAGAGGAACAAACAAATTGTCCCATACGACCCAAAGAATATGGAAAGGCAAATGAGAAGAGGCAATGCAGCCGAGGTAATAGTGGAGAGAGAAACCACGGCCGTGTGGAAAGGACCGGCCCGAGGTAATGGGGAACACGGCAGAAAGAACCTGCAAGAGACAATCACGAAAACCAAACCCCGCCGAAATAAGGAGAGAAGTGCCAACCTCAACCAAGACCCGAGCCTCGAAGAAAGAGAAGTGAGGCCAGCTCGCTACAATCAGGTGAATGAAAGGTATAATGATGGATATTCCGAGCTAGAATACGTAAACCCAGGAGGAGACAATCACTATGGGATGCAGGATAGAATCCTGTACAGAGACTTGCCAGCAAGTGATGCAAGGGTAAAGTTGTTGGAGATATGCCCTAGAGGCAATAATAAATGTAGTTATTATTATATCTTTGTGTTTATGATAAATGTTTGCATTCATGCTATAATAGTATTAACAAGGAAACATTGATACTTGTGTGATTTGTAAACTTAATTTGAAGTCCCTAGTATAGCCTCTATACTTCACTAGCTTGTTGGTTGATTAATGATTGTGGTTTCCCTATCATGAACATTGAGATGTTATCAACAACAAGATCATATCGTTAGGAGAATGATATGGTGGACATACTCCTATAGATAAGCGTAGCATAAAGATCAAGTCATTTCATTAGTTCAATTGCTATATGCTTTCTCGATACATAGTAACCTAATTCCTTCGACCATGAGATCATGCATATCACCTTTACCGATGGATGCTTTGATGACATCAAACACCACACCGTAATGAGGTGGTTATAAAAGTGGCATTGAGTGTTCGGAAAGTATTGGTTGAGACACATGGATCAAGAGTGGGATTTGTCCATCCACATGACGGATAGATATACTCGGGCCCTCTCGGTGGAATGTCATCCAATTAGCTTGCAAGCATGTGACTTGGTCACAAGGGATCACATATCACGGAACGAGAAAAGAGTACTTATCAAGAATAAGGTTGAACTAGGTATGCAGAGATACCGACGATCATAACCTTGGGTAAGTAACATATCGTGAGACAAAGGGAAATTGGTATCGTATGTAAGTGGTTCATTCGATCGCAAAGTAATCGAGAAATATGTGGGAGCCATATGAATTTCCAGATTCCTCTATTGGTTATTGTTCGAGAAGTGTCTCGATCATGTCCGCATAATTCACGAACCGTAGGGAGACACACTTAAGGATTCGACGTTGTTTGAGTAGTTATGGTATTATGAGAAAGAGACCGAATGTTGTTCGAGTCTCGGATGGGATCCGGATATCACGAGGTGATCCGAATGGTCCGGAGAATAAGATTCATATAAGGAAAGTCCCGCTTTGAGTTCGGGAATGATTCCGTTTTCATCGGGAATGTTCTAGAAGGTTCGGATTGTCCAAGACTCGGGGAAGGGTACATGAATGTGTCATTGATCATTGAATGATTGCATCATGTACTAAGTGTTATTGTCCCAAATAAAGGATTAAATTGAATCCTAAAACAGAAAAGTCAAATGTCCAGCTTGAAAGTCAAACCAAAACAAGAAACTGGGAAACAAGCAAGAGGAGTTGAACCAACCTGGAGGAGGAGTAGACTCCTCCAGGCGCCCAGCCCAAGGACTTGGGAGGGACTCCTCCCTCAAGGCCAGGACCTCCCTCCCATAAAAGGAGGTGGCTCCTCCCATAGACGCTTTACTTTCTACTCTAGATCTCCGGTTTAGAGCTGTTTTGGTTTAGAGCTTCTAATTGCTTTAGCCAACAGCTTTAGAGCCTTCTAATTGGTTTAGAGCCTCTAATTGGTGTGTCTAATTACTAGGCCACTAATCCTCTCTCATAAGCTCCACCATACTGCACCGCTTAAGGCGGCCTCATGATCTCCCTCTACTTAGACCACGCCAGTCGCCTTGAATCGCGAGGAGAGTGCTACAACCTCCGCCGCTCGCTGGAACAAGGGAGAGGAAGGTCTTCGTCCGAGTACGAACGTGTGACCGATCAAGGGAGCTGCCGGAACGTGGCTACCGAAGGATCGTCCACACGATCTTGAGATCGGGAAGAGTACGACTACATCACCCACGAGAATCCGCCTCGTTAACCACTTTGGAATCTTCGAGGGTGAGTTCCTCCATCGACTCGTTGCTACAATCTAGTAGATAGATCTTGGCTTGTTTGTTTGTATGCGATAGAAAATTTTGTTTTCCATGCTACGAACCCTCACAAAGGGTATCGAGCCGTGTCTATATGTAGATCTGCAGACGAGTAACACAATGGTCATTGTGGGCGTTGATGCTTTTATTGTAGATTGCTTTTGTGTACTTTGCATCTTGCGGTATGTTGGGATGAAGCGCCGGGCTAACCTTACATGACATCGCTCATGAGACTTGCTCCACGCTTGACATGTAACTTGTATTGCATAAGTGGCTTTATGGTGCATGTTTCTCCTAGCATAGTTAAGATCCAATTTACAACGGGTGATCAACAATGCTAGTATCAATGTTGTGGTTCTTGTTCGTAAGTTAGAACGACACTTATTGAAAGCCCCAAACCACGTAAAATATGCAAAGAAAGTAGAAGCGCCTAACTTTGTTTTGCAGGGTGTGCAATGATGTGATATGGCCATGATTGTGATTATATTCGATGTATGCAATGTTCCTTATTGTAAGTCGACAACCGCGTGAGCCATATGGTTGTCTTTAATTTACATTAAGACCCGCGTGTCTATTCAAAGTAGTTGTAATAGTTGAAGCCGGACGACAACCATGGAGAAGCGCCATTGACCTTGATGCAATGCCGTGATGATGGAGATCATGTTCGTGCTTGAAGATGGAGATCAAGGCACGAAGAAGAAAGGCCATATCATATCACATATATATTGAATTGCATGTGATGTTAATCCTTTATGCATCTTGTATTGCTTGGTAGACGACGGTAGCATTATAAGATGATCCCTCATGCACAACAATTTCAAATCATAAAGTGTTCACCCTTAGTTAGCACCGCTAAAGCTTGTTGTTTCAAGCACCACGTGATGATCGGGTGTTCTAGATTCGCAAGTGTATACAACGTGAGCAAGCCAGATTTGCTCATGCGTAAACTAAGGTTTGATCTTGACGAGCCTAGCATGTATGCATATGGTCTCGAACACGGATTACCGAAAGGTAAAGCATGAATCGATAGTAGATATGATGAACATGATGATTGTTCGCCATTGAAACTATATCAACTCGTGATGATCGGTGTTGATGTGGTGGATTTGGTTCTGTGATCACTAAAACAATGTGAGGGATATTGTTTTGAGTGGGAGTTCACCTAGTTTAATTTCATTAATTAATTTGAACTCGATTTGTCATAAACTTAGTCTAAACTATTGCAAATATGTTGTAGATCAATGGCAGCCCCTACCATCAATTTTAATGCTCCTAGAGAAAGAAAAGTTGAAAACAATGGAAGCAACCCATGGATTGGTTCCGCAATTTGAGGATTGTCCTCACGGTGGTAATTTGACCTATGTGCCGGATGCACTTGGGTGACCCACCTGCAGCCATGCCCGATGAAGTAAAGAATGTTTACCTCGCCTAAGAATCAAGATCCATAGTTCAGTGCTATCTTGTATGGTTTAGAATCGAGCTTGAGAAAAGGTTTGAAGAGTCGACCACATGATATTGTCGAGGATCTCAAATTAATTTTTGAGACTCATGCGGCAATTGAAAGCTATGAGGCTTCAAAAGTTCTTTAACCGCAAGATGGAAGAAGGCAGCTCACAAGGAGCATGTGCTTAAGATGTCCGGGCACGCAAATAAACTTCAAAGCTTGGGTATAGTGATTCCTAATGCTTTGGGGATTTACCGTGTCCTAATCACTACCACCAAGTTACAAGAACTTTGTGATGAACTACAACATGCGTAACATGAACAAGACGCTGTAACTCTTTGCCATGTTAAAATCAGAAGTGGAGATCAAGAAAGAGCACCAAGTGTTGTTGGTCAATAAGACCACCAAATTCAAGAAAGGCAAGTCTAAGCAAAAGGACACTTCAAGAAGGGTGGTAAGAAAGTCGCCACCGACAAAGAAGACCAAGGCTGGACCTAAGCCGAAATCGAGTGCTTTTACCGCAAGGGAGAAGGTCATCGAAGCGGAATTGCCCAAAGTACTTGGCGGATCTCAAGAACGGCAACATCAAGAAGAAAGGTATATCCGATATACATGTTATTGATGTGTATCTCACTAGTACTGTAGTAGTGCTCGGTATTTGATAATGGTTCGGTTGCTCATATTTGTAACTCAAACAGGTGAATAAACGGAAGCTAGCGAGGAACGAGGTGACGGCGCGCTGGGAAACGGATCAAAGGTTGATGTGATCGCGGTGGCACACTACCTCTTCATCTACCATCGGATTAGTTTTATACTTAAATAATTGTTATTTAGTGCGTTGAGCATGAACATTATCTCAGATCTTGTTTATTGCGAGACGGTTACTTGTTTAAGTCGAGAATAATGGTTGATTTATATGAGTAATATGTTTTACGCACATGCACCTTTGATAGATGGTCTATTCTTATTGAATCTCGATAGTGGAAATACACATATCAACAACATTGAGACTAAAAGCTTCAAATAAAGCCATAACTCGACCTATATGTGGCATCGCTGCCTTGGTCACATCGAGTGAAACGTATGAAGAAACTCCATTCCGATGGACTTCTTGAATCACTTGATTTTGAATCACTTGAAAGATGCGAAGCATGTCTGATGGGAAAAATGACTAAGACTCCATTTTCTGGTATGATGGAGCGAGCTACGGACTTATTGGAAATCATACATACCGATGTGTGTGGTCCAATGAGTGTAGCATCGCGCGGTGGTTATCGTTATGTTCTTACCTTCACGGATGACTTGAGTAGATATGGGTATATCTATTTCATGAAACATAAGTCCGAAACTTTCGAGAAGTTTAAGGAGTTTCAAAGTGAGGTAGAGAATCAACGTAACAAGAAGATTAAATTTCTACGTTCTGATCGTGGAGGTGAATATCTAAGTTACGAGTTTGGCGAGCATTTAAAGAAGTGCGAAATACTTTCGCAATTGACACCGCCGGTAACACCACAACAGAATGGTGTATCCGAACGTCGTAATCGAACTCTCTTAGATATGGTTCGCTCTATGATGTCACTTACATTTACCGCTATCATTTTGGGGTTATGCATTAGAAAACCGCATTCACTTTAAATAGGGCACCGCTAAATCCGCTGAAACGACAATATGAATTATGGTTTGGGAAGAAACCCAAATTGTCGCTCCTTAAAGTTTGGGGATGCGAAGCCTATGTAAAGAAGTTACAAGACAAGCTTGAACCCAAAGCGAAAAATGCCTTCATAGGATACCCAAAGGAAACTATTGGGTATACCTTCTATCATAGATCCAAGGCAAAACATTCGTTGTTAAGAATGGATCCTTTCTAGAGAAGGAATTTCTCGAAAGAAGTGACCGAAGGAAAGTAGAACTCGACGAGGTTGTTGAACCTTCTCTCAAAATTGCGAGTAGCGCAGACCGAAGAAGTTCTGTGGTGCCTGCACCAATAAGGGAGGAAGCTAATGATGATGATCATGAAACTTGGTTGAAGTTGCTACTGAGCCTCGAAATCAACGAGAACTCGTACCACCCGCATTGGTATGATTCCGTTATGAATGTCATGGTGGTGGACAACACCGATGACCCCGAGACATATGAGGAAGCGATGATGAGCCCAGATTCCAATAAATGGCAAGAAGCCATGAAATCCGAGATTGGATCCATGTACGAAAACCAAGTATGGACTTTGGTGGACTTACCGATGGCGGAAGGTCATCGAGAACAAATGGATTTTCAAGAAGAAAACAGATGCCGATGGTAATGTTATCTATAAAGCTCGACTTGTCGCAAAAGGGTTTCGACAAATTCAAGGAGTTGACTACGATGAGACATTCTCACCAAAGAAGCTAAAATGTGAGGATTATGTTAGCAATCGCTGCATATTATGATTATGAGATATGGCGTATGGATGTCAAACAGATTCCTCAATGGAGACATTGATGAAGAGTTGTATATGATGCAACCCAAAGGTTTTGTCGATCCTAAAGATGCTAACAAGGTATGCAAACTTCAACGGTCCATCTATGGATTGAAGCAAGCATCCCGAAGTTGGAATCAACGTTTGATAAGGTAATCAAAGTTTTGGTTTTATACAAACTTATGGAGAAGCTTGTATTTACAAGAAAGTGAGTGGGAGCTCAGAGCATTCTTAATAATTATGTGGATGACATATTGTTGATTGGGAATGATGTAGACCTTCTTAATAGTGTCAAGGAATATTTGAATAATAGTTTTCAATGAAGGATCTTGGCAAGCAGCTACATATTAGGCATAAAGATTTATAGAGATAGATCGAACGCCAAATATCATTGTCACAGAGTACATATTTGGACAAAGTTCTAAAGAGATTTGGAATGGAGGAAAGCAAGAAAGGGTTCTTGCCCATGTTGCTCAATACGACCTTGAGTAAAACTCAAAGTCCGACATCGCAGAAGATAGAGAAAGGATGAGTAAGACTCCCTATGCCTCAGCCATAGGATCTCTAATGTATGCCATGCTATGTACTAGACCGACATTGCATATGCGTTAGTTTAACTAGCAGATATCAAAGTGATCCAGAGTGGATCATTGGACAATGATCAAAAACATCCTTAAGTACTTGAGAAGAACTAAGGATATGGTTCTTTCTTATGGAGGTGATGAACAGCTCGTTGTTAATGGTTACACCGATGCTAGTTGGAACACCGATCCGGATGATTCTAAATCACAATCCGGATACGTATTTATTTTGAATGGTGCGCAGCTATGGAGGAGTGCAAAGCAAAGCGTTGTGGCGAGATCTTCAATCAATCGGAATACATGGTCGCTTCGAGGCTTCACAAGAAGCGATATGGATGAAGGAGTTCATTACAGAGGGTGTGGTTCCAAGTGCGCTACTGGACCCAATGTCTATCTATGTGATAACATGGGCGCCATAGCCAATGCGCAAGAACCAAGGTCACACAAGAAGTCAAGATATCAAGTCGCTTTCACGCTATTCGAGAACATATCCGTGATGGGGATATAAAGATTTGCAAAGTACACACAGATCCGAATGTGGCGGATCCGTTGACTAAACCTCTCCGAGGGCAAAACATGACCAACACCAAACCGCCATGGTGTTCGATATTACCATGTAATCTAGATTAGATGACTCTAGTGCAAGTGGGAGACTGTTGGAGATATGCCCTAGAGGCAATAATAAATGTAGTTATTATTATATCTTTGTGTTTATGATAAATGTTTGCATTCATGCTATAATAGTATTAACAAGGAAACATTGATACTTGTGTGATTTGTAAACTTAATTTGAAGTCCCTAGTATAGCCTCTATACTTCACTAGCTTGTTGGTTGATTAATGATTGTGGTTTCTATCATGAACATTGAGATGTTATCAACAACAAGATCATATCGTTAGGAGAATGATATGGTGGACATACTCCTATAGATAAGCGTAGCATAAAGATCAAGTCATTTCATTAGTTCAATTGCTATATGCTTTCTCGATACATAGTAACCTAATTCCTTCGACCATGAGATCATGCATATCACCTTTACCGGATGGATGCTTTGATGACATCAAACACCACACCGTAATGTGGTGGTTATAAAAGTGGCATTGAGTGTTCGGAAAGTATTGGTTGAGACACATGGATCAAGAGGGATTTGTCCATCCACATGACGGATAGATATACTCTGGGCCCTCTCGGTGGAATGTCATCCAATTAGCTTGCAAGCATGTGACTTGGTCACAAGGGATCACATATCACGGAACGAGAAAGAGTACTTATCAAGAATAAGGTTGAACTAGGTATGCAGAGATACCGACGATCATAACCTTGGGTAAGTAACATATCGTGAGACAAAGGGAAATTGGTATCGTATGTAAGTGGTTCATTCGATCGCAGTAATCGAGAAATATGTGGGAGCCATATGAATTTCAGATTCCTCTATTGGTTATTGTTCGAGAAGTGTCTCGATCATGTCCATAATTCACGAACCGTAGGAGACACACTTAAGGATTCGACGTTGTTTGAGTAGTTATGGTATTATGAGAAAGAGACCGAATGTTGTTCGAGTCTCGGATGGGATCCGGATATCACGAGGTGATCCGGAATGGTCCGGAGAATAAGATTCATATAAGGAAAGTCCCGCTTCGAGTTCGGGAATGATTCCTGTTTTCATCGAATGTTCTAGAAGGTTCCGATTGTCCGCACTCCGGGGAAGGGTACATGAATGTGTCATTGATCATTGAATGATTGCATCATGTACTAAGTGTTATTGTTGTCCCAAATAAAGGATTAAATTGAATCCTAAAAGCAGAAAAGTCAAATGTCGGTTTGAAAGTCAAACCGCAAAACAAAACAAGCTGGGAAACAAGCAAGAGGAGTTGAACCAACCCGGAGGAGAGTAGGACTCCTCCAGGGCGCCCAGCCAAGGCCGACTTGGGGAGGACTCCTCCCTCCCCAGCGCCAGGACCTCCCTCCCATAAAAGGAGGCAGGGCTCCTCCATAGACGCTTTACTTTCTACTCTAGATCTCCGGTTTAGAGCTGTTTTGGTTTAGAGCTTCTAATTGCTTTAGCCAACGCTTTAGAGCCTTCTAATTGGTTTAGAGCCCTCTAATTGGTGTGTCTAATTACTAGGCCACTAATCCTCTCTCTCATAAGCTCCACCATACTGCACTGCTTAAGGCGAAGCCTGGGATCTCCCTCTACTCCGGTACCACGCCGTTGTCGGAATCGCGAGGAGAGTGCTACAACCTCCATTTTCTTTGGAACAAGGGAGAGGAAGGTCTTCGTCAGTCTGCGAACGTGTGACCGATCAAGGGCGCTGCGGAACGTGGCGCTGGAAGGATCGTCCACACGATCTTGAGATCGGGAAGAGTACGACTACATCACCCACGAGAATCCGCTCTCGTTAACCACTTTGGAATCTTCGAGGGTGAGTTCCTCCATCGACTCGTTGCTACAATCTAGTAGATAGATCTTGGCTTGTTTGTTTGTATGCGATAGAAAATTTTTGTTTTCCATGCTACGAACCCCTACAAAAGTTAGATCGATTATATCGGTCCGAGCTGTTGGAAGAGCAAGGTCCACCGGGTCCGGCGTGTTTTGGACCACGGATCATGGGCGAACCACCGGTACCGAATTTTCAGTTGGCAAGAGGCACAAAAACGTACAATGGAAGTACCAAGCCGCAAGACTGGTTAATTGATTATGCTACCGCAGTGAAAATAGCAGGTGGCAACTTGAGATGGGCGGTGAGGTATGTCCCGCAGATGTTGGAAGGACCAGCGGTATGGTTGAATAATCAACTGCCAGCGATATCAAGCTGGTTAGATTTTGAAGAGATGTTTGTCGACAACTTTACCAAAGACATACAAGAGACCGAATAGACCACAAGAACTAGCCATGTGCAAGCGAGGCCGAATGAAACAGATAGAGAGTTTTTAACTCGGTGGTGTAACCTAAGAAATTCATGTGAAGGAGTCATTGAATGCAAGCGATCGCTTGGTTCGCAAGGCTGCCGTTATGGCAAGGTGTGTTGGCAACGCTGCCAGAGATATGCCAACCACTGGCGTAAACTATCGAATAGCGGACTCCTATGCTTTGGGTGATCCAACCCAACCAGAGTTAATGTCGGCAGATCATCGTGAGCGACAAGACCAATACACGAGAGAATTGGCCGGATCATCTAGGCGTGATTTTAGAGGAAGAAGAAGAGAGGAGAGGCCGGATTATAGATATAATTCGGCCCAGGTGGCAGCTGTGGCCCAAGAACAGCCGAGTCACGGAGTAACTCAACGGCAGAAAAATGGACCTCAACAGTGGACCGCAAGAAATGACGGAAAAGGGCAATGGACCCCAGAGCAAAAGAAGCAATGGCAAGAGAAGCCGAAGTATACATTTGAATCCATGTTGGACCAGCCGTGTAAATTTCACACATCAAACCCATCTAGACCAGCCAATCACACAACCCGGCAATGTGCTTGGATGAAAAATGCGATGGGTAACCCGGCAGGAGTTCAAGCTCCCCATCAGATGCAACAGCAACATCAGCCGCAGTTAACTGGAGCAAATACGCAACAACTGATGCTGCCGCCCCCTCCTCCGAGGTATGATAACTCGGATCGGAGGGATGCGGTGCATCAAGTAATGAACCAGGGGCAGGACGGAAGGATAAATCCGGCAAATGCTGGACGCAATGATTACAGAGAACATCACCGGTCTTCTGCGTGTTCATGTAACGGCAGGACAAACAGTGTCTGTGGCAAACATATGGAAGTAAATGCAGTTGTACCAGCAAGCAAGATACCAGCCATGGTCAGACCAGGAGATAACTTGGAGTATAAAAGATCACCCCAGAATAATGCCGAGTCCAGGATCATACGCACTTGTGTTGGATCCAACATTTGTGGGACCAAGCATCAATGTGAAATTCTCAAAAGTACTCATTGATAATGGAAGCAGTATCAATATCATGTACAAAGATACCATGCACAAGCTCGGTATATCACAGAACATGCTGCAATCCACAAGGACAATTTTCCATGGGATAGTGCGTGGCTTTCATGTGAGCCCATTGGTAAAGTCCGAGTGGACGTCCTATTCGGTACAAGAGATAACTGCAGAGCAGAAAACTTGGAATTTGAGGTGGTTGATCTGGAAAGCTGTTATCATGCTCTACTCGGACGGCCCGCGATGGCCAAATTCATGAGCAGTTGTCATATAGGTTATCTAAAGATGAAATTACCGGACCACAAGGGTGATAACGATTCTGGGATTACAAGAAGTCAATGGAGTGTGCCTCGGGGTCAAATTTGGCGAATCATTGGTCATAGCGAGAAAAGAAAAGGATTCAAGAGGTAGCAGCCCTCGCAACGACAATTAAGCATGCGGCATTGGCCAACCCTCATGGCGTTTCTTTCCAACCAACCAAGGAGACGAAGAAAATTCAGATTGATGAGCAATTCCCAGGCGCCTTGTCACTATCGGTGCAGGTCTCGACGCCAAATAGGAAGGCGAGCTCACCAACTTCCTCCGTGAGAATCGGGACATATTTGCATGGTCCACTCAAGATCTGCAAGGTGTGCCGAGGAGTTAAAGCACTCTTTAAACGTCGGGCCGGAGCACGGCCGGTGAAGCAACCTCTCCGCCGCTTCAAGACAGAGAAAAGTGATAGGAGATGAGATAGCTCGGCTTCTCGCCGCCGGGTTTATCATGGAGGTGCTTTATCCGGATTGGTTATCAAATCCGGTGCTAGTAGAAAAGAAGAAAGATGACCCTAATGTAGCCATTGTGTGGCGAATGTGTATCGACTACACTAACCTAAACAAGGCGTGTCCGAAAGATCCTTTTCCATTGCCTAGAATAGACCAAGTCATTGACTCGACCGCTGGTTGTGAGTTGTTATCATTTGTAGACGCGTATTGGTTTCCACGGATACCGTTAAACCCCGCCGATCAAATAAAGACTGCATTTATTACCCGTCACGGGCTTATTGTTATCGCATCGATGCCATTCGCCCGAGAAATGCGGAGCAACGTATCAAAGGTGCATGCAAAATGTTTACATGATCGATAGGGAAAATGTACAAGTATATGTGGATGATGTAGTCATCAAAACTAAGGAAAGCGTAACCTTGATAGAAGATATCGGCAAACTTTCGCGAACCTGAGAAGGTTCCAATGAAACTCAACCCGAGAAATGCACATTTGGCGTGCGGCGGAAAACTACTCGGGTTCCTTGTGTCCGGTAGAGGTATCGAGGCTAACCCGACGAAGATACGAGCAATAGAAAAATGGAACTGCGAGGTGTTTGAATGATGTACAAAAATTCACGGGTTGCCTCGCTTAGTCGATTTGTATGTCGGCTAGGAGAAAAGGCATTGCCACTCTATCACCGATGAGAAAGTCGGACAAATTCGTTCGACTCCCAGCCGACATTGCGCTCCACGAGTTGAAAAAGATGCTAGTTACGGCACCCATTTTAGCTTCTCCGTTATCAAAAGAACCTATGCTACTTTATATAGCGGCTACAAATCGAGTAGTTAGTACTGTGGTTGTAGTAGAACGGCTTGAAGAGGGTAAGTCAGTTCAGAGGCCAGTATATTATTTAAGCGAAGTATTATCCACTTCAAAGCAAAATTATCCACATTATCAGAAGATGGCCTATGGAGTATATATGTCGGCAAAAAAGCTTAAGCATTACTTTGAAGAGCATCCAATCAGAGTAATATGTGAGGCACCCATAATGTACATATTGAACAACAAGGACGCAAGTGGCGAATAGCAAAATGGGCAATCGAGTTATCACCGTATGCTCCACAATTTGATAGGAGATGCGATCAAATCTCAGTCGTCGCCGACTTTCTCGTAGATTGGGCCGAGGTGCAATATGAGCCACCTTGCGGATCCAAATTCTTTGGACAATGCACTTTGATGGTTCCAAACTAAGGAACGGTTTGGGCGGGAATAGTCTTGACCTCGCCTAAAAAGATCAATTGAAGTATGTCTTGCAAATACATTTTGCCGCGTCCAACAATGTAGCGTAATATGAAGCACTAGTCCATGGATTAAAAGTCGCAAAGAAATGGGAATACGCAGAATCCTATGCTACGGACGGATCTGGTAGTACTGACAAGTGTCGCACTTGGGATGCATTAGATGCTAACATGGCTTTATCTGATTCCATGTGCGTAAGATCGTGGATATTTTGAAGGATGTGAATTCCACCACATACCACGAGCGAAAATGACGCTGACACATTGTCAAAATTAGGATCAACTCGGCAATCGATTCCGCTGTATAGCCCTTGAGCACCTCGAGAAACCGCAATAAACCCATCACCGTAATCCGAATCAATCTTTATCCCGAAGGTTCTGCAGAATCATACACCAATGGAGATAGATCCAGAAAATTGAACCCCTAAAGAGGGACACCAAGTAATAGCGATCATGGAAAGGGCCGAGGTATGTACGTCAGAGAGCATGGAGATAGACAAAGGAAATCACCGCGAAAGAGCAACGCCGACATGGGCGCAACCCATATTTTCGCACCTAAGAGACGCAGTATTGCCGAGTAATGAAGTATCGCCCACAAACCGGAAGAGCAAAGGCCTATACAATCATAAACAATGAGTTATATAAGAGAAGCGTAACGAACATATTGCGAAGTCGTGAGTCCCGCAGAAGGTCGGAGATCCTTCTAGATATACACCAAGGAGAATGTGGGCACCATGCCTCGCTTTAGTAGCCAAGGCATTCGTGCATGGATTTTCTTGTGCGGCGTTAAGAGGCGTAAGAGTTAGTCAAGAAATGCAATGGGTGTCGAGATATGCAACTGAATACATATGCCGCTTCCGAGTTAAAACAATACCCATTACTTGGCCATTTTCGTGTGGGGTTTAGACATGGTAGGACCTTTAAGCGGCAAGAGGAGGAATGACCCACATCTTGGTCATGGTCGACAAGTTCACAAAATGGATTGAGGTAAAACCAATCAAAAAGTGTGATGGGCATACAGTGAAATTCCTCAAGGATATCATCTTGAGATACGGGTACCCACACAGATTATTACGGATAATGGCACGAACTTTGCGAATGAGCTTTATAGATTTTGCCAAGAGAAACACATAAGACTAGATGTTGCCTCGCTGGCTCACCCAGCATCCAATGGGCAAGTCGAAGATCTAATGGGCTGGTTTTATCAGAATAAAACCACGGCTAGTCGAACCATTGCAAAGGTCGGCAGGATGTTGGATTGAGGAATTACCAGCAGATTATGGAGCCTCGGGACTACTCCGAACAGATCAACAGGTTACACACCATTCTTTTTGGTATATGGGGCGTGCAGCTTCCAATCGACATAATACATGACTGCCAAGAGTTACTCAATATACATCTTCAGAGGTGAATGAAGTAGCTCGGCAAGATGCCAGAACCTGTTGGAAGAAGCCGAGAATTGACATTATCACGATCACCATTTATCACAGAACTTACGGTATCCACAGCAGAAAGTGAATCCAAGAGTATTCAAAGAAGGAGATTTGGTACTCGCTAGTGCAACGCACTACCGGCATGCACAAATTGTCACCCCCATGGGAAGGACCATTTATCGTGAGCAAAGCATTGCACAACGATGCATACTATCGATTGACGCCCAATCACCGGAAGGCAAGGCAAACAAAGTCATGGCGAAACGCAAACGCCTCGAATGTGGCTTTACTTGGCCATTTTACTCAGAGGATTATGTCTCAAGGTCACCAATGATGTACTTGCCTCGACACCCAGGCGGTGACTCGGGGACTGCCGAATGTTATATTTATTTCATATCGTATCGTAAACCTCGGCATACTGGCGATTACTGGGGCGCCATATGTGATGTTATCTCATGTTTGATGTTTAAACCTCGGCACCCAGGCGATTACTCGGGGCGCCATATGTGATGTTATTTCATATTTGATTTTTGATCTCGGCACCCGAGCGCTTGCTCGGGACTGCCATATGTGATGTTATCTCATGTTTGATGCTTAAACTTCGGCACCCAGAGCAGTTACTCGGGGACTGCCATATGCAATGATTATTAAGTGTTATATGTTTAGACTTTGGCATCCAGGGCAATAGCTCGGGGACTGCCGTATCTTATACTTATCTCTTTCGCGTTACACACTTGAACATTGGCGATCAGAGCAGTAACTCGGAGAGTGCAACATGTTATTTTCTTTTCGTGTTACGAATATGCATCTTGGTGCCCAAAGCATTGACTCAGGAATTATCATAGGGTTGTCAAATTCATGAACACATAAACTTTAGCACTTAAACCAACAACTCGGAAACTGTGAGCCAACAAGGCAAAAAAGTAAATCCTGAAGGACGAAGAAATTATGAGCCAACAAGGCAAGAATTCGGACGAGCATTCACTTAACTAAGAGTCTCAAAGGCGCATAGCAAAAGAACCTCGAATCATACGAGTTGATAAATTTTTTCGTTTACATTGAACACCCGGCATACCAGGGATCACGAATAACTTAGGCATCGTTCGTTGGAGGAGGAACCACTTGATCAGGTGCGGGGCACTCCGAAGTAGGAGGAACTTCGACGGAGGTTGCCTCGCCGACCAGGAGTGACTTCGCGGTATCACGGGTTGTTCAGAGCGTCGACTGTGCGGTAGAATGCCCGGTGCCTTTGGAGGAAGATCGTGCATCACCATTGCTATCTGAGCTTGAGCTAGAGCTATTGGATGTGGCCGAATCATCTTCACCTTCCCCGTGCTCAGCGGAATCATCACCCAACGCACCTTCAGCCGCGGCCTCTTCATCCGAGTCAGAGAAAACTCGGCCCTTCATTCCAAGTGTGCACATCGGCATACTCGACGAGTGGAAAGCCCGAGCTTGCCAAGAGCAACAAAGGTGGGATCTTCAACCCACGGAGCGGTCTGTGATTCATCGAATGTCAAGGAGATATCTTCATACCATGACATGATTACAGTAAGGGCCATGTCGGCACCAGCACGCGCAGCAGATTCCCTCCAAAGACTCAATCGCCTCTCAGATGCTTTCAGCTGGCCAATAACTTGACCTCGTCGATATCAGGAGACCCTGAGGAATTCGGCCAGAGTGCATGATAAGCTTTGATAGCAGCCTCCACCAAGTCCCGACCCATGATTTTCATCGGACCAACTGCAGCACCAACAGCAACCAAGAAATCCTCCATCGAGTATTCAAAGTCAACAGTATTAGCTTCACCTCGATTTGACGCGAGCAAGAACAGCTCTGGTACTCACGGGTTTGGACTCGGGGAAGTGACCTACGCAAAACATGGACATGTCAAAGGATAGCAGCGGCGACAAAGAAAAAATACAGTTCGGCCAGGCCAAATAACTTACGATGGATATAGCCCATCATTATTTGAAGATCCTTAGCCCAAATAGCTTTACTCTTCTCGAACGAGCAATTTCCTCGCTCAAACCGAGTTTTAAGCTCAGCGCTTTGAGGAGTTCCTTGCTCTTCTCCGCATCCAGTCATTGGCTCTTTTCCAAAGAGAATTCTTGATCAACCTTTTCTAGCTCGGATCTCGAGAGCTTGAGTGAATTCACCTCGGATCTCGGCGGGTTATCTCATCATCCTTCTCTTGTAGTTCGCCAATGAACTGCGCTTTGTTCTAAAAATGAAGCATCACGTCGGGCATGGGCACGCAATCTGCGTTGACGCTGCAAAGCCTTGCAACTCGGCTTTACCACAACCCAACGCAATAAGGAAACTCAGCATAGATACTAAAAGAGGAAGGAGCAAGGGGGAAAGGAAACTAACCTTCCAAGGACTTGACCTTCTTTTCAAGGCGGATATTGAGATTATTGATATTACCTATTCAGCAAGAAGTAAGCCGGCGCTCCGTGGACAAGTATATAAGAAAGTTGGGAATAAGGAAAAGAAACTGTCAACTTACCAGCTTTCTTCGCGACGGGCAGAACTTTCTCATACTTCTCTTCCAACTTGCGGTGCAAGAAGAGCAACCTCTGGAACTCGGCAGTCCGTCGATCATGGGCAACCTAAGAAATGGAGCACAATGATAAAACAAAAGTTAGAAGCTATACCAGATCCGAATCAAGTAAAACTTAATTCAGATCTAGGTGGCTGGATATTCAAAGCTATAACAGATCCGAATCAAGCAAAGCTTAATTCGGCTCTAGGTGGCTGGATATTCAAAGCTATAACAGATCCGAATCAAGCAAAGCTTAATTCGGCTCTAGGTGGCTGGATATTCAAAGCTATACCAGATCCGAATCAAGTAAAACTTAATTCAGATCTAGGTGGCTGGATATTCAAAGCTATAACAGATCCGAATCAAGCAAAGCTTAATTCGGCTCTAGGTGGCTGGATATTCAAAGCTATACCAGATCCGAATCAAGTAAAACTTAATTCAGATCTAGGTGGCTGGATATTCAAAGCTATAACAGATCCGAATCAAGCAAAGCTTAATTCAGATCTAGGTGGCTGGATATTCAAAGCTATAACAGATCCGAATCAAGCTAAGCTTACTTCGGCTCTAGGTGACTGGATATTCAAAGCTATACCAGATCCAAATCAAGTAAAACTTAATTCAGATCTAGGTGGCTGGATATTCAAAGCTATAACAGATCCGAATCAAGCAAAGCTTAATTCGGCTCTAGGTGGCTGGATATTCAAAGCTATACCAGATCCGAATCAAGTAAAACTTAATTCAGATCTAGGTGGCTGGATATTCAAAGCTATAACAGATCCGAATCAAGCAAAGCTTAATTCGGCTCTAGGTGGCTGGATGTTCAAAGCTATAACAGATCCGAATCAAGTAAGACTTAATTCAGATCTAGGTGGCTGGAGATTCAAAACTAGGACAGATCCGAATCAAGCTAAGCTTAGTTCGGCTCTAGGTGGCTGGATATTCAAAGCTAAACTAGATCAGAATCAAGCAAGACTTAGTTCAGATCTAGGTGGCTAGAGATTCAAAACTAGGCCAGATCCGAGTCAAGAAGGACTCAACTTGGCTCTATGAGAAGGGAAATTCAAAGCTACGTCAAAGCTAAACAAACTATGAACTAGGTGGCCGAACTAATGGAACCTTAGAAATAAAAATACGTCAAACTTCCAAGCATACAACAAGTTATTTCCTTGCAAGTTTGGGGACTAGAGAGTATGATAACATGTGGAAAATAATTTAAGACCGGAGATAAAACAATTACCGCATTCATCTTGTTCGTATCAACGATAAACTGGGCGGCTTGGTCGAAACGGCCACTGATGTCAGAAAGCTGGAAGGGTTGATTAACTGGATTGCCCTCAAACCGATCGGACATTCCGCTTATTGGCGAATTCAACCAGCTCGAAGGGCTTTACCGCTAGTCTGTCGGGTTAAAACTTTACCGGGCAGGCGGTCCAACCGACGATCGCGGACTCTTATGAAGAGCAAGCGACTACCAAAGGCGAGGTAATGCCTTTGGCGAATCTGACTCCTTTGGCGATGCCTCTGCAATACTTGGCTGAGAGGTGCCGGCAAGACTTTTCTGAGAAGAGGTCTTGACGGCGATAACACGTTTCTCCTTAGAAGAAGCACCGGCAGGACGTTGCGTCTCCGAGGTAGGAACGGAATCCTTAGGACCAGTAGAGGTTAATCTCGCAGAGGGCGCCGGGGTAGCGATCTTCTCGGAGGTCGGTGCGACCATAGGAGCTGCCGAGTAGATGGAAGCTCAATTGTAACGGGGCCCATAGAGGGGCAGCTGGCTCAACGAAAACATCGGAGGCGGATCGGATCCGGATCAATGGGAGAAACCTCGGGGCATCACGGCGAGCGAATGCTCGTGAGCGGGGAGAAGCAGGACGAATAGGACTAGGAACTCTCGTGTCATCAGCGGGAGGAGGAGATGGCGGCCGAGTCGGACGGCTAGTCATACTAGGACCGCCGGGTTTAACGGACAGAGGAGCACTGCAAAAATACGAAAGAAGATTCGTTAGAATGAGAGGCGTAAAAGAGAAACAAGAAATATAGGCAGGAACTTACCCAGCAACCCGGGCATAATCTTGCGCTGGGAGGATTCGAGCAGATTTCTTTACTCTTCTTAGGAACCGCATCCGAGAACCTGGCGGGGCCAGCGTTTCCCGAGATAACGGGAGGCCGAGAAGCAATAGGTTCGGCGTCATGAACTGGCGGCGGATTAGCTGGGAAAGCGAAGCGGAAATGCATAAGAAATAGGCATGGCGGCAACTACCTCAAGAATTTGGACCTCGTCGAATCACCTTCCTCCTCCTGCTGAGGTTTTGCTTGAGCTCGGCGGCAGGATCTGACTTAGGGACGAACTCCTCAGAGTCCGGCTCGCCTGTATCCGGGGTACTCCTATCTGCGGGCCAGGGGAGCTGCAGAACTGCGGCGTCCTCGTTCTTCTGTTCAGTAAACCTCTGCATGACAAAGAGAGAAAATCATGAAAACCAGACTATAAAAACTGAGAAAAAAGAGAGTGATGAGGATTGGGCTTACCTCGGGAGGAGGATTGTCGCGGGTAAACGGTTTCAACCCCCAGGTCCAGTCATCAGGCATCTCCGTCTTGAAAATAGCTCGGACGCTTACAGATGAGGTAGTCCAACTCCACGGTCGAGACTCGGTTAGGGTCGAGGACCGCTCATGTAGCACACTTGTGGGTCCTTTGTTGGAAGGGCAGATCCGGCTACTAATAAAAGTGGCCATCAAGTCCTCTCCGCATAACCCCTCGAATCAACTCCTTCACCAATCTCAAGGCCTCGGCTGGGCATGAGTCTTCTTGGATTATATAGCCAATTCACTTTGGAAGGGGGCCAATGGAGAACGGTGGGGCGAATCTTGTCTTCCGCCCCTCTGTTCTTGACGTAGAAGAATGACTTGTGCCATTTCTTGCACGACTCCAATCCGGTGACACGAGGGAACACGGACTTCCTCCGAGGTGTAATAGACGCCGCCCCACATTGGGTGAGCAGCTTCTCGGAAGGATGCATAGATTTGTCGGGGACAACGTTGGAGCGGATCTGGAAGAACTTCGACCAGACATGTACGGATGGCCACAGGCCGAAGTAACCCTCCGAAGCCGAGATAAAAGCGGAAAGAGAGGCTATGGCGTTCGCGGGAAGATGATGCGGCTGAAGGCCGAAGTAATCGAGAAATTCTCTAGCAAAATCGCTAAGAGGAAGACCGAAGCCGCGGGCGAAGTGGGACATGAAGACCACATACTCACCCTCTCTGAGGCTGAGAGGATTCGCCGGGTAAACAGAAACCTCGGCGGAATCCGCCGAGTTCGGATGAGCCATTCAATCTCGCGGCGAGAGTGAAGAGCCCCACGATCCACGCCAGTTCGGAGCGGATCATCCTCAACTAGAGCACCGCTAAATGAACTAGACATAGTTCCGGAGAGATCGCGGAGGAAAAACTAGCGGAGGAGGCTTAGAGCTACAGGGCCCCGTCGAACTTTGCAAGAAAACAATGGCGAAAAGAGGAGAAACTCGCTGAGTACGGAAATTATGGATCGATCTAGAGCAAGGACAGGGCAAGATGACCAGAAAGGACTCACCGTGGCGGGGACACCGCCGTGCGCCAGCGGAAAAAGGCGAATCAACGTGGAATCCTCGCCGCGGAAGCTCGGATGGCGGCGGCGGAGCGGCGAGAGACACAGACGAAGGGAGGAAGGAGAGCGGGCCGGCGATAAGGAAAAGGTGAACCCAAGGCGCGTTTCCCCACTTTATAGGCAAGCAATGAGCAGGGAGTGGGATCGTGGGTGTGGCGATTACCGTGTGGATCGTGGGGTAACACGAACGCCTGACGGTGAATGGAGCCACACCACGGCCACATACAAAGAAAAGTTGTTACGATCCCAAGAGGAGCGAACACGAGGCGTCAGAATCGGCGGCGAGTACGTGGTTCACGTGGCTTGTCAAGAATGCAGTAAAAGTACCTAAAAACTAGGATAGCAATGATGGGGTAACACGTAGGACTTAGCGTATGGAGGAAGGGCGAGAACCTCGGACAAGGCCGTAGTACGGAAACAAGACTAAAGAAGGTGTTGAAGCTGATATAACCCGGCCAAAGTAATTGAGGCCACACCAGCTTCGGGGACTAATGTCGGGGTTAACCTCGGGTAGGTCGAGACGGGAAAAAGCAGTCTTGCCCCGTCAAGTTGCCGAAACTACTGGGTCGGCCGAATCGTTGATATGTCGGCCGATGAATGGAGGCAAGAAGCACGTATCGAGTATCAAGTGGTTATCGGCCGAGTTAATGAGAAACTCGGCGGATTACCCGGATGATCTTCATGCGGTAAGGCAGGCGAATAACATGAGGTAAGGCGGGTTAACGAAGCTTGCAGGAGAAGGAGAAGCTTAGGGTCAAACCATAGCTGCAGGCTAAAGGAATCTGAGCAGGCCAAGAGACAAGGAGGCGCAGGACGAGGGGCGAAGGAGGTCACGGAGGTGACAGTCTTTGGCCCGAGGCACGCAGAAGGGGGCCCGGAACTTTGCGTCATTAGAAGGAGACAGGAAAGGAGGCGCGATACTACTTTGGGACAAGCATATTCCTCGAATATGCTTGCCCGTCGACCTAAGGGCACCAAGGCACCCCTTTATAAGGGAAGTCTGGACCACGAGGGAGGAGAGTCTTTTGAGCAACGTTAGCTGGGAGATTCACATTGTTCCCCACAGAACAGCTCTAGGAGCACTTGTAACACATCAAGAGAGAAATAAAGTTCATCACTTTGGCAGCTTGAGTGTAAGACAGTTGCATCTTCCCTCCCCAGATCCCACTAGCATCCATTGGCCCCATACTTTAGCCTACCCATGGCATCTGCCGTGCCACCACCACGACAACTATGCAAACTGATTGGGGGAGGTGAGTATGAGAAACTCAATGCCTTTTTCCAAAAAGCTGGTATTACTCATCACGTCTCATGTCCACATGCCCACCAACAAAATGGTTCCGCTGAGAGAAAACACAGTCACATTGTTAAAGTTGGTCTGGCTTTGCTTGCTAATGTATCCATGCCTCTTAAATATTGGGATGAAGCTTTTGTTACAACTACATTTCTCATAAATTTACTTCCTAGCAAAGTCATTAATCTTGAGTCTCCTACCAAACGACTTCTACAAATTACACCAAACTATGATGCACTCCAAACTTTTGGATGTGGTTGTTGGCCAAATCACCGTCCTTATAACACTAGGAATCTTGATTTTCGCTCCAAACGACGTGTTTTCCTTGGCTACAGTCCCCTTCATAAAGGTGTTAAATGCCTAGATGTCTCCACAGGTCGTGTCTATGTATCTCGTGATATCGTCTTCGATGAAAATGTCTTTCCATTCCAAGAACTTCATCCCAATGCTGGTGCTCTTCTTAAAAAGGAAATTATTCTTCTTCCGTCCTCCACTACCCTCGAGGTTGCACAAAAAAATGATGAACATATGTCTACTATTGTGCCTATTTGTGTTCCTCCTGTTTATGCTCCACAGGTAGATGCAGCAGCAGGAGAAAATTCTGGCCAAAATGTGTAGGGGTTCGTAGTATGGAAAACAAAAAATTTCTATCGCATGAACACATAAAAGCCAAGATCTAGTCTGCGAGATCGTTGCAAGGAGTTTGTATAGAACTAACCCTCATAGATCCAAAGCGTTTAACGAGATTCAGATCTCATGGTTGATGTAGTCGACCACTTGCCGATCTCAAGATCGCGAAGAAGATCCTTCCGGCAGCGCTTCCATAGTCGGTCACACGTACGATAGTCGATGAAGACCTTCCTCTCCCTTATTCCAGCAGGGTAGCGGAGGTTGCAGATCTCCTCAGAATCCCAACAGCACGACGGTGTGGTGGTAGTGGAGAAGAGATTACTATAGGACTTCGCCTAAGCTGGAGCAGCTGTATGGAGGAGAGAGGGGAGGCGCCGGCGGCTAGGGTTTGGGGTGAGAAGCTATGGGCGCCCCCACCCCTCCTTATATGGGTGGAGGGGCGGAGGTGTGGCATCCCGCAAAAACCACTACTAGAAAATCGCGTTGTTTTTGTGCATTGCATCGTCATGACCGCATGCTCATGTCATCATGCCACATTGCATTTGAGCATCGTCATCATCTTGCATTTGCTTGCATAAAACTATTTACAGAAAAACCTATTTTGTGTTTCTAAAACGCCCCGTCTTTATTTAAACGCAAAACCCGGGTCGCCGGAATATTTTGTCTTGTCTGCTATCGGTTTGCAAACGGTCCGTTTAAAACAAATAAAATATTAAATTATTTTTAGTGGGGGCAGTGGAACGGGCCGATTCGACCCGAACGACCACCCCCAGGAATTAAAATCGGTCCGCCTAACTTCCTAAGCATACCCAACCTAGTCTACCCACCCCTCTGGCCACCTCACCCTGACCAATGCCCTCTCTCCACCTCACCTCTCCTCTCTCCCCCACCCAATCCCACGCTGCCACATCAGCCAGCCCCTCTTCCCTCCCTCTCTCTCTCTCCCCCTCTCTCTCTCCCTGGGACCCACCCCAGCACACACCCTGGCCACACAGCCACCCACGCCAGCCCACTTCCCACCGAGCCCCACCTGGTCAACCGTCCAGCCCCACCTGGCCCCACCACCCGACCGCCCCTGCCCCGCGTCTCCCACCACCGTCTCCTTCCTCCCCGTCTTCTTCATCCTGGCTTCCTTCTCCAACCCTCCCCTGCTCCCCTCCCGCATCGCCCGCTCCCTCCTCGCTCCCATAGCGCCGCCGCATCCCGACCCGCCGCCTCCTCTCCTCCTCCTCACCCTGCAAGCCCCGCCACTCGCGACCAGCCGCCCACTCACCCAACCGGCAGCCCTCACCGCCCTCCTCCTCCCGCCTCGCTGCCACACTGCACCGCCGCCAGCTCCTCCTCCTCTCGCCTCCGCTCGCCCGCTCGCGCCCAGCTCCTCCTCACCCTCCTGCCGTCGTCGGACCTCGCCGCCCTACCTCGGGCGCCCTCCCCGCCCTGCAAGAGCCTCGCCGCCAGCGTCCCGCCCGGCCACCTCTGCGGCTCGGCCGCTCCGCCGCCAGAACCCTCCGTCACATCGTCGCCCTGCAGCGGCCGGACCGCCTCTGGTCCCTCGTTCTGCGCAGGCCCCACCCTGCCGTCCTCTGCCTCATCTCGGGTGAGCCCGCGCCTCGGCCACAGCAGCCCCCGACCGGCCTCCCTGGCGCGTCTGCCCCCGCCTTCCTTCCGTGCGCCACGCCTCACCTGGCGCTGCCTGCAACTCCTGCCGCCACCTCGGTCTCGCCATCCTCTGTCGCCCTCTGTAGCGTCACGAACCAGGAGCACCTCCGTGCTCGAGCACACGCACATGGTGCCGCTGTCCAGATGCTGGTACTGCCGCGTTCCTTGCTGTACTGTTTGTACCTGGTGGAAAGGGAAGACCCTGACGCTGATCCCAAGTTCGCCATCGGCAGACAAGATGTTACCCAAGGTCGTCGACACGGAACGACAAGACCTCGCTGTTTTGATGCCGCGCCTTGGACACCAAGATCTACGGACGCCAAGACTCCCGGCGCCCGAAGCCGAGAGCCCCGACAAGAACCACGACACGGATACACCAAGTACTCCCCTCGGACGCCAAGTGCTCCTTCCCGGTCAAGTTCACCACCGACAAAAGACGGAATACGAGTTCTACTTCACGGATACCAAGCGACAAGGTCTACTACCCCGATCCGAAGACCCTAACCCCGGAGTCCGAGAACGATCCCGTCGAGACCGCTTCCGTCGAACCCTGAACCCTGAGACCGACCCCGAACCCCGGAACCCCAAGATCTGTCGAACCCTAATGTGTGAACCCTTCCCGAAAACCCTATTTTATAATATAATACAACTTGTCGCATATTAATTGATCATGCATGCATACTTGTCATGTGGTTTGGGGGCCTTATGCCGATTCACCTTATAATTAAATATGGGGCCCATATGCGGGCAAATCTAGCCTTATATTGGCCTCATTTAAATTGGTGTAGCGAACCGGTACCATCTTTTGCCATGTCCAAACAACATTTAAATTGCGGGGTAGCTAAACAACTTGAACCATATATTTAAATGTCGGGACCCCGGTTCCGCTTAATATGGCCTAATTGCATCGCACCTGTGCCATGTCATACATCATGCATGCATCATGCCGATCTTTTGCTGTAGTATTAAATAGTGCATCCGGTGTTTCTTCTAGTGTTTTGCTTCTTCACGGATAAGGCCGTTGAGTTGATGCGAGTGTCGACCCGAGCTTCGGTTGAACCTTCGGCAATGTTTTCAGGCGAGCATCTTCCCCTTTCTACCTATCTTACTTTTATAGTATTTATTCCCTCCTGTTGATCTATTGCTATCTGTGTTGCGATGCTCTAGTTTCCGTACCCGTGATATCCCGTGCAGCCTTATATTGCCTTGGACACATCCTATTACCTGTTGTTTGGTAGATAGTTGGTCTTGCGCGTCGTAGTCGCTTGCTCTAGTGCTGTTGCGTGTTGTCAAGTGCCACAGTTGTTGGAGCCTTGCCGCATGTTGATGTTGGAGATGATCATGGCTTTACTTTTCCTTCACTTTAATTACTGTTTAACAACTAAAATTGAAGTAAGTAAGCAGAGGCATCGGTGGGTGATAGATAATATTTGGTTTCCGACCGCCCACTTGTGTCCCGTAGGACCCCGAGTACTTGATACCTGTTCCTTGATTTATCGCGCTATCCACATCCGGGAGGATTATGGGACCCCAGGCAGCTTGATTCGGTCTTATTTCTTGGGGCCACAAACTAGTTTGAGGTTTTATTTACGATCTGTACTTATGCCATGCTACTCTGTATTTACGATTGTGCGAGGCACACTGCATCTTGTTTAGGAACGTGACCCGTTTACGCGGTATCGACAAGCCCAGTTTGGGTTCCCGCTTCTGACCCCACAAACCTCGGGTCCGTCTCGAAGTCAGCTAACTTCTTTGCGGGTGTACTCCAAGGGGTGGCCCCCTGAAATATTTCTGAATCCTATGATTGCTTTGTCGTGAAAGCCTCGTTGGGTTTTGATTTGGTTTTTCCGAGGTTGATCGAGTGTGTGTTGCTATTTGTGCACCCCGGCCGGGTTAAAACTTTCTGAAAGCCGTGTCCGCGGTTATGGACGACTTGGAGCACAATATCTCGATCATAGACAAGCATAACTAAAGTAGTGCTATAAATTTGACTTTATAATGACTAGTAATCAGCTTCACTATAATGGAATGGCTAACTAAAACTGCCCACAATTGCTTGTTTGGTTTGTCGCTTGTGACAATTGTATCTGACTAGTAAGTATTGCAACTACAACGGAATGGCTAAATAAAAGTACCAACAACTGCTGGGTTTTGGGTTTATCTCATGCTATCTGTATCTGATTAGTAATTGTTGCAACTACAACGGAATGGTTAACTAAAAGTGCCCACTGCTTATTTTATCAGGATGATTACCTATACCTGACTAGTAATTACTGCAACGAGAACTGAATAAATAAAACTGCCAACTGTGTGAGTTCCTCGGTTGACTTCCTCATTTGGTCTCGAGGGGGAACACCAGGATGGGTTTGTTTGGTGGTAGCATCAGGTTGGTTCCGAATAGGACTTCTCGTCCCTCTCTAATAGGCGCCAGTTGTATCGAGTCTCTATAGGTTGTTTAGTGCATGCTGCCGCTGCCGCTTCAGTCCACCATACCTATGTAGGCGAGGACCGCCGAATTCTAGCCTCGCCGTGTACTGGCCTCAGTACTGACGCTCCTCTTTTTCCTTTGCCCTTTGTCGGCACCCCTTTTGTTTTAGCAGGTTTTGAGATCGACGCCGTTAGCAGGGTTACCCTTCCGGCTTGGCCTGGGCAGGGTTATGGATGCCATTGGTTATTCTTCAGGGCTCTTAGCCCCATTTGCACCTTGTCCGTAGTCGGACGCTCTATCATTTTCAAGGTGATCTGGATCTTTGTATATTATATCTGTATTCTTGACTCTTTGAGTCGCTGATATATATATATATATGTTCTGTGGGTCCCATCGAGGACTGTTGTGTAATGTTATTACTTCGTTTTCCACCCGCACGAAAGTGCCTGGTGGGCACCTTTGAATCGTTTCTATGCGGGTTTGGCGGGAATCGCTGAAACTTGCATAGGGTCGATTCTGAGGGTGTTACAGGAGGCCAGGGTTCCTAGTCCTGGCCGAGTCCTCCCCCAAATCGTATTGGCCGGTGGCAAGGAGAGGGAGAGGGAAACCTTGTCCCTCAAGGTTTCCTTTCCTTCCTCCACTGGGACTTTTTACTTTCAAACTAGGATTTGGCTTTTCAAACTAGAGTTTGTTTCTCCGTTCCTTTTCCTTAGCCGAGTTGACCTAGGGCATGGTGCGGCCAGCCCCTCAAGGCATGGCACATCCCAAGTGCCCCCCTCCAGGGTCGTGGATGATACGTCGGAAACGTATCTATAATTTTTCATGCTCCATGCTTGTTTAGTATATACTTTGTTTTGCTTTGTCTACACTTCGAGGTGCTTTTTACATGTTTTCTGGTACTAACCTATTAACAAGTTGCCACAGTGCCAGTTGTCTGTTTTCTGCTATTTTTGGTTCCAGAAAAGCTAGTAAGGAAATATTCTCGGAATTGGACGGGACAAAAGCCAAAATCAATAACTTTCCGTGGGGAACAAGAAATCCAGAGGGGAGACAGAGAAGCGAGCCAGGGCAGCCAAACCCCCCCTAGGCGCGGGTGGGCCCTGCCTTGCGCCTGGGTAGGGTTTGACCCCCCTGGCCACCGCCTCGGCCTCTCCCTTCGCCTATAAGAAGCCCCCGATGCAAAAACCATAAGTACCCGATCAAATCTCCACGAAACCTTCTGTAGCCGCCGCCACCATCGTCCCTAGATCAGGGGGATCTGAAGTTCTTCCAGGCATCCTACCGGAGGGGAGATCATCCCGGAGACCTTCTCTCCGGTATGATGCGTGAGTAGTTCCACCTTGGACTATGGGTCCATGTAGTAGCTAGATGGTTGTATCTCCTCCTTGTGCTTTCATGTATAGATCTTGTGAGCTCCATTCATGATCAAGAACTAATCTATTTGTAATCATGCATGTTGTGTTTGGGGGGATCCGATGGATATTGAGATTAACCTAAACCCTAAACCCTAAACCCCTAAACCCTAAACCCTTAGTAATCCCTAAACCCTAAACCCTGTTGGTTTGATTAATCGTTCTGTCTTTATGATTCTATCATGTCTGTGTTGTTTGTGATCTTGCATGCTCTTTGTTGTTAGTAGCTATCTTGGCCAAGTAGTTGCTAGTGATTCCAAGAGGGGGTATTTATGCTCGATAGTGGGTTCATGCCTCTAGTTTCCAAGGGAAGTGATAGAAATCTCTTCGGTTGTAGATGTGTTGGTACTACTAGGGAGAAAACAACTGTCTCTTGTTCATGGAACATGTGGACTGTTTACCTTACACACTTTTCTTAAAGCAGTTGTCTGTTGCTTGCAACTTAATACTAGAGGGGGTTCGGATGATAACCTGAAGGTGTACTTCTAGTCATAGATGCAGTTGGATGTCGGTCTATGTATCTTGTTGTATTGCCCAATCGAATCTCATAGGATCTTTCTGACCAGTAATTGCATTGTTATGTCTTGCTCAGTTCCTGTCAATTGCCCTGCTGTAATTTGTTTACCCTTCATGCCATGTTGTTTATCTAAGGAGAGAACCTCTAGTGAACTATGGACCCCGGTCCAATCTTTACCATTGATACATCTTCCACTATTACTTGTTTACTTGCTGCAAACCATTAACTTCCACACCATACGTTTAATCCTTTTTTACAGCAAACCAGTGAGCTTGACAACCTCATTGATTCGTTGGGGCAAAGTATTGAGTTTGTGTTGTGCAGGTCTCCGCGTTGCTAGCAACACCTGTGTGACGTTTCCTTCCTCCTACTGGTTCGATAACCTCGGTTTCTTACTAAGGGAAAACTTGCTGCTGTGCTGCTTCACACCTTGCTCTTGGGGTTCCCAATAGGCTCCACGTCAACCGTGCCGGGGAGGCTAAGGACGTCTTCACAAGGGGAGTCCTGTAGGGTTTCGTAGCATGGAAAACAAAAATTTTCTATCGCATACAACCAAACAATCCAAGATCTATCTACTAGATTGTAGCAACGAGTCGATGGAATAACTTACCCTCGAAGATTCCAAAGCGTTTAACGAGAGCGGATTCTCGTGGGTGATGTAGTCGTACTCTTCCCGATCTCAAGATCGTGTAGACGATCCTTCCGGGTATGCGTTCGGCGCGCTTCATGATCGGTCACACATTCGGTACTCGACGAAGACCTTCCTCTCCCTTGTTCCCGCAGGCAGCGGAGGTTGTAGCACTCTCCTCGCGATTCCGGTAGCACAACGGCGTGGTACCTAAGTAGAGGAGATCCCGAGGCTTTGCCTTAAGCGGAGGCGAGTATGGTGGAGTATGAGAGAGAGCTATTAGTGGTCTAGGGTTTAGACACACCAATTAGAAGGCTCTAATCCAAGGCTAGGGCAATTAGAAGCTCTAAACCAAAAGCGCTCTAAACCGGAGTCTAGGGCTAGGTTTTAGATTAGAGGATAGGAACTTGTGTGTCTAGAGGAGGCCCTGCCCCTCCTTTTATGGGTGGAGGGGCCGGCACGCTGGAGGAGGAGTCCCTCCCAACTCGGCCTAGGTGGGCCGCGGCTTGGAGGAGGACTCCTCCCAAGTCAGTTCAACCTCCTCTTGCTTGTTTCCCAGTTTCTGTTTTAGCCGTTTGACTTTCAAAGCGGCCATTTGACTTTTCTGTTTAGGATTCAATTTAATCCTTTATTTGGAACAACAAGAACACTTAGTACATGATGCAATCATTCCAATATGTAATGACACATTCATGTACCCCTTCCCAGTCTTGGGACATTCCGAACCTTCTAGAACATTCCCGATGAAAACACGGAATCATTCCCGAACTCCGAAACGGGACTTTCCTTATATGAATCTTATTCTCGGACCATTCCGGATCACCTCGTGATATCCGGATCCCATCGAGACTCGAACAACATTCGGTCTCTTTCTCATAATACCATAACTACTCAAAACAACGTCGAATCCTTAAGTGTGTCTCCCTACGGTTCGTGAATTATGCGGACATGATCGAGACACTTCTCGAACAATAACCAAGAGGAATCTGAAATTCATATGGCTCCCACATATTTCTCGATTACTTTGCGATCGAATGAACCACTTACATACGATACCAATTTCCCTTTGTCTCACGATAGTTTACTTATCCGAGGTTATGATCGTCGGTATCTCTGCATACCTAGTTGAACCTCGTTAGATAAGTACTCTTTCTCGTTCGTGATATGTGATCCCTTGTGACCCAGTCACATGCTTGCAAGCTAATTGGATGACATTCCACGGAGTGGGCCCAGAGTATATCTATGCGTCATATGGATGGACAAATCCCACTCTTGATCCATGTGTTTCAACCAATACTTTCCGAACACTCAACGCCACCTTTATAGCCACCCAGTTACGGTGTGGTGTTTGGTGTCATCAAAGCATCCATCCGGTAAATGTGATATGCATGATCTCATGGTCGAAGGAATTAGGTTACTATGTATCAGAAAGCATATAGCAATTGAACTATTGAAATGACTTGATCTTTATGCTATGCTTATCTATAGGAGTTTGTCCACCATATCATTCTCCTAATGATATGATCTTGTTGTTGATAACATCTCAATGTTCATGATAGGGAAACCACAATCATTAATCAACCAACAAGCTAGTGAAGTATAGAGCCTATACTAGGGACTTCAAATTAAGTTTACAAATCACACAAGTATTAATGTTTCCTTGTTAATACTATTATAGCATGAATGTAAAAATTTATCATAAACACAAAGATATAATAATAACTACATTTATTATTGCCTCTAGGGCATATCTCCAACAGTCTCCCACTTGCACTAGAGTCATCTAATCTAGATTACATGGTAATATACTGAACACCCATGGCAGTTTGGTGTTGGTCATGTTTTGCCCTCGGGAGAGGTTTAGTCAACGGATCCGCCACATTCAGATCTGTGTGTACTTTGCAAATCTTTATATCCCCATCCTGGATATGTTCTCGAATAGAGTGAAAACGCAGCTTGATGTGCTTCAACTTCTTGTGTGACCTTGGTTCTTGCGCAATGGCTATGGCGCCCATGTTATCACAGTAGATAGACATTGGATCCAGCGCACTAGGAACCACACCCAGCTCTGTAATGAACTCTTTCATCCATATCGCTTCTTGTGAAGCCTCAAAGCGACCATGTATTCGATTCGTTGAAGATCTCGCCACAACGCTTTGCTTTGCACTCCTCCATCTAACTTCTGCACCATTCAAAATAAATAAGTATCCAGTTGTGATTTAGAATCATCCGGATCGGTGTTCCAACTAGCATCGGTGTAACCATTAACAACGAGCTGTTCATCACCTCCATAAGAAAGAACCATATCCTTAGTTCTTATCAAGTACTTAAGGATGTTTTTGATCATTGTCAATGATCCACTCCTGGATCACTTTGATATCTGCTAGTTAAACTAACAACATATGCAATGTCGGGTCTAGTACATAGCATGGCATACATTAGAGATCCTATGGATGAGGCATAGGCAGTATTACTCATCCTTTCTCTATCTTCTGCCGATGTCGGACTTTGAGTTTTACTCAAGGTCGTATTGGGCAACATGGGCAAGAACCCTTTCTTGCTTTCTTCCATTCCAAACCTCTTTAGAACTTTGTCCAAATATGTACTCTGTGACAATGATATTTGGCGTTTCGATCTATCTCTATAAATATTTATGCCTAATATGTAAGCTGCTTCGCCAAGATCCTTCATTGAAAAACTATTATTCAAATATTCCTTGACACTATTAAGAAGGTCTACATCATTCCCAATCAACAATATGTCATCCACATATAGTATTAAGAATGCTACAGAGCTCCCACTCACTTTCTTGTAAATACAAGCTTCTCCATAAGTTTGTATAAAACCAAAACTTTTGATCACCTTATCAAAACGTTGATTCCAACTTCGGGATGCTTGCTTCAATCCATAGATGGACCGTTGAAGTTTGCATACCTTGTTAGCATCTTTAGGATCGACAAAACCTTTGGGTTGCATCATATACAACTCTTCATCAATATCTCAATTGAGGAATGCTGTTTTGACATCCATCTGCCATATCTCATAATCATAATATGCAGCGATTGCTAACATAATCCTCACAGACTTTAGCTTCGCTACTGGTGAGAAAGTCTCATCGTAGTCAACTCCTTGAATTTGTCGAAACCCGTTTGCGACAAGTCGAGCTTTATAGACGATAACATTACCATCAAGATCTGCTTTCTTCTTGAAAATCCATTTGTTCTCGACACCTTCCTACCATCCGGTAAGTCCACCAAAGTCCATACTTGGTTTTCGTACATGGATCCAATCTCGGATTTCATGGCTTCTTGCCATTTATTGGAATCTGGGCTCATCATCGCTTCCTCATATGTCTCGGGGTCATCGGTGTTGTCCACCAACATGACACTCATAACGGGATCATACCAACTGAGTGGTACGAGTTCTCGTTGACCTCCGAGGCTCAGAGTAACTTCAACCAAAGTTTCATGATCACCATCATTAGCTTCCTCTCTTATTGGTGCAGCACCACAGAACTTCTTCCGGTCTTGCGCTACTGCAATTTCGAGAGAAGGTTCGACAACCTCGTCGAGTTCTACTTTCCTTCCAGTCACTTCTTTCGAGAGAAATTCTTCTAGAAAGGATCCATTCTTGGCAACGAAGATTTTGCCTTCGCATCTATGATAGAAGGTATACCCAATAATTTCCTTGGTATCCTATGAAGACGATTTTTCCGCTTTGGGTTCAAGCTTGTCCGGCAGAACTTCTTTACATAGGCTTCAGATCCCCAAACTTTAAGGAACGACAATCTAGGTTTCTTCCCAAACCATAATTCATACGGTGTCGTTTCAGCGGATTTAGACGGTGCCCTATTTAAAGTGAATGCTGTTTCTAATGCATAACCCCAAAATGATAGCGGTAAATCTGAAGTGACATCATAGAACGAACCATATCTAAGAGAGTTCGATTCTGACGTTCGGACACACCATTACGCTGTGGTGTTCCGGTGTCAATCGTGAAAGTATTCCGCATTTCTTCAAATGCTCGCCAAACTCGTAACTTAGATATTCACCCACGATCGTAACGTAGAAATTTAATCTTCTTGTTACGTTGATTCTCTACCTCACTTTGAAACTCCTTAAACTTCTCGAAAGTTTCGGACTTATGTTTCATGAAATAGATATACCCATATCTACTCAAGTCATCCGTGAAGGTAAGAACATAACGATAACCATCAGCGATGCTACACTCATTGGACCACACACATCGGTATGTATGATTTCCAATAAGTCCGTAGCTCGCTCCATCATACCGTAAAATGGAGTCTTAGTCATTTTTCCCGTCGGACATGCTTCGCATATTTCAAGTGATTCAAAATCAAGTGATTCAAGAAGTCCATCGAATGGAGTTTCTTCATACGCTTCACTCAATGTGACCAAGATGACGATTACACATATAGGTCGAATTATCGCTTGATTTCAAACGTTTAGCCTCAATGTTGTTGATATGTGTATTTCCACTATCGAGATTCAATAAGAATAGACCATCTATCAAAGGTGCATGTGCATAAAACATATTACTCATATAAATCGAACAACCATTATTCTCTTACTTAAACAAGTAACCGTCTCGCAATAAACAAGATCCCGATATAATGTTCATGCTTAACACAGGCACTAAATAACAATTATTTAAGTATAAAAATAATACCGATGGTAGATGAAGGGGTAGCGTGCCGACCGCGATCACATCAACCTTTGATCTGTTTCCCACGCGCATCGTCACCTCGTTCTTCGCTAGCTTCCGTTTATTCGCAAAGACTGTTTGAGTTACAAATATGAGCAACCGAACCAAGATCAAATACCCGAGCACTACTACGGTACTAGTGAGATACACATCAATAACATGTATATCGATATACCTTTCTTCTTGATGTTGCCATTCTTCGATCCGCCAAGTACTTTGGGCAATTCCGCCCAAAGTGACCTTCTCCCTTGCGGTAAAGCACTCAGACGGGCTTGGGTCCAGCCTTGGTCTTCTTCGCCGGCGTGGTAACTTTCTTACCACCCTTCTTGAAGTGTCCCTTCTGCTTAGACTTGCCTTTCTTGAATTTGGTGGTCTTATTGACCAACAACACTTGGTGCTCTTTCTTTATCTCCACTTTTGCAGATTTCAACATGGCAAAGAGTTCTGGCAACGTCTTGTTCATGTTCTGCATTTTGTAGTTCCTCACAAAGTTCTTGTAACTTGGTGGTAGTGATTGGAGGACACGGTAAATCCCCAAAGCATTAGGAATCACTATACCCAAGCTTTGAAGTTTGTTTGCGTGCCCAGACATCTTAAGCACATGCTCACTGACGGAGCTGCCTTCTTCCATCTTGTAGTTAAAGAACTTTTCAGAAGCCTCATAGCTTTCAATTGCCGCATGAGTCTCAAAAATCAATTTGAGATCCTCGACAATATCATATGGGTCTGACTCTTCAAACCTTTTCTGAAGCTCCGATTCCAAACCATACAAGATATCACACTGAACTATGGAGTACTGATTCTTCCGAGCGAGGTAAACATTCTTTACTTCATCGGGAGCATCACCGCAGTGGGTCACCCAAATGTGCATCCAAAGACATAGGTCAAATTACCACCGTGAGGACAATCCTCAAATTGCGGAACCAATCCGCGAAGTTGCTTCCATTGTTTTTCAACTTTTCTTTCTCTAGGAACGCATTAAAATTGATGGTAGGGGCTGCCATTGATCTACAACATATTTGCAATAGTTTAGACTAAGTTTATGACAAATTGAGTTCAAATTAATTAATGAAATTAAACTAGGTGAACTCCCACTCAAAACAACATCCCTCACATTGTTTTAGTGATCACACGAACCAAATCCACCACATCAATACCGATTATCACGAGAATTGATATAGTTTCAATGGCGAACAATCGTCATGTTCATCATATCTACTATATGATTCATGCTTTACCTTTCGGTGATCCGTGTTCCGAGACCATGTCTGTACATGCTAGGCTCGTCAAGATCAAACCTTAGTTTCCGCATGAGCAAATCTGGCTTGCTCACGTTGTATACACTTGCAGAATCTAACACACCTGATCATCACGTGGTGCTTCGAAACAACAAGCTTTAGCAACGGTGCTAACTAAGGGTGAACACTTTATGATTTGAAATTCATGTGCATGAGGGATCATCTTATAATGCTACCGTCGTCTACTAAGCAATACAAGATGCATAAAGGATTAACATCACATGCAATTCATAATATGTGATATGATATGGCCTTTCTTCTTTGTGCTTCCGATCTCCATCTTCAAGCACGAACATGATCTCCATCATCACCGCATTGCGTCAAGGTCAATGACGCTTCTCCATGGTTGTCGCCCACCGCTTCAACTATTACAACTACTTTGAATAGACACGCGGGTCTTAACATAAATTAAAGACAACCATATGGCTCTGCCGGTTGCCAACTTACAATAAGGAACATTGCATACATCAAATATAATCACAATCATGGCCATATCACATCATCAGACACCCCCGCAAAACAAAGTTAGACGCCTCTACTTTCTTTGCATATTTTACGTGGTTTGGGGCTTTCAATAAGTGTCGTTCTAACTTACGAACAAGAACCACAACATTGATACTAGCATTGTTGATCACCCGTTGTAAATTGGATCTTAACTATGCTAGGAGAAACAGCACCATAAAGCCACTTATGCAATACAAGTTGCATGTCAAGCGTGGAGCAAGTCTCATGAACGATGTCATGTAAGGTTAGCCCGGGCCGCTTCATCCCAACATACCGCAAGATGCAAAGTACACAAGAAGCAATCGACAATAAAAGCATCAACGCCCACAATGACCATTGTGTTCTACTCGTGCAACATATCTACATATAGACACGGCTTTGATACCACTGTAGGGTTTCGTAGCATGGAAAACAAAAATTTTCTATCGCATACAACCAAACAAGCCAAGATCTATCTACTATATTGTATCAACGAGTTGATGGAATAACTTACCCTCGAAGATTCCAAAGCGTTTAACGAGAGCGGATTCTCGTGGGTGATGTAGTCGTACTCTTCCCGATCTCAAGATCGTGTAGACGATCCTTCCGGCCATGCTCGGCAGCGCCCGCAATCGGTCACACGTTCGGTTTCGACGAAGACCTTCCTCTCCCTTGTTCCAAAGAAAATGGAGGTTGTAGCACTCTCCTCGCGATTTCGGCAGCACAACGGCGTGGTACCGGAAGTAGAGGGGAGATCCCGCAGGGCTTTGCCTTAAGCCGGAGCGAGTATGGTGGAGTATGAGAGAGAGCTATTAGTGGTCTAGGGTTTAGACACACCAATTAGAAGGCTCTAATACAAGGCTAGGGCAATTAGAAGCTCTAAACCAAAACTGCTCTAAACCGGAGTCTAGGGCTAGGTTTTAGATTAGAGGATAGGAACTTTGTGTGTCTAGAGGAGGAGGCCCTGCCCCTCCTTTTATGGGTGGAGGGGCCGACGCGCCAGGGGAGGGAGGGGAGTCCCTCCCCAACTCGGACTAGGTGGGCCGCCGGCTTGGAGAGGAGGGACTCCTCCCCCAAGTCGGTTCCAACCTCCTCTTGCTTGTTTCCCACAGTTTCCTGTTTTAGCCGTTTGACTTTCAAACTGGCCATTTGACTTTTCTGTTTTAGGATTCAATTTAATCCTTTATTTGGAACAGCAAGAACACTTAGTACATGATGCAATCATTCCAATATGTAATGACACATTCATGTACCCCTTCCCCAGTCTTGGGACATTTCGAACCTTCTAGAACATTCCCGATGAAAACACGGAATCATTCCCGAACTCCAAACGGACTTTCCTTATATGAATATTATTCTCCGGACCATTCCGGATCACCTCGTGATATCCCGGATCCCATCCGAGACTCGAACAACATTCGGTCTCTTTCTCATAATACCATAACTACTCAAAACAACGTCGAATCCTTAAGTGTGTCTCCTACGGTTCGTGAATTATGCGGACATGATCGAGACACTTCTCCTAACAATAACCAACAGAGGAATCTGGAAATTCATATGGCTCCACATATTTCTACGATTACTTTGATCGAATGAACCACTTACATATGATACCAATTTCCCTTTGTCTCACGATAGTTTACTTATCCGAGGTTATGATCGCTTCGATCTCTGCATACCTAGTTCAACCTCGTTACCGATAAGTACTCTTTTCTCGTTCGTGATATGTGATCCCTTGTGACCCAGTCACATGCTTGCAAGCTAATTGGATGACATTCCACCGAGAGGGCCAGAGTATATCTATCGTCATATGGATGGACAAATCCCACTCTTGATCCATGTGTTTCAACCAATACTTTCCAACACTCAACGCCACCTTTATAGCCACCCGATTCACGGTGTGGTGTTTGATGTCATCAAAGCATCCATCCGGTAAAGGTGATATGCATGATCTCATGGTCGAAGGAATTAGGTTACTATGTATCAGAAAGCATATAGCAATTGAACTATTGAAATGACTTGATCTTTATGCTATGCTTATCTATAGGAGTATGTCCACCATATCATTCTCCTAACGATATGATCTTGTTGTTGATAACATCTCAATGTTCATGACAGGGAAACCACAATCATTAGTCAACCAACAAGCTAGTGAAGTATAGAGGCTATACTAGGGACTTCAAATTAAGTTTACAAATCACACAAGTATTAATGTTTCCTTGTTAATACTATTATAGAATGAATGTAAACATTTATCATAAACACAAAGATATAATAATAACTACATTTATTATTGCCTCTAGGGCATATCTCCAACAAGTCCTTCACTTCCTTTATCTTTACTTTTTTTAGTTTGCTTTGTTTCCTTTGCTTGGTTTTGTTTGCCTCTTTCCAAAAAACCCAAAAAAATTAGTCTAGTTTGGCTTGCTTGCTTTATTGAAAAACAAAAAAAATAGTTCATGCTCTAGTTGCCACCTTGCTCTAGCCCACCATGTTATTCCCCAAGTTTGCCATGAAAGATCTTTCAATAGTAGTGGCTCTATAATTGGGAAAGATAATATTTAGGAATTCTTTAATCATGTTAGCAAGCATGATGACATTGAGGATAAATCTATAGAAGAATTTGCTCCTAATTATGAGATTGCTGCAGCTTCTTTAGTTCATATGTTGGAGGCTAGGTTTGTTAGCCTTAACCCCTTCATACAATTCTTGTTCCTAAAACTAAAAGAACAAAAGAATTGCTGAAAAGAGGGAATTCATCCTTGAAACTTTATTAAATGAATTCCATGATGTTGCTAGGGAATCCAAAAAGGTCTTTGAGCGTTTCAATATCCTAGGCTCAAGTGTATATGTTGTGGGTATTTCTGATCAAACTAAGCCTAGAGGAGAATTTAAGATGCCCATACCCTTTAAGCTTGTTGGAATGCATGAAACCTTTGAAAAGAATTTTGATTGGATTGCTCCTGAAAATCTTTTTGATGAAAGTAGTAGACCAAAGAGAGATGAGAAGGGATCCTCCAAAACCCATTTGAATAAGATACCTTTCATAGTTGAAGACTTTGCAAGTATTGATATTAATGCTTCATCATTAGAAAATACTTGACTCTTCTTGCTTCTTGTGCCTAACTTAAAGGAGTTAAAGAAAAGTACTTGTTGGGAGATAACCCAAGAGTTTCCTTGAGTCTTGGAAGTTATTACTTCAATAATGACCTCTACTTAACCTTTTTGTTTGCTTTTTGTTCCAAGAATGACCTCTAATGAGAGGGAAGTAAGATTTGGGGAGTTGTTGTCCCGAAACAGATTTCTGTCCTCCACCATAAAAGTTCGCGAGGAGTCTCTGTAACTCGTATTGAGCTCAAAATTTACTAATAAATACCCCAGTATGTTAGCTAACTTTCTTTAGTTCAACACTTTTTTATTTGAGCAACAGAAGATGTTTGAAAAAATTGGTTTCTACCTGCTGGTCTGTTTTGAAAGATTTCTGCCATTATTTCCATTTGCTTCTTATTGATTCCTTTTTGAGTTCTATTTTGGGGAATTGAGATTTTTGAAGGAGTTACTACAGTAGCTTGTGTTTTTAGTGAAAATCCTTGCTATTCCAAAGCTTTGCCAGAGGTCTAATATCTTTTGAATAAACTAATGTTGCTAATGAAGATTGTGTGAAGTTTTGTATGAAGGAAAAATTTCAGGTGCGGAGAGAGAATGATGAAATGAGATGAAGAATGGACAAAAGATCAAGCTTGGGGATTGCACCATGGTGTCACCCAAATAAGTATCCAAGAGGTACAAGCGTCAAATCTTGGCTTCATCAATAAAAAGCTCAAGTCTGTCTAGACACTTTGTTTTTATTGTTTCATGCATAGTTGTGTTGTTCTTGGAGCATCTAGTTTTCGTTTGCTTTGCTTAGGTTGTTTTTTTATTGAATAAAGTAGTTTGGACCCCCGTTCTCATTGTGTTATTTTGAAAATAAGTTGCTTGGTGTTGGAAAGGAGTAGGAAGTTCTTGCTTGTGAGTGCAAGAGGAGCTTGCATTGACTATGACTTAGACTTTAGCATGACATTCTAGGTGTTGTTTTGACTTTATGCTTAGTGATTATTGCTGTATCATGTCTTGTTCCAAACAATTGGATTGCTTAGTGTGCCTTGAAGAAATTATGCGTTGTTTTAGCATGCAAAAGCATAGTATTGTGGTATTCTACTTTGATGCTTTGTTTGGGTTGACTTGGCACATGCTCACACCATGTTATGACTCTCACAAGTCACCATTAGCCTCTATGATCATTTAGTCCTTGGTTTGTAGTACCACTCTATGCTTTGATTAGTAATGCTTTGTTGTCCTGCATGATTATGGCCATTATGCTCTCTTAGTTGGTTGCTTCCACTCTTTTAATAACCTCCACTTGTATGAGTAAGCTCTAATCATGCTTCCAACTTCCAAGAAACCAAGTTATTCCAATGTCCACTATAAACTCCTATGCATGGTGTGTTAAACCATTCCAAGTATATTCTTGTTTTGAGCTATCTTCCAATTAAAAACTATTTTGTTATGTGAAAACTTAGTGATTAAAGCCCTCACGAACTTGATGGCACAATTTATATTCTTTGCCCCTAATAAACTTGAACCATTGTGACGTCTATGTTGTATATGCTTACACTTATATGTTGGAATTAGCAGAATCGTGCTGTCGCGGGGAACATTTTCAATATTGCACTTGTACTTTGTACTCAGTTGATATCATGCTCTTTTTTCTATGGATGTCACCGGTGTGAAATAAAGAGGAAACTTGCAAGTCCATGGAGTTCGTATTCTGTGTTAGAGAAACGCCTAGACCGCTAGCCTAAGCCATGCCTAATCATGGTGGAAACTTGCAGCATCACCATAGTGAGCTAACTATAAAGCATCCTCAATAAAAAGCTATGCATATAGTAAATAAAAATATCGCTGAGATGCTCATTGTTTGCTTGCCTTGTCATTTTGGTTATGGGATAGCTCATGTACCATGTGCAAGGGGTACCCCGTTGGCGGTTCTCTATGATATGCAAATACTTACAATGACAAGAACTTACATGTGACTGAAGTTGAGTAGCATGAGGTGTGGCCCTCGTATTCAAGGGACTTGAGATTGTCAACTTATACTTTGTCAAGCATATACTCCATAGTTAGTTCACTTTAACCTTAATCACTTCAAGATGCTTATGATAGGGGTAATGAGGAATGAAAGCTAACAAGTACCATAATTTTTGGAAGTTCTTTTTGAAACTTGAAATCCCTGCTTCCTTTACAAAAAGGCCTTTCTTCCACCACTATTGAGTCTCCACCTTCTACCTTTAGGCACCATTAAGAGAGCATAGTTGTCATTCTGTGTGTAGTGTTCCAAAGCTTATTGATTGATGCATATTGTGATATTACTTGTTCTTGTGCTATTTGTTTCTAGTCACCCTTGTGAACTTTGAAGGTGTCCTATGCATCTATATTGCTACTCTATGAGGGACAAGCTGGTTGCCACTATGCTATGTTTTTTGTATGTGAAACAAACAACCGTTTTTCAATGCATGTTATTCATGATCTTTGTTTGTAGCCTTTCATGTTGCATGCATAGTTACTATGTCCTATTGTTAGAACTCTATATTTCATACACATGTTTAGATTTCTTTGATCCCACCTTTCAATGCTTACAAATGTTTGGATCTTTATTGTGAGGGCGCATGTCACCTAAAAAATTATTATTTTATCACTTACCTACTTGAGCACGAGCAGGAGTTCTTTGATCCCACCTTTCAGGTGCTTTTTACATGTTTTCCGGTACTAACCTATTAACAAGTTGCCATAGTGCAAGTTGCCTATTTTCTGCTATTTTTGGTTCCAGAAGAGCTAGTAAGGAAATATTCTCGGAATTGGACGGGACAAAAGCCAAAGTCAATAACTTTTCGTGGGGAACAAGAAGTCCAAAGGGGAGACGGAGAAGCGGGCCAGGGAAGCCAAACCCCCCTAGGCATGGGTGGGCCCTGCCCCACGCCTGGGTAGGGTTTGACCCCCCTGTCAAAAACCCTAAGTACCCGATCAAATCTCCACGAAACCTTCTGTAGCCGCCGCCACCGTCGTCCCTAGATCAGGGGGATCTGAAGTTCTTCCCGGCACCCTACCGGAGGGGAGATCATCCCGGAGGCCTTCTCTCCGGTATGATGCGTGAGTAGTTCCACCTTGGACTATGGGTCCATGTAGTAGCTAGATGGTTGTATCTCCTCCTTGTGCTTTCATGTATAGATCTTGTGAGCTCCATTCATGATCAAGATCTAATCTATTTGTAATCATGCATGTTGTTTTTGCGGGGATCCGATGGATATTGAGATTATTATGTTGGTTTGATTAATGGTTTTGTCTTTATGATTCTATCATGTCTGTGTTGTTTATGATCTTGCATTCTCTTCGTTGTTAGTAGCTATCTTGGCCAAGTAGTTGCTAGTGACTCCAAGAGGGGGTATTTATGCTCGATAGTGGGTTCATGCCTCTAGTTTCCAAGGGAAGTGACAGAAATCTCTTCGGTTGTAGATGTGATGTTGCTACTAGGGATAAAACAACGGTCTCTTGTTCATGGAACATGTGGACTGTTTACCTTACACACTTTGCTTAAAGCAGTTGTCTGTTGCTTGCAACTTAATACTGGAGGGGGTTCGAATGATAACCTGAAGGTGGACTTCTAGTCATAGATGCAGTTGGATGGCGGTCTATGTATCTTGTTGTATTGCCCAATCGAATCTCATAGGATCTTTCTGACTAGTAATTGCATTGTTATGCCTTGCTCAGTTCCTGTCAATTGCCCTGCTGTAATTTGTTTACCCTTCATGCCATGTTGTTTATCTAAGGAGAGCACCTCTAGTGAACTATGGACCATGGTCCAATATTTACCATTGATACATCTTCCACTGTTACTTGTTTACTTGCTGCAAACCATTACCTTCCACACCATACGTTTAATCCTTTGTTACAGCAAACCGGTGAGCTTGACAACCTCACTGATTCGTTGGGGCAAAGTCTTGAGTTTGTGTTGTGCAGGTATCCACGTTGCTAGCAACACCTGTGTGACGTTTCCTTCCTCCTACTGGTTCGGTAACCTCAGTTTCTTACTGAGGGAAAACTTGCTACTGTGCTGCTTCACATCTTTCTCTTGGGGTTCCCAACAGGCTCCACGTCAACCGTGCTAGACATCATCAGTGGACCTTCTAGAACCTTCCGGTCAAAACACCGAAAACATTTCCGAACCCTGGAAATTGACTTTCCTTATATGAATCCTATTCTACGAACCATTCTGGATCTCCTCATGATGTCGTGGATCCAATCCAAGACTCCGAACAACAGTTGGTCTCCAACTAATATTCCATATCTACTAAACAACATCGAATCCTTAAGTGTGTCTCCCTGCGGTTCGTGAACTATGCATACATGATTGAGACACCTCTCTGATAAATAACCATTAGTGGGATCTGGAAATTAATTATGGCGCCCACATATTTCTACGATGACTTTATGATCGAATGAACCATTTTACATATGATACCAATTCCCTTTGTCTTGCGATACTTTACTTATCCGAGGTTTGATCGTCGGTATCTCTTTACTCATTCTGTGATAAGTATTCTTTACTCATTCCGTGATATGACATCCCTTATGACTTAGTCACATGATTGCAAGCCAATTGGATGACATTCCACTCAGAGGGCCCAGAGTACATCATATGGATGGACAAATCCCACTCTTGATCCATGTGCTTCAACACATACTTTCAGAATACTCAATGCCACCTTTATAACCACCTAGCTATGAAGTTGTGTTTGATGTCATCAAAGCATCCATATGGTGATGGTGATTAACATGATCTTGTGGTCTAAGGATTAGGTTATTATGTATTTGAAAGATTATAGCAAAAGAACTTTAAATGACTTGATCTTATGCTATGCTAATTATAGGGGAGTGTCCATCACATCATTATCCTAATGATATGACCTTGTTATTAATGACATCCAATGTTCATGATCAGGAAACCATGATCCTATATTAATAGACAATCTAGTCTAATAAGAGGCTTTACTAGGACTCTTTTATGTTTACAAAACACACAAGTATTAATGTTTCCAGTTAATAAAGTTATATCATGGGATGCAAACATTCATCATAAACACAAAGATATAATAATAACATCTCTTATTATTGCCTCTTGGGCATATCTCTAACAATATGATGCTCCACAACCCTCACAATCATATGCTAAAATCAGCTCACAAGATCAGAAACCAAGGAAGATTCAGGGGAACATTCCCCTGCCCGCTTTGATCCTGAGGGCACCGATCCCGGTGCTGATTCGCCTAGGACACCACGTGGTCCAGTGGCCTCGTGCTCCATGCCAGGCCAACACACTCCCTCACGCACGACTCCGTCTCCCGTGCAAACGACCGCGTTCTCGCCACCTGCTTCCACTCCGCCGTTGACGCGTGGTGCTGGGAGCCCAGATGTCTCCCCCGACAGCCACATGTCGTCCGACAGCGATGGGTCTGCCCTGCCTAGATCTCCTGTGGCAGCTCTCGCTGTGTCCCCTGGTGTGTCGCCCTCTGTGAGTTCGACTGGATCTTCTACGGCTGCTTCTAGTGCATCTGAGGCTGCACCACCTTCGACGCCACCAGGAAAGCCATAATTAATTTCCAGATCCCTCTATTGGTTATTGATCAGAGAGGTGTCTCGATCATGTCTGCATAGTTCACAAACCGTAGGGAGACATACTTAAGGATTCAATGTTGTTTAAAGTAGATATGAAATATGAGTTGGAGAAAGAATGTTGTTCGGAGTCTCAAACTGGATCCAGGACATCACGAGGATATCCGGAGAATAAGATTCATATAACGAAAGTGGTTTTCTGTTGTTCGGAAAAGTTTTGGTGTTTTGACCGAATACTTCTAGAATGTTCTAGAGGGACCACCAGAGGTTCCACCACCCTGGGAGGGGGTCACTTGGACAGTGGCATGCCCTAGGGGTCATATGCAACAAACCCTAAAGGGCTAATTCGGCCAAGACTAGTAAAAGGGTCAAACCCTAGTTTGAATAGTCAAATCCTAGTTTGAAAAGTCAAACTCTAGTTTTTGGTAAGAAGGAAGACTTGGTGGAGAAGGTTTCAAGCTCTTACCTTGGAGGCCGAGTTGGGGACAGGGGACACGGCCTGGGCTGGGAACCCTTGGCCGGCCGCCCCCCACCTATATAATGAGGGGTGGGGCGCACCCCCCCACACCCATTGTACATTGGAGCCTAAACCTAGCCTCCCCCTCTCTTCTCTCTCGTCCACCGTCTTGCTCTGGCTTAGGCGAAGCCCTGCAGAAATCTCTCCTCCTCTACCACCACCACCACACCGTCGTGCTATTGGGATTTCGAGGGGATCTACTACCTCTGCTGCCTGTTGGAACAAGGGAGAGGAAGGTCTTTATCGTCTACCGTACGTGTGACCGACTGTGGAAGCAGCAGAGGTTTGTAGAACAGCAGCAAGTTTCCCTTAAGTGGATCACCCAAGGTTTATCGAACTCAGGGAGGAAGTGGTCAAAGGTATCCCTCTCAAGCAACCCTGCAATCAAGATACAAGAAGTCTCTTGTGTCCCCAACACACCCAATATTGGTGCACTAGTTCGGCGAAGAGATAGTGACAAGTGGTAACGGTGCCAGAAAAGATCTTGACGGTGAGGTAAAGACTAAAGGCAACAAGAAGGAAGCAAACAAACATGCTACAAATCTAGTAGCAAATGGTGTTTCAATGCTTAGAAACAAGGCCTAGGGATCATACTTTCACTAGTGAACACTCTCTCATATAAATATCCTCTCTTCATGATACTACTCTTAACTACTCTCCGGTTGGACACTCTAATCCATGGTAGGGCTATAACAGAACACCTCAAAGTCCGCCTTCCCCAATCTAGATAACCCCACACTGTCACCTTGAGCGCTATAAGGTTCCAACAAACACCACAATTTCATAGAGACATCCAACTCCAAATATAACTCATAACAAATATTCAATCTAGCCAAAGTTCCACACACACGGTATGCTCGTTGTCACTTTCACACACGTGGGGAAAAGCATAGATCTATTAAAGCACAAAGAGTATTTATGTAGACTCAAGCCTAAGTGCCACCATGGCGTGCACGCTGTCACTTTCACACACATGGGGAGAGTAGAGATCTAATGAAGCACTTGAGTAGCAAGGTAGATATACTTGATTACAAAGCTCATGACCACAACAAGATCATGCATAGAGATAGAGAGAGAAAGAGAGAGAGAGAGAGAGAGAGAGAGATGAACACATAGCTACCGGTAGAGCCCTTAGCCTCGAAGGAGAACTATTCCCTCCTCATCATGGGAATCAGCAACGGTGATGGAGATAGTGGTGGCGATCGATGGAGATGGCTCCCGGGGCACTTCCTCGTCCCGACAGGGTGCCGAAATAGAGACTTTCTGTCCCCCGAATCTCCCCTTCGGTGGCAGCGACACTGTGGAGGTTTTCCTGGCTTTTTGGTTGATTCTTTAGGGTTTTCTCCTCGGGGGCTTCTTATAGGCAAAGAGGCGAGGCTGGAAGGCGGCCAGGGCCCCCACACCCTACCCAGGTACGGGGTGGGCCCACCTACGCCTATGGGGGTCTGGCCGCCTTGGTTTGCTTATCCGTCTCGTCTTCTGGATTCGTGTCCCCCACAGCAAAATATTGACTTTGGATTTTGTCCCCTCCAGTTCCAAGAATATTGATTTTCTGCCTTCCTGGAACCAAAAACAGAAGAAAACATGCAATTGGCACCGTGGCAACTTGTTAATAGGTTAGTTCCAGAAAAGATATAAAAACACCTCAAAGTGTAGACAAAGCAAAGCAGAGTAGATACTAAACAAGCATGGAACATCAAAAATTATAGATATGTTTCTAATATATCAAGCATCTCCAAGCTTAACTCCTGCTCGTCCTCGAGTAGGTAAGTGATAAAAATAATAATTTTTTAGGTGACATGCACCATCACAACCAAGATCAAACCATTTACAAGCATTGAAAGCTGGGATCAAAGAACTCTAAACATGTGCATGAAATATGGAGTTCTAACATTAGGACAAAGTAACTATGCATGCAACATGAAAGGCTACAAACAAAGATCATGAATAACATGCATTGAAAAACGTTTGTTTGTTTCACATACAGAAAACATAGCATAGTGGCAATCAGCTTCTCCCTCATAGAGTAGCAAATAGATGCATAGGACACCTTCAAAGTTCACAAGGGTGACTAGAAACAAGTAGCACAAGAACAAGTAATATAACAATATGCATCAATCAATAATTTTTGGGACACTGCACATAGAACTAAGAATAGCAACTATGCTCTCTTAATGGTGCCTAAAGGTAGAAGGTGGAGACTCAATAATAGTGGAAGAAAGGCCCTTCATAAAGGGAAGCAGGGATTTCATGTTTCAAAAAGAGCTTCCAAAAATTATGGTACTTGTTAGCTTTCATCCCTCATTGCCCCTATCATAAGCATCTTGAAGTGATTAAGTTTAAAGTGAACAAACTATGGAGTATATTCTTGACAAAGTATAAGTTGGCAATCTCAAGTCCCTTGAATACGAGGGCCACACCTCATGCTACTCAACTTCAGTCACATGTAAGTTCTTGTCATTGTAAGTACATGTGTATCATAGAGAACCGCCAACGGGGTACCCCTTGCACATGGTATAGGAGCTATCCCATAACCAAAATGACAAGGCAAGTAGACAATGAGTATCTCAGCAATCTTTTTATTTACTATATGCATAGTTTTTTATTGAGGATGCTTCATAGATAGCTCACTATGGTGATGCTGCAAGTTTCTACCATGATTAGGCATGGCTTAGGCCAGTGGCCCAGACGTTTCTATAACACCGAATACAAATTCCATGGACTTACGAGTTCCCTCTTTATTTCACACCCGTGACATCCATAGACATAAGAACATGATATCAACTGAGTACAAAGTACAAGTGAAATGTTGAAAACGTTCCCCATGACAGCATGGTTCTGCTAATTCCAACGTATAAGTGCAAGCATATACAACTTAGACGACACAATGGTTCAAGTTTATTAGGGGCAAAGAATATAAAGTGTGCCATCAAGTTTGTGAGGGCTTTAATCACTAAGTTTTCACATAACAAAATAGTTTTTAATTGAAGATAGCTGAAAACAAGAATATACTTGGAATGGTGTAACACACCATGCATAGGAATTTATAGTGGACACTTTGGAATAACTTGGTTTTTTGGGAGTTGGAATCATGAGTATAGCTTACTCATACAAGTGGAGGCTAGCAAAAGACTGGGAGCAACCAACTAAGAGATCAATAATGGCCATAATCATGCAGAGCAACAAAACATTACTAATCAAAGCATAAAGTGGGACTACAAGTCAAGGACTAAATGATCTTAGATGCTATGGTGACTTGTTCATAGTCATAACATGGTGTGAGCATGTGCCAAGTCAACCTAAAGAAAGCATCAAAGGAGAATACCACAATACTATGATTTTGTATGCTAAAACAACGCATGATTCCTTCAAGGCTCATTAAGAAATCCTAATTGTTTAGAACAAGTCATGCTACAATAATAATCACTAAGCATAAGTTCAAAACAATATCTAGCATGACATGATAAAGTCTAAGCCATAGTCAGAACAAGCTCCCTTTTGTACCACTTAAGCATGAAGCTTCCTACTCCTTTCCAACACCAAACAACTTATTTGAAACAACTCACAAAGATAATAATCAATAAAGATCCACAAAGAATAACTAAAAAGTTCTAAGCTGAAAGCACAAGAAAACTAAGGCTCAACGCAGTGCTAGCAAAAGTGAACACTCACAAAACAATAAGAGTGAAAACTAGAGTGTTCTACGCAATGGAAACAGAGTGTGTCTCTCTCCAAAAGAAGTGTGGTGTAACCAAACAACTTACTCAAGCAAACTAAAACCAAAAACAAAAACTAAGACGCTCCAAGAACAACACAACAATGCATGAAACAATAAAAACGAAGTGTCTAGAAAGACCTGAGAATTTTATTGATGAAGAAGGGGATGCCTTGGGCATCCCCAAGATTTGACGCTTGTACCTCTTGGATATTTCTTGGGGTAACACCGGGGTGGCATCCCCAATCTTGAGCTTTTGTCCATTCTTCATCTCATTACATCATTCTCTCTCTACACCTGAAATTTTTCCTTCATACAAAACTTCACACAATCTTCATTAGCAACATTAGTGTATTCAAAATATAATAGACCCTTAGGCAAAGCTTTGGAACAGCAAAACTTTTCACTAAAAACACAAGATACTGTAGCAACTCCTTCAAAAAGCTCAATTTCCCAAAAGAGAACTCAAAAAGGAATCAATAAGAAGCAAATGCAAATAATGGCAGAAATCTATCAAAACAGACCAGCAGGTATAAACTGATTTTTTAAAAGACCTTCTACTGCTCAAATCAAAAAGTGTTGAACTAACAAAAGTTAGATAACATACTGGGGGATTTATTCATAAATTTTCAGCTCAATCCGAGCTACAGAGACTCCTCGCGAATTTTTATGGTGGAGGACATAAATCTGTTTCGGGACAGCAACTCCCCAAATCTTACTTCCTTCTCATTAGAGGTCATTCTTGGCACAAAAAGCAAACAAAAAGGATAAGAAGAGGTAATTACTAAAGTAATTACTTCCAAGATTCAAGGAAACTCTTTGGTTATCTCCCAACAAGTACTTTTCTTTAACACCTTTAAGTTAGGATTGATAGTTTGAGAAGATGCTCACATAAGAAATATGAATTTGAAGTAAAAGAAAGCATCAAGAAGCAAATTCAAAACACATTTAAGTCTAACCCACTTCCTATGCATAGGAATCTTGTAAATAAACAAGTCATGAAAGCACAAAGGAACAAGCATAGGAAAGAAAAACAAGTGCAACTTCAAAATTTTCAATATAAAGAGGGGAAACTTAATATTTTTGAGATGCATAAGACCATGTTTCCCTCTCTCATAATAACTTTCAGTAGCAACATGAATAAAATTAATAATATAACTATCACATAAAACATTCTTATCATGAGCCACATGCATAAAATGATTATTACTCTCCACATAAGCATAGTCATTCTTATTAATTATAGTGGGAGCAAATTCAACAAAATAGCTATTATTACTATTCTCATCACCATAATCATCAAATATAGGAGGCAGATTGTAATCACAATTAATTTCCTCCTCAATAGTAGGTGGACTGATAATATCATACTCATCATTGTAATCATCATATATTGGAGGTTTGGTATCATCGTACGTAATAAAATAGCTATCTTCCAAAGTTGGGGGACTAAAAAGATCATTTTTATAAAAACTAGCTTCCCCAAGCTTAGACGTTTTCATAGCATTAGCAACAATGGTGTCCAAAGAATTCATAATAATAACATTGCTATTAGTATGAAAATAAAGCTTCAAAGGTTTTTTAATTTTCTCTTTAAACACTTCATGTCCTAGCTCAAGATAAATGCTATAGAGCTCTCTAATTTTTTTCTTGTTTTCCATTAAGCCTAACTAGTGAAAACAAGAAACAAAAAGACAAAACTGCTGAATCTAAAGGAAATAACTTCAAGCACTCACGCCGGAGGATGTGAGTACCTTTTACCTTACCTCCCCGGCAACGGCGCTACAAAAGAGCTTGATGTCTACGCACTTCTATTCTTGTAGACAGTTGTTGGGCCTGCAAGTGCGGAGATTTGTAGAACAGCAGCAGGTTTCCGTTAAGTGGATCACCCAAGGTTTATCGAACTCAGGAAGGAAGTGGTCAAAGGTATCCCTCTCAAGCAACCCTGCAATCAAGATACAATAAGTCTCTTGTGTCCCCAACACACCCAATATAGGTGCACTAGTTTGGCGAAGAGATAGTGAAATACAAGTGGTAATGGTGCCAGAAAAGAGCTTGACGGTGAGGTAAAGACTAAAGGCAACAAGAAGGAAGCAAGCAAACATGCAACAGATCTAGTAGCAAACGGTGTTTCAATGCTTAGAAACAAGGCCTAGGGATCATACTTTCACTAGTGAACACTCTCTCATATAAATATCCTCTCTTCATGATACTACTCTTAACTACTCTTCGGTTGGACACTCTAATCCATGGTAGGGCTATAACAGCACACCTCAAAGTCCGCCTTTCCAAATCTAGATAACCCCACACTGTCACCTTGAGCACTAGAAGGTTCCAACAAACACCACAATTTCATAGAGACATCCAACTCCAAATATAACTCATAACAAATATTTAATCTAGCCAAAGTGCCACACACGGTATGCCCGCTGTCATTTTCACACACGTGGGGAAAATCATAGATCTATTAAAGCACAAAGAGTAGTTATGTAGACTCAAGCCTAAGTGCCACCATGGCGTGCACGCTGTCACTTTCACACATATGGGGAGAGCAGAGATCTAATGAAGCACTTGAGTAGCAAGGTATATCTACTTGATTACAAAGCTCATGACCACAACAAGATCATGCATAGAGAGAGATGAACACATAGCTACCGGTAGAGCCCTTAGCCTCGAAGGAGAACTACTCCCTCCTCATCATGGGAATTAGTAACGGTGATGGAGATGGTGGTGGAGATCCATGGAGATGGCTCCGGTGGCACTTCCCTGTCCCGGCAGGGTGCCGGAACGGAGACTTTTTGTCCCCGAAATCTCCCCTTCGGTGGCGGCGGCGCTGTGGAGGTTTTCTTGGCCTTCTGGTCGATTCTTTAGGGTTTTCTCCCCGAGGGATTCTTATAGGTGAAGAGGCGAGGCTAGGAGGCGGCCAAGGGCCCCACACCCTACCCAGGTGCGGGGTGGGCCCACCCGCGCCTAGGGGGGTCTGGTCGCCCTGGTTTGCTTCTCCGTCTCGTCTTGTGGATTCGTGTCCCCCATGGTAAAATATTGACTTTGGCTTTTGTCCCGTCCAATTCCGAGAATATTAATTTTGTACCTTGCTGGAACCAAAAACAGAAGAAAACAAACAACTGGCACTGTGGCAACTTGTTAATAGGTTAGTTCCAAAAAAGATATAAAAACACCTCAAAGTATAGATAAAGCAAAGCAAAATATATACTAAACAGCATGGAACATTAAAAATTATAGATACGTTTCTGACGTATCAAATCTCGTTGCACCGATCTCGTAGATTAGATTTTGGCTTTTTTATAGATTAGATCTTGGTTTTGTGTGTTCATGCGATAGATTTTTTTTGTTTTCCATGCTACGAACCCTACACTAAACTCATTCTTTGTTATGTTAAGGATACATCTCAGCTTGGTATTACATTTAGGAGGTCCTCCTCTACACTTCTCAGTGCTTTTTCGGATGCTAATTGGGCAGGTTGTCTTGAGGATCGCCGCTCCACTAGAGGATTTTCTATTTTCCTATGTCCGAATCTGGTGTCCTGGAGCGCCAGAAAACAATTCATTGTGTCTCGTTCTACGCATGAGTTAATCTAATGCCACTACAGAGTTAATCTAGGTTGAAGTTGTTCTCGTGAACTAGGTGTGAAGCTCCGAGAGAAGTCTCGTTTATGGTGTGATAATCTAGGTTCCATCTTCTTGTCTGCAAATCTCGTGTTTCATGTCAGGACCAAACACATTAAGATTGATTATCATTTTGTTCGTGAGCGTGTTTCCAACAACCGTCCTCATATCAAGTTCATCTCCATCAAGTACCAAATAGCCGATGAATTTACTAAACCACTTGTTATAAAATCTCTAGACGAGTTTAAGCATAATCTAAACCTCTCCCATGGTTTAGATTAAGGGAGGATGTTAGAGTATGTTAGCGTATGTATACGGGTATAGAGTCGTACTCTAACACGTACACGTACACCTCATTTATTGCCATGTATTGGGGCCTTTTCCTACACTATATAAACACGCAACTGATGCCCCCACGGGTACGCATCGTTCCACCAAACACAAACATGAAGATCTGAAGGAAAAGTATTTAAAAGCTGAAACCAGGGCTAAGAGTACTAAATCAAAATATACATTTCTACCGGATACTAACTTAGAGCTCAACGATGAGTCCTCATTTATGAGGACGAGTTGAAAGTCAGAAAAGAAAACACCAGTACAAACACGTTACTTAGAGACGGTTATTACCCGTAGGACTCAGGCGGTTTCTCGTTCCGGCTCAACCGCATAGCCTCTAAGAGCGCACCAACCTAAGCCTATTTTCTATCCCGGCTCTAAGATACACGATCTCAGGCAGTGCAAAAATATAAACGCCTCTAAGATGTACACACTGGAGACGGCTATTTAGTATTGACCGCTTGCAAAAACTCCTCACTCTCAGACGACTTCTAGTAGAGAACATCTTCAATAGTAAGATGCCTGGAGCCGTATTCAAATTAAGACTGTCTCCGAACAAGGACGTCTTGAAGCGGTCGTTATTCATGGAGGTCTCCAACGGTATGTAACTTGAGGCGGCTGGTCAGAATGACCGTCTCCAATATGCATAAACCCTTTTAAATAGAACATAATATGCTAATTCAAACTCAATCATAGCTGACATGATACATAATCATGATTTAACAGCTAAAAAATGGATAGACAGATTAGCCCAAGTACTTAGCAGCCAGCCAAAAGAATACCATTATATTAATAATTAACCTTAGTCAGATAGTTGGGAAAATCCATATATATTTAGTCATTACTTTATGGCAGTACATACAAAGTGAAGTCCGTACATCAAACTAGCATAATTAGTAATCTCTAACAACTAGTATTGCATTATAATGGATCGCCCAATAAAAGTTGCTAAACCAGAATATATACCTCTCTATTATATTTTTTATCAAAGAAAAAATGGAAAATGCCATCGTGTTTTAAGTTAAAGCTTCTCACAACCTTCTTCCATCCAATCGTTAAAATTGCATTTGACCCAGGTCCATCTTTTAGATGCACCTGTGGATTTTCAAGATGCTCCTTGTGGGCGCCTTGCCATCACATGTGTGACGGGCTATTGTGGAAGGAAGGGAAGCCATGAAGCAGGGGATGGTTCATCGCATCGAAACATGGGAGAAAACTCATGCGTGGAACCATAACTGCCCCCCACCCCTTGATTTCGTGATGCGGCCGGTGGCCTCTCCACATGATGATCCGCCACTGATGGCCACCTCCCTTATCGATAATACTACGGCTACGTGGATAGATCAGAAGCTTGTCGAGTTCTTCCTAACAATGGACACAAAATTAACCCAGTCCATCCCGTTAAGCCCTCGACGAATGTGTGATGTATGGGCTTGGCACTACGAGAACAAATGGCCTTCTTACTGTTTGGTCTGTCTACTACCTCCTAGTGCAAACAAAGAAGAGCGGGGAGGATTGGTTGGAAGGAAGACCGGCGCGATCGGATGCTACCGGAGTAAGCAAATTGTGGCGGCGGTTATGGAAGGCCCAAGTTCCTTCAAAGTTGCACGTATTCCTATGGCACCTGGCACAACAGTCTTTGCCTACGGGAGATGTCTGATTCCATCAGAACATGGCTGAGACGAGTCTATGCTCGCTATGTGGAGAGGTGGAATCATGGCGCCATTGATTGATAAAATGTCTCGTTGCGCGAAGCGTTTGGGTGATGTAGGACGAGGAGGTCACGAAGCACATGTGCATGAATGAAGATCCATCGGCGAACCAGTGGATTTTTGCCATGATGGAGACTCTCTCCAAGGAGAACATTACAAGACTAGCAGTGACCCTATGGGCTATCTGGTTCGCAAGGAGGAAGATCATCCATGAAGATGAATTCCAAAGCCCACTCTCTACCCACCTTTTCATTGAGGGTTTCCTTTGCGACCTGTCCATTTCAGACAAGGAAACAATAAGGTCAAGGGCGGGGTTAAAGGCTGTCCACCCAAAGTGGATTCTGCCGCGACCAAGCTGTGCAAAGATTAATGTCGATGCGGATGTTGCAAAGATGAGCACTGGTGGAGGCGTGAGCACGATATGCAGGACTGCTGACGGAGTTTTCTTGGGGGCCTCGACTCTCACGATCTCGGGCATCAGCACCCCTGACGTGCTGGAAGCTATCGCATGCAGAGAGGCCCTAGCTCTCGCGTAGGACCTGCAGCTCCGCCGAGTCACATTGGCATCTGATTGTCTGTTTGTTGTCAATAGCATGAGGCAATCCTATTTAGGTGGACACATCACGATGATATCGGAGATTAAAGCGGATGCTGCTTTGTTTAGAAGAGGCGAGTTTTGTTCATGAGAACAGATTACCAAACATGGAAGCACACATATTGGCACGTTGTAGGGCTTGTTTGATTCAAAGAAATTATGTAGGATTTGGATCGTTAGGAATTTTTCCTATAATGTTTGATTCAAAGGATTACAATCCTTAGGAAATCCTTCAAAGGATTCCTTTGCACTCTGGTTTGAAGTAAAATTTTCATCCACTCCAATTTCTTTGTACATTTCCTTTGATTTTTCTGTAAAATCAAACACTACTTGATCCAAAATCCTCTAGGTACCTATTCCTATAGGATTCAAGTGGGCATTCCACTCTAATCATGTGGTTTTCTTATTACTATGTTTTATGAATCCTACGAATCACACAAGCCCTAGTGTTTCTGCTAGCGTTTGACGGCATATTCAAAAAAATGTTTTAGATCAATAAAACGCCAATGTTTCTCTAAAAAGAATTAATTTCATACAATAATCAGTCAATGGTGGGATATCAAATCTATTATTCTATTACCAACAGGCAGTAGGATTGTCAGATATATAGCATGCGCATCCAACCGCCCTATCGATACTACCACTTATTGCAATGTCAACTGTGGCATCGACGCATCGTTGTCCAACAGTCCAAGACCACATGTGTTCTTCAAGGTTGTTTGGATTCTTATCTACTCCCTCTTTCTATAAACAAGTGACTTAACTTTGTCTAAATTCATATATATCTATATATAAATGTGTCTAGAAATCCAAGTCACTTACAGACGGAGTAGTAGGTTTTCCACGCCTAAGCATGTGATCGTTGCCACTTCATGATTTGTGTAACCAAACGTTAGACTCTGGTCAGCCTGATTCTGCCACAAGTGTGGGCAAGCGATACTATTGAAACATCGGATACTGGCACGTTGTATTCCAGTGTTGCAACTAGCTAGCATGGTATGCTGAGTTGGCGGTCGCCTCTTCGAAAAATAAGCAGAAGATGGACATCATGTAGTCGTCCGCATGATGTACCCTCTTCCTCTTTTTTGGGGGTTTCGCAACAGCACATAGACCCTCCTTTTCTTCAGTAGACACGGTCTACTAGATCGATTTTCATATGCTCACAGCTACCGGCGGACCGGCCTACGAGGGCGGCTAGCTCACAGTACCCGCGGTCCACGAACTGACCTGGTGGACTCTGGATTGGGACCCCCTGAGCACGACGTGCCATTGTCTGTACTTTGGCGCCACTACCAAACGGCCAAACCAACCAATAATAAACCGTACTGAACATCAAACTGACGGAGACGACGCTATATTACAAGGGATTTGGTGTGAAACAAAATCTTCCTCCCTCTTCTTTATATGAAGCTGACATGGACAAGCCTAGCTAGTCTCTTCGGCAATCATTCATTGCAAAGTGAAAAGAGAAGCAAGCAGGAGCCATGGGAGAAGAGGAAGGTGATCATCGCCCAACGGAGGCGCTGCTCCAGAAGCTCTCGGAGTCCTCCTATAATTCATCACAGGAGCGTCTAGTCCAAAGAACCGGTAAGTCGTCGCAGCATCTGATCAGCTAGTTAATCCATCGCGACCCCAAATCGTGGTGATTGGTCCTAGATAACTCCATTTTGCTAGTATCTCTTTATGCTAATTTGTTGTTTCCTATTTCTTCATAAGCTCTACCATACATATTTGCTTCCAAGTTCCACTCCACATTCCCTGAACTTCTGGTTAATGAATTCAATTTCTTGTGTTCTTCACTTCTTTGCACTATCCATGCATACATCCAGCTAGTTCGTCGTCGAAGAGGATCGGTAATATGGAATACCTGCTGGGTTCATATGCACCAGGCAAATACCGAACCACCATCTGCCACGGCCTACGGCATGATGATGATCGGCATGAATTTGCTCAAAGGAATATTCATGGCCGTCACACATCCAGCTCTTGTTCAAGATTCAGAGAGAAAGTTGCTTGTTTTGGCCAAACTGCCAGCAGACGATGGGTCACCATCACGCGCTACTCGCTAGGAATATTATACAGTACCATCATCACTTGACGCTGACAGCACCATTTAGTAATTCCGCCCTGGAGCCTGGACACGTACGTATGGCATGGCAGCAACAGTGACGAAACTCCTTCCTATCGGACACCTTGCTTGCACGCATGGGCCAGCTGGTTTTGGGAAATTCTAATCTGTGGAGTTTTTTTTTCTCTCTTTCGATTTCGATGGACAGGCACGGTATGGACGGCGATGGCGCACATCGTCACGGCGGTGATAGGGTCCGGCGTGCTGTCGCTGGCGTGGAGCGTGGCGCAGCTCGGCTGGGTCGGCGGCCCGGCGGCCATCCTGTTCTTCGCCGGGGTCATCAAGGCCAAATACCTGCGCGGTCGGCCCCTTCTGGCCTGTGACCGTAGCGAGGGGTCCCAATTTTGGCATTCCATTCAGGAGATCAAGCGGGAGATCAGGCATGGTATCGCCTTCTCCATTGGAAATGGAGAGGGAACCATGTTCTGGCTTGACCCCTGGCTCCGTGAGCGCCCGCTGCAGGAGGCCTTCCCGAGTCTCTTCGCCATCTGTTCTGACCCAGCGCTACGGGTATCCAACGCGGCTTTGGGAGGTACATGGAACATCTCGTTCCGCCGCACCTTCGGCCCGGAGGAAACTGTAGCATGGAGGGAACTCAGGGCGGAGCTCCCGGCCTCCTTGGCTAGTGGTCCCGATAGCGTCTCTTGGACTCTCTCCCCGTCCGGATTGTTCTCGGTTGGCTCAGCTTATAGGGCCCTCTTTGGCCAGGACACTCTCCCCTGGACCAAGCACCTCTGGAAAGCACCGCTCCCGCTGAAGACAAAAATCTTTGTTTGGCAACTTTTACGCGATAGGCTCCCCTCGGGAGTGGAGGTGGCGACATGGGCGGGGACGGATTATGTCCATTATGTGGGGTCCTCAAACGGAACCCATCTGCTCACTGTCCCTGCCCGGTTTCTGTGGAGTTTCACCCGAGAGGCGTTGGGCCCGGATTGGTTGGCCCAAGATCTTGGTGAATTCCTAGAAACCCAAGCAAACCGGGCTGGAAGGGTCGTCGTCTCTTGTGTTGTGGCCATGTCGTGGTCCCTCTGGAACATTAGGAATAAGATGGTCATTGAGAAGTTTCTCCCTAGGCGTTCGTCTGACTCGGTGTTTCACTTTTTGGCTTCCCTGCAGCTCTGGTACCCGTTGTGTAGACAACGGGACAAGGCGAGGTTGGATGCGACCCTTCACCGTCTCTTGGAGGCGGCTCAGCGGCTCCCTCGTAGCTCGCCTTAGTGTCCTCGGCGTCCTCCTCCTTGGCGAGGCGTTCTCTCTTGTCTTCGTTGGGTGGTGTCCGAGTTGGGCCGTCTTGTGCTGTGGCCCCAGCATGTGGAGTGTGTGTATCTTTGTACTGTGACCTTTGTGTTGGACGGTTGCTTTATTTATAAAGCGGGGCGAAAGCCTATTTCGAGAGACCGTGGTGCAGTCCTCCCTCCTCGCCGACTGGTACATTTCCGGCGACCCGGACGAGCGCGGAGCCGTCGTCAGGAACAAGTCCTACGTGCAAGCCGTGAGGCTCTACCTAGGTGATCCTAGCTGAACTGCAGAATTTCTTATCCAAAAAATGCATTTATATGAATATTGTCAGTTTTAGGGCCACCCGGCCGTCTGCTGGCAATGGCATTATATATGTAGACAGCGATTGAATCTCATAGGCATAGGCATGAATGCATGATCACAATGATTATTTGTGCAAATTAGTTGCGCGCTTCCATCATTGGCCCCGACAGTGTGGTGACACATACGACATGCTTGCAATTGCAGGTGAGAAGAGCCGCTTGTTTTGCGGTTTTTTCATTAGCTTCAGCTTGTTTGGGAGCAGCGTGGTGTACACACTAACCTCAGCGACTAGTATGAGGTAAGAAGAATATAACATATATGTACTCCTATCCGTAGTACTTCATATATGCTCGCTCCGTTCAGAAATATAAACTTTAGAGCTTCGTGAAATAAATGTGTCTAGACATCTTATAATGTATAAGGTCACTCTAAATCTCTACGAACCTACTCCCTCCGTTCTGATTTACTCTACATCTTAGAAAATATCAGACAAATTAGTATTGCATTTATTAGTACTATTTAGATATCTGAACAACCAATCGAAGCTACCTTAAAAATAGTAACATCCAATAGAGAGAGTAGGACCACTTCGTTTTCTGTGTTTCTGTTGACTAAAAGTTAGAATGTAGATTATTTCAGAATAAATTTTGAGGCTAGAATGTAGACTATTTCAGAACGGAGGGAGTATATATTAAAAGACGTCTAGATATATTTAATTCATAAAATTAAAACATGTTATATTTCTAAACAGAAAGAATACTTACAACATGATCTATCGCGTCACGTGGCAATCTACTAACATACGATCGAGCGCACACCCGGCAACTTTTGCGTGTCAGGGCAGACCAGTGTAATAATATATATAGCCACTAACGTAATGTGATTCACTAGTGGGTGAGTGCTTGATCAAAGCAAGAGCACAAACAGATTCATTTTCATACGCATTCACCCTCCTGTGCATGAAATTATATTATTCACATTTTTTTCAGTATTTCCTAACAGAGTTACTACCACTAATTCCAAGAGCATCACTAGTAGTGTCTCTAAAAGGACAACCCGTATTCGCGGTTTACATGCCGCGGAAAACCTGTTTTACGGGGCATAGACGCGTCGGATATGAGCAGCACCCGTAAACGTAACCCCTAAAATAGAATATTTTGTTTTATAGGTTGCGTTTACGGGTGTTGTTTCGTGCGTAGCTGTACCGACCCGTAAAATAGGGTTTTGGACAATCACATAGAAGAACTGACATGCTTGAGATGGATAAACTCACATATTAGTCAACAGTTACACCACTAGGAGGCGACAGCGCCACCACGTCCATAGCCGTGCTCCAACGGCTACATGGCGGTTTGATCGTCTCCCACCGGCCTTGTAGAGATTGGTAGGAGCGATACACGGGTTGTTTAACCCGGGGCATGATCCGTAGGTACTTGTCCTCAATGCTTTGCCAATAACGCTTCCTGTTTGATCAACGCCGTTCACCGCATCAATCCCAACTTGCGACCAAGCACGGCACAAGGAGACATCTTCGACTTCGGTGTAGTTGGCCGCCCTCTTCTTCTTTCCCTCCGCCTGAAACGCTTCCTCCCCAATATCCTCCACCTTGTTGTCATCCTCCCCATCATCATCGTCAACCTCAACGTCCACATCCTCAATGCCGAACAGATCAACTTGCGAATCGGTGAGTTCGACCTCGGACGCATTGAGGAGATCCATGAACTCACCATGTCTGGTATTGCTAAATCAACCGAAATGATATCGTTAGCCGAATACTATTACAAATACACGATCACCGCCAAAGAAATAGAGTGGTCATACCTTGTAGTCCCGTTGTCGAACACGTTCGGTGCATTGGTCGACGGAGGTGTGGGGAGAGGCGCAACGACCGGTGGCGGAAGCTCGGCACGGTGCACCGGCCGTTTGGCCTTCGTGGCTCGGGGAGCAGACTTGGTAGCGGCTTTGGGCCCCTTCGTCCCCGTCGACTGCGACTTGGTGCGTGGCGGCTCGGCTTCGGCGCCGGGCAGGGACACAGGGTTCACCGCCGGGACAACACTGGTGCCCGCCGTAGGTTGGGGAACCAAGTGCGAGCCGGCGTGCTTCCGCTTCTTGATGTGGGTGGCGACAACCATCTCAGCGACCTCCGCGTTGGTGGGGAGACCTCCGCCTACCGCGGGTGCCACGGTGACCACCGGCGGCGGCGCGAGGCCTCCAGCGGTCAGCGGGGTGGTGTTGAGGCTCATCCTCAAAGAATCGACGTCGGGGTCGCGGGAATCGACCGGCGCGAGCAGATCGGCGGCGGCAGTGGCTCGGGGGCGCGAATAGGGAAGTGCTGAAATTTCCTCCCATGCAATTAGGTGGAGGGATGAGGGCTGCTCTACGGATCGGGCCACGAACCCCCACCAGTAGAGGTCGAGAGACGTTTTTCGGCTCAACCCTTAAAAAAGTTTTACAGGCCATGTTGTTTAGAGATTCTAATCTATGTTGTTTTTCGCTCGTAATCCGTAAATTGGTCGTTATTTTTACGGTTTGCCCCTTTTAGGGGTCCGATGCTCTAAGTCAGGATTGCAATGCTCTCTGCGACATATGCTCTCATGTACGTAGGCAACAAGGAGTAGTATCATTTTGTAAAAAAGAACAATATTTGATTTTTTTTTCCAGGGCCATTCAGAAGGCGAACTGCTACCACAGTGAAGGCCAGGGCGCCGTGGCCTGCTCCGCCGCCGGCGGGAGATCAGACGTCTACTATATGGTCTTGTTCGGCCTCGGTCAAGCGCTGCTGTCGCAGACACCGGACTTCCACAACATGGCGTGGCTCTCCGTTTTCGCCGCCGTCATGTCCTTCTCCTACTCCTTCATCGGCTTCGGCCTCGGAGCTGCCAAAGTGATCGGTAGGTAGAGTAATCAGCACAACTCAGTAGAACGCGCCAACACAGTGATCTGCATTGGACTAATCCTCGATCGATCGCAGAAACCGGAGTGATAAAGGGGGGAATCGGCGGCATTGCCCTGGCATCGCCGACGCAGAAGGTGTGGCGCGTCGCGCAGGCTCTCGGGGACATCGCCTTCGCCTACCCTTTCTCCATGGTGCTGCTGGAGATAGAGGTAGGACAGCCGGCCAGCCAGAATGCGCTGAATACAGTGCGCTTCGGATCGGTGTTCACCAGAGCTGACATGTACGATATATATGTATGTATATCAAGGACACGCTGAGGTCGCCGCCGGCGGAGAGCGAGACGATGAAGACGGCGTCGAGGGCCAGCATCGCGATCACCACCTTCTTCTACCTCGGCTGCGGGTGCTTCGGCTACGCGGCGTTCGGCGACGCCACCCCGGGGAACCTCCTCACCGGCTTCGGCTTCTACGAGCCCTACTGGCTCATCGACTTTGCCAACCCCTGCGTCGTTCTCCACCTCCTCGGTGGCTACCAGGTGTACAGCCAGCCGGCGTTCGCGCTCGCGGAGCGGCAGTTCGGCGCCGACGCATCCTCTATCGACATAGCGATGCCGCTGCTCGGCCGGAGGCGCGTGAACGTGTTCAGGCTGTGCTACCGCACGGCGTACGTGGCGGCAGCGACGGCGGTGGCGGTGTGGTTCCCCTACTTCAACGAGGTGGTCGGGCTGATCGGCGCCTTCGGCTTCTGGCCGCTGGCCATCCACTTCCCCGTCGAGATGTACCTCGCTCAGGCCAAGGTGGCGCCGTGGACGGCGCGGTGGCTCGCCATCCGGGCCTTCAGCGCCGCCTGCCTGATCGTCTGCGCCTTCGCCTCCCTCGGCTCCGCCGTGGGGGTGTTCGGCTCCAAGAGAAGCTAGACGAATTCCGCAACAACAAAATGTGGCTGTATATATGGTACGTAGTACATATATGCTTTTCGTTCTTCAGGTAAGAATTGCAGCAACGTGATTCTTTTCATAGTGAGGGATGTGTTAAATTGTGGTCATCAGGCTCTGCTCTGTTTGAGAAAGTGTAAGTATGGACGGGCAAGTGTACATAAGCAGAGTAGCAATTTTACGATCGAGTTAAAACTTGCAGTGCTGATGCCAAGATTCGGTTTCAAGTGCATCAGTTTCTTCAGCTAAACGGGACAATACAATTCAGGCATATGGAGCACTTCACCAGGTCAAGCTTCTAGATAAATGGGCAAAGCAACATTATCACTAAGTATAGTATGAAATCTGTTTGGATCTCCACATGAGAGTGGGCTCTCCTTAGATGAATGCCCGATTGGTGATATTTCTTTGGTTTGAGATGAAGAAAATGCCATTCACACTGCTCCTTCCTGAGAGGAAGAAATGAAGGATGCAAACTTCCAAATAGAACATAAGGGCATCTCTAATGACCCAATGCATTTCGAATTTCGGATACTGAATTGGTCCGATTCGGTTCATTCGCGTGGTTGGAGGACATGCCGTCCGGGCTGAATCCGTTGTGGTGGCCCATACCCCCAACGACCGCCTCCGCAAAAAAAATTGTACAGAAAAAACCGAATTTACAATAATTATACATTACTTTTTAGTCCAGGGCACAAAATATCCATACAAAAAAAGAAATGCATAGGGGGGGGGGGGGTGCCGCTGCCAGCGGGCTGCCGCTGGTCCTGCACGACATGGAGGCCTACTCATCGTCGTCGTCCTCGATCTTGATGAAGACCTAGGGCGACGGCCACACGAGGCTGGACGGAGTAGCGAGGGGGAGACGGTGGAGGCACGATTGGAGCGGGCGGACGTGAGGGATGGTAGCCATGACTTGTGGAGTGCCTGCGTCGTGACCTCCCACTTCTTCTCCTCCTCCAGCTGGGAGAGGAGGATGGCGGCATGCAGTTCCTCCTCCTCTGTCATGGGCTTGTCCCACAGCTGCAGCCCCGATGACTTGACCTTGACCTTGAATTTATACTGCGTCCAAGGCCACACCTCCAACTCGCCCGTGTCGGCGCCCCTGTAGCGCGACCATACCAACAAGCCTAGTTGCGGAGGGCCTAAGTAGTCCAAGAGCTCGCCGTCATCGTCCTACTCGTTCTCTTGGCCGGAGTCGTCCCCGGAATCCTCCTCCCTGTAGTCCTCCTCCTCACCGAGGTTCTCAAGGTGGACCTCGATGGACTCGGGGTGCGCCATGTGCTTGGCCTCGAACCATCTGTCCCACAATGGGGACTGGATGGCGTACGCCCGGTCACGGCGCAAATGTGGGGGGGGGGGGATGCTCGGAGGCGGTAGATCTCCCTACGGTGAGCAAGCCACGACAAGGGGATGGACGGGATAGGCATGCGGGCCTGGTTGAGGTGCCACCCCGGCCAGCAGGTGCACGTCTGTCCACGGCCACGACATCCCCGTGTCGGCGAGGGTACGTTCCACCTCGAGGCTCACGTTGATGTGGCGCTCCAAGCGTGGAAGCGGCGGCGGATGCGCTGGTGGGAGCCGTAGAAGGAGCTCCGCACGGGTAAGTAGGAGAAGGGGAGGCGAAGAAGGACACCTAATGGCGGTGCCCGTGGCGGCCGACACCGGACAAGGACCCCGCCTCGTGGTCATTTCAGCCGGGCCAAAACCACTTCTTCCAGGGTTTCATCATCGTGGCTGGTGGCGGAGTTGGGGCTGGTCGGCGCGGATGGAGCTAGGGTTTGGGTAAGGGTTTAACTGGGAGTGGACTGGAGGAGTGGGAAAGGGAATGGGGACGATGCGGTCCCATTAAAAAGGATGAGCAGCGTTGGTTCCCTTCTGCTGGTCGCTGTCCTGTGGGCCCGACGGAAGCTTCGGGATGACACCAGTCAAACACGGCAGTTGTTCGTCCCCCTCCCCAAATCTAGCTCAATTTTGTGCCCGTTTCATGCTGAAACGGACAGCCTAGGTCAGTGGCTCTGTTTGCAGGTGCATGTTGGACCATGACATCGGTCTGACCGGACCGATTCAGATGCGGGTTGTCCATTTGCGGGTTGCTGTTGGAGATGCGCTAACAAACCGTGAGGATTCAAAGAGGTTGTCGGTAAAGTTCTGTCAACATTATTTGGAGATAATTAAGGATGACTTGCTACAGTTGTTTAAAGAATTTCATAATGGTGATTAGAACTTTTTAAAATGAACTTTTTAGATAATTTTCTTCTACCAAAGATTAAGGAGGCTTGTCGCATATATGCTTGTATGCCCGTATCCATTAGCTTAAAAATCTTTACTAAGATAATGAAAAAAAGGTCAAACGGATCAGCTGATAAGGAGACATATCCATATCATTTGGCATATCATCTGGCGTTCATGCAAGATAGAAACATACTCGATGAAGTAGTTATTCCTCATGAAATAATTTACTAACGAGAAAATATAAAATAAAATGGTGGGGTCTTAAAAGATGATTTTTTTAATTCAATATAAAAGCAAGCAAACCGCCTCATTAAAAACCTCTCAGTCCCCTTAGGTACCCTGGTAAGGAAAATAGTACATCAAAAACTTGGTGCAACGAGTTTACATGAACGATTACAATATCTCAACTGAGATCAGCTCTCTCACACCGTGCGGAGAATCAATGCTAAGAGACCTATTAAACCCATCTTTACCTAACTGTGCTAGCACATGCGCTGCACCATTGCACACGCGATCCACTTTCGAGACGACAATATCGCGGAAGACCTTGAGCAATTCTCTAGCTTCTAAAATGATAGCCCAGCTGGTTGATTGTTCTTCAGAATCAGACGTAAATGAATTAACAGAATGCAAGCAATCTAACTCCAAGATTGCCGGCTAAAATCGGAGATGCACCAGGTGCCGTAGCCCATCAAGACATGCAAGTATTTCCGCTTCCTCTACACTACCACAGTAGTAAATACATTTCCACTATGTCAAAAGTACCTTTCTTCTATGATCTCGAATGAGGATTCCTATACCTCCTTGCTTTGAAACGACATCCCACCCGGCGTCAACATTTGCTTTGATTTTCCCCTCACTCGGCGGCTTCCAGGAGGAGACTTGTAGAAGCTTCTCATCACCTCCCGGAGACACTGCTACAAAGGACGACTGATAGTTCACCAAAAATTGGACCGATGCTGTAATAGACGCCTTCCCATCTCCATGGATGACATTGTTCCGGTGATGCCATGCCCGTCAGAATAAGAAGATGATCCTTGCACGTACATTAGCCACCGAATTACTTAATAGATGAAACAGCCAATCACGACCAGCCTGCAAGAAGGCTGTCTCTGGTGGCAAAGTCCAGTGGCTCCGAAGTTCATCACAAAGAGCTCTGGCAAGGGTACACCGGACCAGAGCATGGTGCATGTCCTCCACTTCACGTCCACATATGGAACAAGTAGGATTTATAGTGTTAATTCTCCGGTGTTGACCATCAAGAACTCTCAGGGATTCTGTGGCAGCACGCCAGGAAAACACACACATCTTCTGAGGTATTGTGGCTTTCCAAATCAGCTGCCATATTTTTTGATCCCCGTCCGGTTTAGCGTTGGACTGACCAGAGCTAAGCTGCTGTAAAGAGTCCTGCATAGTGATCCGATAAGCTAAGCGCATACTAAAAATTTCATTGCATTATCTACTCCAAGCCACAAAGTCTTCCGTAGCACGAGCAGGTAATTTTATATTCTGAATAGTGTTCGCATCATGTGGCCAACAACAATCACGTACTACCACCTCATTCCATGTTCTAGTGATATGATTAATCAATTTAGAAACCCACTTTCATCTCGAGGAACCATGCTTTCCATCAACTTTAAGTGACCCTGGCCGAGGCAGCCAGTTGTCCCTAAATATTTTAACCTTGGAGCCATCTCCAATTCTCCACATAATTCCTTTTTTAGAAGATCTAACCCTTGCACAATACCCTTCCAAGTCTAAGATTGATTTTGTATAAAAACTATATCAATGAGACTACCCGACGGATAATACCGAGCCTTCAACAACCGAGCGCATAGGCTATCTCGATAGTGAAGCAAGCGCCATGCCTGGCGAGCAAGAAGAGCTTGATTAAAAACTCTAATATCACGAAAACCTATACCTCCCTAAGAATTTGGCCTAGTAACTTTGTTCTAAGATAACCAGTGCATCTTCCGTTTGTTTTGCTCATCACTCCACCAGAAATTGCGGATGATTTGTTCAAAGTCATCAACCAGATCCATAGGAAATTTAAAGACCCCAATTGCATAAGTGAAAATAGCTTGAACGACTGACTTAATAATAATTTCTTTTGCCCCCGAGGACATATATTTCTCACTCCAATCGCTAGCATGCTTCGAAAATTTTCCTTTTGTTTTAACAAATTTGCCTTTCTTCAATCTGCCTTTGGGAATGGGCAATCCCAAATACTTCTCTTCAAAACAGGTAGTGTCATATTGCAGAATATCCTTAAGCTCTATTTGCATCTCAATTGTGCACTGGTCTCCAAACATAATAGAACACTTCACCAAGCTAACACGCTGGCCCGTGCTTTTTTCATACCGGTCTAGAACAGACTTAATTATTGTAGCTTGGGTTACCGAGGCCTCAAAGAATAACAAGTTGTCATACGGAAATAACAAGTGGGAAATTCCAGGGGCACTCCGACAAATGTGAAGCTCCCGTAGCGAGTTATTTTCGATCTCCTTACGAATGAGACAAGAAAGACCATCAGCGACAAATAAGAAAAGGTACCACGAAAGAGGATCACCTTGGCGGATTCCGCGAGTTGGGGTGAAGAAGTCAAACATTTGACCGTTAAAGCGAATTGTATATCATACGGTGGTAACACACTCCATTACCCACCGTATCCACTTGCTGTGAAAGCCCAATTTCGCTAAAACCCCTTCCAAGAGCATCCAATCCACGCGATCATACGTCTTGGCCATATCCAATTTGTACGCACAAAAATTCCTACGAGACACTGATCCCGTCTGTATTGAGTGGATGCACTCAGACACCATCAATGCATTATCCGTAATTAAACGCCCAGAAATAAAGGCAATCTGAGTCGGTGATATAATATCCTGCAACAACGGCCTAAGACGATTAACAAGACACTTCGACACCACCTTGAAGATAACATTGCAAAGGCTTATAGGTCTAAAATCTTTTAAAGCCTTCGGGTCATTATTCTTTGGGATTAAAACAATAACTGTGTCATTCACCCTTTCTGGCATAACCCTTGGTCAAAGAAATGTTGCACTGCTTGTATCACCTCCCCTTCAACAAGTCCCAATTCGACTGTAGAAAACGCGCCGGGAAGCCATCCGGCCCAGGAGCATTAAGAGGGCCAAATTGAAATAAGGCATCACTGATTTCTTTCTCCAAGAAGGGAGCACACGGCCTAGCGTTCATGTCCCCATCAATACATGAATGCATGCAATCTTTAATAATAGCCGAATAAATTATCCCCTCCTTTGTAAATAGAGATTGGAAAAATCCCAACGCCAAGTCTCTCATCTCGGAACTGTCAGTTTTCCATGTGCCATCATCACGCTTTAACCATCGCACCTTGTTCTTTCGTCGACGTCGACGCCAAGACGCACGCTAATGAAAATACTTCGTATTGCAATCTCCTTCGCGCAACCATGCAACTCTCGAACGTTGCATCCACATAATTTCCTCCCTATAGAGTAGTTCATCCATCTCCTTTTTCAGACCCACTCAAGCCGCATTACTCGCCTCATCACTGAGGTTATGTAGATCCTCTCTATTTCTTTTGGCACAGATTTAAAATTATACTTTCTCCACTTTTGTAGATTGTCCATCACAGACCACCGAAGCGAGAAGTCCACATCCCCAAGGTCTCGTCCCGGAAGTCTGCGAGACCATGCTTCCTCAACATCAGCTGGAAGAGAAGGCTCACGCTCCCATACAACCTCATAACATCGTATAGGTGCAGTAGGGCGGCAATTTGAAACGTGGTTAGATGACATCAATATAGGGCAATGATCTAAAGGAGAAGGAGCAATGTGCCGCATTCTATGCTCTGGAAACAAGGCTGATCAAGCTAGAGAAGCAACCACACGATCCAACCGAACTTGACATTGCAATCCCCCCTTCCGTTTATTATTGTAAGTCCAAGGAGCGCCAATAAAACTAATATCGTGCGAATCTCAGTGAGAGAGTACTTCTCTAAAATCCATCATAAGCTGCTCTAAATGAGCAATATTAGAGAAGTGTTCTTCCTGCCACATTGCCTCATTAAAATCCCCCATTATGACCCATGGCCTATCAGAGCGATCCTTTATTTCACGAACCTTTGTCCACATGAGACGACGATCAGTCGGTTTTGGCTCGCCGTAAATAAAATTTCCCCTCCACATATGATCATAGGGCCCTCCACTTATATGGACATCGATATGTGATACGTCGTAAACGTATCTATAATTTTTGGCGTTCCATGCTTGCTTAGTATCAATTTTTCTATGCTTCGTCTACACTTCGAGGTATTTTTATACCTATTAACAAGATGTCGCAGTGCCAGTTTCCTGTTTTTTTGCTGTTTTTTGGTTTCAGAAAAGCTAGTAAGGAAATATTCTCGGAATTGGACGGGACAAAAGCCAAAGTCAATATTTTACCGGAGAGAACACGGAGACCGAAGGGCAGCCGAAGGGGGTCCACCAGGTGGCCACACCATAGGGCCGCGCGGCCTAGGGGGGCGCCGCCACCTGGTGTGGGCCCCTCAGGAGGCCCCCTGCCTCACCTCTTCTCTTATAAAGTCACCACGATGCAGAAACCCTAAGCATCCGATCAGATCTTCACGAAACACCGCTGTCACCATCGTCCCTAGATCGGGGGGATCTGAAGCTCTTCTCGGCACCCTGCCGGAGGGGAGACGTCATCCGGAGGCCTTCTTCATCACCATGCCTGCCTCCGGTATAATACGTGAGTAGTTCACCCTTGGACTATGGGTCCATACAATAGCTATATGGTTGTTTTTCCTCCTTTGTGCTATCATGTTTAGATCTTGTGAGCTCCGTTCATGATCAAGATCATCTATTTGTAATCATACATGTTGTATTTGCGGGGATCCGATGGATATTGAGATACTAATGGAGGAATACCAATCGGGATATACCCACGAAGCAGAGTCGCCAGATGGTATCGAGCCGACTGAAGCTAAGCCCTGAGCGGGTCGACTCGCCCAATACGGCGACTGGCGCATGCTGGACCCAGACGAGTGACGCCGATTGGAGGCCCAAGACGACGACTTCAATACAAAACCCACCAAATACTTGTAAATCCTAGCTGACTGCATATATAAAGTCACCAGGGACACCCCCATGGGGAAGGCTCTCCCACATTAGATTAGATCTAGTCTCTCTCTTCGCCTACGATGACTTCATTGTAAACCAATCTATGATCATATACTGGATTGACAGCAGGACGTAGCGATCCTCCATCGAGGGGACGTGAACCTGGGTACATCGTGTGCTAATCTCGCTCTCGGATTCTCCTACATCGCATTGCTCCCTCTACGTAAGCTACCCCCAGTAGCATCTGGTGGGGCAAACGGTGCTTGGAGGATGATAATCCGGGAAAGATCCCTCAGCATCAACTTGTTCGCATCACGTCACGTCATCAAGTCGCCAAGATTGCCGGCATCCATCTTCAGCAGCTATGAGCCAGATAGATCTAGAGGTAGCCATGCATATAATAAGCGTGGAGTGGCCAGACCTAGGTTGCAGCGCAAGCAGCGGCCGCCACGGATCCATGTGCCGAATAAATATATGGGCAAACTGAATTAGGTACGTACTGGTTTCCAATCTAGCAGTCCTGATCTAGTTGGAAATTTCAACGTCTCATCAAACTCCCGATTGCATGCCCTATGCGTGTTTGTCTTTTTTCCTAAACTGGGTTAACGTCAGATTAAACTATCTACTAATCTTTGTTGTTTCTATTCGTGAACCTGTACGAGGAATAAATCTGGAACCAGCCCGAAGACTACCTCGAGGATACCTCCATTTATTTTACGGATGGGATCCTTTGTCGTTGACCGTGACCAGGTCGCATCGGGTCAGGACGTGCGGCACCAGAACTATCACCGGGAACTCTCCATGCTCAAAACTTGCCTCGCCCCTCGCGGACTCGCCGCCCTTCGGACTCGGGGACTCGCCTGCCGCGACTCGCCCCTCGCGGATTCGTCATGTTCGGCGTCTTGCCGCTGCGGACTTATCATGCTAACAGCTAAGTTTCTTTACACTCGTACATGCTATGATGCCAAAACATATATGCATCCTTATTCATTCTTCAAAGCCGACCATGCAGTCGCATATGACTCTTTCAGGGACCAAAATCATACTTGGGATCGGTTTCAGTTTTGTCTGTTGTTTATTCGCGTCCGTCAAAGTAGTGAGGCTGGGTACCAAAAGACCAACCTTGTCTCCGGGTTCAACAGTCTGGCATCGCGTCCCTGTTACCCGACAAGTGTTTGATGCTGGAGGTCTGCCTACTCATGAAAAGACACGCATAAACCTTACATACTGGCCATTGATCCACATAACAAAAGTGCATTTTCTTCAACATCTATAATTTGTACGTCTTAAAAATGTTCAATATATTTCATAAATACACCTTATTGCAGTCGTACATTTTCCTCCTTCTCAGCAAAACAGTGTCTTTCTTGTCACTCGCCACGCTCGGGGACTCGACATTCGACGGCCGCCCGATGTCGCCACTCGTTGCGCTCGGGGACTCGACGCTCGCCGGTCGGTCGACCTTGCCACTCGCCGCGCTTGGGGACTCGGCGCTCGCCGGTCGGTCGACCTCGCCACTCGCCGCGCTCGGGGACTCGACGCTCGCCGATCGGTTTACGTCGCCACTCGCCGTTTTCGGGGACTCTGCGCTTGCCGGTCGCTCGACCTCGCCACTCGCCGTGCTCGGGAACTCGGCGCTCGTCGGTCGCTCGACCTCGCCACTCGCCGCGCTTGGCGACTCGGCGCTTGCTGGTCGCCCGACCTCTCCACTCGCCGCGCTTGGGGGCTTGTCGATCGACCTTGCCACTCTCCACACCCGGGGACTCGACACTCGCCGCGCTCGGGGGGTTCGACGCTCGCCGGTCGCTCGACCTCGCCACTCGCCATGCTCGGTAGCAACCACTACTATTTTCAGAATATGCATCTCTAAAGAGCCTCAAGTCGCCTCTACAAGCCAACTCGATCCTCGGGGACTAATCCTAGGCATGTTGCGTGTACGCGTGGTTCCACGACCGAAGCTCGCTCTTGTCTACTCGTCACCATGGACTCGTCCTCGCATTCTCAACATACTCGGGGATTCGCCACCACGGACTCGCCCTCGCGTACTCAACGTGCTCGGGGACTCGGCGCGCTATAGACAGCGCGGCTCGCTGGTCGCTCGACCTCGCCACTCATCGCGCTCGGGGACTCGGCGCGCTACAGACAACGCCCTTTGCCGGTCGCTCGACCTCGCCACTTGTCGCGCTCGGGGACTCGGCACTCGCTGATCGCCCGACCTCTCCACTCACCGTGCTCGGGGGCTTGTCGACCTCGCCATAAGCCACGCCCGCCGGTCGCTCTACCTCGCCACTCGCCGCGCTCGGGGACTCGGTGCTCGCCGGTCGCTCGACCTCGCCACTCGCCGCGCTACAGACAGCGCCACTCGCCGGTCGGCCAACCTCGTCACTCGGCGTGCTCGGGGACTCGGCACTCGCCGGTCGCTCAACCTCGTCACTCTCTGCGCTCGGGGACTCGGCACGCGCCACGTTCAGGGACTCGCCGCAACTGGCGGCTTCACCGACACCCTGCGTCTTTCACCAACTGGCCATCACCGACTGGCTCACGCCGATCGCTTCCTACTTCACGGTTCTTTTCTCTGTTCAGGAGCTCATCGCCGATTCACCACGACCCATCGTCAAGACTCTCCGTGCCCTGCCTCAATCCCACGTCGAATTGACAACACGCTCGGGGACTACTGATGGGGGAATACCAATCGGGGTATACCCACGAAGCGGAGTCGCCAGATGGTATCGAGCCGACTGACGCTAAGCCCTGAGTGGGTTGACTCGCCCAATACGGCGACTGGCGCATGCTGGACCCAGACGAGTGGCGTCGACTGGAGGACCAAGACGACGGCTTCAATACAAAGCCCACCAAATACTTGTAAACCCTAGCTGGCTGCATATATAAAGCCACTAGGGGCACCTCCACGGGGGAGGCTCTCCCACATTAGATTAGATCTAGTCTCTCTCTCTCCGCCTACGGCGACTTCATTGTAAACCAATCTATGATCATATACTGGATTGACAGCAGGACGTAGCGATCTTACACCGAGGGGACGTGAACCTGGGTACATCATGTGCCAATCTCGCTCCCGGATTCTCCTACATCGTCTTGCTCCCTCTATCTAAGCTACCCCCAATAGCATCTGACGTGCTAATACCACGACAGATACTATGTCAGATTGATTATTTATTCTATCATGTCTGTGTTATTTGTGATCTTGCATGCTCTCTGTTGCTAGTAGCTATCTTGGCCAAGTAGTTGCTTGTGACTCCAAGAGGGAGTATTTATGCTCGATAGTAGGTTCATGCCTCTAGTAATCTAGGGAAGTGACAGAAATCTCTAAGGTTGTAGATGTGTTGTTGCTACTAGGGAGAAAACAACAATCTTTTGTTCATGGAACAATTGTATTGTTTACTTTACACACATTGCTTAATGCAATTATCCGTTGCTTGCAACTTAATACTGGAGGGGGTTCAGATGATAACCTGAAGGAAGATTATTTTTCATAGATGCAGTTGGATTACGGTCTATGTATATTGTTGTAATGCCCAATCAAATCTCATAGGAGTCATGATGTCTAGTATATGCATTGTTATGCTTTCTCAACCTTTTAATTGCCCCGCTGTAATTTGTTCACCCAGCATGTTATCTATCTTAAGGAGAACACCTCTAGTGAATTGTGAACCCCGGTATAATATCTATCATTGGTACATTATCTACTGTTACCGTTTACTTTCTACAAGCAACTATTACCTTCCACACTATACGTTTAATCCTTTGGTTTCAGCAAACCAGTGAGATTGACAACCTCACTATAAGTTGGGGCAAAGTCTTGACTTTGTGTTGTGCAGGATTCCAAGTTGTTAGCAACACCTTGGAGTTATTTCCTTGCTCCTACTGGTTCGATAACATTCGTTTCATAACTGAGGGAAAACTTGTTGCTATGCTCATCACACCTTGTGTAACACCCTCAGAATCGGCCCTATGCAAGTTTTAGCGAAACCTGCCAAACCCGCATAGAAACGATTCAAAGGTGCCCACCAGGCACTTTCGTGCGGGTGGAAAACGAAGTAATAACATTACACAACAATCCTCGATGGGACCCACAGAACAGATATATATATACAACACGACTCCATGAGTCAAGAATACAGATATACAGAACAAAGATCCAAATCACCTTGAAAACGATAGAGTGTCCAACTACGGACAAGATGCAAATGGGGCTAAGAGCCCTGAAGAATAACCAATGGCGTCCATAACCCTGCCTAGGCCAAGCGGAAGGTAACCACCTAACGACGTCGATCTCAAAACCTGCTTAAACAAAAGGGTGCCGACAAAGGGCAAAGGAAAAAGAGAAGCGGTCGATCGAGGCCGATACGGCGAGGCTAGAATTCGGCAGTCCTCGCCTACATAGGTACGGTGGACTGAGCAGCAGCGCAGCATGCACTAAACAACCTATAGAGACTCGATACAACTGTCGGCTATCAGAGAGGGTTAAGAAAGACCTATTTGGAACCATCCTGATGCTACCATCAAACAAACCCATCCTGGTGTTTACCCCTCGATACCAAACGAGGAAGTCAACCGAGGAACTCACACAGTTGGCAGTTTTATTTATTCGGTTATCGTTGCAGCAATTACTAGTCAAATATAGATAGTCATCCTGATAAAATAAGCAGTGGGCACTTTTAGTTAACCATTCCATTGTAGTTGCGGCACTTACTAGTCAGATGCAAATAGCATGAGATATCCCAAAACCCAGCAGTTGTTGGTACTTTTATTTAGCCATTCCGTTGTAGTTGCAATACTTACTAGTCAGGTACAATGGTAGCGAGCGACAACCCAAACAAGCAATTGTTGGCAATTTTATTTAGCCATTCCATTATAGTGAAGCTGATTACTAGTCATTATAAAGTCAAATTTATAGCACTACTTTAGTTATAGTTGTCTATGATCGAGATATCATGCTCCAAGTCGTCCATAACGCGGACACGGCTTTGAGAAAGTTTTACCTGCAGGGTGCACAAATAGCAACACACACTCGATCAACCTCGGAAAAACCAAATCAAAACCCACGAGGCCTTCACGACAAAGCAATCACAGGATTCAGAAATATTTCAGGCCACCCCATTGAGTACACCATAACAAAGTTAGCGACTCTGAGACGGACTCAAGGTTTGCGTCAATGGCTGTAAGCAGGGAACCCAAAAGCTGGGCTTGTCGATACCGAAAACACTCCGCTTCCCTAAACAGTACAGGTGCTCCTCGCACAATCGTAAATAAAGCAGTAAAGCATGGCATAAGTACATGGTAGTAAATAAAACCTCAAACTAGTTTGTGGCCCCAAGAAATAAGAATGAATCAAGCTCTGGCTCAGGGGGGTCCCATAATCCTCCCGGATGTGGATAGCCGAATATTCAAGGCAATTATCAAGTACTCGGGGTCCTCACGGACACAAGTGGACGGTTAACAACCAAATAACATCTATTGCCCACCTGTGCCTCTGCATTTTCCTACTTCAATTTTAGTTGTTAAACAGTAATTAAAGTAAACGATAATTAAAGCCATGATCATCTCCAACATTAAACATGCGGCAATACTCCAACAACTGTGGTACTTGACGACACGCACTTGAGCAAGCGACTACGACGCGCAGGTCCAACTATCTACCAAACAACAGGTAATAGGAGGTGTCCAAGGCAATATAAGGCTACAAGGGATATCTCGGGTACGAAAACTAGAGCATCGCAACACAGATAGCAATAGATCAACAGGAGGGAATAAATACTATAAAAGTAAGATAGGTAGAAAGGGGGAGATGCTCGCCTGAAAACATTATCGAAGGTTCATCCGAAGATCGGGGCGAAGCTCACATCAACTCAACGGCCTTATCCGCGAAGAAGCAAAACACTAGAATAAACACCGGATGCACTATTTAATACTATGGTAGGAAATCGGACATGATGCATGTATGATGTATGACATGGCAAAGGTGCGATGCAATTAGGCAAGATTAAGCGGAACCGGGGTCCCGACAATTAATTAAACGGTTCAAGTTGTTTAACTACCCCGCAATTTAAAGATTGTATTAGCAAGGCAAAATATAGTATCGGTTTGATGCACAAATTTAAATGGAACCAATATGAGACTAGATTTGCCCGCATATGGATCCCATATTTAATTATGAGGTGAATCGGCATAAGGCCCCCAAACCACACAAATATGCATGCATGAAAAATTAATATGCAACAATTATATAGATGGCATTTATAAAAATAGGGTTCTCGGATAAGGGTCACACATTAGGGTCGGGAGATCTTGGGGTTCGATGTGGTTCGGGGTCCGGTCTCAGGGTCCGGATCTGGGGTTCGACGGGGATCAAGTGCGGCTCAGGGCTACTGGGTCCGAGATGAAGAGCTTGGCGTTCGGCGTCCTTCGGTTTCATGTCGACGTGCTTGACCTCCAAGATGGAGAACTCGGCGTTCCGGGGAGAAGACCTTGGCGTGTCGAGGGCTCATCCTTCGGGTCCATGTCGGTGCACTCGGTGTCCCGGGTTGGAGATCATGGTGTTCCATGATGAAGTGCTTGTTGTTCCGACGACGATCTTGGCGGTCTTCGGATCCGGGTCTTGGCGTGGCCTTCAGATCACCGGGATCGGGCTTCGGGGTCTCGGATCCGAGGTTCGGGGTCTTCGGCTGTCTATGTGGGTGATCTCGTCGTTCCGTAAAGGCGATCTTGTCGATGGTCCGTTGGGTGCCACCATGTTCATTCTTCTGTGGTACCGGTCAACAAGAGGATCTTGTGGTGTCTGATAACCTCACGAGTGCGCAACCTCCATGTGGATCTTGTCGGGGTCAGTCTGGGACGACGAGGATTAGATGCATAACAAGAAGGCCTCGGGTGGTTCATGGCCACACAAACACAGAGGCATGAGAGGCGCCTTCGGTCCTGGGCTTGAGCAGCAAAACTGCAGCGCGAACTGGCGTTACATGGCGGGCGGAGGGGCGAGGTTGGCCTGCAGGGACGCGGCGACACAGGGGACCTCGCGTCGCAGCACGCAGCGGTGCTGTCGGAGGACGGGTGGTGGCGGTAGGCCAAGGAGGAGCTCGCGGAAGAGGCGTCGAGTGGCGGCCGCGCCGGGCCAGCTCGATGGTTGAGGACCGACGACGGATCTCATGCGGGCGAGGCGCCGACGGGGACGCGGCAGGACGGCGGAACTCCGGCGGCAGGCAGGGCTTGGGGGGGAGCCCGCGGCGGCGACGCACGGGAGGAGGTAGGAGGTGGACAAGGCAGGGCCCAGCGGCTCGGAGGACTGGGCAGCGGAGAGGCATCCTGGCGGCCGGGCGCTAGGAGAAGCGGAGGAGCGACGGGCTTCAGGGCGGCGGAGGGCGGAGTGGTCGCGGTCGGTGGCGAGGAAGGCGCAGAGGCGGGAGGCAGCAGCGGGTCGGGAGGCAGTGGAGGCTCGGCAGAGAGGGTTGCCGGCGAGCTGAGCGTCAGCGGGCGGCCTTGCAGAGAAGAAGGCAGGCATGGCGGGATCGAGAGGAGAGGGTCGGGGGGAAACCGGGGAGAGGGAGGAGCGGTGGTTGGTGGGGACGCCGGAGGTCACGAAGGAGGGTGCGCCTGGGCGGCGAGGCGAGCAGAGGTGAGGGAGGGGTTGCGGGAGCGGGACGCATCGAGGCGGAGAGGAGGCGCGGTTGGTGGGGTGGGCCCGCGGGGAGGAAGGGAGAGAGGAGACCTTGGGCGAGGTGGGAGGTGGGGCCGAGGGGTGGACTCGGTCTGGTCGGGTGGGTGAGTGCAGGCGGTGGGGCCGGCCTAAGGCCAGGTGGGCCTGTGAGGCTGTGTGTGTGGGGTGTCGGTGGGGGTGGGAAAAAGGGGGGGGGGGCCAGGGGTTGTTGGCCAGGGGGGTGGAGGCTGGGATTGGTGAGGTGGCTGAGCCGAGGATGAGGTGGAGGGAACGGTGAGGTGGAGCGAGGGGATTGGTGGGGATGAGGTGGAGGGGGCTGGGTAGATTAGGTCTGGGTAGGAAAAGGATTTTGGGTGGACCGGTTTTATTCTGGGGGTGGCCGTCTGGGTCGGATCGGCCCGGTCTGGCTGCCCCCTTAAAAATAATTAAATATTTTATGTACTTAAAACAGGGCTTTTGCAAAACCGCGGGTAGACAAAATAAAATAAACCGGAGACCCAGGTTTGAGTTGAATTAAAGACGGGGTATTTAGAAAACAAAAATAGGTTTTTCCGAAAATAGTTTTATGCGAACAAATGCAAGATGATGATGATGCTCAAATGCAAGGTGGCATGATGACATGAGCATGCGGTCATGATGATGCAATGCACAAAAACAACGCGATTTTCTAGTAGTGGTTTTGCGGGATGCCACAATTCGACACCACTAACAATGGATCTCGCCCTCGAGATCCGCCTCATGGTACCGGGAAGAAGGGCGGCGATCTGAATCTTCTCGCATCGTGTAGATCCTCGCGACACCACTAACAAGAGGTCCTTGTCCGTGATCGTCGAGAGAACACTTCGGGAAACAAAGGCGAAGGTAGAGGTATCAACCAATGAAGCCACCTCTAGCTTCCGTGGACGGAGTAAAATTGCTGGATCCACTGATTCGATGTACAAGAGCGAATGATAAGAGTAGTCGGATGGTGATCAGTCCATCGCGCACCCAAACCATTACTCTGCACACGAATAGGCGAATTGTGCAACCAACTCTCGGAATTAGACTAAAGATCTCGAAAAACGAGGGTCGGAACAAAGGAGTGATACATGCCCTGCACCGGATCTGGCTTAGATGATGTCGTCGCGTCGGAAAACACCGGAAGGCACGAGAAGGAACAAAGAGAAGTCCACCAGACGAAGGATTCCTCGGATAGCATGAAGACCATATGTAGCAACACCGTCACCAAAGGAGGAAGCGAAACCCTGAAGGTACGACGAAAACCCAACCACGAGAATTCCTGGACTCGAAGAAAGAGACGAGAGCGGATTCAAAACACGTAGAGGTGAGAGGAGAGCAGCAGAGGGGTAAGGAGTAAAAATCAGACCTAATCAGAACTATCCAACCGATTTTGCAAAAATAGTTTTGACACTCTACTTCGGCCGTTAGCTAGGTTATCCTACAGGCTGGACTTGTGGGGTATCGCAACTGTTGAGCTCTGATACCACTCTGTAACACCCTCAGAATCGGCCCTATGCAAGTTTTAGCGAAACCTGCCAAACCCGCATAGAAACGATTCAAAGGTGCCCACCAGGCACTTTCGTGCGGGTGGAAAACGAAGTAATAACATTACACAACAGTCCTCGATGGGACCCACAGAACAGATATATATACAACACGACTCCATGAGTCAAGAATACAGATATACAGAACAAAGATCCAAATCACCTTGAAAACGATAGAGCGTCCAACTACGGACAAGATGCAAATGGGGCTAAGAGCCCTGAAGAATAACCAATGGCGTCCATAACCCTGCCTAGGCCAAGCCGGAAGGGTAACCCTGCTAACGACGTCGATCTCAAAACCTGCTTAAACAAAGGGGTGCCGACAAAGGGCAAAGGAAAAAGAGAGAGTCGATCGAGGCCGACACGGCGAGGCTAGAATTCGGCGGTCCTCGCCTACATAGGTACGGTGGACTGAGCAGCAGCGCAGCATGCACTAAACAACCTATAGAGACTCGATACAACTATCGGCTATCAAAGAGGGTTAAGAAAGACCTATTCGGAACCATCCTGATGCTACCATCAAACAAACCCATCCTGGTGTTTCCCCCTCGAGACCAAACGAGGAAGTCAACCGAGGAACTCACACAGTTGGCAGTTTTATTTATTCGGTTATCGTTGCAGCAATTACTAGTCAAATATAGATAGTCATCCTGATAAAATAAGCAGTGGGCACTTTTACTTAACCATTCTGTTGTAGTTGCGGCACTTACTAGTCAGATGCAAATAGCATGAGATATCCCAAAACCCAGCAGTTGTTGGTACTTTTATTTAGCCATTCCGTTGTAGTTGCAATACTTACTAGTCCGGTACAATGGTAGCGAGCGACAACCCAAACAAGCAATTGTTGGCAATTTTATTTAGCCATTCCATTATAGTGAAGCTGATTACTAGTCATTATAAAGTCAAATTTATAGCACTACTTTAGTTATAGTTGTCTATGATCGAGATACTGTGCTCCAAGTCGTCCATAACCGCGGACACGGCTTTCAGAAAGTTTTACCTCTGGGGTGCACAAATAGCAACACACACTCGATCAACCTCGGAAAAACCAAATCAAAACCCAACGAGGCCTTCACGACAAAGCAATCACAGGATTCAGAAATATTTCAGGGGGCCACCCCATTGAGTACACCCGCAACGAAGTTAGCTAACTCCGAGACGGACTCAAGGTTTGCGTCAATGGCTGTAAACGACTGGGAACCCAAAACTTGTCTTGTCGATACCGCGAAAACACTCCGCTTCCCTAAACAGTACAGGTGCTCCTCGCACAATCGTAAATAAAGCAGTAAAGCATGGCATAAGTACAAGATAGTAAATAAAACCTCAAACTAGTTTGTGGCCCCAAGAAATAAGAATGAATCAAGCTACGCTGGGGTCCCATAATCCTCCCGGATGTGGATAGCGCGAATATTCAAGGAACATGTATCAAGTACTCGGGGTCCTACGGGACACAAGTGGACAATTAACAACCAAATAACATCTATTGCCCACCTGTGCCTCTGCATTTTCCTACTTCAATTTTAGTTGTTAAACAGTAATTAAAGTAAACGATAATTAAAGCCATGATCATCTCCAACATTAAACATGCGGCAATACTCCAACAACTGTGGTACTTGACGACACGCAACAGCACTTGAGCAAGCGACTACGACGCGCAGGTCCAACTATCTACCAAACAACAGGTAATAGGAGGTGTCCAAGGCAATATAAGGCTACAAGGGATATCTCGGGTACGAAAACTAGAGCATCGCAACACAGATAGCAATAGATCAACAGGAGGGAATAAATACTATAAAAGTAAGATAGGTAGAAAGCGGGAGATGCTCGCCTGAAAACATTGTCGAAGGTTCATCCGAAGATCGGGGCGAAGCTCACATCAACTCAACGGCCTTATCCGCGAAGAAGCAAAACACTAGAATAAACACCGGATGCACTATTTAATACTACGGTAGGAAATCGGGCATGATGCATGTATGATGTATGACATGGCAAAGGTGCGATGCAATTAGGCAAGATTAAGCGGAATCGGGGTCCCGACAATTAATTAAACGGTTCAAGTTGTTTAACTACCCCGCAATTTAAATGTTGTATTAGCAAGGCAAAATATAGTATCGGTTTGATGCACAAATTTAAATGGAACCAATATGAGACTAGATTTGCCCGCATATGGATCCCATATTTAATTGGGTGATCTCGTCGATGTGTCTATGTGGGTGATCTTCGACTGTCTATGTGGGTGATCTCGTCGTTCCGTAAAGGCGATCTTGTCGATGGTCCGTTGGGTGCCACCATGTTCATTCTTCTGTGGTACCGGTCAACAAGAGGATCTTGTGGTGTCTGATAACCTCACGAGTGCGCAACCTCCATGTGGATCTTGTCGGGGTCGGTCTGGGACGACAAGGATTAGATGCATAACAAGAAGGCCTCGGGTGGTTCATGGCCACACAAACACAGAGGCATGAGAGGCGCCTTCGGTCCTGGGCTTGAGCAGCAAAACTGCAGCGCGAACTGGCGTTACATGGCGGAGCAGAGGACGAGGTTGGCCTGCAGGGGACTCGGCGACCTGGACAGGGGACCTCGCGTCGCAGGCACGGCGGTGCTGCTGTTGGAGGACGGGGTGGTGGCGGCAGGCCAAGGAGGAGCTCGCGGGAAGAGGCGTCGAGTGGCTGGAGCGCGCCGGGCCGAGCTCGACGGTTGAGGGACCGACGCGACGGAGCTCGCGCGGGCAGAGAGGGCGCCGACGGGGACGCGGCAGGACGGCGGAACTCTGGCGGCAGGCAGGGCTTGGGAGGGAGCCCGCGGCGGCGACGCACGGGAGGAGGTAGGAGGTGGACAAGGCAGGGCCCCGGCGGCGCTGCGGAGGACTGGGCGGCCGGGCGGAGAGTCATCTGGCGGCGGCCGGCGCTAGGAGAAGCGGAGGAGCGACGCGGGGCTTCTAGGGGCGGCGGAGGACGCATAGGCGGCGGAGTGGTCGGTGGCGGTTGCAGAGGCGCCGGGAGGCCGACGGAGCAGGCGGGTCGGGAGGCCAGAGTGGAGGGCTCGAGCGGCGGCGAGGGTTGCCGGGGCGAGCTGCGGGCGTCGAGCGGCCAAGGGCGGCGCGCCGCAGAGAAGAAGGCAGGCATGGCGGGATCGAGAGGAGAGGGACGGGGGGAGGGGAAACCGGGGAGAGGGAGGAGCGGTGGTTGGTGGGGACGCCGGAGGTCACGGAGGAGGGTGCGCCTGGGAGGCGAGGCGAGCAGAGGTGAGGGAGGGGTTGCGGGAGCGGGACGCATCGAGGCGGAGAGGAGGCGCGGTTGGTGGGGTGGGCCCGCGGGGAGGAAGGGAGAGAGGGAGACGGACGCGGGGCGAGGTGGGAGGTGGGGCCGCGTCCAGGGGGTGGACTCGGTCTGGTCGGGTTGGGTGAGTGCGTGCAGGGCGGTGGGGGCCGGTCTGAGCGGGTGGGGCCGCTGCGGGGTGGCTGGCTGCGCGCGCGCGTGTGTGTTGTGTGTGTGGGGTGTCGGTGGGGGTGGGAAAAAAAGGGAGTGGGCCAGAGGTTGTTGACCAGGGGGGTGGAGGCTGGGATTGGTGAGGTGGCTGAGCCGAGGATGAGGTGGAGGGAACGGTGAGGTGGAGCGAGGGGATTGGTAGGGATGAGGTGGAGGGGGCTGGGTAGATTAGGTCTGGGTAGGAAAAGGATTTTGGGTGGACCGGTTTTATTATGGGGGTGGCCGTCTGGGTCGGATCGGCCCGGTCTGGCTGCCCCCCTAAAAATAATTAAATATTTTATGTACTTAAAACAGGGCTTTTGCAAAACCGCGGGTAGACAAAACAAAATAAACCGGATACCCAGGTTTGAGTTGAATTAAAGACGGGGTATTTAGAAAACAAAAATAGGTTTTTCCGAAAATAGTTTTATGCGAACAAATGCAAGATGATGACGATGCTCAAATGCAAGGTGGCATGATGACATGAGCATGCGGTCATGATGATGCAATGCACAAAAACAACGCGATTTTCTAGTAGTGGTTTTGCGGGATGCTACACCTTGCTCTTGGGGTCTCCCAACGCGGCTCTACAGTCAACTGAGCCACCATCAATATGATGATAACTAAACGAGAGTAGATCAACAGTAACATCCTCCGTCCAGTAGAGAGCCAAACCACCTCCTTTTCCATCACCTTTACCTGGAAACAATGTTTCATACCGATTCTAAACCTCAGATTCTCCACTCTTTCTTTACTTTGCCTGGTTTCACAAATAAACACTAGGCTGGGCTTGTAAGTCTGTACAAGACAGACGAGTTCTTGAACAGTCGCCGGAAGCCCCACCCCACAACTGTTCCATCCTAGAGTCGTCATTGGGCTCGGCGGTCCTCCGACTCGGAGGCCGCCGATGTTGCCAAAATTTTAGAGTTTTCTCCAGTCTTCCTCACTTTTGACTGATCCCGAGGATCAACATATGTAGAGGGTGTCGGAGGAATAGCCCCTGAAGGTTCAATACCTGAATTTAATGGTGGCTCTGTAGGGATATCAGTCATGGTAACCTTACTCGAACCATCCAGAGCAGGTTGTCCTGCACCAGTGATTCTAATACATCCTCCGTCACCTACAGTACCCGAGTCAGCCAGAGTTGTATTCATGGGGCTAGTACTAGTGTCCTTCAAATCATCGTCCTCGTCTAGGTAAGCCTCCTCCGATGACCGTTTCCTGGCCAATCCAGTATAGGCCCCTCCCCTTCCATTAAAGCCTCCACGAGTGAGAATTTTTGGTGCAAACTGACGTGGTGATGGGGCTGGCTGAGTTTCCCTACGCAACCAACAACCAGGAACCAAACTGCAATTGCTTTTTTTTCCATACGCCATCGCCACACTCCTCGTGATCATGTCCTAGGAACCCGCATCACATGAAGAAGAACGGTAATTTCTCATATTTCACCCATCGCCACACTCCTCGTGATCATGTCCTAGGAACCCGCATCACATGAAGAAGAACGGTAATTTCTCATATTTCACCATAAGCCTCTCCTTCCCCTCCGGAATAGTGAGACTGATAAACCTCATCAGACACTTCTCAATATTAATTCGAACCCATATACGTACTTAGTTACTAATGACCCACAAGTATAGGGGGTGTATCGTAGTACTTTTGATAAATAGAAGTGTCGATCCCAACGAGAAGCAGAAGGTGTTGATTAGTGGTTTGGAGCAGGAAATCTCTGTAAATACTTAGCAAACGGATTTTTAGGGGTTTTCTAATAAAGCAAGGAAATAAAATGTAAGTAAATAAGACATCAAATAATTGCAGCAAGTCGCCCAATCCTTTCTTAGCAAAGGACAAGACGGTGAAAATACTTATGAGGACCAAACGTTCTCGAATTTAGAATAAAAGAGAGATACTATTTCCTCTCATTCCATGGACTGTCCATTCTTCAGTAGCTTATATCATTCTTCAGCTCTTCCTTTCAATGATATACAGAGTAACTTCTTCTTCACCTGTTTAGTCATGATACCTGCACACTTAAACAACCCGCATAATTCATGGATAAAAAGAAAATTATCACCAGGATGGACAGTTCCATCCCCAAGATAATAATTATCCATAACACGATCAACGATTCTTATAGGTATCTTAAAAGGATCTATCTCAACTGGTGGTGGTTCATCTACTACTCTAATAGTGGTAGTAGTTTTCCCAAACAGGAAACCAAGTGGGTTATTCATATTGGAAACAAAGTAACAAACAGAAATAAAAATCAATACTCACAGTAGAAGTTTCCTGTACTAGTTCCACTCTTCAATAGCGCTTTACTCCCCGGCAACGGCGCCAGAAAATAGTCTTGATGACCCACAAGTATAGGGGGTGTATCATAGTACTTTTAATAAATAGTAGTGTCGATCCCAACAAGGAGCAGAAGGTGTTGACTAGTGGTTTGGAGCAGGAAATCTCTGTAAATACTTACCAAACGGATTTTTAGGGGTTTTCTGATAAAGCAAGGAAATAAAATGCAAGTAAATAAGACATCAAATAATTGCAGCAAGTGGCCCAATCGTTTCTTAGCAAAGGACAAGCCGGTGAAAATACTTATGAGGACCAAACGTTCTCGAATTTAGAATAAAAGAGAGATACTATTTCCTCCCATTCCATGGATTGTCCATTCTTCAGTAGCTTATATCATTCTTCAGCTCTTCCTTTCAATGATATAGAGAGTAACTTATTTTTCACCTGTTTAGTTATGATACCTGCACACTTAAACAACCCGCATAATTCATGGATAAAAAGCAAATTATCACCAGGATGGACAGTTCCATCCCCAAGATAATAATTATCCATAACACGATCAACGATTCTTGTAGGTATCTTAAAAGGATCTATCTCAATAGGTGGTGGTTCATCTACTACTCTAATAGTGGTAGTAGTTTTCCCAAACAGGAAACCAAGTGGGTTATCCATATTGGAAACAAAGTAACAAACATAAATAAAAATCAATACTCACAGTAGAAGTTTCCTGTACTAGTTCCACTCTTCAATAGTGCTTTACTCCCCGGCAACGGCGCCAGAAAATAGTCTTGATGACCCAAAAGTATAGGGGGTGTATCATAGTACTTTCGATAAATAGGAGTTTCGATCCCAACGAGGAGAAGAAGGTGTTGACTAGTGGTTTGGAGCAGGAAATATCTGTAAATACTTAGCAAACGGATTTTTAGGTTTTTTTTGATAAAGCAAGGAAATAAAATGCAAGTAAATAAGACATCAAATAATTGCAGCAAGTGTCCCAATCCTTTCTTAGCAAAGGACAAGCCGGTGAAAATACTTATGAGGACCAAACGTTCTCGAGGACACATGGGAATACTGTCAACTGCTTTCGTTTCATATAGCTGATTAATCTTCTTTGGTTTTATAAGTGTTGTGTGGGTGAACCTGTGCTAATATACTGACCTTACTAGGACTAATACATACTTGTGATTAAACCCCTTGCAAGCATCCGCAACTACAAGAAAGCAATTAAGATAAAAACCTAACCACAACCTTAAACTCTTAGATCCTACACTCCCTTATGCCAAGGTTTCCTAACGGTGGTTCAGGTTTCTGTCACTCCAGCAACCCCACAATTAGTAGCCAAATACACAATGCATTCCCCTAGGCCCATAAATGGTTAAGTATCATGTAGTCGACATTCACATGACACCACTAGAATAATAGCACCACAACTTAAATATTAAACCATTGAATAATACCTTAACACAATTCCACTACTAACAACATGACTTCTCCCATGTCCTCAAGAACTAAACGAACTAATCACGAGACACATATGGATCAAGATCAGAGATGATATAATGATGGACAACAGTATGAACATAAACAATAATTCAATGGTTCCACTCACAAGCATCAACTACAATAGTAATCAACACTGGGAAAATTTCCCCTAAGAACTTTGCAAGATTCAACACAATTGTTACAGCGGTATGGAGTGGTGATGATGGTGCTGGTGGAGATAATGGTGTGGATGATGATGATGATGATCCCGATGAAGTCTAGCTTGATGATGGTGTTGATGGTGACAGTCTCCCCTCTTCGGGAAGGAATTTCCCTGGCAGAAATCTGTCTATCGGAGAGCTCTTTCTCTCTCGGTGTTTTCCGCCGTGAAGAGGCGGTGGAACCTTTCTGTGGTCGCTCTCCCTGACTTTAGGGTTTTGAGGAGAAGATATAGGCGAGAGGGCGGAGCTAGAGGTGGGACAGGGTGGCCACACCCCCTGTAGGTGCGACCCAGGGTGGCCCGCGCCTGGAGGGGTGTGGGCCCTCTGTGGCCCAACTCCGCCTCCCCTTCTGGCATCCTTAGTCTTCTGGGAAAATATAATTTTCTGTAGTTTTTCTGGTATTTTTCTGATCTTCGTGAAATTGCATCAAAACACCGCTTTTTCCATCAGAATCCTGACTCCGTCAGTTCATCTTCCAAGAATCATCCAACATGCAAAAACAGATGAAAAGACATAAGTATCACCTCTTAATAAGGAATATATCAATGAATAGAGGCAAATTATGATATAGAATGGTGATGCAAATTGGACGTATCAACTCCCCCCAAGCTTAGACCTCGCTTGTCCCCAAGCGAAAACTGAGCTCAGTAAACATGTGCACATGTTTATGGAATGAATTATCGATAAAAAAATATGGACAAGAAGTATCACACTTGCTAATACACAACTCATAGTAAAAGGCAACTCACCATTATATAACTTAGCTTGCAGCAAGTATGGGAGTCATAATAAAGATGCATAAAGATAGATCATAATTGGGATTGGCAAAAAAATTTCTTGGTCAAAGAACAGTTGGCAAACAGTTTTCAAGCAAAGCTTTTGTAAAGGAGTTTATAACAGGAGTACTCTTTGCTCAAACATAAAAGGTTTTTCACAATGATGGCTTCCAAAGTAATACTCATTTAGATAAGAGTTTTGTGCAAAACAAGGAAGATAAAGAACATGATTGAATAAATCATCATATGAACTGCTTGAAACAAAACAACTCAAATGCTTGCTGGAGATAGAGAGGAATATGTTTACTGACTCAACTAAGAAGTAAGAGAAATGCCCTTCATATAGGGAAGAATGGATTTCAAGTTTATAAAGAGCTTTCAAAATATTATGGTACTTACTAGCTTTGAGCTCTCATTGCCCCTATCATAAGCATCTTGAGGTGATTAAGGTTAAAGTGAACAAAGATGGAGTATATGCTTGACGAAATATAAGTTGGCAATCTCATGTCCCTTGAGTACGAGGGCCGCTCCTCATGCTACTCAACTTTAGTTACCGGTAAGTTCTTGTCATAGTAAGTACATGTGTATCATAGAGAACCGCCAACGAGGTACCCCTTGCACATGATACAGGAGCTATCCTATATCAAAATGACAAGGCAAGCAAACAATGAGCATCTCAGCAATCTCTTATTTACCATGGGAAAATGGTGGTTTGTTCTCTCTTTCCTCTTTTCAATATGTCTCTCTTTTTTTATATAAGAAGAGAGCTTCATAGATTGCTCATATGGTGATGCTATAAGTTTCCACCATGATTAGGCATGGCTTAGGCTAGCGGCCCAGGCGTTTCTCTAACACACATACATAACTCCATGGACTTATAAGCTCCCTTTTTATTTCACACCGTCGACATCCATAAACAAAAGAGCATGATATCAACGGGGTAGATATTTATAGGTGTTGAAAAAGCGTTCCTCGTGACAGCACGGTTATGCTAATCCCAACGTATAGGTGCAAGAATATACAAGTTCGATGACATAATGGTTCAAGTTTATTAGGGGCAAGAAAATAAGGTGTGCCATCAAGTTCGTGAGAGATTTACTAACTAGTTTTCACATAACAAAAGAATTTTTATTTTTGAAAATAGATGAAGCTTGAGAATTTGCTTGGAATAGCAATAATGCTAATAGGTAGATATGGTGGACACAAATGGCATAGGTTTTGGTTTAAAGGATTGGATGCATGAGAAGTGTTCCCTCTTAGTACAGGTTTTTGGCTAGCAAGGCTGGGTAGCAAGCAAAAGAGTTGAAGGAAACAAGCAAACATACAAGTGATAAAGTCAAACATGCAATCTTCCTTGAAGACACAAAAGATATTAAATAAGAATACTAAGCTTATGAGCCAATCAAGAAAGAAAGAAAGAAAACGATATAAAATACTTGTAAGTGCTTTTTTATTTTCCTTTCAAACCTCAAAAACTATTTCTACTAACCAGAGCTCGGTTTGCCAAAACCAATTTAGATCTACTTGATGCTCCCAAAGTGATATCAATACTGATCAACAAGATCAATCATATAATAGGGATTGCAACCTAAAATAAGGAGTGCAAACAGTAAAAGATGAAACTTCTCATTAATATTCCATAAAGGCACTCACACCAAGGGATACATAGATAACCAACTAAAGGAGAGATACTTCCACAATGCAAACCAACATATAAGATAACTTCTCTATCCAAGATATGAATCTACTCAAAATGCAAAAAGATAAAAGATAATGGTGTGATACCGTGGCACTCCCCCAAGCTTGGAACAAGCCAAGGGGATGCCAAACCTGATGATGAATTACTCCTTCGGTGGTGGTGGTGTTCTCTTGATGAGATTTTAAACCAGCTTCCTCAAGTCCTCTATCTAAAAGGTTAGATCGAATCAACTACGAATTATGATCAATGCAGTTCAAGATCATATCGGACCGAGAATCCTAGTCCTTGTTATTCTTTCCCCACTCTTCCTTCTTAGAGTGTTCCTTCCATGCATAGTTAGAACGAGGCATATCCCAACTAGAGGGCAACTTCCCTTTGGGCACATTTTGGAATTGTTTCTCATGTATAAGAGCATGGAAGGGGTTCTTGTTGCGTGGAGGAAGTGACCGTGGAGCGAGGAAATGACGCGGAGGTTTCCCTCCTGTAGACATCTGTGCTGTCCTCCTGAGCTTGATAGGGTTTGCCACCACTCCAATGCTTGCAACGGTAGCGCGGGTGTCCGGATGCTCGTCCTCCTTCACGTCCTCTTCATCCCCAACCAAGATCTTCTCCTCCTTGGGGTTTTGAGGATCATCTTCCACTGGCTTCCTACCCTTGTCATTGGCAGAAACCATGGTGCCTCTAAACTTGAGAGTATTTCCTAACAGAAACAGATAAAAACGAAAACACGATGAGAACACGATATACAAACCTCGAGGGATCTAGGGGGTTATATATTACGAAGTTTTACTGCATAAGGAAGGTAATATGTGAAAACGAGGCGGAGACAGACTCCAGGGGGCTCACACCCCCTGGTGGCGCGGCCAGCTGGGGCCTGCGCCACTGGTGGGTGTGGCCCACCTAGGCTCCGTTTCCTCCCCTGCTTCGTCTCGTAACCTTCCATATGTAATAAAAATATCAAAAATATAAAAATATAAGGTTTTCACGAACCTTCTGTTTGCAGCATTTTTACCTATTCAAAGATGGACTCTACAGATTCCTTCTCTCCATCACCTAAAAATTCCTTTCATGCAAAGCCTCACACAAACTTCATTGGCAACATTAGTGTATGCAAAAACAATAAACCTTTAGGTTCAAACTTCAACTGAAATCCATCAAAACAAAATCTACTATAGCAACTCCTTTCCAAAAAGCCCAAAAAGAATCTAAAAGGGAATCGATATAAGAGGCAAATGCAAATGATGGCAGAAATCTGTCAAAACAGACCAGCAGGTAAAGATTGATTTTTTCGAAAAACTTTTGTTGCTCCAATAAAAAAGTGCAAAACTAATGAAAGTTGGGTAACAACTTGGGGAACAAGAATACAAAATTACAGCTGCATCCTATGTACTAAGATCTTTCACGAATTTTTACAATGCAGTACAAAAATCTGTCCCGAAACAACACTTCTCACAACTCACCTACTTCTCAAAAGTGGCTGATCTTGACACAAAAACCAAAACAAAAAGGATAAGGAGAGGTTATTACAAATAATAACTTCCAAGACTCAATAAAACTACTGGGTTATCTCCCAAGAAGTACTTTTCTTTAATGCCTTTAAGTTAGGCTTGACAATTTCAAGGATGCTCACATAGAAGATATAGATTTGAAGTGAAAGAGAGCATCAAGAAGAAAATATTCAACAAATTTGAGTCTAACACACTTCCTATGCAAGGGATTTTCACGAGAAAACAAATTATTGAAACAAAAGGCCGTAAGCATAGGAAGACAAAACAAATGCAACTTCAAAGCTTTCAACATAAAGCGAGACTTAATATTATTGAGAAGCATTAAACCATGTTTCCCTCTCTCATAATAACTTTCAGTAGCACTTTGAATAAAGTTGACAATATAATTGTCACGGTAACCAACTTTATCATCAGAATGAGCATACTTACAATCATCAAAAAGAGGTCTAAGGTCATAAACTGGATCAATATAAGCAAGTTGTTCAACCCTGAAATCCTCATTAGGCAAACTATTTTCATAAGGAGCTTTAGCGAATTTGGAATAGTTAAACTCATAAGATTCTTCATCAAACTTGGTTAAAACTTTATCCTTCTTACAATCTACAATACCTCCACAAGTATTCAAGAAAGTTATACCAAAAATGATAGGACAATTTTTACTAGCTGTTGAACCAAGCACTAGAAAATCAACATGATATTTAATCTTACCACAAAGAACCTCCACATCTCTTACAATGCCAATTGGACAAATGATTTATTTATTAGAAAGGTGAATAACCACATCAATGTCCTCAAGTTCACAAGGACCAATTTCATGCATAATTTCCATGTAAAGCTCATAAGGAATAGCACTAGAACTAGCACCAATATGACATAAACCATAATAGAAATGATCACCAATTCCCACAGAAAGCACAGGGACACTAGTTTTCATAGCTTTACTAGGATGAGAGACAATATTAGAAGCGTCTTCACGGAAGACAATGTGCTCATACTCTATATTTTTAGTGACAAGACCTTTCACAATGGCTACTGCAGGTTCAATGTTTATTTGCTCATCAAGTTCCACAGTTTTCTTTGTACTTTTGCTAACCACATTAGCTATGAAAGAATTTTCCTTTACCTTAGAAGGAAAAGGGATTTTCTCAATATAAGGTTCAGGAAAAATAATATCCATAGTACAAACTTCAGTGTTTCTAACATGAACATGATTAATAGCATCTTTATAAGGTGCATGGTACTTGTCCCACTTTTTTAGGAATCTCAATGTAAGAGGCAAAGGCCTTAAAACAATTGGCAATACTTTGAGAATCAAGACCATACTTAGTACTAATATCATGGAAGTCATCAGTTCCCATAAAATATTTAACGCACTCATAATCATAATTTATATCTGACTTTCTTCCTTTGTCATTCTCCCATGCTTCAGTGTTATCTTGAATACGGTCTAGAAGATCCAATTTAGCTTCTTCCTTCATGCGTATGAATGATTCAGCACAAGAAGCATCTAATAAATCTTTATCATGAAGAGAAAGCCTTGCATAAAAGTCAATAATAATATTGTTAGGTAGTTCATGAATAGGACATTTAAGCATTAGTAACTTCAATCTCCCCCAAGCTTGGGTTGTACTCTCTACATCACGAGGCCAAAGGTTATATATTAGATTCCTATCCTTATGAATCTCACTGGGAGGATAGAATTTAGAATAAAAGATATATACTATTTCCTCCCATTCCATGGATTGTCCATTCTTCAGCAGCTTATACCATTCTTCAGCAGCTTATACCATTCTTCAGCTCTTCCTTCCAATGATATACAGAGTAACTTCTTCTTCACCTATTTAGTTATGATACCTGTACACTTAAACAACCCGCATAATTCATGGATAAAAATAAAATTAACACCAGGATGGATAGTTCCATCCCCAAGATAATAATTATCCATAACACGATCAACGATTCTTGTAGGTATCTTAAAAGGATCTATCTCAACAGGTGGTGGTTCATCTACTACTCTAATAGTGGTAGTAGTTTTCCCAAACAGGAAACCAAGTGGGTTATCCATATTGGAAACAAAGTACCAAATAGAAATAAAAATCAATACTCACAGTAGAAGTTTCCTGTACCAGTTCCACTCTTCAATAGCGCTTCACTCCCCGGCAACGGTGCCAGAAAATAGTCTTGATGACCCACAAGTATAGGGGGGTATCATAGTACTTTCAATAAATAGGATTGTGGATCCCAACGAGGAGCAGAAGGTGTTGACTAGTGGTTTGAAGCAGGAAATCTCTGTAAATACTTAGCAAACGGATTTTTAGGGGTTTTCTGATAAAGCAAGGAAATAAAATGCAAGTAAATAAGACATCAGATAATTGCAGCAAGTGGCCCAATCCTTTCTTAGCAAAGGACAAGCCGGTGAAAATACTTATGAGGACAAAACGTTCTCGAGGACACATGGGAATACTGTCAAGTGCTTTCGTTTCATATAGCTGATTAATCTTCTTTGGTTTTATAAGTGTTGTGTGGGTGAACCTGTGCTAATATACTTACCTTACTAGGACTAATACATACTTGTGATTAAACCCCTTGCAAGCATCCGCAACTACAAGAAAGCAATTAAGATAAAAACCTAACCACAACCTTAAACTCTTAGATCCTACACTCCCTTGTGCCAAGGTTTCCTAATGGTGGTTCAGGTTTCTATCACTCCGGCAACCCCACAATTAGTAGCCAAATACACAATGCATTCCCCTAGGCCCATAAATGGTGAAGTATCATGTAGTCGACATTCACATGACACCACTAGAAGAATAGCACCACAACTTAAATATTTAACCATTGAATAATACCTCAACACAATTCCACTACTAACAACATGACTTATCCCATGTCCTCAAGAACTAAACGAACTACTCACGAGACACATATGGATCAAGATCAGAGATGATATAATGATGGATAATAGTCTGAACATAAACAATAATTCAATGGTTCCACTCACAAGCATCAACTACAATAGTAATCAACATCGGGAAAGTTTCCCCTAAGAACTATGCAAGATTCAACACAATTGTTACAGCGGGATGGAGTGGCGATGATGGTGCTGGTGGAGATAATGGTGTGGATTATGATTATGATCCCGATGAAGTCTAGCTTGATGATGGTGTTGATGGCGATAGTCTCCCCTCTTCGGGAAGGAATTTCCCTGGCAGAAATCTGTCTACCGAAGAGCTCTTTCTCTCTCGGTGTTTTCCGTCGTGCAGAGGCGGCGAAATCTTTATGTGGTCGCTCTCCCCGACTTTAGGGTTTTGAGGAGAAGATATAGGCGAGAGGGCGGAGCCAGAGGTGGTACAGGGTGTCCACACCCCCTGTAGGCGCGACCTAGGGTGGCCCGTGCCTGGAGGGGTGTGGGCCCTCTGTGGCCCAACTCCGCCTCCCCTTCTGGCATCCTTCGTCTTCTGGGAAAATATAATTTTCTGTAGTTTTTTTGGTATTTTTCTGATCTTCGTGAAATTGCATCAAAACACCGCTTTTTCCATCAGAATCCTGACTCCGGCAGTTCATCCTCCAAGAATCATCTAACATGCAAAAACAGATGAAAAGACATAAGTATCACCTCTTAATAAGGAATATATCAATGAATAAAGGCAAATTATTATATCGGATGGTGATGCAAATTGGATGTATCAGTTACCATCAAACAACAATTTTGGGGCAAGCTGAACTTCCTTAACCTTTACAATTTTACGAGCAAGATCATCAACAACGTCAAGATTCCGGTATAGTTCTGGTATACCGTGGATCTGAGCCCACACATACATGCCATTAAACAAAAAATCTTCAGGGGAACTTAGTCCATCATAATATTCCACGAGAAGGCCAAATCCTCGAAAAATCCATGGACCCTGATGCATGAACTTTTTCCAATCACCGAGACAATGCATATGAAATATAAACAATTTTTCACCAGCCTCTCGGCAATCTGGTTCACGTGAGAGATTCTAGATCCCCTTTATCTTCTCAAATAGAGCTTCAGCGCTGAAGTTGCGGTTTGTGAGAACCTTCCCGATAGCGAGCCAACGAGCCGCATCTTGGTACACTATTTTCCTTCTCAGCCCCTATCACCACATCATCAAGCTCATCTTCGTTCAGCTCTAGGTGGCTAAACATGTCATCAATCTCCCCGTTACCTCATTTGTCCGACGGCAATTGTTTTCTCAGCCATGACAAAACCCTAGCAAGCCGCACCCTGTAGTTCCTAGGCAAGAGGACTAGGCAGGGTAAACAGCGATGTCAAGGTAATAGAGATCAAGGGGAGTAAGGATGGGAACCTATAAGAACCAATTGGTGGAGGAAATCAACTCGGAAATAGATTCAATCTCACGGGGTGACGAGAAAACGCCGCTGCCGAATCCAGGACCCCAAACGAGAGGGTTACTGATATATGATGAAGTAAAATGCTTTTTCGTCAAGAGACTCTCCGAACGAAGGAATTTTCTCCTATGTGACAAAAGTGGGTTAATAGTTTCATGTCTAGAGAAAGTGTAGTTACTAAAGTCAAGCAAGTCCACTTTTGTCACATAGAGAAAGTGTAGTTATTTAAGTCAATGCAATTGACTCTATAGAAAGTATAGTTATGAAGGGATATGCTTGCTATTTCATCGAACGTGTAAAACTGGTGGATGGTCAGATTGTTGGTATAGTGTTGCATCTAGCTGATGATGGTTTATCCATTCTACAATGGGAGGATAATATTATTCTCTTTACGGATCATGATTTGCATAAGGTCAAAAACCTCAAAATGGTACTTTATTCTTTTGAGTATTTGTCTTGTTTAATAGTCAATTTCCATGAGAGTGGATTGTTCAGTTTTGTCCATGCCCAAAGGTACATGGATGATTGTGCTACTACTATATTTGGTTGTGAAAGGGGGGAGTGTTTCTCATACATTATCTTTGGATCTTTTTTTGGAAATGAGTATATATTAATATCACACGGATACCAATTACACTCAGCCTCTGCAACAACGCATACCCTATTCGCAATACGGATGCACACATCCGAAAAAAGAAAGAAGAATTGCAAAAAATAAAAGTTTCACTATAGTGATTAGATCCTTAGTAGCAACAACACTAACCCCACCAGAACAACACCAGAAATCCAACATCTCCAATAGTGACGCCTTTAAGAAGGAAACAGAGCACAAGCACCGTCATCGCCCGATAAAAAATCATAGGTTTTCACCCTGGAGAAAGTCATCTCTCACAAAACAATGACTTCAACAAGGTTATTGCCAGGCACAACCAATTAAGACCAGACCTTGGATTTTCACCTTGCAAGGTAAGACTGTGAACTCCTCCTGTGCTGCCGCCCCCACTTTCCAATGCCGCTGCTACAATTCACGAATCACTAAGCCAATTTCTCATCACCACCAGGACTCGAGCCACCATAGCTAGTTCACAAATTTTGGCTTCCATGACATTCTCCGGATACTACTTCACCATGGAACTAATGACATGTTACACGATGGCAACAGACTGCAGAGCTTCGACTTGCTCCCTCTGAAACCAAACAGTCAGAAAAATAACGGTTGCGCGCGACCGAATCCCATCCGTTCCAGCAATCTCCAGGCAGGAATCGCCCATGGGAGTTCGCCGGCGGAGCCTTCCGGAATACGACACTGCCACCAGATCTATAGAAATAGGCTGAAGACAGATCTTCGTCTTGGCGTGAGAGAAACTCTAGGACCGCGTCCCTGCCAGCAGATGCGACCCGCGCCAGCATCCGCCGAGGGAGAACCACCATAAAGCCCGAGGCCGCCGCCCTGGCTTCCAAACCTCGCCGCCATCAGATCGTCGTCGGGACGACAACCATCAAGCGCCCAAGGGGCTCCCTGCGGGGGGAGAGGCCACCACGCGAGGAGGCAGCCTCGTCGCCACCGTCGGCCGGGCTTAGCCTGCCGACGTCCTCGGGTGGCAGCGAGGGAGGAGAGGGAGGAAGATTCGGGGGCAGTGGTGGCTTAGTGTTTCACCCGTGCCTCCCCCCCCCCTCGAGAGCGGCGTGTGCGTCTAAGAGAACGTATGTACGTACGTCTCTTATCTTTGGATCCTGATTCATTATAGTTCGCTCACGATAGCGAAATGGAAACAAGTGGAGGAATGACTTGAAGAAAGACTCGATATGTTAAAAGAAAACATATGTCCATATGTGGACGTTTGCTTTTAATCAACTGTGTGATTATGAATATGGTGCTATACATGTTCTTCCTTCTGCCAAAAGGTGTTTTCCAAAGTCTCGACTACTATTGGTCTAGGTAGCAAAGTGCAATTAAAAGAAAAATACCATATTTAAAAATGAATTGTCATATGTTGATCAAAATACGAAGGCGTTCCCCCCTTTTAGGCCAGATTAATGAAATTGAAGCAATCCATTTCTAGTTTAGGTCTTCACCCTTAGAACGCTCTATTAAGTTGATGTGGTCTTCACACATGGTCATTGATAGCACGAAATGCTCTTTTAGGTTGACTAGATGATGTGGTCGTCACACCTGGTCAGGACTTGTTTCAATGGAATCTGCATGACAATGGCATCTTTTCGGCCAAATCCATGCATCATGCCTTATTCCATGTGAATACACCAATTAATAATAGGAAAAATTATAAAAATAAGGTATTGTTAAAGATTAGTATAAAACTAAGCCATGAGCAATCTTTCGATATCAAATATGAAGATGTACAAAAACCCCTCAATTATTATACTCCATGTTTACTAATTGGCAATTGGGTTGTTCGATAACAATTTATGGGAGCAACCGCAGGGAAGAAACGTAGGTGAAGAGCTCCATAAAAAAACCATATCGTATATCTAGAGGCTCCCCCGAAGAAATGACACCACCAATCTTCGACGCCATTGAACCCTCGCTGCTCCTAAGCAACGATAGAGACAATGGGTTGTTTTTATTGCAGCCCTGAAGTCACCAGGAGTTGCTAGGAGATGCCAACGATGATGATCCAAAGCATGAAACATCGACCTGGAGGACAACATGACCGCCCGATGAGGAGACCCAAACCCACATCCACATAGAAAGTGTCACCATAGGAATTTATTAATGAGATCACCAAAGCCACCACGAAGCGAGGTGGAAGCATTGTGGTTGACTACTCTACCCCGCAACCCGATGGATGGGTCTGGATAAACCAACCCTCATGCGTGTTGCGGCAATGATGAAACCAGTGCCGACACGACAAGAACATGGTTGGAGGTAGTTATTTATCTGAGTTGTCTTCTATATCCGTCAAAAACACAAAAACCAACAAACTAGACCAAGATTTTTCACAAGCACGGAGATCCATGGTCACCTCGTGGCGCCAAAACCAGCCACCGAAGGTGAGGGAGATCGAAGGAAGCAGTCCACGAAGACGAGAGATGTGTAACAACTAGTGTTTTGTTGTAGACAAGGAGGACAGACAAGTCACACATGACCGGACACCTATTCTCGTCATGTACTGAATTATTTACTCAACATTTCCCTCAAAAGAATATTAACTGAAGCTTTGAATTTTAAATGCGTATGTGTGTCAACAAAGACCTTGTTGTGTTTTGCCCCGTATGTGTGTCCGTGTATGGACTGTGGACCTGCCCTGGCGACCGCATTGGGCTAATGGATTATTCCTGGCATGTGGTTTTGCAGGGCCGTACCTAACAAAACGGAGGCCCAGTTCGAAATCTAATAATAGATCCTAATTATGACTTTTTAATTAGCTACTCCCTCCAATACATAATTAGCTAAGGAGTATAAATAATTTTGTTATTTTCAAAAAAGCTAAATAATTGTATGTACTCCCTCGATACAAAATAAGTGTCAAGAACTTGGTACAAACTCTAAACTAGTACTAAATCACCAAAAATTATTATGGATCAAGTGGAGTAGAAAAAAATGCTATAATATGTTTCCTCAAAGAGCTTGCCTTGCCAGACGACAATTATCAGATCTCATAATATATCTTGGGTGTTGAGCTACTCTACTAGCAACCAGGCAGCACGGAGTATCTAATCCGGCGTCCACAACAGTCCAACAGGGCCCCTCATTCTAGTTCTTAATGACCACACATGAAAACGAAAATAAGAGAGAGAGAGAGATCGTAGCAACCAATTAATTTGTACGGATAGATTTACTATAGAGACGGACATCAACAAGAAATTTGACAAGGGGGAGAGGAGTATATGAAAATGGAGCTGGGCTTTCTCCATGTTCTTTTGGACAAAATAGCAAAATGGTGTGAGGTTAATTTATATACTACGTAAAGCAGGACGGAGCCAGAATTTGACATTGAGAGGGGGGGAAGATACCGATGATCATATATAAGATTTTTGTTCTCATGAAGACACCAACTACCTATTATTTTGTGTTGGAAGAACTATTGGATAAAAAACACAACAGTATATCAAAGTATCGACATATTAATATGTAGCACTAAATCTTAGACAATACAAAACAAAATATTAGTTTATATTGGATCAACTTTATCTCTACGAGTATAAGTATAAAGCCTGATAATTCCATTGCAGGTGACCTTCCTATTATTATTCCTAATTATTATGCAATAAGTTGTCGTTATCACCGAGCAAACATTAAACAAAAGACACATATTTTTTTCTAAAATTAATCAATTAGACTATAGGTTATGCAATCTATCGACAAAATACTAACGATTTGGTACCTTCAATCAGAGTGAGGAAGATTGATTCCTATACTCGATGGCATAACATGCTTGTTGCTGGCGTTGCGACATTATTAACAAATGTAGAACTGGCAAACAACATGGCTGGCTAGCATGACGCCGTAGCCGCGGCATCGCGTGGCATCTCGCTATTGAGTAGGAGCGAGCGATGGTGGCAGACATCCAGTCAATTGATCTGAACGATTGCATATGGTGCTAGCTATTAGATCTAGTTACACAAACGAAGAATGTTGGGACATGTTACTACGGTTGACTAATAAAACGAATTCATGGGCTATATTTGGCTTTTGTCATAGAGAAACACGACAAATCAATTAAATTTGAACTTAGTGTTAATTAAGCCTATGAGACCATTAGTTTAGTACTAAAATATGCACCTATGTATTGAGGGGGGCCGATGGTTAGGGGGAGTCTAGCCCCTGCTAGCCCCCCTTGGCTCCACCCCTGATGTAAAGGTTAATTCACTTGATATGATTGGGAAGGTGAAAGGTATGGAGGAGAGAGAGAGCCTGTTGGGATTCCCAGATGGTGATTGTATTGGGATGGACAAATCTCTAGGAGAGTAAATTGGAATCTTTATTACATTTAATTTTCATTAATCTGTGGATTAACACTTCTGCTAACACTACCTGAAACGGAAAATCAGGGGCCCTAACTTTTGGGAGGCATTGTGCTGTCGCACACTCTGCACAGGCTTCACATACGGGCATGTTATTTTGAGTTGGAGGTCGGGTAAGACCCACCTTTTAAAGGTAAAGGCCCATGTGATTGCAATATGATAGTCCCTGAATCAAATGCTAGCATCCATAATTTAAGATGAAGTACACAGATACAAAAGTCGTTATTACATCGTCATTCCAGAGATAACATAGTCTTTACAACTCGATAGCCCAAGGCTAGTACAAGAGTTCATAACATAAAGTAAATAACTAAATAAGTCTTCATCTTCATGTGCCATAGGCAAGCATGTTTAGTGTAGACTCACAACCCTAATCTCCATCAGAGTAACCTGCAGCATCATAAGTTACAACCACAGTGGGTCAATACATTTGGAATTGTATTGAAAAGTGATACCATAGTAAAGTAGTAGTATCTAACTTCTATATGAATTTGGCTAAGTGTAGCTTAGGCTTGCTTCGCTCAAAATAGGTTTTCTTATCAGTTGAATAAAAACACTAAGTTTTTATTTATCAAAAACACCCAAGGAACCACCAATACACATTGGTGAACCTTTACCCTTGTTCAACCACAAGTTTTTAACTTAGTAATTGGGGATGAGGAGATCCTTGATAGCTTCAATGTCTTTGATGCTCAAATTGTCCGTTGCCGAGGACACGGCTAAGTACTTAGGTTTTACCCTCTTGAGAGGTGGCGCACTTTCCCCACAAGACTCGACATGCATCGAGACGAGACCTTTCAGAAGCATTCCCTTAGACCACCATGGACGCGTTCCATCCTATCACCCTACCATCAACTGTCCATCTGGCTAAGTTCTTGCAACCTATGTGGTCAAGGCAGAGCCCATATGCCATGGGGTTGCACTAGAAGCTTCTCAACACTAAACATCTCAAATCTCTTTGTTCCTGGGTGACTTTCCACAAGTGTGATACACAAGGTAAACCATAGACATGGACCTTGTGTAACCACTCAACATAAAACCATCATACCATTCCACCCAGGTGATTCATTCACTTAGTTGTTTTATTAATCAAAAACACAAGTCATTGACTTAGCAAAATTCCATAGCATGATTATTCCACCCTTGTCTGCTACTAGCTAGGCTAAGCATGATAACATAACAACTTTCTTAACTTAGAGATAAATACCACTAAGACTACAACTACTAGAATTTCCCACGGCATAACATAGTATATATACTTAGCAAAATTTCCATGCAAGCCCTACTCAAAATATCACTAGTGCATGGTCAAAATAATAGGACAAAATACATGAAGCACCAATTTCCTTGGTAGTTGGGAGAGTACCAACAGTCCTCACAATCACAATCACCACTAGAACCAAAATCTACACATAAAATCATAGCACCAAATTCACATTCAAATAATCAAACAAAAATACACATGAATGCATGCAAATGCAATGAAATGATTTTTCTATACTAAACAAGTCAAATCAAACGGTACTGAACACAAGTAATCCATCTAAAGTCTAAAGAAACTCAAATTTTCCTCAAAAATTTTTATAAACATTTTATATAGCCAAAATAAGCATACAATTGGTTCTAAAAATAATCCCATTTTTTCAGAAGAAAACTACAAATTAAGGCCCACAATAATGTAGGGCTTAATTTTCTGAATCCATTGATATATTATTTTAATTTTTTGGACAAACAGAACTAAAGATATGAATTTACAAGTTTAAAACCCTAATAGATTCAAAAACGGATTTTAAAACAAAAACACAGGCACATGGTCGTGTCTGATTGGCCCGTACCGCTTCGCGCGGATCATGCACGTGGACCATTAGATCTAAGTCAGATCCTATGGCCCATATTTGGCGATACCGCTTCGTCCTGGTGATCTAATCTAAGCCGCCAGATCTAAATCCTACGGCTAACGACCACGCAACCACATATGGGCAGCGCAAATGGGAACTGGCGGCAGCGGCGCTTCTGCCGGTGATGCTCCGGCAATTCCAGAGGGGGCTAGGGGTAGTAGCAAGGCTTACCAGGGTCGCACGGATGTGAGGATGCTCAAAGTGGCCTTGGTTTGGACGGGGGAAAGCTGATGCGGCCGTGGGAGCTTGTCGGAGTAGCTGCTGGCGTCGGGTTGTTGTAAACGGCGACGGAGGCGATGACCTGGGGCAGTACAAGGCGGACCAGTGGTGTCATATGGAGTGCAAGGAGCAGGGGAACAACATCGTATGATCGAAGGACAGAGGCGCGCGCTATACTCACCGGAATAGCTCGCCGGAGTACGTCGGGCAGCGGCGGTGCGAGCTCAAATACGGGCATCCTGTAGGTGATTGAGCGTGGGAGTTTGAGGGGAAATGGCCGCGGTGAGGTGGTGATTATATAGCCAGAGCAGGGGCGTCAATCGCGCGGCGAACCAATGGAATTGATCGCGGCAGTGAATGGGGAGGAAACGACCGGCAACGACATGGTCGCGCGCGGGGTTTGGGGAAGAAGAGGTGAGTTGGCGCAGGGCCCAGTGTTAGCGGGTGCGGGGTAGGGTTTACGCGGGTGAGAGAGAGGGGGAGGGAGTGGCCCGGTGGGCTTGTTGGGCCGGTTCTGGCGCTGGGCTGAATAGGTAGAGCAGCTTTTTATTTTTTCTTTAGCCTTTTCTTTTTCTGTTTTGAATTTCATGAATGGTTTTAAAACCCAAATTCAAATCTAATCACTTCAAAAAAAATTGTACTGTGATCCTATCATCCAAAAGTGTGTCAAACACACTTGTCCACTCAAAATCACTTTGGTCCTTTGAAAATAAAAATAAAACCATGCCTCATATGATTAATAAAATGGGCATGAATATTGTATTTGGTTTCAAACTTTGAAAATTTTTGTGCAAGCTCTAGATGCTATGATGATATGAATGCAACGCATGCTTTTACAATTCATGAATTTTTGGGATGTTACAAATCTAAACCCCTTAAGATGAATCTCGCCCTCGACATTCGGATTGGCTAGCAAATAGGTGAGGGGGGTCTTTCCGAAGATCATCTTATCTTTCCCAAGTTGCTTCTTATTCGGTATGATGGTTCCACTGAACTTTGCAGAATTTGATAGTCTTAGTACGAGTAGCCCTTTCTATAGTCTCGAGAATCTTGATAGGCTTCTCTTTATAAGTGAGATCACTCTCCAACTGACGAGGTTTTGACTTGTCAATGCCCATTGTTATGGACTTGGGTTTTGGAGAAGATGGGGATGCTGGAGATCGCGGAACGGTTAGCAAAGAAGCAACACGGGGACACGAGGTTTACCTAGGTTCAGGCCCCCAGAGGGAAAACCCTACTCCTGCTTGTCTGCTCTTGATTATGGCGGAACCGGTATTACAGGGGTGCGCATATGCAATCCGGCGTGGAGGTGTGTAGGCGGAAGTATAAGTCGAGAGATCTAGGTCATGCCCTCCTGGCCTTTATATAGACTTAGGCAGGTCCCAGGCATAGACCTAGTCGGTTATAAGTTCTAGGGTTTTACCCTTTTGAATTTCCTATCTACTCTAGTCTTGCTCTCCAAGGATCCAAAGGCGTCATGGGCCTTGGACACCCGAAAGTCTTCATGGGACAGCGTATATTTGTTGTGGGCCTTCCTTGGGCTGGACCAGATATGCTGAGATCATGTACCCGCGGGGTATAACCATGTCAGTAGCCCCCGAGTGTTCAGTCGAATCGTAGATTCGGCTAAGGACTCTTCAATCCTTCGGGTGCAACTCTGTCTATCAAGAGAATGTGTAGGGATTATTGATGCATGTGCCTGACTCTCCCGACAGATCAGGGTCAGTTAACTGTCTTAGGACAAAACAACATGATCTTCTTTAGGTTCGAGTCCCTCGACTCGAACCCGGAACATATGCTGGCGTAATTCGACTCAGGCCGCGGAGGACTTACAGGAGTGGAATTCCAGTGAATTTAATTGGTGTACCCAACGCGTCCGTCGGGATTTTTCATCGCGCCTGTTGGCACGGGTTTATACTAGCAGAGCGCAGTCATGTGCGTTACCAGGCCATCAGATGATATCTGTAGGTCTTATGTTTGCGTCGCAGACACAACATCCGAATTTTGTCACCGCGGAGGTGTTTCGGGTGGCCAAGGAGAATGTTACTCACTTAGCGTTAATTGGGGCAGAGTTGCCGAAAAGTTTTTGCATACTGATCCGAAGGATCGCAGTCGAAATTTTATAGGGTGCGCGACTAGCGCTCCCTATGGGAGTAGCCCCCGAGTGTCTGTCCGAGTCGTAGACTCGAGCGGAGACTTTAATTCAGCCGTTGTTCAGTGTCAGGTCCGTGGGACACAAAAAAATTCGGATGCTTAAATCTGTCCTCCCTATGGGAGTAGCCCCCGAGTCCGTAGTGGAGTCGTAAACTCGACGTAGGACTCAAAGAAACAATTTGGTTTTGTAACGTGTCGTTCATTCTTGGTCTTGTGTATCTCACGGAGTAGCCCCCGAGTAGTTGGTCGAATCGTAGATTCGAGTGAGTACTTTTAGCTTCGAAATTGAAGAAATTGTAGCTGCTGCTAGTGTAGCTTTTGATGACATCAGTGCTGACGATCGATGAACTCCATCGTCTGCTGCGCCAGAGACGACTTGACTGGACGAACATGGGTCCCACTGTCTGACCTTGAATTGACTGGTCACGCGCGGCATAGATATAATTACGGCGTCGCCTCGATTTCCGCGTGTAGTGGACGGCGTGTTAGCGACGGTTCGTTGCGATGCTAACACGTGTATGGCCAGATCCTGCCGTTGGCGTTAGGTCTTCTCGATAGACGGCTATCATGCATCGTCTTCGTCTTTATAATCATTGGGGAAAACTTTAGTTTGTTTTCACCGCAGCTATTCTCGTTTCATTGCTTCCTTGTTCTCTGAGAGTTCTTGCTGCGCGCTGGAATATCCTTCCACATTTCCTTCTTCCATCTTGCTCTCTCGCCTCCGGCGCCGCCGTACTGCAATGGGAAAGCCGAAGAAATCTTCTTCTGTGGTTGGTACCAGCGCGGCTGGAGGGAAGAAGAGTGCCGCCGCTACCCGTGTCACCGACGGTGGCTGGTGGCGATCGGAGACGCGGGAGAGTGATATCCGCAAGCTTCGTGAGCGGGGGTTGATCCCGCAGGATAGGGAGGCCGTCAAACTCCCAGGCAATGAGGTAATCCCCCGTCCCCCCGCTGGGTTTCGTGTTATGTTCCTTGCCTTCGTCATTCGCGGATTTTCCTTCCCAGTCCATGACTTCCTTCGTGGACTGCTTTTTCTGTACGGTGTCCAATTGCACCATCTTTCCCCCAATTCTATTCTTCACGTTGCTTGTTTTATCACTTTCTACGAGTGCTGGCTCGGTATTGAGCCGCACTTTGGACTCTTCCAGAAACTCTATTCCGTGAAGAGGCAATCTGGTTCGGATGGTGTTTATCCCATTGGGGGTTGCATCATCTCCCTCAAGCCCAATCTGCTTTTATTTTCTTTTCCCATGTCCGAATATGTCCAGTACTGGCGGAGGAGATGGTTTTATATCCGCGACTCCGTAGTGCCTGGGCAGGATTTTGGTCTTGTTCCTTTCGACCCCTCCCAAAAGATCGAGCCGAAAAGGTCCTAGAAAAACAAGATCTTGGATGGCGAGGTGGCGGAGATAGAGGCTCTATATCGTCGAGTGGAGGATCTCCAGTTGATTCTGGAGAAGGAAGTGAACGGTGTGGATATCATCCGCACTTTTCTTGAGCGTCGGGTGCAGCCACTCCAGGCTAGGGCTTAACCGATGTTCCTTTATGCTGGCCGGCGTGATCCGACGAGGGTCTCGACTGAGAAATTCTCCCAGGGAGATCTCGACAGGTCCCTTCGTTCGCTGCTGAAGTTCAAGGCTGGAGAGGATATCCCGGGGAAGTCGCTAACTCCTCCATTTTCTTCTTCGCTTCCTGTTCCACAGGTGTAAATCCGTGCGCGTAGCGCTATTTTCGACTGCATTGTATTTTCCTTTGTTTGCTAACAAATTTTCTGTTCTTTGTGTAGAGCTTCAAAGTGTCGGGCATGTCGCCTCCATTACCCGGAGTATTTCCGGATGCTCCAGATGATGATGTGGTGGATTCCATGTCCGAGATGCCCTCAGCGCGGTCTCCGGCTGAAGATGCCAACGAGTCGAGCGAGGACCATACTCGCAAACGATCGCGGAGCTCCAGAGAGTCTTCGGATGCCTCGACTCCTCCGACTCCTAGGAACCTGTTGTGTCTTGAACGTCACAGTGATGGGCATGGAGGCTCTTCCTCTCCGATTCCTGCCCTTCCCGTGCAGGCTGTAGCGCCGCACCCACCGGCGAAGCGGAAAAAGGAAGAAAAGAAGGAAGAGAAGAAAGAGGAGAAGAAGGTCCGGAGGACCCCTCCTGTCTTCAACCTGAGCGAGCTTGACTCGTAAGTTTCCTTTGTTCTGCACTGCTTTTAGTTTCCTGTTTACTTTATACTTGTATTAATTTGTCCGTGTGCAGACACTCTTCCAACGACTCCTCTAGCGATGGTGCTTGGGAGATGATAGGGAGTCGAAAGTCGCATCTCCTCCTCCTTAGACGGTGGCTACCTCTGAGGGCGCTGCTCCGAACCCTCCTCCGCAGAAGGTTCAGGTGGTTGCGCCTCAGAATTTTGCCAGTGGACCTTCGGCGTCGCCATCGGATCATGTAAGTAGTTCTGTCTCCTGCCATGGGGGATCCCCCGAGCATCTGTAAAAGAATTTTCTTGTTTTGTTCTTACTTCGAGTCTCGGGGGAGCCCTCGAGCGTTTTCGTGTGTGTATTTTGCTTCTGTTCTTTTCTGTTGGGCATAGCCCCTGAGTCCTTTTCCTGACTAGTAGGTCGTCTTCCTGCAGCCTTTTGTGCAGGATGCCAAGCGACTGGTGCAGGAGCACCTAGTGCTGGAGGCCAGCTTCAAACATCTGCAAGGTACTGTTATGACTTGAAGTTTGCTTCTTCGTGTATTCGTGTCCTGTTATCTGACGCTTGTATTTTATGAATGCAGAGGAGCACAACACCTCCCTTCGTGAGATTTATGCTCTCAAAAAGAGCCTCGGTCAAGCGGAGAAGAAGGCCGAGGCCGCCGTTGGTGCGAAGGAGCGCCTCGAGATGGAGTTGGCCACTGCGGCCGAGGCTAAGGAGCGCCTGCAGCGGGAGGCCACGGATCGCGAGGAGCAGCTTGCCACTGCTGTGACTGGGCGTGAAAGAGAGGTGACTGGCAAGCTTATGGCGGCTGACAAGGCTGTTTCGGGTGAGTATCTTCACCTTCGTATTTTTTGGTCTTCTTGTCTTTCTTCCGTGGTGCTTTCGTTCATTCCTCGTCTTTATTGTCTCAGATGCCGCGGGCATCGAGTTTGACCGCGGTGCTCTGGAGCACGGGAGTGCTCTGGATGATGCTACTGCAGCGGTCGAAGATCGCTGCAGCACCATTGTCATCTCGCTCGCCAAGGCCAAGGAGGTCCTTGGGCGCTTCTACAAGGAACTTGTCCCCAAGGGTGCGGCCCTTGATGATGTTGACGCTCTGGCGGAGGCACTGTCAGCCGAAGCACCTGCGGCGTACAAGTGCAAACAGAAGGGCATCGGTGCATCCGTCGGGCTGGCGATGGCTTTGGCGGCTGGAGCGGAGCTGAAACTTCCCCAGATCACCTCCCGGATGCCGACGACTATAGATGGATCCGAGGTAGCCTTCACTACCTATTCTGCTCGCTGTAAGCGATATGGGCCAAAGCTGATTGATCTGCTGGCCGAGTACGCGCTACGGCAGCAGGGGGAAGCCAAGGCGAGGCAGTCCGGCTCCGAGGCTACTCAGGGTGCCGCATCTTAGGCGCTGTAGTTGTAGTATAGTTGTAGTCCCTTTTGTTGTAATTATGTTGATGAACAAATCCTTGTGCCACGTAGTGGCGTTTGATGCACTTAATGAATTTGTTGAGTTGTATGCTTCTTCGTCTGAGTGTTCATGTCTTTGCCTTTCTGCTGATCTAGGGTCCTTCGGGTGCTGATCCTGTTGACACCTCGCCTGCCACGCGGCTGCGGCCCTCCCTGGATGATTCATCACAGCTTGCTTTTCTTCGAGACCGTGTTCGTAGTCTCGAGAAGGAGTTGCTTGGGGTGCGTGGCCATGGCGACGTTTGGAAGTCCAAGGCGGATCACGGTTCTGCCAGAGAGGAGTACTTGATGGCGGAATTGCTTCGATTATCCGAGCAGCTTCAGTGTAAGTTTCTTCGAGCTGTTGCCTATTTCTTCGGATGCGCCTGCTGGCATTGCATCTTACTTTTGTGCAAGTATTGCAGGTGCTAACCTTGCTCCAAGGGAGGAGAAGGAGCGTGTTGCTGTTCGGTTCAATTGTTTGACTCAACAGGACATGGAAGTCGGCGGTTTCTTCTGGATGGATCGTGACCGTGTTATGGTCCTTGCGACGGTGCAAGATCGCGTTCACCAAGTATCGCGGGTGCTTCGTCAGGTGCAGACTTCGCTCACGTCGGTTCTGCATGTGATGTTTCCGCTGGATGCTGCGCCTTCAACCCTCTCTGGTCTTCTGTCGAAGTTTCGGAACGTGCATCATGTCAAGGAATTGGTGAGGCAGCAGCTCGTCGCGGGGGTGAAGGCTGCGCTGTCCCTTGTTAGGTTGCACCATCCTGATGTAGATCTGTCTGTTGTAGTGGCTGGGCCACCCCCTCGACAAGATGGTGGTGTGTGGGATATGTGTCCGCATTACGCGGCTGTAGGGCAGTATGCCGAAGAGATTGTAGATCTATTTGAGCGGCATGCTCAGGTTATTCTTCAGAATAGGTAGTGCCTGTAAAAGATATAAATGTAAAATTTGTATATATTTGACTGGGCGTGTTTTGCCCTTTGTTATAAAGGTTTGGTTGTTGTTTGAGCACGTAGTGCTTTGTTCGCATACGTGTCCTTTTCGTTAGCCTGACGTGGTCAGCTACTCAGGCGTACACGTGTTATCCTCAGTCGACGAAATCGTGAGGTGGGGGGAGCCCCCGGGTGCATTTGTAGCATGAAGTAAAAGTGAGAATAGGAAAACGAAATTTTTGGGGCGAGACACTTAGCTTTATTTATATCGTAATGGAGGAGGTACATTGTTCGGCTGAGTAGCCTTCGCTGAATAGCCTTATTGAAAGTAAAGGGGTAGGTAGCTAGGGGTAGAATCGTCGCAAGTGTGCGATGTTCCATGGGTTGGAGTATGCGACTCCAGACTCCACGTGCTTGAGGCGATAGGCGCCACCTGGGATGACTTCGGTGATGACATAGGGTCCTTCCCATGCTGACTCGAATTTCTTCGGTCGCTCTTGCTTGAGTCGCAAGACGAGGTCTCCTTCGGTGAAGGACCTTGGGCGCAGCCGTCGGCTGTGGTAGTTACGGAGACTCTGCTGGTACACCACTGATCGAGCCGCTGCTATGTCTCGTGCCTCGTTGAGTGTGTCGACGGCGTCTTCGAGTGCAGCCGTGGATTCGGCTTCGCTATAAGCGACGACCCGGGGGGCCTGGTGGCGTACTTAGGCTGGTAGCACGGCTTTGGCTCTATGCACCATGAAGAACAACGTGTATCCGGTGGAGCTGTTTGGCGTGGTACGCAAGCTCCATAGGACGGAGGGTAGCTCTTTCGTCCAGGCTCCGGCGAGTCGCTCGAGTGGTCTCATGAGGCGCTTCTTGATGCCAGCGCCGATTAGGCCGTTGGCCTTTTCCACCTGCCCATTCGTTTGCGGGTGCGCCACAGAGGCATATGTGATGTTGATTCCGAGGCCTTCGCAGAAGTCTTGGAATTCTTTGGAGATGAAGTTCGATCCATTGTCGGTGACGATGCTGTGCGGTATGCCAAACCTGTAGACAATGGATTCAAAGAACTTGACGACAGTCTTGCCCTTTTGGTTAGTGACCGGCATGGCTTCGATCCACTTGGTGAATTTGTCGACTGCGACCAGGAGGTAGACGTGCCCTCCTTTCGAGGACCTTGGCAGTTTGCCGATCATGTTGAGGCCCCATTGGGCGAAGGGCCAGGCCAGTGGTATGGGCCTGAGCTCTGACCCGGGTGCGTGTGGTTTGTCGGCGAACCTTTGGCACCCTTTGCATCTTCGAACGATGTCCTTTGCGTCATTCATGGCCGTTGGCCAGTAGAATCCAGCTCGTAGAGCTTTGGCGACAAGGGAGCGACTGTCTGCGTGTGGCCGCAGATGCCCTCATGGATGTCTTGAAGTATGTTTTTCCCGTCACCGATGGTGACGCACCTTTGTAGTACACCCGAAATGCTGCGCTTGTACAACTCGCCATTGATGATGGTGAAGGCTTTTGACCGGCGAGATATGCGCCGGGCATCTATCGGGCTATCAGGTAGTTCCCCGTCTATCAAGTACTGGAGGTACGGTCGTGTCCAGGTTTCTTCGACTGCCATGACCTGCATAAGGTTGACCGTGGCGACCTCCGTGTCCAGTTTTTTAGGTCCTTCATGACCTTCGGGTAGCGTAGCCCCCGAGTGTTCTGCTTCTTCGGGTGATCCCTTGGGTAATTTCCGCTTGATGGATGGCACGCAGATCTGTTCGAGGAACACACCTGGTGGCACCCTTGCGCAGGTGGAGCCGATGTTGGCGAGTCTGTCGGCTTCTTCGTTGCTTTCTCTTCCAACGTGCCGAAGCTCGTAGCCGTCGAATTCTCCTTCGAGTGCATTGTAGAGTGCGCGGTACGTGATCATGTTTTCGGCGTGTGCGTCGCACTCATTCATCGTCTGTTGGACGACGATATTGGAGTCACCGTAGATGACCAGGCGCGTTGCGCCGCAGATCTTTGCCATCCTCATGCTGTGTATAAGGGCTTCGTATTCGGCCTCGTTGTTGGAAGCCCAGAATTTCATCCGAAGGACGTACTACATCTTGTCGCCCTGCGGGGAGGTCAGTATGACCCCGGCTCCTGCTCCAGCTTCATGCTTGGAGTTGTCGAAGTGCATCGTCCATGACTGCGACATGTCTGGGGTGTCTGGCAGCTGCAGCTCCATCCAGTGTACCAGGAAGTCCGGGAGGACCTAAGACTTGACTGCGAGTCGCTTCTCGTAGATGATGTCTAGGGGTGACAGCTCGATGCCCCACAGGGCCACGCGTCCTGTGGCCTCCGGATTGTTCAAGATGCTGTTCAGGGGTGCTTCGTTGACGACCATCACCTGGTGCTCCTGGAAGTAATGGCTCAACCGTCGAGCCGTCATGAACACGCCGTAGGCGAGTTTCTAGTAGTGAGGGTACCTCTGCTTTGTTGTCGTCAATACCTCGCTGAGGTAGTAGATTGGGCGTTGGACCCCATGGGTCTTGCCTTCTTCGGGTCGCTCAACCACCAGTACGGTGCTTACCACCTGGTGTGTGGCTGCTATGTACAGCAGTAGGGGCTCGCGCTCCTTTGGCATGACCAAGACGGGCGAGGTGGAGAGCAGCCACTTCAGATCTTCGAATGCGTCGTCCGCTTTAGGTGTCCACTCGAATTTATCTGCCTTGCATAGTAGTTGGTAGAATGGCAGGGCCTTCTCGCCCATGCGGCTGATGAACCTGCTCAATGCCGCTATTTGTCCTGTGAGCTGCTGGACACCCTTGAGGTTTTCGGCTTCTCCATGGCCATGATGGCCCGTATTTTCTTCGGGTTCGCCTCGATCCCTCGCTGGGAGATGAAGTAGCCGAGGAGCTGTCATGATGGGACGCCGAAGGCGCACTTTTAGGGATTGAGCTTGATCCTGTAGCGGTCGAGATTATCGAACGTCTCGCGGAGATCATCGATGAGTGTTCTTGCCTCCCTGGTTTTGATGACTATGTCGTCGACATAACTTGGACGTTGCGACCGATCTGGTCCTTGAGGCATGCCTGCATGCATCGTTGGTACGTGGCACCTGCGTTCTTTAGCCCGAAGGGCATTGTGTTGTAGCAAAACACTCCGAACGGTGTAATAAACGCCGTTTTCTCTTGATCTTCGACCTTGAGTCGAATCTGGTTGTAGTCGGAGTAGGCGTCGAGGAAGGAGAGTTTCTCGCATCCTGCAGTCGAATCGATGATCTGATCGATCCAAGGAAGGGGGAAGTGGTCCTTTGGGCAGTGCTTGTTCAGCGACGTGAAATCCACGCACATCCGCAGGATGTCCGTGTCCTTCTTGGGGACCATCACTGTATTTGCGAGCCACTCGCTTTCTTTGATCTCCCTCATGAAGTCTGTAGCGAGTAGTCTGTTGATTTCCATCCCGATGGCTTCGGCCCGTGGCTCGGACAGTCTCTGGATGGACTGCTTGATGGGCTTGGTGTCTGGAAATACGTTGAGTGCGTGCTCGGCGAATTCCCTAGGAACTCCTGGCATGTCCGCAGGACACCAGGCGAAGATTTCCCAGCGCTCACGGAGGAATTCGACGAGCGCGCTTTCCTATGTGGGGCTGAGGTCGTTGGCGATCAGCGCCGTCTTGGAGGCATCCGTCGGGTGGACCTGCACCTTCTTTGTGTTGGCGGTGGATTCGAAATACATGCCAGGTGCGTTTTGTCGTGCGACTGGGGGTGCCCCATTGTCCGTCACCTCGCGGAGCCTTACGAGCTCATCTTGCATGCCGAATGACTGGTAGATTCCGTTGAAGTCCCTGTCACAGTGGTCTGATCGGGTGAAGCTCCCGTGGACCGTGATGACGCCCCTGGGTCCTGGCATCTTGAGTAACAGGTATGCGTAATGTGGGACAGCCAAGAACCTTGTGAATGCTACACGCCCGAGGATGGCGTGGTATTGTGATGGCCAGTTCACCACTTCGAATTAGAGCCGCTCGCATCCGAAGTTGTCCGGCTTGCCGAAGATGACGTCGAGCCATATTTTGCCTAGGGGGAATATGCCCTTTCCTGGGACGATGCCGTGGAACGTTGTGTCTGACTGTTCCAGGCTGCACAGCGGGATCCACATTGCTGCTAGAGTACTGGCGAACATCTGGTTGATGCCGCTGCCGTCGTCCATCAAGACGCGGCTCATCTCGAAACCTCCGATCTGCGCCTCTAGCACCAGGGCAGCATGACATGGGCAATGGATCTGGCAAGGGTGATCCGAACGGCTGAACGTGATGCAGGACTCCGATCCGCTGAGGTACTTAGGATGGCGGGTGGAGTTGTCACGGCCAGGTTGATCTGACGGGTGATTTTCTTCTGCACCCTATTCGTCGGGCGCCCCTTCTGGATCATCAATTCTCCTTTTGGCGGGGGATACCCGTTCCCAGCGTTGTTCTGTGTCGTGGTGGTGGCACGGCAGATGCCATGGGTAGGATAAAGTGTGGGGCCAATGGATGCTAGAGGGATCTGGGGAGGGAAGATGTAGTTGATTCTACACATAGAAAACTAACGTAAAGATCTTTATTTCTCCTTCCTTGGGCTACAAATGCTCCTTGAGCTGTATACAAGTGGAGAAGAAGAACTTTACCAGCCTAACGGTACCAAAATGAGCCGATCCCCTTCTCTGAGTCCAAGCCTCTCCTTATAAGGAGGAACCTTGGCTCCTCTAGGGCTGACATGGCAAGCATATTCAAGCAATATGCTTGTCCCAATATAGTAACTCGGCGGCCTCCTTTCCGTGTCGCCCTTCTAATGACGGCAAGGTTCCAGAGGACCCCACCTGCACGCCTCGGGCTTCAGGACTGTCACCTCCGTGACCTCCTTCTGCCCTTCTGTCGCTCTGCGCCTTGTCCTTTGTGTTTGGCTCTGCTTAGATTCTTCATAGCTCGTGACTAGAGTTTGACTATAGGCATCTCCTTCTCCTGCAAGATTCATATCATTCGGCCCTGTCTCGCTTAACTCGGCTTGGCCTTCACCTGCATTCAGATTACTCGGGCTGATCCCGCCGACTTACACAGTATGTCGGCCGGGTAACGCCTTGCTCTTCTCATAAGGGTCCTGCTCTTGCTTACCTCGGCCGACCTTTACAGGATTCGGCTGATTTAGACTGTAACTCGAAAACTGGACGGGGAACTTCCTTTCATCTTTCCCCGTCCTTACCCTATCCGGGGTCAACCCCCCAACATTCTGTGCTAGTGCGACTGGTTGGTTCGGGCCTCCTACAGGTGGCGGTGGAGGAGCTCCATGCGCTATTTCACCTGGTGCGGGTGCGTTCCCGAATCCGGGGGGTAGAGTTTGCTTCCTCATCTGATCCATGCTTTTGCTGAGCTTCTGGAACTCGCGGCAGTCCTTGAGCATGTGGCTTGCCTTCTTCTTACCATCCTGCTTGTCGATGTAGAAGTGGATGGTGCATGGACCCGAAAGTTTTTCGTATGCTGAGGGCTCGTTATCGCGATCGCGGCGTTGCCACGACTGTGCTGGGCGTCCTCCATCGTGGAAGTTGCCTCGCGCTATCCGCCACTGTTGCGATTGGCATCGTTGCGGCGATCAGCGTAGCCGGCCGCGACCATGTCGGGTCCATCGCGATCGTCATAGACGCGCGGTCTCCTCTTGTTACGGCGTTCCCGTCGTCGGCCGTACTCGTCCTCTTCCTCCGAGAGCGCCCGGTGGACGGAATCTTCGCCGTCGGCCCACCTATTGGCAATGTCCATGAGGTGGTCGAGTGTCTTGGGCTTGACGCGCCCAAGTTCCTCCTTGAAGTCCTGGCGCTTGACGCCGTCCTTGAAGGCGTCGATGGCCCTTTCTTCGGAGATGTGCGCCGCGGAGTTTTTGGTGTTGGAGCAGCACAGGATGTACGAGCAAATGGATTCACCCGTTCGTTGAGTGCAGGCTCGCAACTCCTCGATCGAGGTTGGCCTCTTACTGGTACCTTTGAGGTTTCGGATGAAACTGTAAGCCAGCTCCTCCCAGCTTCGGATGGATCCTGAGGATAGGCTGCTAAGCCAGATCCGAGCTACGCCTGTTAGCTGCAGCTGAAGGCATTGCATGGCGGTTTACTTGTTTCCACCGTGCAGCTTGACGGATGACAGGTGGTCGCTGAGCCATGCCTTGGGGTCTTGTGTGCCGTCGAACTTCGGAGTATCCGAAGGAAGCTTGAAATTTCGCGGCATCCGTGTCCATCGGACACATCTGCTGAAGCACCGGGCTCCGCAGAGTTCTCCTTCGTCTTCGTCCATCTCGGATTCAGACGAGCATGCACGCTTGGCTCGCGCTTTGTCGATTTTGCGCTGCGTTAGCGCGTCTCTGGCATCGTAATCGCGGCTGCGATGACGCGAGCTCTTGTGTCTTCGAGGAAGGTCATGGTCCTCTTCTTCGGATGAAGGAGTGGGGCTACGATTGAACCTGACGGTAGCTTTCTTTTTCGGCTCCGTAGGAGTTTCTTGATGGAGCGCAGCTCCGACGAGTCCGAGTCCGGTGAGTGCGGACTTGTGCATGGCTCTCTTCGGGTCCCCCTCTGGAGGTGGGTGGGCCGCGAGGTACGCAGTGGCTGCTATGATCGCAGCTTGCGGTGTCTTTGGGATGATGTTGCCGTCGACATCCATCTCCATGAAGGATGCGTTGAGGGTTCGGGTCACCTCACGGCGCTCCTTGGGGTCCATGTTCTCCGTTCGGGAGCGGTGCTTGTTGACGTGGTTGCCGTTCGAGCTGGAGCCGATGCCCATGGCGGAGAGCGCAGCTCGTCACGCGCTGGACTCCGAGTCTGCTTGCTTGCGTTTGTCGAGAACCTCTTGCATCTTGACCTGCTTCTTGTGCTCCTCGATCAGGAGCAGATGGTAGGCCATTAGCAGATCCCGTGAGGAGTCTACAGGTAGGACTATGCTGCCCGCCACGGTGGCGCGTGCCTGGGCCCATCCTTCTTTGCTAAGGCGGATTACATGGCCGTCGTTGTCCCCTTCGGGTGGGGGGACTGGCTTCTTCTGTTCCTGCCGTTTCGATCTTGCGGGTTAGGTGTCGGTTTGGGCGGCGGGTTGGGTGTTTGCTGCTCCATGTCGCCTTGGATGACTAAAGCGCATTGGTAGTGCTCGTAGATTGGTCCGCTGCTGCCACAACTTTCGGATCCAGAACCGTAGGTCCCTTCATCCGATGGCGGATCGCACAGATCGGAGTTGCAGCTGTTGCTGTCGTAGGACTCATCTGTTGATGATGTTGTGCGTAGCATAGAGTGTGGGGCCCATGAAGAGGGCCTGATTGATGGTAGGGGTACCCGCTCAGGGAGGCGGAGGGTGCCAGTTTGCCCCACCTGGAAGCAGAAGCTCCCGAACAGGATCTCGAGTCTGTCGCCTACGGGCTCGAAGTCCTTCATGGTGGCCGGTGAGTGGGCGGTGAAGTCGAAAGCGCCGAAGAGGAGGTGACTCTCCGTCGCCGCAGAGTTGTAGATCGATCGGGTTGGGACCGTCACGATCGCACAATCAACGTCCCCAGTTCCCACAGACGGCGCCAATTGACGAGGTTTCGACTCGTCAATGCCCATTGTTATGGACTTGGGTTTTGGAGAAGATGGGGATGCTAGAGATCGCGGAACGGTTAGCAAACAAGCAACACGAGGACACGAGGTTTACCCAGGTTCAGGCCCCCGGAGGGAGAACCCTACTCCTGCTTGTCTGCTCTTGATTATGGCGGAACCGGTGATTACAGGGGTGCGCAGATGCAATCTGGCGTGAAGGTGTGTAGGCGGAAGTATAAGTCGAGAGATCTAGGTCGTGCCCTCCTGGCCTTTATATAGACTTAGGCAGGTCCCGGGCATAGACCTAGTCGGTTACAAGTTCTAGGGTTTTACCCTTTTGAATTTCCTATCTACTCTAGTCTTGCTCTACAAGGATCCGAAGGCGTCATGGGCCTTGGCCACCCGAAAGTCTTCATGGGCCGGCGTATATTTGCTGTGGGCCTTCCTTGGGCTGGACCAGATATGCTGAGATCATGTACCCGCGGGTATAACCATGTCACCAACTAAACCTCTTCCAAAGGTATTGTGTCTTTCAATGAAGTTTCGTCCATTTCCGGATGACATTTCTTCAACTGACTCAAATGAAACACATTGTGAACTGCTGATAGTGATTCAAGATATTCAATCTCATAAGCCACTTCTCCTTTGCGGCTTAAAATCTTGAATGGTCCAACATATCTTGGTGCCAATTTTCCTTTGACTCCAAATCTCTTCACACCACAAAGTGGTGAGACTCTAGGATAAGCTCTATCACCTACCTCATAGGTGACTTCTCTATGCTTTGGATCTACGTAGCTCTTTTGTCGAGACTGGGCTATTTTCAATCTGTCCTTTACCAATTTAACTTTCTCTTTAGCTTCCTTGATCAGTTCTGGTCCGAACAGATTTCTTTATCCCACACCACTACATAGCAATGGCGCAGTACACTTCCTTCCATAAAGAAATTCAATATCAATGCTTGCTTGATAGCTTTTATTGTAAGAGAATTCCGCGTAAGGAAGACTTTCATCCCAACTAGCACCATAGTCTAGGGCGCATGCCCTCAACATATCCTCCAAAATCTGATTGGTCCTTTCTGTCTGTCCATCAGTCTAGGGGTGAAAAGCTGTGCTGAACACTAATCTTGTTCCCAATGATTCATGCAGTCGTCGCAAAAAATGTGAAGTAAACTAAGTTCCTCTATCAGACACAATACTCTTAGGTACTCCATGCAAAAATACAGTCATGTTCATATAGATCTTAGCTAACTTAGCACTTGTATAGGTAGTCTTCACGAGTATGAAATGAGCCACTTTAGTTAGGCAATCTACAATAACCCAAATAGAATCATATACGGATCTAGTCCTTGGCAGTTCGGTGATAAAATCCATACCAATCTTATCCCACTTCCAATCAGGAATAGGTAGTGGTTGCAATAACCCTGCCAGTTTCTGATGTTCCGCTTTCACTCGACTACACACATCACACAAGGCAATATGTTCCGCGATATCTTTCTTGAGGTTGTTCCACCAAAATCTTTCCTTCACATCCATGTACATTTTGGTGTTACTTGGATGAAGAATGGAATATGGTGAGTTGTGTGCTTCTTGCAAAATCAATTTTCGAAGCTCCGGATCTTGCGGAATGCAGATACGTTTTCCATACCATAAAGTACCCTGTTCATCTTCCTTTGCTAATTTTACCTTTAATCTCTTCAATTTCTTTGTCCAACTTTTGGGCTTATTTGATCTTGTCCAACAATGTTGGTTGAACATCCAATGACATGAGATATCCTTCATGCACTATCTCCAATCTGAGATCTTTGAATTGAGCACATAGATCATCTAGAAATTCTCCTTTAGTAAGTCCATTCAGATAAACCTTATGTCTTAAAACATCAGCTACAACATTTGCTTTACCGAGATGGTATTGCAAACTCAAGTCATAGTCCTTGATGAGCTCTAGCCACATTCTTTATATCATATTAATTTCCTTCTGGGTGAAGATATATTTCAAACTCTTGTGATCCGTGAACACTTCACATCGTTTTTCCAAAAGATAATGTCTCCATGTTTTGAGTGCATGGACAACAGAGGCTAACTCCAAATCATGAGTAGGATAATTCACTTCATGAGTTTTGAGTTGTCTCGAGGCATAAGCCACAACTTTCCCTTCTTGCATCAAAACTCCACCTAATCCTTGGTGAGATGCATCACAATAGACTTGGAAATCCTTCTCCAAATCTGGTAGACATAAGACTGGTGCTGATACTAGTCACTTCTTCAATTCTTGGAAACTGATTTTACATCCTTCAGTCCAATCAAACTTATTTTCTTTCTTTAGTAACTCCGTCATTGTAACACCCTCGCCTGATAAGGCTGAGTTCATGTGTATAGTGCCAATCCCTGGATCGTTTCACTAGCACACACAGTACAAAATAAATACCAAATATAACTGTGCATCATAAATACAACGAATATGATCCAGAATTTGCATTATATTACACAAGTACACAATGGAAAACAACAAGGTAGATCTCCATTCTTCAAATGTGCCACAGGTGAACAATCGTTGAGTAGAGTCTCACGACCTAAAACGATCACTTAGAAACGATATAACCTGCAACATGAAAGGTTGCAGCCACGAATGGTCAATACTTTGAATGTATTGGCAAGTGTCACTAGTATGTGGTTATAAATGGAACCTATCAATTACATGCATATTTGGCTAAGTGGAGTTCCAGGCTCATTTGCATAAAGCAATAGTTTTATCCTAACATTTCCAAATAGTTTTAATCCTTTCTGAAAATTGTCTGAACACATTGGCCAACACCAATTGCTCCTACTCCATTGTTCAAACCATAAAATTTTATTAAGAAATTGGAATGTTGAGATCATCCATAAGCTTCAAGCATTAGTTGCTCAATATTGTCCATAACCGGGGACACGGCTAATCGATTAGATTTCTATCTTCTGCAGAAGTTGTACACTTTACCCACGCGACACAATCTCGTCTTGACGCCACCAGTGGTCGCTGGTTTATTACACACCAATTGGTATACTGACAGATCGAGAATGTGACGAAGTCTTTCCATAGAAGTCCTCCTATTACACAATGCTAGCATGTCTAACAAGCACCAATGCAAGGATATAACCTCCAATACACAATTCTACTTAACTTGAAGATATACTAATGTAAAGGGTCTTCCACTATGTAATTAACCAAGCCAGAGCTCATATTAGCATGTGGTTGTATACGGAAGCTACTATGCGAGAAACATGTCAATCTCTATGATGCCTAGGTGGTCTTCTTCCAGTGCACACACGAGAGAGGTAGCCAAAGATACGGTCCTCTTCATTGCCACTTCTTCCAAACTCAACAACAAAAATATTCCACCCTGGTGATTCATTAAGTACTTGTTTTATTATATAAAACATAGCTTTTCCAATACCTCATATAATCATAACATGATATTCCACCTCGAATCTATAGCAGGGCTAAGCATACTACAACTACGATGTTTCCACTAATCAAGATACAAAAGGATGTCCTAAATAGAACATAGCATAGCATAGCACATAGTGCAAAATATTCCTACACATGCACTTCTACTAAAAACAACTACAATGCATAGAAAAATAAGGACTTTTATGATAGTGCCACTTGCCTTTAGTTGATGTAGTCGTTTGAACAATCCTCACAATTGCAATCGTTGCACTCGACACAATCACAAACGTTGTACTCCTCGTAATCTAATGATTAAAACAAATTACAACAAACACACCAATCAAAACAATGCAATTATGCACAATACAACAAACCAATGATGAACAAATGCATGCATGATGATTTAATATGTCACAATGGTTGAAATTAGTTATCTGAACATTACTATAACACATGATGCATGCAGGAGATCATTTAATGCAACAGGGTTTTTATTATTAAATCTTTGTTGCCAATATAGGGGTTTTAATAGTTCTGTTTAAAATTCTATACTAATTATCGAATTAAATTTTGATATAAAGTGTACTGGATAGAGGGCATTAATATGAACCAGTAGGCGTTGGATTCACCGTAATCGGACTTATAAATCTTTTCTTAGGATTTAAATAGTGTTTAATGAGTTTTAAATCATTTAAACAATTTCTGTTGTCTAAAATTCAAAATAAAGACAGATCTGTAATCTACACGATAATGTGATTCCAGGGGCATATTATTCATATTTTCAGATTTATAAATTATTTACTATGAATTTTATACTCCAAAAGGCCATTAAAACTAATTAAATCTCTACAGTAATTCTATACTACAAAAGTTGGATCTAACAGTATATTAATGTTTTATATGAAATTACGAATCCATAGATACCTTATTTGTATTTTTTTGATATACAGATAATTTACTATGATTTATTATGTCTAAATTGTCCATTAAACTATTTAATTTATAACAGTAAATATGTACGGTAAAAGTTAGATATAATCTCGTATTAATGTTTTACACAATTTTATGAATCCAATGGTATATTATTTGCAATTTTTGGACAACTATTAAATTTTATATGAATTATACAAGATTGTCCAATATTCTGCCTATTTTATTTGTATAAAAGAATATGTTGACTGTGTGCATTGACTGGCCACGTTGACTGGTGATATGGCGCTTACGTGGACTTGACTGGGCAGGCTGACGAGGACGAACACGTAGCAGCAGGTGGTTGGACGGTACCGCTTCAGCCTCTTCTTCTAATCTGGGTCGTTGGATCGAGATCCGGTGGCGCAGGAACAAAAGGGTTCCAGGGAAGGGAGTCCATGGCGGCAATGATGGTCAACCACGGCGGCGCGGCGGTGGTCGGCTCGGGTGGTGATGGTGGGCGGCGCTACAGGGGTCGGCGAGCTCGGGAAGAGGGCGGACGGCTACCGGGCGAGTACGGCGGGATCATTGGTGAGAACTTCATCGCCGGTGGCTTCCTGGAACGGCGGCACGCTGCGGATGGAGGCTCCGTTCGATGGTGGAGCTCCGGCGACCTTGCGAGGTTGCTCCGCTGCGAGAATAAAAGGGGAAACGGGTCAGGAGGATGCGGCGGTCCAACGGGAAGACGAGGAGAGGAAAAACGGGGGAGGGGTGACGTAATCCTTGCCGTCGAGCGCAATCTAAAGCGGCAATGGCGGCGGGATCGGAGCTTTCGATTGGGGGTGCTAGGGTTTGCCAAAATGCGGGAAAAAAAGGGGAGGATGCGGGAGATTAAATAGGCGGCGATGATGTGAAGAAGGGGCAAAATCGCTAATAGAACGGCGGAAATCGGGAGAAGATCCGATTCGGGTTCGTCCCGTGTTTGTCATTATCTCTGCGTCGTGAGAAGGGAGAAGACCTGGGTGGGGTCCACCCGTCAGCGAGAGAAGCAGGGAAGCGGGATGTCGCGGCGTGGAAGCGATGGTCCACCCATTGGCGGCGGCAGCTAAGTGCGGCAGAGAGGCATAGCGGGATCGGGCGCTAGCTGGCCGGTCTTGCTGCTTTACGCTGACGCTACCGGCACGGCAGAGATAGGTGAGGCTGGTTGGTTGGGCCTGCCAGCCTGCTAGAATAGGTTAGTTTTTTTTTCCTGTTTCTTTTTATTCTTTTTCTGTTTTGTATTTTTTTATAGATTATGATTTATAGATCCAAATGAGCTAAAATTTGTTCCTAAAACTTTATAATATTCAGTAGATAATTTTAGGATTATTTTTGTATCTTTTTATTGAGTTCAAATATATTGGATTTATAAAACCCTTGTTTATTCCTTATAATAATATTTGCCAAACCAATTAGGGTTAGGGTTTTCCAATTCAATTCTTGCAAAATTTGTATGGATGCAATGATCATGAATGACATGTAAAATATTTTTTTCTTTTCGGTCCCAATTTCTAAATTCTTGGGATGTGACCGTCATTAGATTAGCTACCTTTGATAAATTCTCAATGAATCTTCTATAGTATCCTGCCAAGCCTAGGAAACTACGAACTTCCTTAACTGACTGGGGAGATTCCCACTCGGTTACAGCTGATACCTTTGCGGGATCGACATGTATACCATCTCCCGACACAATATGTCTGAGAAATCCAACTTCACTCAACCAGAATTCATACTTACTAAACTTGGCATACAACTTGTTCTCCCTAAGCTTCTCAAGTATCAAACATAAATGTTCTTCGTGCTCTTCTTTGCTCTTGGAATAGATCAAAATATCATCGATGAAAATGACAACAAACTTGTCAAGAAACTCCATGAATACCTTGTTCATCATATTCATAAAATAAGCCGGTGCATTTGTCAATTCAAATGGCATCACTGTATATTCATACAAATCATACCTAGTGGTAAAAGCAGTCTTAAATTCCAGTAATTTTATTTCGGATACACGATGCGTCCGTTGGTACTTTTCATCGTGTCATATATACGGATTTAATACTACCAGAGCGCATTCGTGTGTGATTACCAGGCCACACAGGATAAATCCTGGGGTCTTACCTTCATGTCGTGCACACGAAATTCATACATGTTATCGCGGCGGATGCGGGCTGAGAAAATTTTATTGACTGTCTTGTTTGGCTATTGGAATAGTTGAAGGTTTCGACTTCTCTGATATTTTTATCTGGTAACCGTATGAGGATACAGCTTGTAATACTCATAGGTTTTCTTCAGATTATCTATCGGGTGCACGACAGCGCTCTCGATGGGAGTAGCCCCCGAAGCTATAGACGAATACTTAGATTCGAGTGTAGGATCAAATTTTATGCTTCTTTAATGCTGAAATGTCGAATTTGTAGGATGATTTGTTCTATCGGGTGCATGATAGCGCTCCCGATGGGAGTAGCCCCTGAGGCTATGTTGCGGTGCTTGCATCGGAGCATAGGCTCAAAGTAGATCCTCCCTCCGAGGAAAGTAATATGCTGAATTTTATTGGCGCCAATTGACGAGGGGTGACCTCTACAATGCCCATTTTTATGGACTGAGCATTTTGTGGAAAATAAAGTGTTGGGGATTTCATCGGCTGATCAGAATCGATGTAGTCTGATTATTGGAAAATCTCGGTTACAAAGTCGCCGGTTCGCTAGTTGCAATCTAGCTCATGTCGGATTGCTGGAAAACTAAGGTGCCCTTATCGTCGGGTCCTCCTAGCCTTTATATGGGAGGCTGGGTCCTAGATTCATAGCCGGAGATGTTACAAGTTCATGTTTACAACACAAACTCTATGTCGGTTCCTGATTATTCCTTAGAGAATAAGGAAAGTCTTTATTCCGTCGGGTGTTTCTTGGACTTCGTTGGGCCTTCGTGGGCTTTAAGATTTTATGCGCCTAGGGTAACTAATCATAGAGACCCGATAGGTTATACCCATGTCACTGATGAATACCGCCACTCCCAAATGGAGCTCCACCATATCCAAACCTTCCTGAACCGCAAGGAAGCTCTGGAAGTCCAACAAAGGAACTAGGCCTTGATCAAGAAGAAGGAAGAAACCTATGTAAGCAGCATCCCCAAAGGAGGAAAGAAGTGCACCACCGCTTGCCAGTACTTCAAGAAGGTCAAGTCATCTTAGTATATGCAAGAATCCTCCACCCGTCTCCCGAAAAATCGAGACGAAGACAAAGAACCCTCCGAGTAGTCGGTCGGCGACTAAAATACTTACCCACCTAGCCTAGGGTAGAGTTATGTATCGCCCCTGAACCCATTCTATAATGCACTAAGTAATTTTGATACCTACTGGCTCCGATTGTCCTATTACATATGAACCTTGTTTGGGTAATATGCTAGTCTGATGTTCCCTTCTACGTGATTTACCCACGACGTTGCATCATATCCAACTCGATACAACCGCATCTCATAAGACCACGTACCTCAACCGCCAACCACAAATGGCATCCTCTCAACCGGTTAAACCTATAACTAGATCAGACGTCTCTAAAGAATCTGTGTGTTTCAGGTCAACTGAAGATACCCAATTTCCATGCGAAATATGCGACCAGAAAGAAGGTCTGGGACTTCACCAAGCACCCCACTCTAAGGGGGAACGACCGCGTCTTTCCTGCAAAACTAGAATAACCACCACCCTAAGCATCTCAGGAGTTCGAAACCCTAATTGTCGTTAGGTGATGACCATCCCCTAAATCATACTCGTGGACCCTATGTAAGTAAAAAACAATCAGCACTTCTCCAGAATTATAAGGTACCCCGAGAAAGTTCCCCACTCCAATGTTGATCGTCCATCCACCACTCCCGACGTATCGAGACCAAGAAGATAGAAAAGCTGACTTCCACGATAAAAGATTGGAGCAAGCTCAACTTGTCGTCTTGCCTCAAAGAAGAAAGAACCGTGTCAAAGCTAAACCTACGTAAAATCGTCCTAAGGGTAAAAGACTGCGTCTTTTCCACCCAAATGACCTAAACACTAACCAAATTAACTCAATCCCGACCCGTAGCCAACCAAGCCTGTTTGGTGTAAACATCACCTCTCTAAGTTCCCACTGCTGACATTTGTTAAACCAATGCACTTACCTAACCCTACCTCTCCCAAATCTCGGGACGAGATTATTTTAAGGGGGAAAGGTCTGTAAAATTCCAATTTCAACAACCCTGATTTATTGTCCAAAAGGCAAAAATCAGGGGGGGACTTTTTCTTGCTAAGTGTTGCAATGTTTGCTTTCTTGTTTACTTGTTCTCATGCAACTGATTGTGTATTAGATGATAAACTCCTTACCTCAACCCTAGTTGACAAAAAATATTATACAAAAGAACTGTCTTGGCTCATCTTTCATATTCTCAAATGTTCTAGCATTTCAAAAATTTAGCCAAGATGACTTTGACACAACAAATGTTTTACTAGTTTGTATTAACAAAAATATGGAGACCTATATATAATATCCTTATGTTTTCAAGATAGAACTTCCAACTACTCTTACCTCTAGGTTTTCCAAAACCTTTAATAAAACCTTTTCATTCTAACCTTGGTAGAAATACCAAGAGGTCCTTATCTCACTTAAAATCACAACCTTCTCAAAATAACCCTCCTTACCTCAAGCTAGGCTTGATGGTAACCTCGGTAATCGATGAATTCTTGACAAGATGAGTTGCCTTGATCTGCTGTCTAATGTATTTATTTGACCTGATCATTGACTTGTTTGCTTAGGATCTAGAGTGAGCTACTCTAGGAGCTCAATATTCTAGGATCAAACTAAGATTAGGATAGCCAATCTTAAGCAAGCTACCCAAGCTTGATCTCTCCTTAGTCACTAGAGTCACCTTCTCATCCCCTCCACCAGATCAAACCTGAGCTAATCCTTTGTATTAACTCCAACTCAATAAGGACCAAATATAAGCTTGTATCCCCTCTACTCAATCCATACATCAAAATCATCCACTTGATGATGATAATGGACCCTTGCATCCTCTCCAAATCCTCTCCCGTCTCATACTAAGTCCAAAGCCTCTAATCTTCCAAAATGGCTAAGTCTGGAGTTGATTTAAACATCACATCTTTGGGTCCTTCCATTTCTCAGCCCATATGCATTTTTGGGAATGCACTTGAACCATATTGTAAACCAACCTAAGGAATATGTAAAACCACTCTTTCTCCTGACTAAATCACCCTATTAACTACTTGTTCTTGATGGTTTAGTAGGCAAGAAAATAACCATTTCTGTAAATCTTATCATCATCTCTTCTTTGGCAAAATCTCACATCCTTATGTTATCTTCCTTTGACCAATTCTTTACATGGTTATGATCTACTAACCATGGTATATCAATCCACACTTTACTTGATACAAATGGAACTATGTGCTTCTTAAACCCACATGGTTTATGAGGTTTCATGATAATATATTATGGCATCCTTAATTTCAACAAAGTTTGGCATCTCTCCTAGACCACCTCAAATAAAATAAAGCCCAACTCTTGGTACATTGATAATCTACATAACTTGGTATATCCATCCATCTATACCTTGCATCAAGGTGATCTCTGAGCTCCCCCATTCCAACTAGGCTTAGGTGGTATAAAAATATTAATGCCCTGGATCATTAAAACCCTGCTTTCTCCCAAAACCAAGTCCCATTTGAAAACCCCAAGGTTACCAATGATGGATAATTCAAGTTTAAATAATCCACCTTGGAAATATAAATTTATAATCTTTCTCCATAAATTAATCTGGCCCTAAAACTACTCATTTCCTCTCCTTGACAAAATCTTCAAAACTTCTCCTATAAAAGGAAAGTTTGTTTTTCTCCATCTAGCTTTATTTTTGCTAAGATTTCTCCTATATATCATATCCTAATTCCCCATCTAAAAATAATTATTTTTGCTAAGCTTTGTTATTTATTTTTGCCTGTTTTCATAATTGGCAGAAATAACAAATATTTGCTTAAAAATGTTTTTCTATCCCAATAAATTCTAGGAAAATTCCCCAAGGTATAACTTGCTATTTAGGACCATCTCACATCAAACTAACCTTGTCCAATTCAAAAATATCAAATAAGCTTCTAAAAACCATTCCAGCTCTATTTGATTAAATGATATTAAGTGGACATTAAATTTTTGGAAAAACATAAAACAATTCCTAGAGAGGTAACTTGACCTCATCAATCCTCTAGAACCATTTTCCCATCTTGCAAAAGAAAAGTTTCTAGACTTCCTTCATAACCATCATTGTGATCAATTTGGTAAACTAATCAAAGCATCAAGTAAAACCTCACCAAACCTCCACTAAACTAGTCAACCAAGTTTGCACAGCACACCTGTCACCCCTTTGGTTGCAACATTGTAGCAAGTGCATTGTAGAACCCCTCCTCCCTTTCTCTTATGCTTGGATGAATAGGGGACACAAGACATGTCACTTCCTTTATCTTAAAGCCTTGCAGTAGCTCCCCTCTCTCCTCTCTTCCCACACCATGACCAGAAAACCATCCTCCCACGCCCAGAGCAACGAGACCTCCCTCATTTTTCATCTCCCTAGCCCTACATGGACATGGTCCACTCTAAACCCTCACCCTTCGGTTTATAAGCCCACAGGTCACCCCAGAACCTCCCATTCGCCTCATTTTCTCCCCTTCCCTTCCACTTACCTCCCCCAGGCTACACCCCCTCCCCTTGCTCTGGTTTAGCCAGGATAGGAAGAAAAAGATCCCCTAGGCCATGAACTAGATCTGAGAGTAGCTCCCTCTATCTTGCGTCGCTTCCTATGCATGCCACTCTCATGTGTTCCCATCTTCCCCCTGCAGTTTCCTTGCTCAGGACGGTCCTTGGAAGCCTCTCGGTGAGCTCCTGAAGGATTCGCTTGCTCCACCATGTGGGTTCCTATCCAAGCACCAAATTGGGTGCCGTCGCCCATCATTGAGCTTTCCTCGTGACCCCGTGTCTCCTCTTCCACCTCTCCGACGGCCTCTGCCCCTGGGTAAGCTTCCCCGAAGAGTATCGCTGCCCTCTAGGGCTTTTCCTCTCGTTGTGGCCGAGATAGAGGAAGAAGAAGAGTGTGGGACATAGATCCGTACTAGATCTAACGTCCATCGTTCCTCCATACCCCTTCGACCCCTCCCTCTCGCGGACGCCTGGCCCTGTCCCGGCCATTTGAGTGCGTGCAATCCTCTATGGCCCAGTAGTTCCCATATCTGGCCCCGCTAGCCCGTTTTCCTTTTTCTTTTGTATATTATTTTCTAGATCTGGATTAATGGCTGCATAGTTTAAATAAAAATAAAAATGTTAACCACTTGATTTATACCAGATCTAAAATTCTACATGTTTCCTATGGTTTTCCTAAACATGCAGAACCTACCTTTTTCCCAAATACTGACTAGATTAATTATATTAAAACAATTACCTAAATGTATCCTTTTCAGTAATAAATTTCTCCAGAGAGTTTTACAACTACAAATGGAGTGAAACTTTTGGGAGCTGCAAGGTATATGTGATGCCTTGCCTCTCACCTTTGACCACCTACTAAATTGCTTCTTAGTTTGGCCCTGGTAAAAATAACAAAAACATCCCTTTTATGCCTTTAGGAAATTATATAGGCCAAACCAAGAATGTTATTGACCTAATTCCAACTCCAAGAACTCATAAACAATCTTATCCTTCAAAACCTAGAAGCCCAAAATTTATTATATCTTGGATGATTTTTAGTGAATAAAACATTTCTGTCTAGAGTTGTTTCGCTAATAAAATAACTCCAGTAGTTATGTGTCACCTAAATTATTAGTTCCAATTTCTAAAGAAAGGTATTCCAAATACCTAACATGTGTCTTTGGAATCATATCAAATCCCCTATAGATTAAATCTATTGATAAAGATAAATACATTGCAAAACTACCTTTCAGTTTTTCCTAAGGGCATTCTGGTAACATGATTTGTTTTACGAATATGGCGCTCATACTTGGACCCTCCAAGTCATGAAAGAGTGTTCAGTAGGACATCTACCCTGATCGATACCGACCTTCTACTTTAGACCGAGGTTGCAATGGTTAACGTCCTACCTCGTTGGAAACCACAGCTTGTTGGAAAAAACAGTTTTGGGGATTTACCCTATTTTAAAATGTTTTGAAAATTACTTTTGTAAAACCCTTGGGAAGAGGCATCGTTCCTAAGTGGACCTTTTCAAATATAAATAAGGAGAAGTGAGTAAGTGATGAAATGGACAAGAGAAAATAAAAGGGATACTCTAGTTTTTACCGGAACAATTTATCCGTGCAACCACATTACCCTAGGTGTGACTCGGGGCTTAACTCATAGTTTGTTTTCCTTAGTATGGGCTATGCCATAACACATACAAAGGGGTCAGAGGCCCTCAAAATCTGGTTCCTTTCCACCTAGGTGGTCTTCTTACCCGGAAGGTACTATTGACTCCCTCGAGGTTGGTTTTAGCTATGGAGCTCCCACGGAAAGTACAAGTTTAAGGGAGTAAATTGTGGCATGGACAAGGCAATAAAGGGAGGGATATTCGGACTTGTGAAGTTAGGTACGTGTACAAGGAGAACTAAGTGACATAGGGAAAGTTCCCATACTAGGGATGCCAAATGAAAGTTTAGGGTTTGATTATCCGGACCCTCCTACAAGTGTGTATCGAGACGTGGTAATATCCCGGTGGATATATTGATTCTTGTGGGGAAAGTGCACAGACTCTGTAGAGTATAATCTATTCGAATAGCCGCATCCACGGTTAAGGATGGTTGAAAAGGTAACTGCTAGGATTATCCAAGTGTGGATATGATAAAGATAAGAGATATGAGACTTGGTCATGAAAAGTATAAAACTAAGGTTTATTTTAACCAAAAAGGGTGTAAAAATGTTTTCAAAAAGGCTTTCTCCCTAAAAATGTTTTCAACGAGGATATGGAGATATCCTAGCTTTCAAAATAAGGCATGTTTTCAAAAACTCTTTTTCAACAAAGATATAGAGATGCCACTTCTAGTAGGGAAAACTAGGCTTTTCAAATCAACTCTAGGATAGAGCCATCTCACAATATCCAGATTTGCATTTCATTGTTTACCTAGTCTCGGTGGTTTGCGAGTACATTCAAAGTACTCATCAGCTTTTTCCCTGGCTATTTATGTGGCCAGACTTGCAGAAGCGAGAAGGATGAACATGTTAACATCTATGCGAGCTAGGCCATCTTCCCAATCAGTCGCCTGTAGGTTAAGGCATGACATGGGCTCTGTGTTCGATGTAGATCCACTGCTGATGATTGTACTACCTTAAGGGCAATTATGTAAGTCTTCTACTTCGTTAATTTATGGATGTTGTTCTTATACTGTCGGTTATGCTCACGACTCACTAATCATGGGGACGTGACTTGCGGGCATAACGGGGATTTCTCAGACCGTAAATCTGGGGTCCCACGGTTCAGACAGGTAGGACCCGGAGGGTTCAGACAGGTGGGACTAGGAGGGTTTTGGATAGGTGGGACCCAGAGGGTTCGGACAGGTGGGACCAAGAGGGTTTAGACAGGTGGGATCTAGAGGGTTCGGACAGGTGGGACCCAGAGGGTTCAGACAGGTGGGACCCATAGGGTTCAGAAAGGTGGGACCAAGAGGGCTTGGACTGGTGGGACTGAGATTGTTCTGACAAGTGGGTCATGTGTTGCTGATAGTGTTAGTAATTTTTTCACATCAATAGTTATGCAGAAAATGAAAAAAATATATGATACAGACAAATAAAATTTGGAACCAATATACACAATGGCGGCGATAAAATTATGTGCAATAGTTTTAACATGACATAAATTGCTGAACAGAAGCACACTGAAATGAAGATATAACTATGTAAATCATATTTATGAACAATTTCATCAAGATGGAGGTGCTATTGAGTTATTGCCCTATCCTTGCTGTTGTGATGTCCTTAAGATAAAACTAGGCATGGCTTCTAATTCTTGTTGCTTCTTCTCATTTGATATATTTTTTCTTCTTGTGCCTTCATCAGAGCTACATGGTCCTTTTCCTTCTTTTTTTCATTTCTTCAAAAAAATTATCCTAGGATTCCATCCTTTCCTGCATCTCTTGTTTGTACCTTTCAGCTGCGAGGAGTGATTGTTCATCATGTTCAGCAAGCTTGGTTTCTAGTTCTCGGATGTGTGATGTGGACACATAGCTCTTCCTTGAGATTGATCCAACTCCCAAATTTGAGAGGAACGTGCATGTGCTTGAGCTCATTGTGCTCTTATCCTTCAAGACTTCTTCAATGATCTACACTTCTATTTTTCATTCTCATCTTCTATGCGTGGTATATTTTTCATGGTCATCATTGCATCCTACAAATAAGTTCAAATGAAAGCATAAGAAATATTGAAGTAGAAAGCTTATTCATTAAAAAAATATTAGAATATCTTACATAAGCATCTTTGGCTTCCGTAGTCATGATTCCTTCCTTGCTAGTGTGGTTAAGTCTATAGAACTCAATTGGAGATGTCACCTCCTTCAAGCTCTTCGAGTTCTACAGAAAAAATGGAATTACGAATATGAGTTAGCAAAATTTCTACTAATCTTGGAAGAACAATTGTTTCATATATGAACTTACAACTTACAAGAGCTTTGTAGTGTGCAACGAAGCATCTCGATCCAGTTGTATGGTTCTTCTTCACATCTTCTCTTTTCACTTGATTCTTCACATACATTTTCTAAATTTGAGTATTAACTTGTGAGTTTTCTATGCAGCAAAGATTTATATGATGAGTATTTGTAAGTGTAAATTTTAGTAACTGACAGTGGGAATCAAACTATCTGTCCATAAGATCTTTCCAACTTCTCTCTAGTACATTTGCTGGCTTCATCTTATATGCTTGCTGGGGGATCATATCTTTAATCTTGTCCCAATTCTCCTTCTTAAGCTTATAGCATAGTTGGCACATACTACTCTGTATAATATTAGTGCTCACTATCTTGGTCACTTCATCATTTGTGTCCATTTCAAAATTTCCCTGAAAAATGGAGATGCATATTATGTAGTTACATAGGTAGACCAGATAAATAGTTATGATGTAAAACTGTAGAGTTACGGCTCACCGCTACTTTGCGAATAGCACCTGGAATAACATCTTTCAGAGTCTCATATTTTCTATACTGAGTCCAATTGGTTGCCAGATGCACTTTGTCTCGGATTTGTATTCCGACCTCAGAGCTTAGTTTTGCTGCTTGAAGAGAATTTTTGGTCCTTCTAACCCCCTCAGTGAATTCAATTTTCATTTTATTCCCACCATTTCTTCTAGTGTAGTCATGTAGATCATGGGCCATGGAAATTCCACGTTCCCCATGATTTTACTTTGAACCGGAATAGATTACCTCTGAAACATGGTAGGAAGAAAGTTAAAATTAGAGTATATATTATAGTACTAACCATTAGTACAATTATTTAAGTGCAATTATTAATACCTTTCTATTTTGTAATTACAATTTGATTGTCCTCGGGTGAGTTGCTTCCTCTAGATGTTAGGTTCAACATTGGTGAGATTTGAACTTCTATGTTCTCACCCTCTAGGCGTGTAGGGGTCTGACATGCAACAGTTTCAGTTGCTTCAGTGACATGAGGTGCTCTTGATCTAGTTGTTACAGTAGATTGAGGTACAGTTGTTGTTGTTGTAGACTTCTTCTGTGCTGCAGTTGATGTACCATCATTAGCCTGTTTTAGAAAAAATAACAGTTAGTAACAAAACTATAGTACTTTATAGGGATTAGAATTGATAACCTTTATTTTAGGGTTACCGACGTTATGGTCCTCGTCATCTGAAGTTGGCTCGTCATTAGCTATGACCATTTATTCTACACTGGGTTCATATGTAGGGTCTGGTTGAGTGTCGTTAGCATCCTTTTGTTTCCCTTTTTTGGTGGCCTCTGTCACTGTGCAAATGCCGCTATAGGCAAATTTACGTCCTTTATCTTCGACATTTTCTATAGGCACACCTGTAGCGGTTTGCGCTTCTTTGAAAACTTCCATCATACGAGTTTTATTTTCTTCCAAATTTTTGTACTTGTTTGCCCCATATGCATTAGTTGATTTTTTTTTGGGTGCCTAACAAGGGATGGTCAAAACTGAACTATATCTTTTTTTGAAGGTGCTAGGTGCACCAAAACTTGAATTACAGCTCAACAACAAATTACATCATGAATTACGAAGTCCTGCCAATTTTCATTTCTAAAATAAGATATCCAAGGACAAGCATATTGAGAGTGTGTTGTTGCAGAGAAAACTAAAATAGGTACAGTAGAAGTAGTTCTCTGTACCTCATGAGCACATGAGTAAGATACATTGATTTTATCTCTACAAATGTGATTTACTCTAGCATTTGTCTTTATAACTGAATATAATAATTTTGCTAGGATGACTCTAGAATTTGAATGCATGTATTCTGAGTCAAGCCTATTGCTATCAACTGCCTTTACCACTAGAATGTTATAGTATAGAGCTGGGGATATTCTATGTTCATTCTTTCTGCTATTTCAGCTGCCAATAACAAGGATTTAGCCTCAGCTTGAAGAGGAGAGACCGAATAAGGGGCAGTGGCATGGATTTTTGCTTGGATGTATCCATTTCTACTTTTTCTTGGATAAAAATAGAATAAACTAAATCTGTCTACTGCCAAACAATATCATTGCATGTGTGAGGGAAAACAATGTAGGGAGTAGATTTCTAGAATTATAACTAGAATGACGAAAATAAGATGTTTAACCACTTTGTAATGAATGGTTCTAGCAGATCTACTACATATGAGAAGGATCGGGGGATTGAATTATCACCTGACGGTCGTTTGATGTTGGGCTTATTCTTCGGTGTACACCTCAATGGTTCGCGTGCCTTACCGCTGCGAAGAGTCTCGAACATGGAGTTGGCCAAGGAGATTGTCGATCAGATGTGGCGATGCATTCCGATCCACCAGGGAAGATATCCGATTCGGGGATGAGAAGGATGAGGTGCTAGAGGGGGATGGGTTTTGGGAGTTAAGATGAGACACAAATCGTGGGAGGGAAATGTGCACCATTTTTATGTTGTGGGGTTTCAAATTTTGGCGGTGGGGTGAGGGGGGAAAGGAGGGAATGAAAATGTGTCAAAAATTTTGGAGGGAGGTTGTGTTTAGTTGTTAATTTTGACATGACAGGAAAAACATTTGTTTAACATTTGGTTTATTTCGTATGTAATTTTTACACAATTGGTATAAAAAATGAAATGAAGTACTAACAAGTTCAAAATTAATGATGAAAGAATAGTACTGCAATTTATAAGTCAAGTCTTATCTCATTTTTATGAATTAATATTACATTAAAAAGTACTAGTGTTAGACCTGAATGATGCATACATTACTTGTCCCTAAATCATAACTAAGAATAGTGAAATATTCATATTGTTTAAATTAGAAATTCGTAAGCCTTGTTTTGATGTATTGATGCTAGCTAAATGGACTGGAATTTGGCACAAGGGTGTATTGATGGATGTGAAATATAGCCATCCACACTCATATTTAAACTGGATATTATTCATACTTTTGATGAAATATATCTCTAAACCATTCCACTAATGTCTAATGATCAAAGGGGTATGCAATCCTTTCTTGCTATTTTTCATGCGCAAATAATGACGTATGATGATGGAAATTACAACATTAAATTCAAAGATACGAGATTTCCAACACGTCAAAGAAACCAGGAGCTGTGAAGTGGATCCATAAGCTTTAATGACCAACTATACGGCGGGAATAAAATTCTGGACGTATAGTTCCAGCCGTATAGTTGCCATCGACTCTGTTAGGTAAAACAGAACAACTTTCATGAATGGACCCCTATATAAAGATTCCTCGGGCGACGAGAAACGAGAGCCGCACACCATAGAACAAAACACCGAAGAGCCACCGGAGGAATAGATCTAGATCTAATCTCCAAACCCTTCTCTACCACCATAGCCATATTCCACCACTTGTAACAGTAGATCTCTTCTCCAATTGGCAGCATTGTAAGACTATTTTCTATCAATCTTATTATCTCTATTACAATGTTTATGATTGTTGATTTCATCTCTATGTTTGAGTAATTCTCCTTAGGCTAAGGTCTTTGGCCTAGCCATGTAGCATGTGCATGTTATTTATCATAGATGGTATCATGTATTAGTTTGTATGACATGATGATTATTGTACCCTCTCTTGCCTCAATATAAGGACTTGTCAGGTACCCAAGACCCCAAGGATTGATCCAGGTATAGGGAGTGTGAGTAATGACTAATCTGCAAGATGGGAACCCTAGTGACAGAAAGGATAGTATGGATGTATGTGAGGGATTTACTTGTAACGGTGATATCACTATGCATATCATTAGTTCTCTTTCTTCTATGGATGATACTAGTAGTTTATTGCTATAAGAGGTTGCTGAGGCAATAGCAATTATGGATGCACTGCCCACATATAATTATCTTGCTCTAATAATTACATGCATACTTTATTACTATCTTTTATTCCCATCAGATGTTTTGCACAGCTATAGGTGAAACCGAAAGCCCTAGGCCCTCTCTCTCCATCATCAACAGCAATAAAAGATCACAAACTTTTGGTCCGATAAAACACAAAAAGAATTCCAAAACTCCCGAAGGTCCGTTAGAGTAACCTCACTTTGATTTTTGCTTCCCGAGGATTCGATAAACCTGGGTCTACTAGGGAAAAAGAAGCTATACTACATGCATAATCTGAATCGAAGGTATCATGTATCACCACATGCCTAATGATGCTAGCATTCTATCTGGCCATTTTGGTTTGAAAATTTCAAAAATTTCACCCTCAAACTCAAAACAGGCTTTCATTTGTGAAGCAAGTACCAAAACTACAATTTGTAACCTTCAAGTTGCATGCTTGTGTGGTTGTACATCGCATAGGGACCAAAGAACAGCAATTGTACTTTTTAGATGCTTTCACAATTTCTTGAAAGACTCTGGTCAACCCTGGTTTGACCAAACCTTATAAATTTCATAAGAAAATGAGAACTTCTCAAAATCTTTTGAACCCTTCAAATTTGATCATCGTGTGGCAAATACTTTGCATGGAAAATAACAAACTTGGAAAAAATGTCCCACTATCAGTCCACTCTCAAATGTGGGGTAGTTAGGTCAACGATCTTGTCCGGCTACTCGAAAGAGCCACTTGTGTACCATGTTTTCATCTACCTTTCTTTAAATGGACTTAAATTTGGCACAAGGGTGTATCACCACATTCCTAATGATGCTAGCATTCTATCTAGCCATTTTGGTTTGAAAAATTCAAAATTTTCACCCTCGAACTCAAAACAGGCTTTCATTTGTGAAGCAAGTACCAAACCTACAATTTGTAACCTTCAAGTTGCATGATTGTGTGCTTGTACATCACATTGGGACCATAGAATAGCAGTTGTACTTTTCAGATGCCTTCACAATCTCTTGAAAGACTCGAATCAACCCTGGTTTGACCAAACATTGTAAATTTCATAAGAAACTGAGAACTCCTCAAAAATCTTTTAAAACCATAAAATTTGGTCATTGTGTGGCAAATATTTTGCATAAAAATAACAAACTTGGAAAAAATGTCCTCCTAATAGTCCACTCTCAAATATGGGATAGTTAGGTCAACGATCATGTCAGACTACTCGAAAGAGCCACTTGTGTACCGTGTTTTCATCTACCTTTCTTTAAATGGTCTCAAATTTGGCACAAGGGTGTATCACCATGTGTCTAATGATGCTAGCATTGTATCTAGCCATTTTGGTTTGAAAATTTCAAAAAATTCACCCTCAAACTCAAAAATAGGCTTTCATTTTTTAAGCAAGTACTAAAACTACAATTTGTAACCTTCAAGTTGCATGCTTATGTGGTTGTGCATCACATTGGGACCACATAATAGTAGTTTTACTTTTCAGATGCTTTCACAATCTCTTGAAAGACTCTGGTCAAACCTGGTTTGACCAAACCTTGTAAATTTATTAAGAAAATGAGAACTTCTTAAAATCTTTTGAAACTTTCAAATTTGGTCAGTGTGTGGAAAATACTTTGCATGGAAAAAACAAACTTGGAAAAAATGTCCCCTTAGCAGTCCACTCTCAAATGTGGTGCGTGTCTGTTGGCGTCTTTCGAAACAATTTGTCCTCCAGGACCCTTTTCAAAGATTACATTTAAATCCTTGACCATACCAAATACATCAGCACCAGTACGAGGGACAGACTTTGTTCGGGTTTTTGCCTTGCCATTGAAATGCTTACCTTTTTTCCTTAAGGGATGCCTAGGCGGAAGAAAACGATGATTATATGGGTACACATTCTTCCTACATTTATCCAGATATATACTTTCAGTAAGATCTAAACAGTGTGTGCATGCATTGTATCCCTTGTTCGTCTGTCCTAAAATGTTACTAAGAGAATGCTAACCGTTGATGGTTATGAACAGCAAAGCTCGTAGGTCAAATGGCTCATGTTTATGCTCATCCCATACACATACACCTGGTTTGGACCATAACTGTAAAAGTTTATCAACTAATGGCCTTAGGTACACATCAATGTCGTTGCCGGGTTGCTTCGGGCCTTGGATGAGCACCGGCATCATAATGAATTTCCGCTTCATACACAACCAAGGAGGAAGGTTGTAGATACATAGAGTCACAGGCCAGGTGCTGTGACTGTAGCTCTGCTCCCCAAAAAGATTCATACCGTCTATACTTAGACCAAACCTTAAGTTCCTTGCATCACTAGTAAAGTCTAGAAACTCTCTCTTGATTTTTCTCCACTGACGACCATCAGCGGGGTGCCTCAACATCTCGTCTTTCTTATGGTCTTCCATGTGCCATCGCAACAACTTGGTGTTATGGGGTAACCCCTTGGGGTGGCCCGATCTTTCACGAATCTCCGCGGGAATCGAGGGTAAAGCGGTGGAGGGGGAAGGGGATGGAATCCACGTACGCACGCCACGAAGAACCCGATGAACTCACGCACACAAAACACGATACACGCCGATAGCTCACGCCAGTGGCAACCGGTCCAACATAATCTCTAGGATCGGTGTTGGACGAAGCTCTCTCTCCACGCCAACAACGGGGGACGAGGTGCTTGGTGAGATCTTGACGACTTGGGGGCGAGAAACCGAGAACCTAAGGCCTTGTACAACTTGAACGCACTAGGCAAGATCCAAGAGGGGGGTGGATAATCCGGTGCTCCTTGGTAGGAGCATGAGACCAATAGATGTAAGTTCCTCAAAGGGTTTCCTTAATCTATTATTATCCAAGTCTAGGGTTTACAATGGAGGGTGGGGGCTATTTATAGGCCAACCACATAAACAGGGGTATTTTCGGAACAAATAGCGAAATATAGAGAGGGTTACAAGGCGCTGGGCCGACTTAACACGATCAGGTCCTGTGGCATCCGGTAGTACCGATCCAGCTCGACCGGTAGTACCGGTCATGCGGTAGTACCGCTTCCTGGCCCGGTAGTACCGCTTGTCATCCTGGGACTCATACTGAGCCTCTGCTGGTGGCGGTGGGTAGAGTGTCGTGGCCCGGTAGTACCGGCTCCGTGGCAGCATTGTAAGACTATTTTCTATCAATCTTATTATCTCTATTACAATGTTTATGATTGTTGATTTCATCTCTATGTGTGAGTAATTCTCCTTAGGCTAAGGTCTTTGGCCTAGCCATGTAGCATGTGCATGTTATTTATCATAGATGGTATCATGTATTAGTTTGTATGACATGATGATTATTGTACCCTCTCTTGCCTCAATATAAGGACTTGTCAGGTACCCAAGACCCCAAGGATTGATCCAGGTATAGGGAGTGTGAGTAATGACTAATCTGCAAGATGGAAACCCTAGTGACAGAAAGGATAGTACGGCTGTATGTGAGGGATTTACTTGGGATTAACGGTGATATCACTATGCATATCATTAGTTCTCTTTCTTCTATGGATGATACTAGTAGTTTATTGATATAAGAGGTTGCTGAGGCAATAGCAATTATGGATGCACTGCCCACATATAATTATCTTGCTCTAATAATTACATGCATACTTTATTACTATCTTTTATTCCCATCAGATGTTTTGCACAGCTATAGGTGAAACCGAAAGCCCTAGGCCCTCTCTCTCCATCATCAACAACAATAAAAGATCACAAACTTTTGGTCCGATAAAACACAAAAAGAATTCCAAAACTCCCGACGGTCCGTTAGAGTAACCTCACTTTGATTTCTGCTTCCTGAGGATTCGATAAACCTGGGTCTACTAGGGAAAAAGAAGTTATACTACATGCGTAATCTGAATCGAAGGTATCATGTATCACCACATGCCTAATGATGCTAGCATTCTATCTGGCCATTTTGGTTTGAAAATTTCAAAAATTTCACCCTCAAACTCAAAACAGGCTTTCATTTGTGAAGCAAGTACCAAAACTACAATTTGTAACCTTCAAGTTGCATGCTTGTGTGGTCAGACATCGATAGGGCCCAAAGAACAGCAATTGTACTTTTTAGATGCTTTCACAATTTCTTGAAAGACTCTGGTCAACCCTGGTTTGACCAAACCTTATAAATTTCATAAGAAAATGAGAACTTCTCAAAATCTTTTGAACCCGTCAAATTTGGTCATCGTGTGGCAAATACTTTGCATGGAAAATAACAAACTTGGAAAAAATGTCCCACTATCAGTCCACTCTCAAATGTGGGGTAGTTAGGTCAACGATCTTGTCCGTCTACTCGAAAGAGCCACTTGTGTACCATGTTTTCATCTACCTTTCTTTAAATGGACTTAAATTTGGCACAAGGGTGTATCACCACATTCCTAATGATGCTAGCATTCTACCTAGCCATTTTGGTTTGAAAAATTCAAAATTTTCACCCTCGAACTCAAAACAGGCTTTCATTTGTGAAGCAAGTACCAAACCTACAATTTGTAACCTTCAAGTTGCATGATTGTGTGCTTGTACATCACATTGGGACCATAGAATAGCAGTTGTACTTTTCAGATGCCTTCACAATCTCTTGAAAGACTTGAATCAACCCTGGTTTGACCAAACATTGTAAATTTCATAAGAAACTGAGAACTTCTCAAAAATCTTTTGAAACCATAAAATTTGGTCATTGTGTGGCAAATATTTTGCATAAAAATAACAAACTTGGAAAAAATGTCCTCCTAATAGTCCACTCTCAAATATGGGATAGTTAGGTCAACGATCATGTCAGACTACTCAAAAGAGCCACTTGTGTACCATGTTTTCATCTACCTTTCTTTAAATGGTATCAAATTTGGCACAAGGGTGTATCACCATGTGTCTAATGATGCTAGCATTGTATCTAGCCATTTTGGTTTGAAAATTTCAAAAAGTTCACCCTCAAACTCAAAAATAGGCTTTCATTTTTTAAGCAAGTACTAAAACTACAATTTGTAACCTTCAAGTTGCATGCTTATGTGGTTGTGCATCAGATTGGGACCACATAATAGTAGTTTTACTTTTCAGATGCTTTCACAATCTCTTGAAAGACTCTGGTCAACCCTGGTTTGACCAAACCTTGTAAATTTATTAAGAAAACGAGAACTTCTTAAAATCTTTTGAAACCTTCAAATTTGGTCATTGTGTGGAAAATACTTTGCATGGAAAAAAACAAACTTGGAAAAAATGTCCCCCTAGCAGTCCACTCTCAAATGTGGTGTGTGTATGTCGGCGTCTTTCGAAACAATTTGTCCTCCAGGACCCTTTTCAAAGATTACATTTAAATCCTTGACCATACCAAATACATCAGCACCAGTACGGGGGACAGACTTTGTTCGGGTTTTTGCCTTGCCATTGAAATGCTTACCTTTTTTCCTTAAGGGATGCCTAGGCGGAAGAAAACAATGATTATATGGGTACACATTCTTCCTACATTTATCCAGATATATACTTTCAGTAAGATCTAAACAGTGTGTGCATGCATTGTATCCCTTGTTCGTCTGTCCTAAAATGTTACTAAGAGAATGCTAACCGTTGATGGTTATGAACAACAAAGCTCGTAGGTCAAATGGCTCCTGTTTATGCTCATCCCATACACATACACCTGGTTTGGACCATAACTGTAAAAGTTTATCAACTAATGGCCTTAGGTACACATCAATGTCGTTGCCGGGTTGCTTCGGGCCTTGGATGAGCACCGGCATCATAATGAATTTCCGCTTCATACACAACCAAGGAGGAAGGTTGTAGATACATAGAGTCACAGGCCAGGTGCTGTGATTGTAGCTCTGCTCTCCAAAAAGATTCATACCGTCTTATCTTAGACCAAACCTTAAGTTCCTTGCGTCACTAGTAAAGTCTAGAAACTCTCTCTTAATTTTTCTCCACTGACGACCATCAGCGGGGTGCCTCAACATCTCGTCTTTCTTATGGTCTTCCATGTGCCATCGCAACAACTTGGTGTTATGGGGTAACCCCTTGGGGTGGCCCGATCTTTCACGAATCTCCGCGGGAATAGAGGGTAAAGCGGTGGAGGGGGGAAGTGGATGGAATCCACGTACGCACGCCACGAAGAACCCGATGAACTCACGCACACAAAACACGATACACGCCGATAGCTCACGCCGGTGGCAACCGGTCCAACATAATCTCTAGTATCGGTGTTGGGCGAAGCTCTCTCTCCACGCCAACAACGGGGGACGAGGTGCTTGGTGAGATCTTGACGACTTGGGGGCGAGAAACCGAGAACCCAAGGCCTTGTACAACTTGAACACACTAGGCAAGATCCAAGAGGGGGGTGGATAATCCGGTGCTCCTTGGTAGGAGCATGAGACCAATAGATGTAAGTTCCTCAAAGGGTTTCCTTAATCTATTATTATCCAAGTCTAGGGTTTACAATGGAGGGTGGGGGCTATTTATAGGCCAACCACATAAACAGGGGTATTTTCGGAACAAATAGCGAAATATAGAGAGGGTTACAAGGCGATGGGCCGACTTAACACGATCAGGTCCTGTGGCATCCGGTAGTACCTGTCCAGCTCGACCGGTAGTACCGCTTCCTGGCCCGGTAGTACCGCTTGTCGTCCTGGGACTTGCGCTGGAGCCTTCACAGGCGGTAGAAAGTAGTGCTGCGGGTAATCTGCACGGCCTGCGGGTAGTACCACCAAATGTAGAGCATTTGGCTTGGGCTGGTGTCGTCTGTTGGTGGCGTTAGCAGAGGGCGGTAGTGCAGCCGGGCGGTAGTACCGGTCGCCAGGTCCGGTAGTACCGCTGGCGACAGAGAGCATTTGGTCTCTTCCGCAGGTGCTCCTCCGCTCAGGGTCCTTCTTCAGACTGATGATGCACAAGGTATGCGTATGAAGTAGCAGGCCATCCAAGGGTGTATCGAAGTCACACAAGGAGAGGAGCGAGTTCACCTTAGCTTGAAGGAGTTTGGCTCGGGCGCGAGTCATGGGTCCACTTGGGGAGCTCGTGGGAGTAGATGTAGTAGCGGTCGTAGGACGGGCTGCATCACTTGGTATGCTCTTTGTTTCTGAACAAACGTTTCAATCGTGGTATTATAGGAGCATACCACATCACCTTGGCAGGAACCCTCTTCGTGGGTGGCTCGCCCTCAACATCATCAGGGTCATCTTTTCTAATCTTATACCGCAATACAGTGCATACCGAGCATTTATCCATATTCTCGTACAAATCACCGCGGTAGAGGATGCAGTCATTCGGGCATGCATGTATCATCTGCACATCTAATCCTAGAGGGCAGACAAACTTCTTTTCTTTGTACGTACTGGAGGGCAATTCGTTCTTTCTTTGAAGCATCTTCTTCATTAGTACCAGCAACTTTTTAAATCCCGAGTCAGTCACACCGATCTCTGCCTTCCACTTCAACAATTCCAGTATGCTACCTAACTTCTTCTGGTCATCTTCACAAGTTGGGTACAACAATTTGTTGTGGTCCTGTAACATCTTCTCAAACTGCAACCTCTACTTTTGTGTGTCGCAGTCTCGCTTTGCATTAGAAATTACCCGACCAAGATCATCAGCGGGCTCATCTGGTGCATGTTCTTCACCTCCTTCTTTTTTATTGTCTTCCATTGCGGTATCAGCGTATTAAAGGAACATAGATCGGTAGTTGTCATCATCGTTCTCTTCTTCATCGCCGTCTTCCATCATAACCCCTCTTTCTCCGTGTTTAGTCCAAACATTATAGCTGGACATAAAACCAGACCAAAATAGGTGGCTCTGAATGACTCTTGAGGAAGTGTGAGCCTGCTCATTCCGACATTCAACACATAGACACCACATAAAACCATCCTGCCTCTTATTCGCCTCGGCCACAAGGCGAAAAGAATGCACGCCTTATCTGAAAGCGCCAGAGTGTCGATCACCATACATCCATGGATGGCTCATCTGCATCATACAACTATATATCAAACGCAATCACGATGCTAAAATTAGTACCGCGCGGTCTAAACGAGAAAATAGTTGCTAACCTTTTATAGGACACTTGAAAACAAAGATGAGAAAACTTAAGTGTGGCTCGGACACCTCATATCATGTTTGTCTTGTGTGAACTCAAGTCGCATCGCTCTAACCGGCATTTCACCGAACACCTCTAGTGCATATGAAGAAAAAACTAGCACAAACCTAGGAAAAACATGAGTAAAGGGAGGGGCCGTGCCATACATATAGAGCCTGACCATTTGTCCCGGTTTGAGATACAAACCGGGACTAATGGGGGTGCCCACGGCGCGCAACAGGCCCCAGACCCATTAGTCCCGGTTTATATCTCAAACTAGGACCAATGGTCCCAATCGGTCCGGGACTAATGGTGCCGTACGCAGAGGCGTCTTTGGCCGTTGGGTTCAGACCATTATTCCTGGCTCCAGCCATAGCCAGAACTAATGGCCTGGACAAAAGGTCCATTTTCTTCTAGTGGTTTGGAGTGAATCTACACACTAAAAAAAGTCTATATACATTTTCTTCATAAAGCTAAAATATCTTATATTTTAATATGGAGAGAGTACCATTCTTCATGTTTTTCAGCTTTACAGCAGCTGTACGAGAAGCTATTTTTCTTTTCTTCAAAAAGTAGACAGTCTAGTAGATCGATTTTCATATACTCACAACTGCCGGCCATTGTGTAACACGTAGCCTATGTGATAGTACGTCAATACCTTTGTACCTGCCTCTACCAGCGGTCCACGAGCTGATGTGGTGGACTCTGTATTGGGACAGCACCCTTGTTGTTTGTACTTTTCCACTACCAAACCAATCAATCAACAGAATATCAAATTGAGGAAGTCCTATATTACAAGGAATTTGGTAACAGCAAAATATTCCTCTTCTTTATATGAAGCTGACATGGACTAGCCAAATATCTTTGACAAGCATCACAGAGAGAAAATAGGAAAAGAGAAGCCATGAGAGGAGGAGGAGAAGAAGAAGGCCGTCACCAAACGGAGCCGCTGCTCGAGAAGCTCTCAGGGTCCTCTTATAATTCATCCGAGCAGCGTCTAGTCAAAAGAACCGGTAAGTCGTCAGAGTGTTTGATCTGCTAATCTGTCACAAGATTATGTATCTTGTTTGTTTTTTCCTAAGCTCTCTATCATGTGCTTCCAAGTTTCAGCCCCCCCATCTCTGAGATTTCTGCTTTAATGAGTTAACAGTTGCTGTGTTATTTGCACTATCCTTACAGAGCCAGACAGACAGTAGATTGATTGTTCCACACACGTTCGATCCACTGGATTATTTAGTTTATATTCATGCAAATTAGAATCAACATGGCTTGCTCTAAGTCCGTAGGGAACATTCTTGTCCGTAGAACATTCAGTTCCTCTTCAAGTTTCAGAGAGGAAGTAGGTGGAGTAGCTAGCGTTGGCAAAATTGCAAGCAGACGGTCACCGCTAATTAATTCCATTCCGGAGTCTGGATTTTTTACACGTTGTTTACTTCTAGGATATTTGAGGGAACGAGAGGGGATTATTTCGTGTCCCGAATTTTTTTCGGTAGGTCACTACTAGGAAATAGATCGTTTGTGGCGCACCTGTAAACAGCATATGTTGCGCACTAGGTGTGCGCCACGAGCCTCGCGCTACGGTTATCTCCTAGACTTTACGCACTGCCTGGTGCGCCACGGTTGTGTCGAGATAGTGCGCCACGGAAAGTAGTCCAAGTGCGCCACGCGTATGAAATAATAACCGTGACGCACTACGTAATGTGTGCCACGGATACAAATTTCAAAATTCAAAAAAAAAGCGGCAGATCTGGATCTCGCCGTCAGCGTCGTCGCTCGTCGGTGCAGGTCATCGTTGTCGCCTCGTCGTCGCCGTCTCCTCGTCGTCGTCGTCGTCGCCTCGTCGTTGTCGCCTCGTTGGAGAGGCCTCGTCGTCGTCGGACCTACAAGGAGGGGGAGGAGAAGAAGAGGAGGAGAAGAAGAAGGAGGCCGCCATCGTCGTCGTCACTGGAAGGGGGAGGCCGCCATCACCATCTTCACTGCAAGGAGGAGGAAGAGGAGGAGAAGGAGAAGGAGAAGGAGAAAGAGAAGAAGGAGGAGGAGGAGGAGAAGGAGGAAAGGAGAAGGGAGGAAAAGGAAAAGGAGAGAAGGGGAGGGAAAAGAAAAGGGGTAGGTGGGCGGGATGGGGATTTAAATTTTGAATCCTTCCCAACTTACTCGTAGCGCACTAGGTGGTGGTGCGCTACGGGTAAGTTGCCATTTATTTTTTCTGCAAAAAAAGGTCTTTTGACCGTAACTTTTTACTCTTTTTGAATTTTGAAAATCTAAATAATCGTTAAACGATAAAATCTTGTTCTCGTCATTTTGATATATTATACGATTTTTTCGACATCGTGTGCAAAAGTTACGACCATTTTACCGTGGCATGACTTTTTTTTGCAGAAAAAGTGGAAACTCATGTTTGTTAATTTTCCTAGAAACTATACCATATTACCTACCTACATATGAAATGATTTTATTTTTTTAAGTGTTTATCATTATCTTTTATTTTTGCAAAGCCTAAAAAGACGATCCACGGAGAGGGTGGGGGTGCAGTTGGTGCAGGCCACTTAACCGTAAGGCACTAGGACAGAGTGCCCTACGGCTAAGTTGACCCCCAAATGCTCTCTGACACACATGCCTTGGCCCACACATAGGCGTGACGCACCACCCCATGTGCGCCACGCTTATGGCAGTTAGGCGTAGGGCACCTGTGGACAGTGTGTCACGCTTATTTTAGCCGTAGGGCACCACTAGCACGTGCGTCACGGATATGTGGATTAACTATAGCCGTTTTCTAGTAGTGGGTCGTTTACTAGTCCAAGTTTTGAGGGGATAATTTCGAAATATTCCCATAAATCTTCTTCACACTGGTGTATATTTTTACTAGATTAAAAACACTACATCATGATAGAGTATTTTTTTAGAAAAGGGTATTTAAAAGGATTAGAGAGTATTGGATGAACACCAAATTTCCGTATATCCCCACACCTTTTGAGGATAAAAATACCGGAAAAGTAAACAAGCGCTAAGAGGCAGCAACATTTAGGCGATATGAAAAGGAAAATGACTGGCCTCCCCCGGGGGATCCATCCTCCCGATCCCCCGGATCTTCGTCCCGCACAGCAAGAGGTGGGGCCCGCCCACGTTCCATCTTCTTCATGGCCTCGCTCTCTCCTACCTCTTCCTGGAGCTGCAGCTTCTCCTGGAGACTCGCGGAGACTCGAGATGAAACTTTCACGGAAGACGCTACTGAGGCTTGCTGGTCGGATTTGACGACGAGCGCGCGGCGGAGGCCCTTGAAGCGCCTCGGCGGGCAGGAGATGGAGAGCAAGGGGGCGGGGCGACTAGAAGACGCGAATCGGGTGCGGGGGAGAGTGGACCTAGACGGCGCGAGGGTCGCGCAGGGGCGGAGGGACAGCGTCGCCGGAGCCGCCATTGGCTCGGTGCGGAGGCACACCACCGATGGAGTCGAATCAATCGGGTCAAGAGGATAGAAAGCGGAAGAAGCCGGAATCCAAAGACGACAAGAGAGAGAATGGTGCCTTATCTTGTCAGCAGTGCTCTCGTACCTCCGGCGAGGAGAGGTGGCTGACGCCGTCCCGTCATGCTCCGTGTCGCCGCTCACCTATGCTACACGTGATGGACGTCGCTGCTACACGCATCGGTTCCCTATGCTACACGCGAGCCTTCGCAGCTACACGCTCTGGGTCGCCGCCGCTACATACTTCGCGCCGCTGCTGCTACATGTGGACGGCGCCACTGCTACACATGCCGAGCTCTTCCGCTACACGCGCATAGGGTCGTTGCTACATGCTACAAACGTGTAGCATGGCGTCTCCGACGAGGTCTCCGATGAAGTCAAATTTGCTATATTAGCATAAATTTTTTTGCTACACATGCCGAGCTCTTCTGCTACAAACACATGACGTCGTTGCTACATGCTACAAACATGGCGCCGAGGAAAGTCTCCGGCAAAGTCTCCGGCGAGGTCTCCGGCGAGTCTCCGGTGAAGTCCGAGATCCAGTCTATTTTCTATTTTTTTAGACCAAACCGTTTTCTGTTACGTGTAGCAAAAACGAGACTATTTGTAGCAAAACGGGTATATTTATAGTAAAAGCGGGATTTTAAGACAGTTTTGAGGACACGAGTCAGCAGGAGGATCCGAGGGATTTGGGGAAATATCCGCAGAAGCGCGTAGTACGGCCCATATGGAAAACCGAAACTCCTACCCAGGAATCACTTGCTTACACATGCCAGTTTACCGCTAGAATAATTCTGATGGACAGGCACGGTATGGACGGCGATGGCGCACATCATCACGGCGGTGATAGGCTCCGGCGTGCTGTCGCTGGCGTGGAGCGTGGCACAGCTCGGTTGGGTCGGCGGCCCGGCGGCCATCGTGCTCTTCGCCGGGGTGACCGCGGTGCAGTCCTCACTGTTCGCCGACTGCTACATTTCTCGCGACACGGACGAGCGCGGCGACGTCGTCAGGAACAAGTCCTACGTGCAAGCCGTCAGGTTCTACCTAGGTGATCATTGCTGTCTCTCAGTTTTAACCCTTCCATTTTGTTTGGGATCGTCGCAGTCGTTAGTTTTCATGTCGTAGTCAAGTATACTATATAGGGAAGTACTCAAAACACAATACTACTATTATGTAGACAACGACTAAATCGCACCGTTATACCTATTTTCATTATCATTTGTAATAGTTTAGTATATAATGAGCTGTAGTACGTTACATTATTGGTCCTGACACAATACACGCACGACATGCTTGCAAATTGCAGGTGAGAAGAGCCGCTTGTTTTGCGTTTTTTTCCTTAGCATCAACTTGTTTGGGAACGGCGTGGTAAATACTCTCACCTCGGCCACTAGTATGAGGTAAAATTATGTCCTCTAAATATATATATAGCAGTTCATGTGCTCTCGTGGCAATCTCGAGTTTATTAGTTGTACCTGAAGAATGGGAGCAAACACATGTACCGGCAACTTGTGCGTGCCAAGGCAAGGCAAGGCAGACTAGTGTTCATTGTAATACTAGCCTTTAGTGCTTGACCAAACTAAGATCCAAATCGACTGAAGCCATTGTCATATGTATTGAGCTTCGTGTCCATGAAATTTGTTCTAGACTTGGCCAAAAGGGATATGTCAACCACGGGTCGAATCAGAATTTTGCCAAATTGACCAGATGTGAACGTGAGTGCGACAAAATTTTAGACAATTATTATCTTCCCCAGTTAGTAGCGCTAGTTCCCACTTGGGTATGGATTAGCTGTGGACATGTGCTCCTGTAAATTACCAATCACTCGTTATGTAGCAAAAAAAAAAATTCTTTCGTTTAATTTTCAGGGCGATTCAGAAAGCGAACTGCTACCACAGTGAAGGCCACGGCGCCGCCTCGTGCTCCGCCGCCGTTGGGGGATCAGACGTCTACTACATGCTCGTGTTTGGCCTCGTGCAGGTGATGCTGTCGCAGATACCGGACTTCCACAACATGGCATGGCTCTCCGTCTTCGCCGCCGTCATGTCCTTCTCCTACTCCTTCATCGGCTTCGGCCTCGGCGCCGCCAAAGTGATCGGTATGTGATGTAATAATCAGCACAATGCAATAGCTCCGTGATCTCATGATCTGCATCAGCATTGGTAAAAGGCATGTGACGGTTCCTCGATCACAATTCACACGCAGAAAATGGAGCGATCAAGGGGGGAATGGGTGGCATTGCCCTGGCATCCCCGACGCAGAAGGTGTGGCGCGTCGCCCAGGCACTCGGGGACATCGCCTACGCTTATCCTTACACCTTGGCGCTGCTAGAGATCCAGGTGAGCTTATGTGCTGCTTGTTTGTGCTTTGTGTAATAGCACCGTCGTCGTCCCATGCATGAGAGCAGAGAAAATTTGAATGTATGAGTATCAAACAGGACACGCTGAGGTCGCCGCCGGACGAGAGCGAGACGATGAAAACGGCGTCCAGGGCCAGCATCGCGGTCACCACCTTCCTCTACCTTGGGTGCGGGTGCTTCGGCTACGCCGCGTTCGGCGACGCCACCCCGGGGAACCTCCTCACCGGCTTCGACTTCTATACGAGCCCTACTGGCTCATCGACCTCGCCAACCTCAGCGTCGTCCTCCACCTCCTCGGCGTCTACCAGGTGTACAGCCAACCGGCGTTCGCGCTCGCGGAGCGGCGGTTCGGCACCGAGGCCTGCGTGTTCGACGTGGAGCTGCCGCTGCTCGGCCGGAGGCGCGTGGACCTGTTCAGGCTGTGTTACCGCACGGCGTACGTGGCGGCGACCACGACAGTGGCGGTGTGGTTCCCCTACTTCAACCAGGTGGTCGGGCTGATCGGCGCCTTCAGCTTCTGGCCCAAGGTCATTCACTTCCCCGTCGAGATGTACATCGTGCAGGCCAAGGTGGTGCCCTGGACGGCGCGGTGGCTCGCCATCCGGGCCTTCAGCGGCGCCTGCCTGCTCGTCTGTGTCTTCGCCTTCGTCGGCTCTGCCATGGGGGTTCTCGGATCCAAGAGAAGCTAGTCGAATTCTGCACACACAAAAAAACTCTGGTTGCATGCGCATATGTGCTGTTCGTCCAATCAGTTTTCTTGAGGTTGGGAACTGCAGCAACATGATTCTTTCATAGCTTAGGAATGTGTTAATTTGTGGGCATCACGTTCTGCTCTGTTCGAGAGACAAGTGTATGTATGAATGGGCAAGTGTACTCAATAGGCGAAGTAGCAATGTTAGGATCATATATATTAGTGAGACGAGAACCCCTGCACGCACTGCTGATGCCAAGTTTCGGTTTCAAGTGCATCAGCACCTTCAGCTAAAACAGGACTTCACCACTTCAAACTTATATTAGTTGCCTACATGGGCACACAAGAATTTAATGGGAAACAAAGCAGACATTTTTCTGAAGAACCAGTGTGACATTCATGTGTCTTTTTAATTTGACAATACAGCATACTGAGTCACATGGAGAGCACTCCGTGCTTGCATTGTTGAAGCAAAGTCGGTATACAACTACCAAATACATCGCGAGTATATCCGACAAACTACAACAACACATTGTACAATCTTGATTCTTACTAGTTTTGGAATGACGCAAAGCTAAGCTTCAATAACTAGATAGGGTTTGAAGCCATGCGGCATGAAATACAAAAATTATGCTTTTGAGTAAACTTTGGCAGGGATACGGTGAGGTATATTAATCTAGACGAGCCCATTCCAGTTCTAACTCCATCTCACCTGATTCTACGTTCTGCAGCTTTAGGTACACTTCCTGTTTTACCTTTCCAGACACGATATTGACAATGCTGTCGGTAAGTAGGCAATTGTCTCTGGTCATGAACCACCTTCCAATCTGCATGTCCGCATGAAACGAAGGGTCTCCAAAGGCCATGGCAGCTGTGATCATTGGTTTCAGATCTATCTCTGCTTCCCCCATGATATCGTCAGCAGAGAAAGTATCATGGTCATACACTTCCTGGAAATAGCAAGATTCTATGTTATTTGGGTGGAGTGCAAACAAAAAAAAATCCTTTGTCTGCTTTGTCATTGAGCAGAAGTACTACATGGTTTTATTAAAGAATTTCTTCTCTTCCCTATTTGTGTACTTTTATGGTGAACTATCATTTTACACATCAATAAATTTCTATCAAGAACTACAAGGTGTAACGTTATAAGCTCTTCAGCATGTCTATGCTGCCATCCAGCCCACTGGCCATTGGTACACATGAAGTTCCCAGTGGACAAAGAACTAAGAAGCCAAAATATATGAATCTTTATGCTTTCACTACACAGAAATTTCAGGAAAAAATATAATGTTCACAAAATATGCTCTTCGTCATGAAATCATCTCTTTCTCTTGCAGCTGGTTCATCAACTAAATTAAGGTACCTCAACATAATTGATACTGATGCAAGTAACGGTACGCAACAAAATATGTTGTGGTTATTCACTTGAAACTGGTAATGGTCAATGTGATCAAGAAAACTATTTACAGAACTCTTTAATTTTGCAGTATCTAAGTATTGACAGTTTAAGTAGGTTCGTAGTTGTTTAACCCTGTTTACATATAACTAAAATCAGGCCAATACCAGTAAGCAAGGTTGCAGTTCTTTTTTGATAAACAAAATCATTACTACCGTGCATGCGCTACATGAATTGCCTATGGGGAGAAGCAAAAGGAATTATAAGGAGCAAATAGTGCATATCGAACTTACAAGTTTTAAAGGTCCATAATTTCGAGGAACTGATAGGGTGAGGACTTCATTCCATATGGGGTTGAGGTCGCTCGCTTTAACCGTTGTCTGAGCCGTCTGCATTTAGAACCAATAGTTGAATGTTTTTAGCAACAGGTCAGTATTAGGAATATATACAAGATGAGACAAAGTTATACCTGCTCTCCAAGAGTTAAAACAACATAAGGATCACTTGTTAGCATATCTCTGACAGCCAACTGAGTACCTTTTACCACTGTTATGTTGAGTTTCCCAACAAATTCTCTTGTATCTTCCTGTGAGCATTTGCAAGCAGATAAGTTTGATTGGCTGGTTCACTAAAATTATGCAGCTTTGATCAAATATGCTTCAGTGCACTTGCTATGCAGCAATCTTTTCACCACAAAAAAGAAAGAGCAGCATAAATCTCTACCACCGTATCATCTATGTTTCACCACAACTTACCGGGCGCTTCCTTGAAGTGCTAGAGAAACTGCTATCATCACTCTTCACAGAATTGGTAGATTCAAAACCTGACTTTGACGTGATGCGCAAACTTGGCTTCAGAAAATCTTGTGTTTCATATTTGGCTCTGTGTATCAAGAAACATATAAGATTAACACTGAAATTGTGATGACATTACAGAGTATGAAATGGAGCAATAACCACCTTATAAATTGGGTACGATATTCCATTGGTGAGTCTGGTTTAGGTTTTGGGTGATCTTTTGGAAGAAAAGCCTCATAAATTGAATTTGCATATGAGTTTCCACCAACCTCGACCATGGAGTCAATATCAGCATCAGACCAATCATCCAAAGTCACAGACAAAATCTGATATGAAAAACAGGTGGAAGAATGGAGGTGAAATTGAAGGTGTCAGTCTCAGGAAATAAAATAAGATCTAATATAGGCATTATCGGCAGAATTATTTTGAAGAACTAGAAGTGAGAAGAAATTTATTATATTAACAATTACGTTTGAAATGTCTGGTCCAAGGGCCCTGTGGACATCTCCGCATTTTAAGCAAAGAAATACTCCGATATTAGAAGACCTGAAATGCACAGTAAACAAATCTTAGGTAAAGACGTAAAATTAAGATAAAAGCAGTGCAAAACAAAAAACAAAGGTTTCTAACTTGCTACTTTCTGCTGGCATTGTATTATGCAATAGGGGTATGATTTATAAACTACATGCATGCCACATAATTAATCTACTGTACAATTTGTCTGTAAAATGAAGAATCGTTCTGTAACAAGGACATGCAAGAGATCCCTCTTCTGAAATGGAAAACATGCTAATTGTTTGTACAGAAATAATCCCTTAATCTGTGTAACAAAGGCACTTACGCAAATTTGGGATCAGGTGCACTACAATCAGCACATACTCGATTGTCGCTTTTTAGCATGAGTTCCTTCACCTTTCTTGCTTTGCCTGCAAATTGTAAAAAGTTATCGAAGAACTTGCATTTGATAGTCATATGATACATGACATATAATGTAGTAAGCAGTAACTAGAATATATTATTTACCTACGACAGGCCTGGTTGACTTGATGGGTTGGTACCGCTGAGCAGTACTCATCTTTGAAGTGAATCTCAGATAACTCACAACAGCAATACAGCTTTAAACCTGAATATAAGACATGGAAGGAAGAGTCAATGTTCAAATTAAGAAGTCAAATAAAAGACTATAGTAAATTGTTTCAAGTTCAAATACGATAATCTCTCTAGTTTCTCTCATAAGTTTATAATGCACAAGAAGTCAGATTACAGGCCCTCCCTGGGCCTTATTGTAGTAAAGCTTTAATCATATAAGGTAGTTGGTTTTTGGGTCGTAACACATTTGGGGATTTCAGACACCAAGCTCACAAAGTCCATTCATCAAATCTCTTCCATGTATTCTCGAATTTGGAAAAAAAAATACAGAACTTGCTCAAAACCTGCACACATTTGTAACTCAAGAAAACAAGTCATGAGAAAAGATGGCTGAAATATGTAGACTGGCTTGCGGATAGTTGGGTCCATAGTACTCATCTGCTCAACATAATATGTTATAGACTCCATTTTCCTATCGCTAAAGTGAGAGTGATTCCAGGAAACTAAGGGTGAAAACAGAGCAGAAACAGACGCCGTTCTCAGCCCGGTAGGAAGCGTTCTACAAGGGCATAAAAAACCAGTAGAACGTAGCCAAGTCTCAAACTCCCACAATACAGACTTAGCTTGGGCCACCCCAATGAAACCTGACCACCCAGCACTACATGTGTATAGGAATCCCATGTGATATCAAAGCCTAGGTTTAGATTACGCAAGATGATAAACAGAAATATTGTAGAATGGACATGACAGAGAGCCACCTCTTCGCAAGGCGTGGTGAAGTAATGGGGGGCAAGGGTTCAAACGATTATGACAATCCAGTATTTGCCAATTTTCCGTTTGGATAACCAACTTTTCTCTACTTTCATGGCTATTTTATCCACGACAAATTACAAAATAAGTCCAGCACAGTACATTTCAACAAACGCAAGCTGAGCATTAGATCTTCGTGAGAAATGTGAATCTATCACCGGTCTCTGTCAATTGTAGCCGTGTGCGTGTATGAGTGTGTGGTATACTTTCGTAGTGCGTATGGATCTCCAAATCGCAGAAGAGAAAACGGGCAGGGGAAGAACGGGAGGGAAACAGGGGATCCGCATAGAGGAGTCGCTATGCTCATCAATCATCCGTATTCCAGACAATTTGGAGCATAGATCTTCGTGATCTATCGCTTCGAACTCCCAATCCAAGGTGCACCGATTCACGGTTGAATTCCATCACGGAGCGGGACGAAATGGCTAACGGATCAGCGCAGGGAACAGAAGTCGCACGCCTGGGAGGGGGCGGACCAATCAAGCAACCACGCCACCAGACGGGGCACGGATCGTATCAGGCAACCAAATGAGCCATGCCACGCATTCTCTATCTCGCGGATCAAGAGGCTAATCGCATCCGGGGCTCGATTACAACGAAATCAACCGATAATCAACGACGGGATAGAGACGAAGGAACCAACCCGAGGGGAGATCCCGGCCTCCGCTGAGGGATGCAGGCGGCGTAGGCGGGTACCGCCGTCGGCTACGGGGTGGGTGAGGTCGCCGGCGGCGGTGGAGCGATCGTCCCCCGGCTTCGTCGCGCTGGCTCGCTGGCTTTGGTCGCGCAAACGAAGCACGGCGTCGTGGGGGGTGTCGGGGTAATTTGGGGGGTCCCGTGTTATCATTCTCCTTGGCTTTTTCTTTGACGCGGTGGATCGGTGGACGGTCGAGGCGGCCACCACTCTTCTGACTTGTCACTTGTGCAAGATTATTATTTTCTACCGTGAATGCTAAGTTAACATTTTTTCTTTGCGAAAATTCCAATGCTAAGTTAACACATTGATGATTCATGGTCCATTTGTCACGTCTTTTAATTTAATTTTATATAATCAGGGTTTGCCTTACAGAGTAGATGTTTTTCTTGTTTCGTTGTGGGATCACATGGTTTCGCCATATGGCGGGAAAGGGACGAGTGCATTCTCAGATTTTATCCATTTCTCAAGTTTCATGTGGCTATTATAATTTTTTTTTCACTCGTAGGACGAGTTCACAGATCTCCGACGCTTGGGGCGTGTTGGTTACCCGGGTTTCAATTTCTCATTTTTCGCTTTTGATCCGCTGAATGCTGCATAAGAAGATATTTAATTTGGTCCAACTTTGGCCTTTATTTAGTTCCTTGTATTCTCGTGCCCCTCTCCAAAGGGCGGTGTGTGGTTCCTCGGTGCACACAATAGACAGTGAGTATTATTTCTCGACTTGATTTTAATCCTCTCTGATCTATCTAACTATGCCTCCCATTCGAAAAGAGTTGTACTTCCTCTGTTTAGAAATGAAATAACTGATTTGGATTTGTCTAGATTTAAATATATCTGGACATATTTTAATATATAGAATTATAGATATATCCAAATCTACACAAAATTATGTCAGTTATTTTTGAACGGAGCAAGTACGTGAAAAAGGTGCTTCTCGATGTTATGAATCCATTCAGGTGAACAATTTGTAATTTCGTTGAGTGTTTGAAACGCTACGTCATTTTCCCTTTTAGAGCTTTTTTTAACAAATTTTATCAAATTCGTCACACACGGTTGATCTTTTGAAATTTCCTTTGAGTGAAAGTTTCAATTCATCATTTCACACGGTTTTGATGTTATAAGTTTTCTATTTTGACATTTCTATACGAGTAGATCTACGTATACGTACGTATAGTAGGACAGTTTAGATCTACCCGGTTATAAATGTTAAAACGAAAACTCACAACATGAAAAAATTGTGTGAAATTGTGAGGTGAAGCTACACCTCAAAGAAAATTTCAAACGATCACTCATGTACAAAGAATTTAGCAAAATTTGTTCACACAATGTATAAACATAAACACGAAATAGACCCAAGGTCAACGAAACTAGGAACCAATCGTCGGAATGGATTCGCATTGTCGATCCCCAACTTACTAATATACAACTTATTTTGAATCGGTCCATGGTTTTATAGATTAGAGGGGATTAAGTTAACCACGTTTATGGAGAAAAGTATATGTGACTAGGTACGTGTGGAGATGAATTTGCACCCAGCGGGCATGTCCCGTGAAAACGGCACAAAATTGGCGTTTCAAGCGGATCAGTTTTGGTCTACTTTAAAGTTTGTACGATGCAAAAAAAATGCATGCAACCCCATGAGCCAAACGCTCTTATTTTTTCTCAGCCCATGCGAGAAACGAGAAAACGGGCAAGAAAACACCCCATTTGGCCGCAAGGCGGCACCGGTAGGCGGTCCTAGGTATTCGCGCTTGTAGTCGTCGACTTCTTGGAGCCATGTCAATCGTGTCGTTGGTGGCAACTATTGTATGATTGGTGGCAATGTCCCATTCTCCATCTTCACGAGGTGCTGGTGGTGCTAGCGTTGCTCGCTGAGCGCTGCGGCTGCGGGCTACTGGCTTGGCATGAATAATGGAGTCTTGGGTTCCTCTCACGCCAAGACGAAGATCTGCTTGATGTTTGTCCTCGTTGATCAGGTGGAAGCATCGAGTTTCGGTATGCTCCGTTCGGCGAACTCCCATCGATAAGTCCAAAGTACTACCTTGCAAGGTGGTTATGACTGAATGATCTTATTGAAGGTATTGTTTTGTGAGCAAGGACTTTCTCTAGGGTGAAAACATATGATATATGATCGGTCAATGATGGCATGTGTGCATTGTTTCCTTCTTAAAGGCATCACTATTGGAGAAACTGGACTTCGGGTGCTGTTTTGGTGGTGTTGGTACTGCTACTAAAAGGAATGGTCATTGTGCGAGACTTTTCTTTTCTGTAATTCTTATTCTTTTTAATTGTGTGTATACATAATGCCATTAGGGCACTACATTGTTGTAGAGGATAGATATAATTGGTATCTTCGGGATATTAATATATACTCCTTATAGAAAATGATCTCCAACTCTTTATGGATCGTAGAAATATGTGGGAGCCATATGAATTTCCAGATTCCTCGGTTGGTTATTGATCGGAGAAGAGTCTCGATCATGTCTGCATAATTCACGAACCGTAGGGAGACACACTTAAGAATTCGACGTTGTTTAGTAGATATGGAATGTGAGTAAAGAGACTGAATGTTGTTAGGAGTATATGATTGGATCCAGGGTATCACGAGGAGATCCGGAATGGTTCGGAGAATAAGATTCATATAAGGAAAGTCCAATTCTGGAGTTCAGGAATGGTTTTGGTATTTTCACCAGAGTGTTCTAGAAGGGTCTAGAAGGTCCATCACTCTGGAGTGGGAAGGGTATATGGATGTGTCATGACAAAGTGTAATGGTTGCATCATGTCCTAGGTCACTTGGCTGGGCAATGGGATGAGAGAAATCAAATTCTAGTTTGAAAGACAAATGCCAATTTGAAAAAGTCAAATCCCAACATGGAATCTTAGTGGAGGGACGGAAGGAATCCTACCTAAGGGAGGATTCCTCCCTCTCCTTGCCGCCGACCCTAGTGGATGAGTTGGGGGGAGGACTCCCCTCCCCCCAACCGCCTCTCCCACCTATATAAGGAGGGGTAGGGCGCCCCTACCCCTCACCACAAACCCTAGCTTGGCCGCCACCACCCCAAGTCGTCGCCGCCCTAGGGATCTCCCAAGTCGCTGCCACCTAGTCCCTCTCCTAGTCGTCGTCTGCCTCTAAACCTCGGCCCTCTAAACCCTAGATTGCCGATGCCCTCTTCTACTCCACCATACCTGCTCCGGCTTAGGCGAAGCCCTGCGGGGTTTTCCCTCTACTTCCGCCACCACACTGTCATGCTGCCGGAATCGCGAGGAGAGATCTACAACCTCCGCTGCCTTATGGAACAAGGGAGAGGAAGGTATTCATCGGGTACCGAACATGTGACAGACCGCGGGAGCGCTGCCGGAACGTGGCTCCGAAAGGATCGTCTACGCGATCTTGAGATCGAGAAGTGAACGACTACATCACTCACGGGAATCTGATCTTGTTAACCGCTTTGGAATCTTAGAGGGTTAGTACTCTATCAACTCGTTGCTACAATCTAGTAGATAGATCTTGGTTTGTGTGTGTTCATGCGGTAGAATTTTTTTGTTTTCCATGCTACAAAACCCCTACAGTGGTATCAGAGCCATGTCTATGCGTAGATCTGTTGCACGAGTGGAACACAATGGTTGTTGTGGGCGTTGATGCTTTTTGTTGTCGATTGCTTCTTGTGTTCTTTGCATATTGCGGGATGGTGGGATGAAGCGACCCGGACTAACCTTACATGACATCGTTCATGAGACTTGCTCCACGCTTGACATGCAACTTGTATTGCATAAGTGGCTTTGCGGGTGTGTGTTTCTCCCAACATAGTGAAGATTCAATTTACAACGGGGGATTGACAATACTAGTATCAAAGTTGTGGTTCTTGTTCGTAAGTTAGAATGGTTCTTATTCGAAAGCCCCAAACCACGTAAAACATGCAAAGAAAATTAGAGGCGTCTAACTTTGTTTTGCAGGGGTGTGCTGTGATGTGATATGGCCATGATTGTGATTATATATGATGTATGCAATGATCCTTATTGTAAGTCGGCAACCGGTAGGAGCCTTATGGTTGTATTTTAATTTCGTTAAGACCTGTGTGTCTATTATTCAAAGCGGTTGTAATAGTTGATATTGGTGGACGACAACCATGGAGCAGTGCCATTGACCTTGACGCCACGCCGGTGATGATGGATATCATGTTCGTGCTTGAAGATGGAGATCAGAAGCACAAGAAGAAAGGCCATATCATATCATATATTATGAATTGCATGTGATGTTAATCCTTTTATGCATCTTGTATTGCTTAGATCATGAAAGTAGCATTATAAGATGATCCCTCTCACAAAAATATCAAGTAATAAAGTGTTCATCCTTAGTAAGCACCGTTGCTAAGACTCGTCGTTTTGAAGCACCACGTGATGATCGGGTGTGATAGATTCTACTTGTGCATACAACAGGAGCAATCCAGATTTGCTCATGCAGAAACTAAGGTTAATCTTGACGAGCCTAGCATATACAGACATGGTCTCGGAATACAGAATACCGAAAGGTAAAGCATGAGTCATATAGTAGATATGATGGACATGTTGATTGTTCGCCTTTGAAACTACATCATCTCTCGTGATGATCGAACTTGATGTAGTGGATTTGGTTTGTGTGATCACTAAAACAGTGCGAGGGATATTGTTTTGAGTGGGAGTTCACCTATATTAATTTAAGTATTAATTGAACTCAAATTTGTCATAAACTTAGTATAAACTATTTCAAATATGTTTTAGATCATGGCGGCCCCTACCATCAATTTTAATGCGTTCCTAGAGAAAGAAAAGTTGAAAAACAATGGAAGCAACTTCGTGGATTGGTTCCGCAATTTGAGGATTGTCCTTAATGATGGTCTGTTGACCTATGTGCTGGATGCACCGCTAGGTGACCCACCTTCAGCTGATGCTACCAATGAGGTGAAAAATGTTTACCTTACTCGGAAGAATCAGTACTCCACAGTTTAATTTGCTATCTTGTATGTTTTGAAATTTGAGCTTCAGAAAAGGTTTGAGAACTTTGACCCACATGATATTGTCCATGAACTCAAAATGATATTTGAGGCTCACGCGACAGTTGAGAGTTATGAAGCTTCTGAAAAGTTCTTTAACTGCAAGATGGAAGAGGGCAGCTCCATCAGTGAGCATGTGCTTAAGATGTCTGGGCACGCCAATAAGCTCCAAAGCTTGGGAATAGCGATTCCAAATGCATTGGGGATTCACCGTGTCATCCAAGCACTACCACCAAGTTACAAGAACTTTGTGATAAACTACAACATGCAGCGCATGGATAAGTCGTTACCAGAACTCTTATCTATGTTGAAGTCTGCGGAAGTGGAGATCAAGAAAGAGCACCAAGTGTTGATGGTTAATAAGACCACCAATTTCAAGAAGCAAGGCAAGCCTAAGAAAAAGGTTAACTTCAAGAAGGGCGGTAATAAAGCTACCACGTCTGCAAAGAAGACCAAGGATGGGCCTAATACTGATACTGAGTGCTTTTACTACAAGGGAGAAGGTGACTGGAAGTGGAATTGCCCCCAAGTACTTCGCAGATCTGAAGAGCGACAACATCAAGAAGAAAGGTATATCCGATATACATGTTATTGATGTGTATCTTACTAGTAATCGTAGTAGTGCCTCAGTATTTGATACTGGTTCGGTTGCTCATATTTGTAACTCGAAACAGGTGCTGCAGAATAAACAAAGACTAGCGAGAGACGAGGTGACGACGTGCGTTGGAAATGGCTCAAAGTTTGATGTGATCGCGGTCGGCACGCTACCTCTTCATCTACCATCGGGATTAGTTTTATACTTAAATAATTGTTATTTGGTGCCTGCATTGAGCATGAACATTATATCCGGATCATGTTTATTGCGAGGCGATTGCTTGTTTAAGTCTGAGAATAATGGTTATTCGATTTATATGAGTAATATCTTTTATGGTCATGCGCCTATGATAGATGGTCTATTCTTATTGAATCTCGATAGTAGTGATACACATGTTCACAATATAGATTCTAAACGTTTGAAATTGAATGATAATTCTACATACATGTGCCACTGTCGTCTTAGTCACATTGGAGTGAAGCGTATGAAGAAACTTTATTCTGATGGACTTCTTGAATCACTTTATTTCAAATCACTTGAAAGATGTGAAGCATGTCTGATGGGAAAATGACTAAGACTCCATTTTCTGGTATGAAGAAGCGAGCTATGGACTTATTGAAAATCATACATACCGATGTGTGTGGCCCGATGAGTGTGGCATCGCGCGGTGGTTATCGTTATGTTCTTACTTTCACGGATGACTTGGGTAGATATGGGTATATCTATTTCATGAAACATAAGTCTGAAACTTTCGAGAAGTTTAAGGAATTTCAAAGTGAATTAGAGAATCAACGTAACAAGAAGATAATTTTCTACGATCTGATCATGGAGGTGAATATCTAAGTTATGAGTGTGGCGAGCATTTGAAGAAATGCGGAATACTTTCGCAATTTACACCGCCAAGAACACCACAACGTAATGGTATGTTCGAACGTCATAATCGAACTCTCTTAGATATGTTTCGTTCTATGATGTCACTTACATATTTACCGTTATCGGTTTGGGGTTATGCATTAGAAACAACCGCATTCACTTTAAATAGGGCACCATCTAAATATGTTGAAACGACACCGTATGAATTATGGTTTGGGAAGAAACCTAAATTGTCGTTCCTTAAAGTTTGGGGTTGCGAAGCTTATGTAAAGAAGTTACAGCCCGGCAAGCTTGAACCCAAAGCGGAAAAATACGTCTTCATAGGATATCTGAAGGAAACTATTTGGTATACCTTCTATCATAGATCCGAAGGCAAAATCTTCATTGCCAAGAATGGATACTTTCTCAAGAAGGAATTTCTCTCGAAAGAAGTGACTGGAAGGAAAGTAGAACTCGACGAGGTTGTTGAACCTTCTCTCGGATTTGGGAGTAGCACAACACCAGAAGAAGTTCATGTGGTGCCTGCACCAATAAGAGAGGAAGATAATGATGATCATCATGAAACTTCAGTCGAAGTTACTACGAAACCTCGCAGGTCAACGAGGACTCGTACCACTCCCGATTGGTATGATCCTGTTATGAGTGTCATGTTGGTGGATAACACCGATGACCCTGCATATGCGGAAGCGATGACGATCCTAGATTCCATCAAATGTCAAGAAGCCATGAAATCCGAGATTGGATCCATGTAAGAAAACCAAGTATGGACTTTGGTGGACTTACCGGATGGCCAAAAGGCTGTCGAGAACAAATGGATTTTCAAGAATAAAACAAATGTTGATGGTAATGTAACCGTCTAAAAATCTTGACTTGTCGCGAAAGGGTTCCGACAAATTAAAGGAGTTGACTACGATGAGACTTTCTCACCGATAGCAAAGCTAAAGTCTGTGAGGATTTTGTAGAAATCGTTTCATATTATGATTATAAGAAATGGCAGATGGATGTCAAAACGGCGTTCCTCAATGGAGACATTGATGAAGAGTTGTATATGGTACAACCCAAAGGTTTTGTCGATCCTAAAGATGCTAACAAGGTATGCAAACTTCAATGGTCCATTTATGTATTGAAGCAAGCATCCCGAAGTTGGAATCAACGTTTTGATAAGGTGATCAAAAGTTTTGGATTTATACAAACTTATGGAGAAGCTTGTATTTACAAGAAAGTGATTGGGATATCTGTAGCATTTCTAGTACTATATGTGGATGACATATTGTTGATTGGGAATGATATAGACCTTCTTAAAAGTGCCAAAGATTATTTGAATAATAGTTTTTCAATGAAGGATCTCGTCGAAGCTGCTTACATATTAGGCATAAAGATTTATAGAGATTGATCAAGACGCTTAATAGCGCTTTCACATAGTACATATTTGGACAAGGTTCTAAAGAGGTTTGGAATGGAAGATAGCAAGAAAGGGTTCTTGCCCATGTTGCCCAATACGACTTTGAGTAAAAATCAAAGTCCCGTGATACGTCCAAAACGTATCTACTTTCCCGAACACTTTTGCTATTGTTTCTCCTCTAAACTTGTGTGATTTTGATACAAATAACATGGACTGACGCTGTTTTCAGTAGAATTACCTTGGTGTCTAGTTTTTGTGCAGAAAATTATCTATAAGGAAAAATCCTGGAAAATATGCCAAAAATCCTATTTCACCAGAAGACTCGCGGAGCTAGAATACGAGACGGAGTGGGGCACTGGGGGCCCACGACCCCCTCTCGCGCGGGCCAGGCTTGGCCGTGCCTAGAGGGGGTGTGGCCGCCTCAGGCACGGCCTCAGCCTCCCTCTTCGCCTATAAGTTGCCTCTTGACCTAAAAATTCAGGGGGGTTCGACGTTTTTCCAGAAAGAGTTCCGTTGCACCGCCACCACCAGAAACCGCGATTCGGAACCAGAAACTCCGTTCTGGCACCCTGCCGGGGCGGGGAATTTGGAGAGGATCATCACCATCATCATCACCAACGCCTCTCCATCAACCATCCATGTTTACCCCATCCATGAGTGAGTAATCCCCCGTAGTAAGCTATGGGGATGGTAGGGATTGGATGAGTTCTATCATGTAATAGAATAAGATTGTTAGGGAATGGTGCCTAGTATCTCTATTAGTGCTATTTGAATTTGTTGTAACTTGTTGTGCTTAATGCTTGTCACTAGGGCCCGAGTGCCATGATCTCAGATCTGAACTTATTATTGATTCATTATGATAGTCTTGTCTATGGTCTTATCTGCAAGTTGTGTACATATATCATTGTCTGGATCCAAAGGCCCCGAAGTGACATAAATTGGGAGAGCCGGAGGGGATGGTTGTGATGTGACGATCACATGTGTTCATGGAGTGTTAATGCTTTGCTCCAGTTCTCTATTAAAAGGAGTACCTTAATTGGCAGTAGATTCCCTTGAGTCCTGATGGTGCTCGACGGTATTGACGTGGGCACTTTGTTGTAAACCCCAAGAGCAAGGTATGAAGAGCACAACAACAAGTTTTCCTTGAGTAGAGACAGAGGTTACCGAACCAGAAGGAGGAAGGAAACGTCGTACATATGTTGAAAACAACATGGAGACCTGCACAACACAAACTCAAGACTTTGTCCCAACGAATCAGTGAGGTTGTAAAGCTCACCGGTTTGCTGTAACAAAGTATTAACTGTATGGTGTGGAAGGTAATGGTTTGCAGCGAGTAAACAAGTAACAGTGGAAGATGTATCAATGGTAAAGATTGGACCGGGGTCCATAGTTCACTAGAGGTGCTCTCCTTAGATAAACAACGAGGCTTGAAGGGTAAACAAATTATATCAGGGCAATTGATATGAAGTAAGCAAGGCATAACAATGCAATACTAGTCAGAAAGATCCTATGACATTCGATTGGGCAATACAACAAGATACATAGACCGCCATCCAACTGCATCTATGACTAGAAGTCCACCTTCAGGTTATCATCCGACCCCCCTCCAGTATTAAGTTGCAAGCAATAGACAACTTCTTTAAGCAAAGTGTGTAAGGTAAACATTCCACATGTTCCATGAACAAGATACCATTGTTTTCTCCCTAGTATCAACTGCACATCTACAACCGAAGAGATTTCTGTCACTTCCCTTGGAAACTAGAGGCATGAACCCATTATTGAGCATACATACTCCCTCTTGGAGTTACTAGAAACTACTTGGCTAAGATAGCCACTAACAACGGAGAGCATGCAAGATCACAAACAACACATACATGATAGAATCATAAAGATAAAACCATTAATCAAACCAACATAATAATCTCAATGTCGATCGGATCCCCGCAAACACAACATGCATGATTACAAATATATTAGATCTTGATCATTAACGGAGCTCACAAGATCTATACATGAAAGCACAAAGGAGGAGATACAACCATCTAGCTACTACATGGACCCATAGTCCAAGGTGGAACTACTCACGCATCATACCGGAGAAGAAGGCCTCCGGGATGATCTCCCCTCTGGCAGGGTGCCGGGAAGAACTTCAAATCCCCCCGATCTAGGGATGATGGTGGTGGCGGATACAGACGGTTTCGTGGAGATTTGATCGGGTACTTAGAGTTTAGACATCGGGGGCTTCTTATAGGCGAAGGGGGAGGCCAAGGAGGCGACCAAGGGGGCCACACCCTGCCTAGGCGCGGGCCCGCGCCTAGGGGGGTTTGGCCGCCTTGGCACGCTTCTACATCTCCCCTTTGGACTTCTTGTTCCCCACGGAAAGTTATTGACTTTCGATTTTGTCCCGTCCAATTCCGAGAATATTGATTTTCTGCCTTTCTAGAACCAAAAACAGAAGAAAACATGCAACTGGCACTGTGGCAACTTGTTAATAGGTTAGTTCCAGAAAAGATATAAAAACACCTCAAAGAAGGACAAAGCAAAGCAAAGTAGATACTAAACAAGCATGGAACATCAAAAATTATAAATACGTTTCCGACATATCAAGCATCCCCAAGCTTAACTCCTGCTCGTCCCCGAGAAGGTAAGTGATAAAAAGAATAATTTTTGAGGTGACATGCACCTTCACAATGAAGATCTAACCATTTGCAAGCATTGAAAGCTAGGATCAAAGAACTCTAAACATGAACATGAAATATGGAGTTCTAATAGTAAGACAAAGCAACTATTGTTGCAACATGACAAGATACAAACAAAGATCATGAATAACATGCATTGAAAAATGTTTGTTTGTTTCACATACAGAAAACATAGCATAGTGGCAATCAGCTTGTCCCTCATAGAGTAGCAAATAGATGCATAGGACACCTTCAAAGTTCACAAGGGTGACTAGAAACAAATAGCACAAGAAAAAGTAATATCACAATATGCATCAATCAATAAGTTTTGGGACACTGCACATAGAACTAAGAATGAAAACTATGCTCTCTTAATGGTGCCTAAAGGTAGAAGGTGGAGACTCAATAGTGGTGGAAAAAAGGCCTTTCATAAAGGAAGCAGGGATTTCAAGTTTCAAAAAGAGCTTCCAAAAATTATGGTACTTGTTAGCTTTCGGCCCTCATTTCCCCTATGATAAACATCTTTAAGTGATTAAGGTTAAAGTGAACAAACTATGGAGTATATGCTTGACAAAGTATAAGTTGGCAATCTCAAGTCCCTTGAATACGAGGGCCACACCTCATGCTACTCAACTTCAGTTGCCTAAAAGTTCTTGTCATTGTAAGTATTTGCATATCATAGAGAACCGCCAACGGGGTACCCCTTGCACATGGTACAGGAGCTTTCCCATAACCAAAATGACAAGGCAAGCAGACAATGAGCATCTCAGCGATCTTTTTATTTACTATATGCATAGCTTTTTATTGATGATGCTTCATAGATAGCTCACTATGGTGATGCTGCAAGTTTCCACCATGATTAGGCATGGCTTAGGCTAGTGGCCCAGGCATTTCTCTAACACAGAATACAAACTCCATGGACTTACAAGCTCCCTCTTTATTTCACACCGTTGACATCCATAGACAAAAGAGAATGATATCAACTGAGTACAAAGTACAAGTGCAATGTTGAAAACGTTCCACGTGACAACACGGTTCTGCTAATTCCAACGTATAAGTGCAAGCATATACAACATAGACGACACAATGATTCAAGTTTATTAGGGGCAAAGAATATAAAGTGTGCCATCAAGTTTGTGAGGGCTTTAATCAGGCTTTAATCACTAAGTTTTCACATAACAAAAATAGTTTTTAATTGGAAGATAACTAAGAACAAGAATATACTTGGAATGGTGTAACACACCATGCATAGGAGTTTATAGTGGACACTTTGGGAAAAACTTGGTTTCTTGGGAGTTGGAAGCATGAGTAGATCTTACTCATACAAGTGGAGGCTAGCAAAAGACTAGGAGCAACCAACTAAGAGAGCAATAGTGGCCATAATCATGCAGAGCGACAAAACATTACTAATCAAAGCATAGAGTGGTACTACAAGTCAAGGACTAAATGATCATAGAGGATATGGTGACTTGTCATAGTCATAACATGGTGTGAGCATGTGCCAAGTCAACCCAAACAAACCTCAAAGGAGAATACCATAATACTATGCTTTTGCATGCTAAAACAACGCATAATTTCTTCAAGGCACACTAAGCAATCCCAATGACTTGTAGAAAGACATGCTAAATCAATAATAACTAAGCATAAGGTCAAAACAACACCTAACATGGCATGGTAAAGTCTAAGTCACAGTCAATGGAAGCTCCTCTTGCACTTCCAAGCAAGAACTTTCTACTTCTTTCCAACACCAAGCAACTTATTTGCAACAAAACACAGCGAAATCGGGGGTCCAAACTAATTTATTCAAGCAAACTAAACAACCTAAGCAAAGCAAACGAAAACTAAGACGCTCCAAGAACAACACAACTGTGCATGAAACAATAAAAACGAAGTGTCTAAACAGACCTGAGCTTTTTATTGATGAATAAGGGGATGCCTTGGGCATCCCCAAGCTTTGACGCTTGTACCTCTTGGATATTTCTTGGGGTGACACCATGGTGGCATCCCCAAGCTTGAGATTTTTTCCATTCTTCATCTCATTGCATCATTCTCTCTCTACACCTAAAAAAAATTCTTCATACAAAACTTCACACAATCTTCATTAGCAACATTAGTTTATTCAAAAGATATTAGACCTCTGGCAAAGCTTTGGAACAGAAAAACTTTTCACTAAAAACACAAGCTACTGTAGTAAATCCTTCAAAAATCTCAATTCCCCAAAAGAGAACTAAAAAAGGAATCAATAAGAAGCAAATGCAAATAATGGCAGAAATCTATCAAAACAGACCAGCAGGTAGAAATCGATTTTTTCGAAAATATTATGTTTCTCAAATAAAAAAGTGTTGAACTAACAAAATTTAGCTAACATACTAGGGGATTTATTCGTAAATTATCAGCTCAATCCGAGTTATAGATACTCCTCACGAAATTTTATGGTGGAGGACAGAAATCTGTTTCGGGACAGCAACTCCCCAAATCTTACTTCCCTCCCATTAGAGGTCATTCTTGGCACACAAATCAAACTAAAACGATAAGGAGAGGTCATTACTGAATTAATAACTTCCAAGACTCAAGGAAACTCTTGGGTTATCTCCCAACAAGTACTTTTCTTTAACGCCTTTAAGTTAGGCTCAATAGTTTGAGAAGATGCTCACATAAGAAATATCAATTGAAGTGAAAAAGAGAATCAAGAAGAAAATTCAAAACACAATTAAGTCTAACCCACTTCCTATGCATAGGAATCTTGTAAATAAACAAGTCATGAAATCACAAAGCAACAAGCATAGGAAAACAAAACAAGTGCAACTTCAAGATTTTCAACATAAAGAGGGGAAACTTAATATTGTTGAGATACATAAGACCATGTTTCCCTCTCTCATAATAACTTTCAGTAGCATCATGAATAAAATTAACAATATAACTATCACACAAAACATTCTTATCATGATCCGCATGCATAAAATGATTATTACTCTCCACATAAGTAGTGGGAGCAAATTCAACAAAATAGCTATCATTATTATTCTCATCACCATAATCATAAAATATAAGAGGCATATTGTAATCACAATCAATTTTATCCTCAATAGTAGGTGGACTGAAAATAACAATATCATCATTGTAATCATCATAAATTGGAGGTAAAGTATCATCATAGGCAATAGAATTTTCAGAATTGGTACCAAAGAGGTTTTCAATATCAAAAGTAGTGTGCTTTTCCCAATCATGATCACTACTATAGGTAACAGGCATAGGAACATCATCACAAGTTTTACCCATATTAAATATTTCAAAAGAATCCACATGAGCATAACATTCATCCTCCTCTTTTTCATCTAATGAGCTTCCTATTTCATCAATTTCTTCTTCCATGGGCTCCTGCAAGGCATTGGTCTCTTCCATTTGTGGAAAGCACCTATTAAAATATTCAAGAATATAGCCATTTTCTTCCTTGTAATTATCAAAGCAAAATTTAAGTATCTCAAAAACCTCACATTCATAAGGTGCATCATCAGTATTTTCAAGCAAACTGGCAAGTTCAAATGCACCCTTGAAAGCAATAAATTCTTCAAGTTGTTCCACATCAAAAAATTCATAATTCCCTTTAACATAAGAAGATATGGTAACATTATCATTATACTCACATTGAAAAGGAAAGTGTTTATACCTCCTACAGCAACAAGATTTATCAAAGCAATAAGTAACATTATAAGTAGAGCACACCTCTCTAGTAATAGTATTCAACTTATCAATTTGTTCCCATAAGTGTTTCCCTTTTTGTGACAAACGGTGTTCCTTATAATAATACTTTTGTTCTTCTGTGAACCCACCTTGCCAATAAGAACTAGTTTCAAGGAAACCATCCATTGATAGAAAGCATGACCAAGCAAGGCAATAACAGACCAGCAACTAGAGCAGGAACTATTTTTTTGTGTTTTTGAATAAAGAAAGAAAACCAAACTAAGCTAAATTTTTTGAGTTTTTGAAAAGAGCTGAACAAAACCAAGCAAAAGAAACTAAGCAAACTAAAAACAAAGTAAAGAGAAAGGAAGTGGAGGACTCCCCTTGTGAAGACGTCCTTAGCCTCCCTGGCAACTGCGCCAGAAAGTCTTGATGGTGCTCGACGGTATTGACGTGGGCACTTATGAAGATCACAACAACAAGTTTTCCCTTAGTAGAGACAAAGGTTATCGAACCAGAAGAAGGAAGGAAACGTCACACAGGTGTTGCAAACAACGTGGAGACCTGCACAACACAAACTCAAGACTTTGTCCCAATGAATCGGTGAGGTTGTCAAGCTCACCGGTTTGCTGTAACAAAGGATTAACTCTATGGTGTGGAAGGTAATGGTTTGCAGCAAGTAAACAAGTAACAGTGGAAGATGTATCAATGGTAAAGATTGGACCGGGGTCTATAGTTCACTAGAGGTGCTCTCCTTAGATAAACAACGAGGCTTGAAGGGTAAACAAATTATAGCAGGGCAATTGATATGAACTAAGCAAGGCATAACAATGCAATACTAGTCAGAAATATCCTATGACATTCGATTGGGCAATACAACAAGATACATAGACCGCCATCCAACTGCATCTATGACTAGAAGTCCACCTTCAGGTTATCATTCGAACCCCCTCCAGTATTAAATTGCAAGCAATAGACAACTGCTTTAAGCAAAGTGTGTAACATAAACAGTCCACATGTTCAATGAACAAGAGACCGTTGTTTTATCCCTAGTAGCAACAGCACATCTACAACCGAAGAGATTTCTGTCACTTCCCTTGGAAACTAGAGGCATGAACCCACTATCGATCATAAATACTCCCTCTTGGAGTCACTAGCAACTACTTGGCCAAGATAGCCACTAACAACGGAGAGCATGCAAGATCATAAACAACACAGACATGATAGAATCATAAATACAAAACCATTAATCAAACCAACATAATAATATCAATATCCATTGGATCCCCGCAAACACAACATGCATGATTACAAATAGATTAGATCTTGATCATGAATGGAGCTCACAAGACATAGGAGGAGATACAACCATCTAGCTACTACATGGACCCATAGTCCAAGGTTGAACTACTCATATATCATACCGGAGAAGAAGGCCTCCGGTATGATCTCCCCTCTAGCAAGGTGCCGGGAAGAACTTCATACCCCCCTCGATCTAGAGACGATGGTGGCGGTGGCTATAGACGGTTTCATGGAGATTTGATCGGGTACTTAGGGTTTAGGCATCGGGGGCTTCTTATAGGCGAAGGGGGAGGCCGAGGAGGCTACCAGGGGGGGGGCACACCCTGCCTAGGCGCGGGCCCACCCCTGGCCGCGCCTAGGGGGGTTTGGCCGCCCTGACATGCTTCTCCATCTCCCCTCTGGACTTCTTGTTCCCCAAGGAAAGTTATTGACTTTGGATTTTGTCCCGTCCAATTCCGAGAATATTGATTTTCTGCCTTTCTGGAACCAAAAACAGAAGAAAACATGCAACTGGCACTGTGGCAACTTGTTAATAGGTTAGTTCCAGAAAAGATATAAAAACAGCTCAAAGAAAGACAAAGCAAAGCAAAGTAGATACTAAACAAGCATGGAACAACAAAAATTATAGATACGTTTCCGACGTATCAAGGCCCCGCTGCAACGGGCTGGAAGGACAAAAGATGTTGTGCAAGTTCTCATTGCGAGCACGTATGACTATATGTGGAGCACATGCCTATGATTGTTTAGTACTTGGATGCTTTATCTTATTTATCTGCAATTGCCCTAGATCTTGAAGTTACATGTTTAGACTTGTCCATGAAACGCCCGTCCATCCATCCCTATGCCTACCGCACTTGAATCCTATTGTTTTCTGACATGGTTATACCCCGTGGGTACACGATATCAGCATACCTGGTCCAGCCCAAGGAAGACCCATGACAAGTATATGCCAGCCCATGAAGACTTTCGGGTGGCCAAGGCCCATGACGCCTTTGGATCCTTGGAGAGCAAGACTAGAGTAGATAGAAAATTCAAAGGGGTAAACCCTAAAACCCGTAACCGACTCGGTCTGTGCCTGGGACCTGCCTAACTCTATATAAAGGCTAGGATGGCACGACCTAGATCTCTCACCTCATACTTTCGCATAGACACCTCCACGCCAGATTGCAGCTGCGCACCCCTGTAATCTTCGGTTCCGCCGTAATCAAGAGCAGACAAGCAGGAGTAGGGTTTTCCCTCCGGGGACCTAAACCTGGGTAAACCTCGTGTCCCGTATTGCTTGTTTGCTAACCGTTCTGCGATCTCCAGCATCCCTATCTTCTCCAAAACCCAACTCCATTACAATGGGCATTAACGAGATTAAACCTCGTCAATTGGCGTCGTCTATGGGAACTGGGGACGCTAATTGTGCAATCGTGACGGTCCCAACCCGAGCGATCTACAACTCCGCGGTGACGGAGAGTCATCTCCTCTTCGACGCCTTCGACTTCACCTCCCACTCACCGGCCACCATGAAGGACTTCGAGCCCGTTGGCGATGGGCTCGAGATCCTATTCAGGAGTTTCTGCTTCTAGGTGGGGCAGACCGGCACTCTCCGCCTCCCAGAGCGGGTGCCTCTACCATCGATCAGGCCCGCTTCATGGGCTCCACACCCTATGCTACGCACCACATCGTCAACAGACGAGTCCTATGACAGCAGCTGCTGCAACTCCGATCTGTGCGATCCGCCATCGGATGAAGGGACCTACGGTTCCGGATCCGAAAGCTGCGGCAGCAGCAGACCGATCTACGAGCGCTACCAGTGCACCGCGGTCATCCAGGATCAAGAACACAATCCGCCACCCAACCCACAGGGTAGAAACGGTGGAAACAGAAGAAGCCAGTCCCCCCACCCAACGGGGAAAACAACAATCGGGTCAGCCACCTCGACGAGGAGGGATGGGCTCAAGCACGCGAGGCCGTGGCAGGCAACAAGATCATGCCTGCTGATGCCTCACAAGATCTACTGATGGCATACCACATGCTCCTCATCGAGGAGCACAAGAAGCAGATCAAGATGCAGGAAGTGCTGGACAAGTGCAAGCAGGCAGCTTCGGAGTCTAGTGCGCGGCGAGCTGCGCTCTCCGCCATGGGCATCGGATCCATCTCACATGACAACAACGGGAACAAGCACCGTTCTCGAATGGAGAACATGGACCCCAAAGAGCGCCGCGAGGTGACCCGAGCCCTCAACGCGTCCTTCATGGAGATGGACGCCGACGACAACGTCATCCCAAAAACGCTGCAAGCTGGGATCATGGCAGCCACCGCGTACCTCGCGTCCCACCCACCTCCGGAGAGGGACCCGAAGAGGGCCATGCATAAGTCCGCGCTTACCGGGCTCGGACTCGTTGGAGCTGCGCTCCACGGAGAACCTCCTGCGGAGCCGAAAAAGAAGGCTACGGTCAGATTCAACCGCAACCCAACACCCTCATCCTAGGACGAAGAGCATGACCTTCCTCGAAGGCATAAGAGCTCACGCCATCGCAGTCGCGACTACGACGCTCGAAACGAGCTAACGCAGCGCAAGATCGACAAGGCACGCGCCAAGCGCGTATGCTCGTCTGAATCCGAGATGGACGAAGACGAAGGAGAACTCTGTGGAGCTCGATGCTTCAGCAGATCTGTCCGACGGACAAAGATGCCGCGAAAATTCAAGCTCCCTTCGGACACTCCGAAATTCGACGGCACATAGGACCCCAAGGTGTGGCTCAATTACCACTTGTCGTCCGTCAAGCTGCACGGCGGAAGCAGGGAAACCGCCATGCAATGCCTTCAGCTGCAGCTGATAGGCGTAGCTCAGATCTGGCTAAGCAGCCTATCCTCAGGGTCCATCCGAAGTTGGGAGGAGCTGGCGTACAGTTTCATTCGAAACTTCAAAGGCACCAGCAAGAGGCCTACCTCGATCGAAGAGTTGCGAGCCTGCACTCAACGTACGGGCGAATCCATTCGCTCGTACATACTACGCTGGTCCAACACAAAGAACTCCGCGGCACACATCTCCAAAGAAAGGGCCATCGACGCCTTCAAGGACGGTGTCAAGCGCCAGGACTTCAAAGAAGAACTTGGGCGCGTCAAGCCCAAGACACTCGACCACCTCATGGACATCGCCAACAGGTGGGCTGACGGTGAGGACTCCGTCCATCGAGCGCACTCGGAGGAAGAGGACGACTACGACCGACGGCAAGAACGCCGTAGCAAGAGGAGACCGCACGTCTACGACGATCACGATGGACCCGACATGGTCGCGGCTGGCTATGCCGACCGCCGCAGCGATGCCAACCACAACAGCGGCGGATACCGCGGAGGTAATTTCCGCGATGGAGGACGACCAGCGCAGTCATGGCAGCGCCGCGGTCGCGACGATGGACCCTCAGCATACGAAAGACTGTCGGGTCCATGCACCATCCACTTCTACATCGACAAGCAGGATGGTAAGAAGAAGGCAAGCCACATGCTCAAGGACTGCCGCGAGTTAAAGAAACTCGGTAAAGCATGGCTCGAGATGGCAGCAAGCCCCAAACCACGGATTTCGAACGCGCACCGGCCAAAGTAGATAGCGCATGGAGCTCCTCCACCGCCACCTGTAGGAGGCCCGAACCACCCAGTCGCACCCGCACAGAATAACGGTGGGCACGGGTATCCCCCGCCGAAAGGAGTGCTGATGATCCAAAAAGGGCACCCAACGAATAGGGTGCAGAAGAAAATCACCCGTCAGATCAACCTGGCCATGACAGCTCCACCCGCCATCCCTGAGTACCTTAGCGGATCGGAGTCCTGCATCACGTTCAGCCGTTCGGATCACCCTTGCCAGGTCCCTCGCCCAGGTCATGTTGCCCTGGTCCTTGAGGCGCAGATCGGAGGTTTCGAGATGAGCCACGTCTTCATGGACGGTGGCAGCAGCATCAACCTGATGTTCGCAAGCACCTTAGCAGCAATGCGGATCCTGTTGTGCAGCCTGGAACAGTCAGACACAACGTTCCATGGCATCGTTCCAGGAAAGGGCATATTCCCCCTGGGAAAGATATGGCTCGACGTCATCTTCGGCAAACCGGATAACTTCCGATGCGAACAGCTCGAGTTCGAAGTGGTGGACTGGCCATCACAATACCACGCCATCCTCAGGCGTTTAGCATTCGCAAGGTTCTTGGCAGTACCACACTACGCGTACCTACTACTCAAGATGCCAGGACCCAGAGGCGTCATCACGGTCCACGTGAGCTTCACCCGATCGGACCACTGCGACAGGGACTTCAATAGAATGTCCCAGTCATTCGGCATGCAAGAGGAGCTCGTAAGGCTCCGCGAGGTGACGGACAATGGGGCACCCCCAGTCGCACGGCAAAGCGCACCTAATATGTCCTTCGACTCCACCGTCAACAGAAAGAAGGTGCAGGTCCACCTAACGGATGCCTCCAAGACGGCGCTGATCGCCAACGATCTCAGCCCCGCATAGGAAAGCGCCCTCGTCGAATTCCTCCGTGAGCGCTGGGAAATTTTCGTCTGGTGTCCTGCGGACATGCCAGGAGTTCCTAGGGAATTCGCCGAGCACGCACTCAACATCTTTCCAGACACCAAGCCCGTCAAGCAGTCCATCCGGAGACTGTCCGAGCCCCGGGCCGAAGTCATAGGGATTGAAGTCAACAAACTACTTGCTGCAAACTTCATCAGGGAGATCAAGGAAAGCGAGTGGCTCGCCAATACCGTGATGGTCCCCAAAAAGGACACGGACATCTTGCGGATGTGCGTGGGCTTCACGTCGCTGAACAAGAACTGCCCAAAGGACCACTTCCCTCTCCCTCGGATCGACCAGATCATCGACTCGACTGCAGGATGCGAGAAGCTCTCCTTCCTCGACGCCTACTCAGGCTACAACCAGATTCGAATCAAAGTCGAAGATCAGGAGAAAACATAGTTCATCACGCCGTTCGGGGTGTTCTGCTACAACACAATGCCCTTCGGGCTAAAGAACGCAGGTGCCACGTACCAGCGGTGCATGCAGGCATGCCTAAAGGACCAGATCGGTCGCAATGTCCAAGTCTATGTCAACGACATAGTCATCAAAACCAGGGAGGCGAGAACACTCATCGATGATCTCAGCGAGACGTTCGATAATCTCGAGCGCTACAAGATCAAGCTTAACCCCGAAAAGTGCGCCTTCGGCGTCCCATCGGATCAACTGCTTGGTTTCTTCATCTCCCAGCAAGGGATCGAGGCGAACCCGAAGAATATACGGTCCATCATGGCCATGGAGAAGCCAAAAAACCTCAAAGGTGTCCAGCAACTTGCAGGACGAATAGCGGCATTAAGCAGGTTCATCAGCCGCATGGGCGAGAAAGCACTGCCATTCTACCAGCTACTGCGCAAGGCCGACAAATTTGAATGGACGCCTAAGGCGGATGACACATTCGAAGATCTAAAGCGGCTTCTTTCTACCTCGCCCGTCTTGGTCACGCCAAAGGAGCGCGAGCCCCTACTGCTGTACATAGCAGCTACACACCAGGTGGTGAGCACCGTACTGGTGGTCGAGCGACCCGAAGAGGGCAAGACCCATGGGGTCCAACGCCCAATCTACTACCTCAGCGAGGTATTGACGCCAACAAAGCAGAGGTACCCTCACTACCAAAAGCTCGCCTACGGCGTGTTCATGACGGCTCGTCGGAGCCACTACTTTCAGGAGCACCAGGTGATGGTCGTCAACGAGGCACCCCTGAAAAACATCCTGAACAACCCAGAGGCCACAGGACGTGTTGCCCTGTGGGGGCATTGAGCTGTCACCTCTCGACATCATCTATGAGAAACTCCACGCGATCAAGTCTCAAGTTGAAGGGAATATGCCCTGAGAGGCAATAATAAAGTGTTTATTATGTGTATTCCAAGTATATGATAGATGTTTATTTTACATGCTATAATTGTATTAATACGGAAACATTAATACATGTGTGTTTAATAAACAAACAGAAAGTTCCTAGTTATGCCTCTCTCATAAACTAGCTCGTTGATTAACAAGATGATCAAGGTTTCCTGATCATGGACATTGGATGTTGTTAATAACGGGATCACAACATTAGTGTAATGATGTGATGAACATTCATCCGAAGTATAGCATTACGATCAAAGTCATTGAGTTTATATTTCTATAACAACTTACGAAGTGATCCTAATCCTTAGACCATGAGATCATGTCAATCACTAACACCGGAAGAGTTTCTTGATAACATCAAACGTCACACCTGTAACACCCTCAGAATCGGCCCTATGCAAGTTTCAGCGATTCCCGCCAAACCCGCATAGAAACGATTCAAAGGTGCCCACCAGGCACTTGCGTGCGGGTGGAAAACGAAGTAATAACATTACACAACAGTCCTCGATGGGACCCACAGAACAGATATATATATATATCACACGACTCCATGAGTCAAGAATACAGATATACAGAACAAAGATCCAAATCACCTTGAAAACGATAGAGCGTCCAGCTACGGACAAGATGCAAATGGGGCTAAGAGCCCTGAAGAATAACCAATGGCGTCCATAACCCTGCCGGGCCAAGCGGAAGGGTAACCTCGCTAACGACGTCGATCTCAAAACTGCTTAAACAAAAGGGGTGACAAAGGGCAAAGGAAAAAGAGAGAGCGGTCGATGAGGCCGATACGGCGAGGCTAGAATTCGGCGGTCCTCGCCTACACAAGTATGGTGGACTGCGGCGGCAGCGCAGCATGCACTAAACAACCTATAGAGACTCGATACAACTGACGGCTATCAGAGAGGGATAAGAAAGAGCTATTCGGATCCAACCTGAATCTTACACCAAACAATCCCATCCTGGTATTTCCGCTCGAGACCAAACGAGGAAGTCCACCGAGGAACTCACACAGTTGGCAGTTTTATTTATTCGGTTATCGTTACACCAATTACTAGTCAGGTAAAGATAGTCATCCTGATATAATAAGCAGTAGGCAATTTTAGTTAACCATTCCGTTGTAGTTGCGACACTTACTAGTCAAATACAATTAGCATGAGATATCCCAAAACCCAGCAGTTGTTGGTACTTTTATTTAGCCATTCCGTTGTAGTTGCAATACTTACTAGTCAGATACAATGGTAGCAAGCAACAACCCAAACAAGCAATTGTTGGCAGTTTTATTTAGCCATTCCATTATAGTGAAGCACATTACTAGTCATTATAAAGTCAAATTTATAGCACTACTTTAGTTATAGTTGTCTATGATCGAGATACTGTGCTCCAAGTCGTCCATAACCGCGGACACGACTTTCAGAAAGTTTTACCCTGCAGGGGTGCACAAATAGCAACACACACTCGATCAACCTCGGAAAAACCAAATCAAAACCCAACGAGGCTTTCACGACAAAGCAATCACAGGATTCAGAAATATTTCAGGGGACCACCCCATTGAGTACACCCGCAACGAAGTTAGCTGACTCCGAGACGGACCCAAGGTTTGGGTGGGCCGTACGTAAACGATCGGGAACCCGAAAGTGTGACTGGGATTGTCGATACCGCGAAAACGTGTCCCGATCCTAAACAGTACAGGTGCTCCTCGCACAATCGTAATTAAAGCAGTAAGGCATGGCATAAGTACATGATAGTAAATAAAACCTCAAACTAGTTTGTGGCCCCAAGAAATAAGAATGAATCAAGATCTGGCTCATGGGGGTCCCATAATCCTCCCGGATGTGGATAGCGCGAAAATTCAAGGAACAGGTATCAAGTACTCGGGGTCCTACGGGACACAAGTGTACGGTTAACAACCAAATAACATCTATTGCCCACCCGTGCCTCTGCTTACCTACTTCAATTTTAGTTGTTAAACAGTAATTAAAGTAAACGATAATGAAAGCCATGATCATCTCCAACCTTAAACATGCGGCAACACTCCAACAAATGTGGTACTGGACGACACGCAACAGCAGTTGAGCAAGCGACTACGACGCGCAAGTCCAACTATCTACCAAACAACAGGTAATAGGATGTGTCCAAGGCAATATAAGGCTGCAAGGGATATCACGGGTACGAAAACTAGCGCGTCGCAACACAGATATCAATAGATCAACAGGAGGGAATAAATACTATAAAAGTAAGATAGGTAGAAAGGGGGAGATGCTCGCCTGAAAACATTGCCGAGGGTTCATCCGAAGATCGGGGCGAAGCTCACATCAACTCAACGGCCTTATCCGCGAAGAAGCAAAACACTAGAATAAACACCGGATGCACTATTTAATACTACGGTAGAAAATCGGGCATGATGCATGTATGATGTATGGCATGGCAAAGGTGCGATGCGATTAGGCAAGATTAAGCGGAACCGGGGTCCCGACAATTAATTAATAGGTTCGAGTTGTTTATCTACCCCGCAAATTAAATGTTGTAATAACAGGGCAAGATAAGTTACCGGTTCGCTACACAAATTTAAATGAGGCCCATATAAGACTAGGTTTGCCCGCGTATGAGCCCCATATTTAATTATGAGGTGAATCGGCTTAAGGCCCCCAACCCACATGATATGCATGCGAGATGAACAATAATATGCAACAAGTTTTATATAAAGCATTTATTAAAATAGGGGCTCGGGAAAAGGTTCACACATCTGGGTTCGGAAGATCTTGGTTCTGGGGGTTCGGGGTTCGGTCTCAGGGTTCGACGGGGAACAGGTGCGGATCAGGGCTACTGGGTCCGAGATGAAGGGCTTGGCGTTCGGCGTCCTTCGGTTTCATGTCGACGTGCTCGGCGTCCACGATGGAGAACTCGGTGTTCCGGGGAGAAGACCTTGGCGTGTCAAGGGCTCGGCCTTCGGATCCATGTCGGTGCACTCGGTGTTCCGGGTTGGAGATCATGGGGTTCCGGAAGGAGAACTTGTCGTCCTCGTGGCGATCTTGGCGTTCTTCAGGTTCGGGTCCTGGCGCTTCGGATCGGTCTTCAGGGTCTCAGCATCCATGACAAAGGTCTTCGGGTTCCACGGGCTTCAGCAAGGTGCGCTTGCATACTGAATGCCGGATGTCATTGCAGGCCTAGAGGCGCAAATGTCAGTAGATGCCTCTAACCTTGTGCACGCACATGTGCTCAATCCGGACAGGATCAAACTCCATAGTAACCTGGCGCGACCCTGATAGCAGGCTCCGGCAGCACTTAAAGCGGCTAAAGAAATTGACCCAGCCACTCAACCAAAAGATGTCGACGGCGATGGCGAATAACTCGATTCGGACCCCGCCAGACGGGTCTGCGGCACGAGAGAGAGGCGCGCGATGAACTTCGCAATTAGAGCGGTTGATGGGCGGCGGCGCGCCGAGCGGTCGTCTTTGCGAGACGGGAAGCGGGGGAGAGGTCGTCCGGGCGGCACTGCCAGGGGCTCTGGGCGGGGTTGACCTGACGCGGTGGGGGTGGGCGCTGGAGGCGGCGACGGGGGAAGCCCTCTGGAGCCGACGCTGCTTGATGGGGAGGTGGGGGAGCGAGCGAGGGATGGCGGAGGTGCCCGTCGGGGAGGCGGCGGCTCTGTGAGGAAGGTGCGGGCTCGGGGCTGCTCGCGTGGGGATCACGCGGACGCGGAGAAGGAGGCGAGGGTCGACGGCGGCCAGGGAGAGAGCGCCACGAGGGAGGCGACGGGCAGCTACGGCCGAGCTTGGCGGTGGCGGCTGGCGAAGGCGCTGTCGGGAAGGAGAGGCAGCGGTTGAGCGAGCCGGTAGCGGAATCGGGGATCTGTGAGGTCGGGGTTGTGGGGAGGAGCGGGGTGCGGAGGAGGCTCGTCCGGGAGGGGCGCCGCTAGGGTGAGCTGCCCGGGAGAGGCCAGTGGCTCGAGGACATGACATGAGCGGGAGGCGGTGGGGTTCCTGGCGTGGGGGAGGGCGATGGGGAGGGAATCGCGTTGGGAGAGAGAGGGTTGGGGTTGGTGGGTGCGGGGTGGTGACCGAGTCAAGGGTGGGGCAGTTCGAGGAGTGGGGGAGTTGGGTGAGGAGGCAGGCCGGGTGTGGGGGTCTGGTGTGGTGACGGGTGTGTGTGTGTGGTGGCGTTGGGGATTGGGGTGGGTTGGTGAGGTGGCTGGTTGGGATTGGGTGGATGAAGGAGGGACAGCTGAGGTGGAGAGCACCGATTGGGTGGGGTGAGGTGGAGGGGGGCTGAGTAGGTTAGGTTGGGTAGGATAGGGGTTTAGGGGGACTGGTTTTGCACTGGGGGTGGCCGACTGGGTCGGATCGGCCCGGTTGGCTGCCCCCTAAAAATAAAATAAATATTTTATTATTTAAAAACGGGACTTTTGCAAACCGTGGTTAGACAAAGCAAAGTAATTCGGAGACCCGGGTTTTGCGTTTGAATAAAGACGGGGTATTTGGAAAACAAAATATGCTTTTCGAAAATAGTTTAGACAAAAACCATGCATGATGATGACGATGCTCAAATGCAATGTGGCATGATGACATGTGCATGCGGTCATGATGATGCAATGCACAAAAATGACGCGATTTTCTAGTAGTGGTTTTAGTGGGATGCCACAATTCGACACCACTAACAATGGATCTCGCCCTCGAGATCCGCCTCATGGTACAGGGAAGAAGGCCGACGATCTGATCCTTCGCGCTTCGTGTAGATCCTCGCGACACCACTAACAAGGGTTCTTTCTCAGCTTGAAAATGGCGACACCACCAACAAGGATTGTTCCCCATTCGTCGAGAGAACACTCCGGAGAAACAAAGACGAAGGTAAAGGTCTCAAAAGGGTAAGGCCACCTCTAACTTCCGCGGAAGGAGTATAACTGAAACGATTCACCATTCAAGGTGCAAGAGCGAATGATAAGAGTAGTCGGATGGTGATCAGTCCATCGCGCACCCAAAGAATTACCCTGCACATGAATAGGAAATTATGCAACCAACTCTCAGAATTCAGATTGTAGATCTCGACAAGCGAGGTTCAGAAACAAAGGGATGAGACTGCACGCCGGATCGCGTAGATGATGTCGTCGGAAAACACGGAAGGCACAAACAAGGAACAAAGGATGGTACCACGGATAAAGGACCACCAAGATAGCGGGAGGACGGATGTAGAAACACCGTTATCGAGGAGGAAGCGAAACCACGAAGGTACGGAACCCAACCACGAGAAATCTGGACTCGAAGAGAGAGAGAGCGGATTCAAAACACGCAGAGGTGAGAGGAGAGCAGCGGAGGGGTAAGGAGTAAAATCAGACCTAATCGAACTATCCAACCGATTTTTTCCAAAATAGTTTTGACACTCTACTTGGTAGTCGCCTAGGTTATCCTCTGATTTGGACTTGTGAATATATCGCAAGCTGAGCTCTGATACCACTCTGTAACACCCTCAGAATCGGCCCTATGCAAGTTTCAGCGACTTCCGCCAAACCCGCATAGAAACGATTCAAAGGTGCCCACCAGGCACTTTCGTGCGGGTGGAAGACGAAGTAATATCATTACAGCAGTCCTCTATGGGACCCACGAGCAGATATATATATCACGACTCCATGAGTCAAGAATACGAATATACGTAACAAAGATCCAAATCACCTTGAAAGCGATAGGCGTCCGACTACGGACAAGATGCAAATTGGGCTAAGAGCCTGAAGAATAACCAATGGCGTCCATAACCTTGCCCAAGCCGGAAGGGTAACCACTTGACGTCGATCTCAAAACCTGCTTAAACAAAGGGGTGCCGACAAAGGGCAAAGGAAAAAGAGAGAGCGGTCGATCGAGGCCAAGATTATGGCGAGGCTAGAATTCGGCGGTCCTCGCCTACACAGGTATGGTGGACTGCGGCGGCAGCGCATCATGCACTAAACAACCTATAGAGACTCGATACAACTAACGGCTATCAGAGAGGGATAAGAAAGAGATATTCGGATCCAACCTGAATCTTACACCAAACAATCCCATCCTGGTATTTCCCCCTCGAGACCAAACGAGGAAGTCCACCGAGGAACTCACACAGTTGGCAGTTTTATTTATTCGGTTATCGTTACACAAATTACTAGTCAGGTAAAGATAGTCATCCTGATATAATAAGCAGTAGGCAATTTTAGTTAACCATTCCGTTGTAGTTGCGACACTTACTAGTCAAATACAATTAGCATGAGATATCCCAAAACCCAGCAGTTGTTGGTACTTTTATTTAGCCATTCCGTTGTAGTTGCAATACTTACTAGTCAGATACAATGGTAGCAAGCGACAACCCAAACAAGCAATTGTTGGCAGTTTTATTTAGCCATTCCATTATAGTGAAGCTGATTACTAGTCATTATAAAGTCAAATTTATAGCACTACTTTAGTTATAGTTGTCTATGATCGAGATACTGTGCTCCAAGTTGTCCATAACCGCGGACACGGCTTTCAGAAAGTTTTACCCTGCAGGGGTGCACAAATAGCAACACACACTCGATCAACCTCGGAAAAACCAAATCAAAACCCAACGAGGCTTTCACGACAAAGAAATCACAGGATTCAGAAATATTTCAGGGGGCCACCCCATTGAGTACACCCGCAACGAAGTTAGCTAACTCCGAGACGGACCCAAGGTTTGGGTGGACGGATGTAAAGGACTGGGAACCTGAAAGTGTGACTGGGCTTGTCGATACCGCGAAAACGTGTCCCGATCCTAAACAGTATAGGTGCTCCTCGCACAATCGTAATTAAGCCATTAAGGCATGGCATAAGTACAGGATAGTAAATAAAACCTCAAACTAGTTTGTGGCCCCAAGAAATAAGAATGAATCAAGCTCTGGCTCAGGGGGGTACCATAATCCTCCCGGATGTGGATAGCGCAAAAATTCAAGGCAATTATCAAGTACTCGGGGTCCCTCACGGACACAAGTGGACGGTTAACAACCAAATAACATCTATTGCCCACCTGTGCCTCTGCTTACCTACTTCAATTTTAGTTGTTAAACAGTAATTAAAGTAAACGATAATGAAAGCCATGATCATCTCCAACCTTAAACATGTAGCAACACTCCAACAACTGTGGTACTGGATGACACGCAACATCACTTGAGCAAGCGACTACGACGCGCAAGTCCAACTATCTACCAAACAACAGGTAATAGGATGTGTCCAAGGCAATATAAGGCTGCAAGGGATATCACGGGTACGAAAACTAGCGTGTCGCAACACAGATAGCAATAGATCAACAGGAGGGAATAAATACTATAAAAGTAAGATAGGTAGAAAGGGGGAGATGCTCGCCTGAAAACATTGCCGAGGGTTCATCCCAAGATCGGGGCGAAGCTCACATCAACTCAACGGCCTTATCCGCGAAGAAGCAAAACACTAGAATAAACACCGGATGCACTATTTAGTACTACGGTAGAAAATCGGTCATGATGCATGTATGATGTATGGCATGGCAAAGGTGCGATGCGATTAGGCAAGATTAAGCGGAACCGGGGTCCCGACAATTAATTAATAGGTTCGAGTTGTTTATCTACCCCGCAAATTAAATGTTGTAATAACAGGGCAAGATAAGTTACCGGTTCGCTACAAAAATTTAAATGAGGCCCATATAAGACTAGGTTTGCCCGCGTATGAGCCCCATATTTAATTATGAGGTGAATCGGCTTAAGTCCCCCAACCCACATGATATGCATGCGAGATGAACAATAATATGCAACAAGTTTTATATAAAGCATTTATTAAAATAGGGGCTCGGGAAAAGGTTCACACATCTGGGTTCGGAAGATCTTGGTTACGGGGTTGGGGTTCGGTCTCGTGGTTCGACGGGAACAGTGCGGATCGAGCTCTGGGTCCGAGATGAAGGGCTTGGCGTTCGGCGTCCTTCGGTTTCATGTCGACGTGCTCGGCGTCCACGATGGAGAACTCGGTGTTCCGGGGAGAAGACCTTGGCGTGTCAAGGGCTCGGCCTTCGGATCCATGTCGGTGCACTCGGTGTTTCGGGTTGGAGATCATGGGGTTCCGGAAGGAGAACTTGTCGTCCTCGTGGCGATCTTGGCGTTCTTCAGGTTCGGGTCCTGGCGCTTCGGATCGGTCTTCAAGGTCTCAGCATCCATGACAAAGGTCTTCGGGTTCCACGGGCCAAAGAAGGTGCGCTTGCATCTTGAATGCGGATGTCATTGCGATCTGGGCGCAAATGTCGATAGATGCCTCTAACCTTGTGCACGCACATGTGCTCAATCCGAGATCAAACTCCACAAGAACACTCGACACGGCGGCAAAGAGCCGGCACTTAAAGCGGCTAAAGAAATTGCCAGCCACTCAGCAAAAGATGTCGATGGCGATGGCGAATAACTCGATTCGGACCCGCGGACGGTTCTGCGGCATAGGAGAGGACAGCCCGATGAACTTCGCAATTAGAGCGGATGATGGGCGGCGGAGCCTTTCGGCGGTCGTCTTTGCGAGAGGAGGCGGGGAGGGAGAGGTCGTCCGGGCGGCTGCCAGGCTGGGCGGGTCGACTGGCAGTGGGGGTGGGCGGAGGCGGTGGGGAAGCCTGGCGCCGACGCTTGATGGGGAGGTGGGGCGGCGAGGATGGTGGAGGAGCCGTCGGGAGGCGGCTCCGTGAGGAAGGTGCGGGGGGGGGCTGCTGGCGGGGGGATCATGCGGGCAGAAGAAGAAGGGGAGAAGGGGCGTCAGCGGCGGCAGGAGGGAGAGGGCGCAGGGGGCCACGGGGCGCTCTGATCGATCTTGGCGCGGCGCGGCGGGAGCGTGAGGGTGCGGGCCGGCGGGGGGCCAGAGGGGTGGAGGTTGAGGAGCAAGAGGAGAGAAGGAAGCGGGGAGCGGGGGGGGGGAAGAGAGGAGGGGGAGGTGAGGTGAGAGGGAGGGTGGGGAGGGGGGGGTTTGTGGGTAAGGCAGGCCGAGATGGGCGGGGGCGGCGGGGCTGGCGGGAGGGGGGGGTTGGGGGCGGGCGGGGGGAGGGAGGGAAGGAGGGTTGGGGAGAGAGGGGGAGGGTTGGGGTTGGTGGAGTGCGGGGGTGGTGGGAGTGTCCAATGGGGGGTGGAGGAGGCAGGTGGGGGGGCGGTGGGCCAGTGGTGGTGGGTGGGGTGTGTGGGATTGTGTGGTGGTGTGGTGTGGTGTTGTGGGTGGTTGTGGGGATGTGTTGGTGGGTGATTGGGGGGGGGTGGTGGGTGGAGGAGGACAGGAGGTGTGTTAGGTTTGGTAGGATAGAGGTGGAGGGGGTGGAGGGTTAGGCCTTTGGGTGGGGGTTAGGTTGGAGATTTTGTTTTGGGAAATTTAAAATTGTATTTAGGGGTTTTATTAATGGTTTTAAATAAAAATAAAATCATGGGTAAATAAAATATTTAGCTACAGAAGGTTTTTGGTAAAAGCCAATGTTTTTACGACATTTTTTTTGCAAACTATGGCGAAAAAAAAAAGTTAAAACAAATGCTTTTCATTGAAATGACATTAAAGCAATGGTGAATATGCATGATGTAAATGCAATGCAATGAATGCACATGTATGACTGATGCATGATTTGTCACAGTGCATGCAGTTAAACATGCAATTTATGAAATGCGATCAAGATGGATAAAATGTATAAAAAGTGATGTGTTATGGAAAGGGTGCAATGGGGATGTACAGTTATACATGTGAGGTATTTGTATATTTTGATATAATAAAATTAAGTGTTTGATGTTCATTTGCATGTGATTTGATTTAAATTTCATGATTGAGATAGTGAGTAGCAATGGATCTAATAATCATAAGGGGTTGTATAAAATGCAAAGCCCACAAGAACTATATATGATAAAAATAAAAGGGGAAGAGAAGGATGTGCAATATTCGGATTGATAACAAAACAGAATTCATGATACTAAGCGTAAGATCGGTCCCGTATCGTGAAACAAAGGATTATTGATCCCAGAGGGTGGTCGATCAAATCCGTGACTTTCGCGAAATCCATGTGTGTCCGCTCCGATTATTCAACCACCATGTGAATTCGTATCATGTTAATTCACGAGCCAGCGTGGAAAATATAATAATTCACTACCCAGAACTAAACAAAAGCAGCAACAATATTTTTATGCAAAAAAAGCAGGTTTTAAAAAAAAAAGCGGTTGGTTTTATAGCATGTAGTGGAATTCTATCAAGAAATAAAAATAAAATTATTTTATTTTAATTTGAGGAAAATTGAAAAATAATGAAATAAATGTTTTTTATTTAAAGAATGAAAGTAATAAAAAGGAATTTTAAAAAAATGGACTGATAGGTGGAGTTTGTTTAGGGGAAGGTTTTGTTAATTTTCCAAACACAGTGGACACCCTCCTCCTATAAAAGGAGCCCCCCTACTCACTTGTGTCTCACACCTCCACGTGAAGGATCTCTCTCCCCCTCTAGAATTTATCCCCATGGTCTCGGACTAGCGAGATACATGTTCCCGTTGGCTATTTGTCAAGAAAGAGTTGTGCTTCCGCTGCATCGCTAGAGCGAGGAGGCGGAGGTTGCTCGGTGCCTCGAACGTGTGTGCGAGCACGGATGCGCTGCTGATTTGCAGCGCTAGGACTTCCTCTCGATCTTGAGATCGGCAAGAGATCGTCTACATCAACCACGAGTTGAACTCGTTAAGCTTTGTCGGTCTTCAAGGGTATGTTCTCTACGGATATACATCCGCCTGTTGTTTGTATCTAGTAGATAGATCTTGGTACATAGTTCCCATCGTAGGAAATTTTTTGTATTCTATGTTGCGAACCCTACGGTGGTATCGAGCCGGATCTATGTGTAGATACTTTACAGGTAGTACACATATGAGTATGTGGGCGATGATGATCATGTTGTTGCTCCTTTGTTGTAATTTTGGATATTGGTGGCATAGTGGGATGAAGCGGCCCGGACAAACTTTACATGTCCTCGCACATGAGACCTGTTCCACGCTTGACATGCAACTAGTTTGCATAAGTGGCTAGCAGGTGTCTGTCTCTCCTACTATAGTCAATATCTATTTTGCAAGCGAGTTGTCAACAATTTGGTTATCCTCGTTGTGGTTCATGTTCGTAGGTAAGAACGGTTCTATCTCGAAAGCCCTAAGCCACGTAAAACTTGCAAGGGATAAATTAGAGGCGTCTAGTTTAGATTGTTGCTGGGCTAGTGTTATGATATGGTAGTATTGTAAGTAGAAGTATGAGATGATACTCTTACAACACACATAGCGTGTAAACTCCATAGACCTTGGATTTACACATATAGGTATGATAGTGATCATACCACGGTGCACATGATAGAGATCATATGCGGGAACCATATCATTTCACTAATAAACATGTGATGTTTGATAGCATCTTATATTGCTTGTTTAGCGCTTTGTTAGCATAATAAGATGATCCCTCTTTTAAATATCAAGATAAGAATGTGTTCTTCCTTTAGTATGCACCGATTATGTTTTCGTTGCTCCAAGACATCATGTGATGATCGGGTGTTCTTGGATCCACGACCATATTTCGGGTGTAAAAGCGATTACACTGCGAATACTAAGGTTCTAACTTGGCGAGCCTAGCATGTACAGACATGGCCTCGGAACACGGACCGAAAGGTTAAGCATGAGTCATATAGTTGATATGATGCCCATTTGATGCTCGCCTTTGAAGCCATACCGACTCACGCGATGATCGGACTTGGTATAGTGGATTTGGTTCATGTAATCACCAAAAAGGCACGAGGGATGTTGTTTTTGAGTGGGAGTTCATTCGTAATATGGATTAGTTGAACTCAATCTATCATACACTTAGTCTAAACTTTACAAATTCTGTTGTAGATGGCACCACCTGCTTTTAATTTCAATGTGTTCATGGAGAAAGAGAAACTTGCAAAGAATGGTAGCAACTTTACCGAATGGGCCATGAATTTGAGGATTCTCCTCTCTGCTGCATAAAAGCAATATGTGCTAGAAGCGTCGTTAGGCCCCCCACCTTTAGATGATGCCCCTGACGAGGAGAAGAATGTCTATCAGATTCGTCAGGAGGACCACAACTTAGTTCATTGCGGCATATTGTATGGGCTAGAGCCGGAACTTCGAAATCGTTTCGAAAATGGCAATGCTTTTGATACAATGGGTGAGTTGAAAATGATTTTCAACACACATGCTGCTGTAGAGAGATACAACGCTTCAGAAAAGTTCTTTAGCTGCATGATGGAAGAACACAACTCCGTTAGTGATCATGTACTCAAGATGTCGGGTTACGCCGATAAGCTTGTGTCTTTGGGAATATCGATTCCCATTGACTTAGTCATCCATCGTGTTCTGCAGTCTCTGCCACCTAGCTATAAGAGATTCGTGATGAACTATAATATGCAAGGCATGAAGAAGTCTCTCCCCGAGCTTCTGTCAATGCTTAAAACTGCAGAAGTGGAGATCAAAAAGGAACATCAAGTGTTGATGGTTTCAAGAAAGACAAGAAGGGAAAACGGAAGGGAAGTAAGGGCGGCAAGCCTGTTGCCGTGCCTGAAAAGAAACCCCGAGTTGGACCTAAGTCTGATACCGAGTGCTACTATTGTAAGGGGACTGGCCAACTGCCCCAAGTATCTGGCAGACAAGAAGGCCGGCAAGGCAAACAAAGGTATATATGATATACATGTTATTGATGTGTACTTGACTAGTGCTCGCAGTAGCACATGGGTATTTGATACCGGTTCAGTTGCTAATATTTGTAACTCGAATCAGGGGCTGCGGAACAAGCGACCGCTAGCAAGGGGTGAGGTCAAGATGTGTGTCGGCAATGGATCAAGCATTGATGTGATCGCCGTCGGAATGCTACCTCTCCACTTGCCGTCGGGATTAGTTATAAACTTGAATAATTGTTATCTGGTGCCTGCACTAAGCATGAACATTGTATCTGGATCGTGTTTGATGCGAAGTGGTTATTCATTTAAATCCGAGAATAATGGTTGTTCCATTTATATGAATGAAATCTTTTATGGTCATGCACCGATGATGAATGGTTTATTTCTTTTAGATCTCGATGATAATGTTACACATGTTCATAATGTTGATGCTAAGAAGATTAAACTTAATGATGATATATCCGCATATATGTGGCACTATCGTCTAGGTCATATTGGCGTTAAACGCATGAAGAAGATCCATTCGAATGGACTTTTGGAATCACTTGATTTTGAATCATTTGATACATGTGAGCCATGCCTTATGGGCAAGATGACTAGAACGCCGTTTTCCGGTTCAATGGAACGGGCGACAGATTTATTGGAAATCATACATTCTGATGTATGTGGTCCAATGAGTGTGTCGGCGCGAGGTGGATATCGTTATTTTGTTACTTTCACGGATGATTTGAGTAGATACGGTTATATCTACTTGATGAAACACAAGTCTGAAACCTTTGAAAAGTTCAAGGAATTTCAGAATGAAGTGGAAAATCATCGTAATAGAAAGATCAAATTTCTACGGTCCGACCGTGGAGGTGAGTATCTAAGGTACGAGTTTAGCACTCACATGAAAGAGTGTGGAATTGTTTCACAACTCACACCTGCCGGAACACCACAGAGAAATGGTGTGTCGGAACGTCGTAATCGTACTTTATTAGATATGGTTCGATCTATGATGTCTCTGACGGACTTGCCGTTGTCATTTTGGGGTTATGCACTAGAAACTGTTGCATTCAATTTAAATCGGGCACCATCTAAATCCATTGAAAAGACACCGTATGAATTGTGGTTTGGAAACAAACCTAAGCTGTCATTTCTTAAAGTTTGGGGATGCGATGTTTATGTGAAGAAACTTCAACCGGATAAACTCGAACCCAAAGCGGAAAAATGCGTCTTCATATGATACCCTAAGGAAACTATTGGGTATTCTTTCTATCACAGATCCAAGGGCAAGGTTTTTGTTGTCGAGAATGGATCCTTTCTAGAGAAAGAGTTTCTCGCGAAAGGTGTGAGTAGTCGGAAAATAGAACTCAAAGAGGTTATTGAACCTTCTCTTCAAAGTATGGCGAGTAGCGCAGCGCCGGAAGTTGTTCCGGAATTGGCTCCACCTGTTGAAGAGGGAACTAATGATAATGATCATGAAACTCCGAAAGAGAGTACTACCAAACCTCGCAGGTCAAGTAGGACGCGTGCAGCTCCCGAGCTATACGGAAATCCTGTCACGAATTTCATGGTTGATGAAAATGATGACCCTGCGACGTATGAAGAAGCGATGATGATCCCGGGATTCCAACAAATGGTTAGAAGCCATGAAATCCGAGATGGAATCCATGTATGAAAATCAAGTTTGGAACTTGGTGGACTTACCTCACGACCGAAAGGCCGTGGAGAACAAATGGATTTTTAAAAGGAAAACTGATGCTGATGGTAATGTGACCGTCTATAAAGCTCGACTTGTCGCAGAGGGGTTTCGACAAATTCAGGGAGTTGACTACGATGAGACATTCTCTCCCGTAGCGATGCTAAAGTCAGTTAGGATTATGTTAGCAATTGCTGCATATTTCGATTATGAGATATGGCAGATGGATGTCAAAACCGCGTTTCTCAATGGTAATATTGAAGAAGAGTTGTATATGATACAACCAAAGGGTTTTGTCGATCCTAAGGATGCTAACAAGGTGTGAAAGCTTCAGCGATCCATCTATGGATTGAAGCAAGCATCACGAAGTTGGAATCTCCGCTTTGATGAGGTGATCAAAGAGTTTGGATTTGTCCAAACTTATGGAGAAGCTTGTATTTACAAGAAAGTGAGTGGGAGCAATGTGGCATTTCTGATATTATATGCGGATGACATATTATTGATCGGAAATGATATAGATCTTTTAAACAGTGTTAAAAGTTATCTAAACAACAAATTTTCAATGAAGGACCTAGGTGAAGCGTCATACATATTAGGCATAAAGATCTATAGAGATAGATCTAAGCACCTAATAGGGCTATCGCAAAGTACATACCTTGATAAGATTTTAAAGAAGTTTAAAATGGAAAATAGTAAGAAGGGGTTCTTACCTATGACACAAGGCACGACATTGAGTAAGACTCAAAGTCCGGCTTCGGCGGAAAAAAGAGAGATAATGGACAAGGTCCCCTATGCTTCAGCCATAGGCTCTATAATGTACGCCATGCTATGTACAAGACCGGATGTGGAACATGCTATTAGTTTGACTAGTAGGTACCAATCGGATCCAGGTTCAGAACACTGGAAAGCGGTCAAGAATATCCTCAAGTACTTGCGAAGAACTAAGGATATGTTTCTTGTATACGGAGGTGAAGAAGATCTCGTTTCTAAGTGTTATGTCGACGCTAGCTTTGACACCGATCCGGATGACTCTAAGTCTCAATCCGGATACGTATTTCTCATGAATGGCGGAGCGGTTAGTTGGAGGATCTCCAAACAACCTGTGGTAGCGGGATCAACAACGGAGGTCGAATATGTTGCTGCTTCAGAAGCGGCTCAGGAAGCAGTTTGGATGAAGGAGTTCATATCCGAACTAGGAGTGGTTGCAAACGTGTTGGACCCAATGGTGATCTATTGTGACAACAATGGTGCCATTGCCAATGCCAAAGAACCAAGGTCTCACAAGCATTCCAAGCATATTAAGCGCCGGTTTCACTGCATCCGCGAACATGTCAAGGATGGAGATATAAAGATTTGTAAAGTACATACGGATCTCAATGTAGCAGATCCGTTGACTAAAACTCTCCCTAGAGCAAAACATGATCAACACCATAACTCAATGGGTGTTAGATTTATCACTATGTAACTAGATTATTGTCTCTAGTGCAAGTTGGAGACTGAAGGGAATATGCCCTGAGAGGCAATAATAAAGTGTTTATTATGTGTATTCCAAGTATATGATAGATGTTTATTTTACATGCTATAATTGTATTAATACGGAAACATTAATACATGTGTGTTTAATAAACAAACAAAAAGTTCCTAGTTATGCCTCTCTCTCATAAACTAGCTCGTTGATTAACAAGATGATCAAGGTTTCCTGATCATGGACATTGGATGTTGTTAATAACAGGATCACAACATTAGTGTAATGATGTGATGAACATTCATCCAAAGTATAGCATTACGATCAAAGTCATTAAGTTTATATTGCTATAACAACTTACGAAGTGATCCTAATCCTTAGACCATGAGATCATGTCAATCACTAACACCGGAAGAGTTTCTTGATAACATCAAACGTCACACCGTAACAGGGTGATTATAAAGATGGATTTAGAACTAATAAAGTGTTATGTTGAGGCTCATGGATCGAGAGTGGAATTTGTCCATCCCGATGACAGATAGATATACTCTGGGCCCTCTCGGTGATATCACATTGATTAGCTTGCAAGCAAGTGATTTGATCACTAGAATGTTATATCACGGGAACGAGAAAAGAGTGCATGTCGGTAACGAGATCAAACTAGGTATGGAGATACCAATGATCGAATCTCGGACATGTAATATATCGTGAAACAAAGGGATTAAGATACTAGCGTAAAAGGTTCCGACGATCACAAGAAAGTCATCGTTGAATGTGTGGGAGTCAGTATGGGTCTCCAGATCCCGCTTCTGATTATTGATCCGAGAGGGGTCTCGATCATGTCCGCATTATTCACGAACCGTAGGGTGACACACTTAAGAGACACCGACATCCAATTGGAGCAAATGTTTCATGCCGAAAAGAATAAACAAGCGCGAATTTATTTCACTAGAATCGAAACAGGTTTCGGGTGAAATTGCATAAAGTGGTTATGCATGTGAAATGGAATTCTATCAAGGGTTTATTTGTGAATGTTTGTCATTAAAGTAATTGACAAAATTCTGAATAAAATAAAAGAGTTTTATTTAATGAGAGTTTGCATTAAATTTGGTGGAAATTTAATGGGAATTTGAGTGGACTTTTGAGTGGAGGGAATTTAAAGGAATTTTGTGAGTGGAGTGTCCACCCACATGAAGAGGGGAGGGCAAGGGGCAGCCCCATGCGCCGGCCACCCCCTTGGGGTCCCCCCTCCTCCTATAAAAGGATCCCCCCTCCTCACTTGTCTCTCACACCTCCTCGTGAAGGATCTCTCTCCCCCTCTAGAATTTATCCCCCATGGTCTCGGACTAGCGAGATACATGTTCCTAGTGGCTATTCGGCAAGAAAGAGTTGTGCTTCCGCTGCATCGCTGGAGCGAGGAGGCGGAGGTTGATCGGTGCCTTGAACGTGTGTGCGAGCACGGATGCGCTTCTGATTTGCGGCGGTAGGACTTCCTCTCGATCTTGAGATCGGCAAGAGATCGTCTACATCAACCACGAGTTGAACTCGTTAAGCTTTGTCGGTCTTCAAGGGTATGTTCTCTACGGATATACATCCGACCGTTGTTTGTATCTAGTAGATAGATCTTGGTACATAGTTCCCATCATAGGAAAATTTTTGTTTTCTATGCTGCGAACCGTACACAAGTCCTCCCGGACTTCCTTGTACATTGGATGGGGCTGCAGCTGCCAGACACCCCAGACATGTCGCAGTCAAGGACGATGCATTTAGACGGCTCCAAGCGCGAAGCCGGAGCGGGAGCTAGAGTCATACTGACCTCCCCGCGGGGCGACAAGATGAAGTATGTCCTCCGGATGAAGTTTCGAGCTTCTAACAACGAAGCAGAATACGAAGCCCTCATCCACGACATGAGGATGGCAAAGATCTGCGGCGCAATGCGCGTGGTCATCTACGATGACTCCAACCTCGTTGTCCAACAGACGATGAATGAGTGCGACGCACATGCCGCCAACATGATTGCGTACCATGCACTCTACAACGCACTCGAAGAAGACTTCGACGATTACGAGCTTCGACACGTTGGAAGAGAAAGCAACGAGGAGGCCAACAGACTCGCCAACATCGGATCCACCTGCGCACGGGTGCTGCCATGTGTGTTCCTCGAATAGATCTGCGTGTCATCCATCAAGCGGAAATTCCCCAAGGGATCACCCGAAGAAGCAGAACACTCGGGGGCTGCGCTACCCGAAGGACAGGAAGGACCCGAAAAGCTGGATACAGAGGTCACCGTGGTCAACCTAATGCAGGTCATGGCAGTCAAAGAAACCTGGAAACGGCCATACCTCCGGTACCTGATAGACGGAGAACTGCCTGATAACCCGACGGATGCCAGGCGCATATCTCACCGGTCCAAAGCCTTCACCATCATCAATGGCGAGCTGTACAAGTGCAGCATTTCGGGTGTACTAGAAAGGTGCGTCACCATCGGCGACGGAAAAACGATCCTCCAAGACATCCACGAGGGCATCTGCGGCCATCATGCAGGCAGCCGCTCCCTTGTCGCCAAATCTCTACGAGCTGGATTCTACTGGCCAACAGCCATGAACGACGCCAAGGACATCGTTCGAAGATGCAACGGGTGCCAAAGGTTTGCCGACAAACCACACACACCCGGGTCAGAGCTCAGGCCCATACCTTTAGCCTGGCCTTTCGCCCAATGGGGCCTCAACATGATCGGCAAGCTGCCAAGGTCCTCGAAAGGAGGACACGTCTACCTCCTGGTCGCAGTTGACAAATTCACCAAGTGGATTGAGGCCATGCCGGTCACTAACCAAAAGGGCAAAACCGCCGTCAAATTCTTTGAATCCATTGTCTACAGGTTCGGCGTGCCACATAGCATCATCACCGACAATGGATCGAACTTCATCTCCAAAGAATTCCAGGACTTCTGCGAAGGCCTCGGAATCAATATCACATATGCCTCAGTGGCGCACCCGCAAACAAACGGGAAGGTGGAGAAGGCCAACGGCCTAATCAGTGCTGGCATCAAGAAGCGCCTCATGAGCCCACTCGAGCGACTCGCCGGATCCTGGATGAAAGAGCTACCCTTCGTCCTATGGATCCTGCGTACCACGCCAAACAGCTCAACCGGCTACACGCCGTTCTTCATGGTGCACGGAGCCGAAGCTGTGCTACCAGCCGAAGTACACCACCAGGCCCCCCGGGTTGTCACTTATAGCGAATCTGAATCCACGGCTGCACTTGAAGACGTCGTCGACACACTCGACGAAGCGCGAGACATAGCAGCAGCTCGATCAGCGGTGTATCAGCAGAATCTCCGCAACTACCACAGCCGACGGCTGCGCCCAAGGTCCTTCTTCGAAGGAGACCTAGTCTTGCGACTCAATCAAGAGCGACCGAAGAAATTTGAGTCGCCATGGGAAGGACCCTACATCGTCACCGAGGTCATCCCAGGTGGCGCCTATCGCCTCAAGCACGTGGAGTCTGAAGTCGCATACTCCAACCCATGGAACGTCGCACAACTGCGACGGTTCTACCCCTAGCTACCTCCCTCTTTACTTTTAATAAGGCTATTCAGCCAAGGCTACTTAGCCGAACAATGTAACTCCTCCATTACGATATGAATAAAGCTAAGTGTCTCGCCCCAAAATTTTGTTTACTACTCGCATTTTTACTCCATGCTACAAACGCACTCGGGGGCTCCCCCCACCTCACGACTTCGTCGACTGAGGATAACGTGTGTACACCTGAGTAGCTGACCACGCCAGGCTAACAAAAAGGGCACGCATACGAACAAAGCACTACGTGCTAAAACAACAACCAAACCTTTATAACAAAGGGCAAAACACGCCTAGTCAAATATATACAAATTTTACATCTATATTTTTTACAGGTACTACCTACTCTGAAGAATAACCTGAGCACACTGCTCAAACAGATCTACGATCTATTCGGCATACTGCCTTACAGCCACATAATGCGGACGCATATCCCACTCGCCACCATCTGGCCGAAGAGGCGGTGCAGCCGCCACAACAGATAGATCTAAATCAGGACGATGTAGCCTCACAAGGGAGAGCGCAGCCTTCACCCCTGCGATGAGCTGATGCCGCACCAATTCCTTGACATGATGCACATTCCGAAACTTCGACAGCAGACCAGAGAGAGTTGACGGCGCATCATCCAGCGGAAACATCACATGCAGAACCAACGCGAGTGAAGTCTTCACCTGACGAAGCACCCGCGATACTTGGTGAACGCGATCTTGCACCGTCGCAAGGACCATGGCACGGTCACGGTCCATCTAGAAGAACCCGCCAGCTTCCATGTCCTGCTGAGTTAAGCAGTTGATCCGAACAGCAACACGCTCCTTCTCGTCCCTCGGAGCAATGTTAGCACCTGCAGTACTTGCAAAAGAGTAAGATGAAATGCCAACTGGCGCATCCGAAGTAACGGGCAACAACTCGAAAAACTCACACTGAAGCTGCTCGGACAAGCGAAGCAACTCCGCCATCAAGTACTCCTCTCAGGTAGCGCCTCGATATGCTTTGGACTTCCAAACTTTAGCATGGACACGCACCACTAGCAACTCCTTCTCGAGGCTACGGATACGGTCTCGAAGAAACACAAGCTGCGAAGCATCATCCAGGGATGGCCGCAGTTGCGCTGCGGACGAAGTGTCAACGGGATCATCAACCGAAGGACCCTAGATTAACAGAAAGACAAAGACATGAACACGCAGATGAAGGATCACAGAACTCAACAAATTTATTAAGTGGAGCAAAAGCCACTACGTGGCACCAGGATTGTTCATCAAAATAATTACAACAAAAGAAGCTACAACTATCGTATAGCTACAACGCCTATGAAGCGACACCCTGAGTCGCCTCGGAGCCGGACTGCCTCACCTTGGCTTCCCCCTGCTGCCTTAGAGCGTACTCGGCCAGCAGATCAATCAGCTTTGGCCCGTAACGCTTACAACGAGCAGCATAGGTGGCGAAGGCTACCTCGGATCCGTCAGCATTCGTCGGCATCCGGGAAGTGACCTGATGAAGGTCCAGCTCCTCTCCAGCCGCCAAGGCCATTGCCCGGCAGCGGATGCCGATGCCCATACGCTTGCGCTTATGCGCGCGGTGCTTGGTGACAGCGCCTCCGCTAGGGTATCAACATCATCGAGGGCCACGCCCTTGGGGATAATCTCCTTGTACAAGCGCCCAAGCACCTCCTTGGCCTTGGCAAGCGAGTTGACAATGGTACTGCAGCGGTCTTCGACCGCCGCAGTAGCATCATCCAGAGCACTCCCGTGCTCCAGAGCACCGCGATCAAACTCGATGCCCGTGACATCTAAGACAACAAAGAAGTAGAATGAATAAAAGCACTGCAAAAGAAATACAAGGACATCAAAAGGAGGAAGACAGAGATACTCACCCGAAAAATCCTTGGCAGCCGCCATAAGCTTGTCGGCCACCTCTCTCTCACGCGAAGCCGTGGCAGTGGCAAGCTGCTCCTCGCGGTCTGTAGCCTCCTGCTGCAGGCGCTCTTTAGCCTCGGCCGCGTTGGCCAACTCCAGCTCGAGGCGCTCCCTTGCACCAACGGCGACCTCGGCCTTCTTCTCCGCTTGACCGAGGCTCTTTTTGAGAGCATCAATCTCACGAAGGGAGGTGTTGTGATCCTCATCAGTAAGCAATACAAATGTCGGATAGAAGGATAAGAATGCAAGAAGAAACAAAGACCAAGGCAAAAAAATACCTTGAAGTTGTTTGAGGATGGCCTCCAGCGCGCTGCTGCACCAGTTGGTTGGCACCTTGCACAAAAGGCTGCAAAAAAGAACTAATAGACAAAAGAAGGGCTCAGGGGCTACGCCCAAAAGAATGAGCAGAAGTAAGTGACACATACGAAAAATGCTCGGGGGCTCCCCTCGAGACTCAAAGGAAAATAACCTACAGATGCCCGGGGGCTCCCCCCGAGGTGGGAAGAAAAGAAAAATCCGTAGATCATCCAAAAAGGCTCGGGGGCTCCCCCCGTGGCAGAAAGCAGAATTACTTATATGATTTGACGGCGACTCCGAAGGTCCGCTCGCAGCCTTCTGAGGCGCAACCACCTAAATCTCCTGCGGAGAAGGGTCTGGAGCAGGGCCTTGAGAGGTGGCCACCGTCTGGGGAGGAGGAAGCACGACCTTCGACTCCCCCATCATCTCTCGAGCACCATCATTGGAGGAGTCGTTGGAGGAGTGGCTACACAATGACAAATTAGCTAAGCGCAAGGTAAATAGACAAGAAAAGGCAATACAGGGCTAAGGAAACTTACGAGTCAAGCTCGCTCAAATCGAAGACAGGAGGGGTCTTCCGGACCTTCTTCTCCTCTTTCTTCTCTTCCTTCTTTTCTTCCTTCTTCCGCTTCGCCGGCAGGTGCGGTGCCACAGCCCGCACGGGAACGGCAGGAATCGGAGAGGAAGAGCCCCCATGCCCATCACTGTGACGTTCAAGCCACAACGGGTTCCTAGGCGTCGGTGGAGTTGAGGCATCCGAAGACTCGCTGGAGCTCCGTGTCCGCTTGCGAGTGTGGTCCTCGCTCGACTCGTTGGCCTCTTCAGTTGGAGATCGCGCCGATGGCAGCTCGGACATGGAGTCCACCACCTCATTATCCGGAGCATCCGGGAATACTTCGGGCAATGGAGGCGACATGCCCGGCACCTTGAACTCCTGCACAAAAGAATCAAACTTGTCAGCAGACAAATAAATACAAGTAAAATGCAGACGAAAATAGCGCAATGCGCACATCCCAGATCTACACCTGAGGAACCGGACACGAAGCAGAGAACGAAGAAGTCAGCGACTTCCCCGGGATATCTTCTCCAGCCTTGAACTTCAGCAGCGGGCGAAGGACCCCGTCGAGATCTCCCTTGGAGAATTCCTCAGCTGAAACCCTAGTCATATCACGACGACCAGCATAAAGGAACATCGGGTGCGCCCTAGCCTGGAGTGGCTGCACCCGGCGCTTAAGAGAAGTGCAGATGATATCCACACCGTTCACCTCCTTCTCCGGAATCAGCTGGAGATCCTCCACTCGACGATAGAGAGCCTCTATATCCGCTACCTCGCCATCCAAGATCTGGTTTTTCCAGGACCTCTTCAGCTCGATCTTTTGGGAGGGGTCGAAAGGAACAAGACCAAAATCTTGTCCAGCCACCGTGGAGTCGCGGATGTAAAACCATCGCCTCCGCCAGTACTGGACAGATTCAGACATGAAAAAAGAGAAGAAAAGAAGATTGGGTTTGAGGGAGATGATGCAACCCCCAATGGGATAAACACCATCAGAACCAGATAGCCTTTTCACGGAATAGAGTTTCCGGAAGAGGCCAAAGTGTGGCTCGATACCGATCCAGCACTCGCAGAAAGTAACGAAACAAGCAATGTGAAGAAGAGAGTTGGGGGATAGGTGATGCAGCTGGATGCCGTAAAGAAAAAGCAGTCCACGAAGGAAGTTGTGGACTGGGAAGGAAAAGCCCCGAAGAACAACAGCGAGGAACATAACCTGAAACCCAGTGGGGGTACGGGGAATTACCTATTTGCCAGGGAGTTTGACGGCCTCCCTATCTTGCGGGATTAAGCCCCGCTCACGAAGCTTGCGGAGATCACTCTCCCGCGTCAACGATCGCCGCCAGCCACCCTCGGTGACACGGGTAGCGGCAACACTCTTCTTGCCTCCAGCAGCGCTGGTACCAACCGCAGAAGAAGACTTCTTAGGCTTCCCCATTGCGGTGCGGCGGTGCCGTCGGCGAGAACGTAGGATCTAAGAAGGAAATGTCCGAGGATATTCCAGCGCGCAGCAAGAAATCTCAGAGAACAATGGAGCAGTGAAACAAGAATGGCTGCGGTGAAAACAGACTAATTTTTTCCCCAATGATTATAAGGACGAAGACGATGCACGATAACCGTCCATCGAGAAGACCTAACGCCAACGGCAGGATCTGACCATACACCTGTCAGCATCACAACGAACCGTCGCTCACACGCCGTCCACTACGCGCGCAAATCGAGGCGACGCCGTAATTATCACCACGCCGCGCATGACCGGTCAATTCAAGGTCAGAAGGTGGGACCCATGTTCGTCCAGTCAAGTCATCTCTGGTGCAGCAGACGCTTGAGGTCACCGATCGTCATCACTGATGTCATCAAAATCTATACTTGCAAAAGTCAACATTCTTCGGCTACAAAGCTAAGAGTACTCACTCGAATCTACGATTCGACTAACTACTCGGGGGCTACTCCTATCAGGAGCGCTGGTCGCGCACCCGAAAATGAACAAAATACTACAACACTGAACTACTTCTTCGATTCCTACGTCGAGTCTGCGACTCCACTACGGACTCGGGGGATACTCCCATAGGGAGCATGGATTCAAGCATCCAAAAAATTTGTGTCCTACGGACCTGAAGCTGGACAACGGCTGAATTAAAGTCTCTGCTCGAGTCTACAACTCGAACAGACACTCGTGGGCTACTCCCATAGGGAGCGCTGGTCGTGCACCCTATGAATTCTTTGACTGCGATCCTTCGGATCAGCGTGCAAAACTTTTCGGCAACTCTGCCCCATTTAACGCTAAGTGAGAAACGTCCTCCTTGGCCACCCGAAACATCTCCGCGGTGATAAACATTTGGATGATGTGTCTGTGTCACAAAGATAAGACCTACAGATATCATCTGATGGCCTGGTAACGCACATGACCACGCTCTGCTAGTAATAATCCGTGCCAACAGGCGCGATGAAAAATCCTGACGGACGCGTTGGGTACATCATTTAAATTCACTGGAATTCCACTCCTGTAAGCTCATGGCTGAGTCATTACGCCAAGACATATGTTCCGGGTTCGAGTCGAGGGACTCGAACCTAAAGAAGATCGTGTTGTTTTGTCCTAAGACAGTTAACTGACCCTCATCCGTCGGGAGAGTCAGGCACACGCATCAATAATCCCTACACATTCTCTTGAAAGACAGAGTTGCACCCGAAGGATTGAAGAGTCCTCAGCCGAATCTACGATTATTTGAACACTCGGGACTCTTGACATGGTTATACCTCGGTACGATATCAACATACCTGGTCCAGCCCAAGGAAGGCCCACGGCAAGTACACACCGGCCCATGAAGACTTTTGGGTGGCCAAGGCCCATGACGCCTTCGGATCCTTGGAGAGCAAGACTAGAGTAGATAGAAAATTCAAAGGGGTAAACCCTAAAACCTGTAACCGACTCGGTCTGTGCCTGGGACCTGCCTAACTCTATATAAAGGCTAGGAGGGCACGACCTAGATCTCTCACCTCATACTTTCGCATAGACACCTCCACGCCAGATTGCATCTGTGCACCCCTGTAATCTTCGGTTCCGCCGTAATCAAGAGCAGACAAGTAGGAGTAGGGTTTTCCCTCCGGGGGCCTGAACCTGGGTAAACCTCATGTCCCATATTGCTTGTTTGCTAACCGTTCCGCGATCTCCAGCATCCCCTTCTTCTCCAAAACCCAAGTCCATAACAATGGGCATTGACGAGATTAAACCTCGTCATTTGCTACTTCTGTTACTATTGCTCTTGTTCCACTGCTGCTGTTACTTTGCTTTTTCTACTACAAAACTGTTGCTACTGATAAATCACTGTGAGCAAGACTATTTCCAGGTGCAGCTGAATTGACAACTCAGTTGTTAAGGCTTATAAGTATTCTTTGGATCCCCTTGTGTCAAAGCAATAAATTGGGTAATACTACCCTCGAAGACTGTTGCGATCCCCTATACTTGTGGGCATCAAGACTACTTTCTGACGCCGTTGCCGGGGAGCATAGCTTTTTTTGTAAGTTCACTTGGATCTATTACCGTTCACTGCTATTCATACATCATGGGGAAGTCTCGTGATGGAAACTTTCCTATTTTACCATCCACTACAAGAAGATATACAGTCCTAAACACCTATGTTTCTCTTGATTCATTGTGCGTTATAAGTAAGATTGTCACACCACCACCACATACACATGCAACACACACTACTACTAGTGCTGAATCTGAAATTGCTTCTGATACTCATGATGTTATGTAACACCCCCGGTCACTCCGGACCGACGGCTGTCACTTCCGGCAGCTCAATGGGATCTCTAGACTAACCCCACAGACCAACACTAGTCTTTTCTGCACACTTTGTCCTCACTCGTGCGCACCCGGTACCTACTTCCCGGTCAGTCACCCATCCTAGAATTGCTCTAGGCCAAGCACGCTTAACCTTAGAGTTCTTTTCGAATGAGCTTCCGGAAAAGAAGTTGCAACTTGTTGGTATGGGTTTCCTATCAATCCTATTGAGCCATGCGTCAGGGTCTCACATACACCCACCCTTAGAAGATCGACGTCCTCGTCGATCAACCTAATCGAGAACGTCCCTCTTGGCACACGCATGCGTCCGGTCTTGGGTACATTGCCATGTCGTGTCCACTCCGGCCACACGCAGCTATGCTACACATGTCCTCCATCGACCGCTGCGCCCATGTAGCTGCGTCGGCTCGATACCCTTAACACCCGGTCACTCTGACGGCCAGTCACTTCTAGCAGCTCAATAGGATCTCTAGACTAACCCACAAACCAACACTAGTCTTTTCTGCACTTTGTCCTCACTGCGTGCTTTTGCACTCCACTTCCCGGTTGGTCACCCATCCTAGAATTGCTCTAGGCCAAGCACGCTTAACCTTAGAGTTCTTTTTGAATGAGCTTCCGGAAAAGAAGTTGCAACTTGTTGGTATGGGTTTCCTATCAATCCTATTGAGCCATGCGTCAGGGTCTCACATACACCCACCCTTAGAAGATCGATGTCCTCGTCGATCAACCACAAGCCAGGAACGTCCCCTCTTGGCACACGTCTGTGCGTCCAGTGCTGGCACATTGCCACGTCGTGTCCACTCTGGGCCACATGCGCCATGCTACACATGTCCGCCACTGACCCGCACACGCCCATGTAACCACGAGGGTCGGCTCTGATACCACTTGTAACACCCCCGGTCACTCCGGACCGACGGCTGTCACTTCTGGCAGCTCAATAGGATGTCTAGACTAACCCCACAGACCAACATTAGTATTTTCTGCGCACTTTGTCCTCACTCGTGAGTACCGGTACCCACTTCCCGTTCGGTCACCCATCCTAGAATTGCTCTAGGCCAAGAACGCTTAACCTTAGAGTTCTTTTCGAATGAGCTTCCGGAAAAGAAGTTGCAACTTGTTGGTATGGGTTTCCTATCAATCCTATTGATCAATGCGCCAGGGTCTCACATGTTACTTCTACTGTGCTTGATAGAAGTGGTTCATTAGGTCCTTTCCTAGATGCTACTATGGCTAGACTAGGAAATACTGAAACTCCTAGTGAAGACATTATTACACCTGTTATCTCACCTGAGTCTAGAGAGATACACGATATTAATGATGGTTACATTGAGTTGACTGATGAATTTATTGAAGAGTGTTGAAACACACATGGTGATAGTGCTATTAAGGGTCTCCTTGAGAGACGTACCATTATTCCTAAGCTGTCTTCTGATGCTAAGTTTGCTACCTTTCCCATATATATTAAAGATAAATATTATGATTTCTCTCTTGATTTATCCTATATAGACATTGTTGAGAAAGAACCTTTTGTGGGACTCAAAATGAAAGTGTTGTGGCTCATATGAATGAGCTTTCCACTATGAGTGCCTTATTCTCTGATGATTTTAAGATGCGCAAGTACTTTGTTACAAAGATCTTCCCTTTTTCACTAAAAGGAGAAGCTAAAGCTTGGTTTAATAGATTACCTTCTGGATCCATTGATAGCCCTGATTGTTTGATTGCTTCTTTCTTCTAGAAATATTTTCCTCCTAGTGCTAGACATGCTGCTTTGCAAAAACTTTTTGATTTTAAACAGGGAGAAGAAGAGAAATTGCCTGAGTCATGGATAAGGTTCTATGCCTTTATTCATGCACATCCTGGAAGTCCATTACCTAAAAATGAGCTTCTTGATATTTATTATAATGGACTAACTGATGATTCTAGGACATACCTAGATAGTTTTGCTGATTGTGTTTTCAGGAAAAGAACTCCTACAGATGCTGAAGAATTAATGGCTAAAATAAGCAAGAATTATGATGATTGGACTTCAACTGAGTTAAATATACCTGATCCTACTACTCCTGAACCAATTGTGCCTGAACCAGCTCCAACACCAACGCCAAAGAAGAGGGGAGTGATTGCATTAAATGATGAAGTGATGAAAGAAGCTAAGAAATTTCTTAAGGATAAAGGTATTAGAGCTGAAGATGTGAAGAATTTACCTCCTATAGAAGAATTATGTAAGACAATTCCCCACTCATCCACTATTGAGGTACACTCTCTCCAACACTTTGATGAAGGTGATGTTCCTTATGGTAAACCTTCTGATCAATGCTTAGAGGAACTTGATACTTTTATTGTTAAACAAGGTAATTTTAATAACAAGTTCAGAATCATTTATTAGAAAACTCTAGAGCTATTAATGAGTTGAAAGATATTGTGGAAAGAACTGCTAATGATGTTAAAATGCTTTGTAAACACTTTCAAATGGTTCAAACTCAAATTGATCAACTTGACAAGGTACAAAAAGATATGCTAGTTAATGCCTCAGGATATAAACATGCTTATGGAATTAGAACTAGGAGCGGTATAGCCACTCAAGATCCTTTATATCCTAAAGGACACCCTAAAATAATAAGGATAAGAATGAGATACCGATAGATGCTTATCATGCACAATACATCACATAGACAATCACAATAACCAAGCATCAAAATAACATAGAGTTTTGAACGACATAAACAACAAGTTTGGAAACGCAAAACACACCATAGCAAGCCACCCACATGTTGGATGGTCATTGCGACTCAATAATCAAAAGTACGGTAGATGGAAGATAATCGAGTAGTCTACACTACTCCTCCGCATCAATCTCCACGTCAACAAGGGTAAGACCTGCATTCTCCATGGCGGTCTTGTACTCATCAACACTAGTAGTCAAGGCCTCAATCTTGGCCCTAAGAGCCCTCTTCTATGAGCGAAGCCTCTCGATCACTCCCTACTGATGTTCAAGTTCGAAGTCCTTGGCCTCAAGCTCTTCCTTCATCTCTCGGATCTTCTTGTTCTTGTCTTGGAATCTTTTCTCTTGGCTCTTGAACTTCTTGTCCTGGCTTTCAAACTTGGCCTCCATTTCCTTGACTATCTTGTCTTGCTCCGCGAAGAGCTTGTCCTTCTCACGAAGTTGAACCTGGAGCTCATCATTGCTAAGCATGACGTTGGTCCTATCAGTATCTAGGTGTCTAATAAGACCCTCTAGGTCCTGTAGGTACAGACGAATCGGATCCATCATCTCTCTAGCAGCATCTTCATACTCTATGTCCTCACCCTCCTCGTTGCGTCTCCCGAAGGGGTGAAAGTAAAGACCTCTTAGCTCGGTGGAGTGTCTCCCTACCAAGCGCCCAAGTAACTCCTGCATGAATACATCTAGGCCTTTCTCCTTGTCGTCATGCATCAGCTTGAAAGTGATGGTCTCCATGGTTGGCTCTGTCTGGCGTCCCGGCTGGGTGACTCTGAAGCCCCATAGGTCCTTCCTCTCAAACTTGGTGAGTGGAAGTGTGATGCTAGGAAGTGGAAGGTTGAGCACACTAGTGAGCTCAACGAGACGAGTACCAAAACGAGTTCCCTTGAACTCCTCGGCCGTGTTGATAATAACATTAGGCATCTATTTTTATAAGATAGAGAAAAGTTAGAATCAACATCAATAGAGAAAATCACAAGACAAAATATCACAAGCACATCTTTTTGCAACCAACACACAATTCATGGCATACCCAAATCCATTACAAACATCAAAGGTTCAACATAACTTAGACAAATTTTTCGAAGTAGAAATGATAAGTGTGGTGGTCCAACTAACGAAGTACGTTACAACTCTCACTCACTAGACAAAATAGATATCAGGGCATCCTTAGTAGCCATCTGTCTATCTTGTTCACAAGACTCCCAAATTAAGTCTATGATGTCCCCCCTTAGTTGTTGGTTCGTAGCCTCTAACTCTTGGGTATGCTTATTTTCTTCTTTAAGGTCATTTTGGGTGTTGAGCATTCTGCACTTGAGTCTATCACCAAGCTCCTTGGTGGCATTCCAAGCTGCATTTCTTATAGAGTCAAAGAATGTTGTGTGCATTTCTGAGTTGGTGACCATGCAGAATCCTGACTCCTTGTGGTCGTCTTCCTTGTTTTTGTACAAGTGAAGTTGCACCCACCAATACTCTTCTACTTCATCCATCACATGGAATCCTTTGTACACAGCTGCACCATGTATCCCCATGGTAACCATAAGGTTCTTGAGGGCCTTGGGAAATTCAGTCTCACACTCCAAAGTCATGGTCATGAGTGGTCCCTTCCTCACAGCTTCGTTGATGGAGGTCATCTACAAATAGATATGAGAAAGAAGATTAGAAAAGTTTACGAGAAGAAAAAGACAAGTGTGGAAATTTTTCAAAGTGTTGAAATTTTTTCCTTTGTAAAGGTAAAGGTCCCTGTGATTGCAATGCTAGTCCCTGGATCAATTGCTAGCATCCACAGTTTAAGATGAAGTACACAGAAATAAAGGTCATTATTACATCGTCATTCCAGAGGTAACATAGTCTTTTACAACTCCATAGCAATAGGCTAGTACAAGAGTTTAACTTAATAATATAAATAAAAAGTCTTCATCTTCATGTGCCACAGGCAAGCATGTTGAGTGTAGACTCATAACCCTAATCCTCATCAAAGTAACCTACAACATCACAAGTTACAGCCACAGTGGGTCAATACATTGGAATAGTATTGGCAAGTGATACCTTAGTAGAATAATAGTATCTAGCTGCTACATGAATTTGGATAAGTGTAGCTTAGGCTTGCTTTGCTCAAAATAGGTTTTACCTATCAGTTGAAAACACTAAGTTTTTGTTTGGCAAAAACTCCCAAGGAACCACCAATAGACATTGGTGAACCTTCACGCTTGTTCTCCCACAAGTTTTTAACTTAGAAATTGGGATGAGGAGATTCTTGATAGCTTCCATGTCTTGATACTCAAATTGTCCTTTCCCGGGGACACGGCTAAGTACTTAGTTTCTTCCTTCTGCAGAGGTGGTGCACTTTCCCCACAAGACTTGATTTTCATCAAGACAGGAACTTTCAAAAGCCTTCCCTTAGACCAAAATGGACGCGCTCCAAACCTATCATCCCCTACCACCAACTGTCCATTTGGCTAAGTTATTGCAACGTATATGATCCAGGCAGAGTCCATAATTCCATGTGGTTGCACTAGAAGCTTCTTAACATATGGAATCTCAAATCCCTTTGTTCCTGGGTGGCATTCCAAAAGTGAGATACACAGGGTAAACCATTGGAAAATGGGCCCTGGTAACCGCTCAACAAAAATCCACCAAGCAAGTAACATTCCACCCAGGTGTTTCATTCACTTAGTTGTTTTATTAAGCAAAAACATAAGTCAAAGACTTAGCAATATTTTTCCATAGCATGTATATATTCCACCCTTGGTTTCTACTAGCTAGGCTAAGCATGGCAATAGCAAGTATCTTAACTTAGAGAAAATGATAACAATCCTACAACTACTAGGATTTCCCAAGCATAGCATATAGATACTTAGCAAAAATTATCATGCAAGCCCTATACAAAATATTTCTAATGCATATTCAAAATATTGGGACAAGAGTATGAAGCACCACTTGCCTTGGTAGTTGGGGGAGTAACAACAATCCTCACAGTCACAATCACCACTAGCACCAAAATCTAAACATAAAATGATAGCACCAAATTCACATATCAAATAAACAAGCAAAAATATATGAATGCATGCAAATGCCATGTGATGATTTTTATAAACCAAACAAGACAAGTAAAACATTACTGATCAATAAACTAAACATTTTTACAGCAAATACACTTTATTTGGCCTTTAAAACATTTTCCAATAAATTTTTATACACAAAATAAGCCTACAAATGTCTCTGCATAAAATTCTATTTTAACATAGGCAAAATACAAATCCAAGCCTACAGATTTGTAAGATTTATTTTTGTGATTCCATTGATATCTTATTTGCATTTTTTGGATAAACAGAACAAAAGTTATTAAATTTACAAGTTTAAACATTCAAAATTCATTTCTGGAATTTTAAACAGACAGGCTAGGCCACGTGGGCTGTTTCTATTGGATGATACTGTTTCGCACGGATCGATCAACAAGGGCTGTTGGATTTAAGTGATAGTGCACGGCCAGATCTGCTCATACCGGTTCGTTTAAGTGATCTAATCTTAAGCGTTAGATCTAGATCCAACGCTGCTGAGCACACGACCATGGATGGGCGGCGCGACGGCGGTGCAGCGGCGGCGCTACTGGCGATAGTGGAACGACGATTCTAGCGAGACCTAGGGGTGGTTATGGTGCTTACCAGAGTCATACGTGCACGAGGAAGCTCAACGTGGACGCGGTTCGACAGGGGGCGTGCTGTAGCGGGGCCTAGAGCTCGTCGGAGTTGCAGGCCGCGTCGGGTTCTTGCAGACGAGGTCGTTATCGACGCTCTGTATCGTCCTAGCACAAAACAGCGGTATCAGGAGGTGCACAGGGTCACGGCGAACACGACAATGTCAAGGAGAAGGCAAGGGGTGGTCAGACTTTACCTAAATCGCTCGCCGAAGTTGAGCGGCGACTCTGTCGCTTGCAGTCGTGGATGGGGACGGTGGCATGGGTCATGCGCGGAAAAACAAAAGGTGTCAGGAGGTGCACGAGATCACAAGGATCACGCTCGTATGAACCAGAAGGATAGGGGCAGTCTGGCTCACCGGAATTTCATCGTCGGAGTTGCTCGGTGTCGTGGGAATGGTAACGACAGATGCTGCAATCGGAAGCGAGTAGTAGAACGAGGGGCAAGGGCGGCCAGCCATCTGCGGTGCGAGATGAGGGCGGAGACTCAGGGTTTTACCCAGGTTCGGCCCCCCGGAGGGTAAAGACCTACTCCTGCTAGATTGTATTATGGAGGTGGTACAATGGGAGAGCTCGGCGGCTAGGCGGCGAGTCGCTTGGGTGTATGGTGGAACGTATCTCTACACGCCTTGCAGGGAGGTTTATATAGGCTCACCTCCCCTAGGGTTTACATATCTCAACCGAATCAGTTAAGGCTTCGGTACTCGTTTAACCTAATCCGACTAGGCCTATCTACTCGTCTGGGCCTTCAGCTTCCAGTCGCTTGGATCCTCGCCGGGCTTCGATCCAGTCGTCGTCTTGCAGGCCCACTCGCTAGTTCTTGGGCCAGTCGGAAACGTCCTACTGGGTATACCCCGGTAGGCACATCCCCATAAGTAGTCCCCGAGGCCGTCGTCGATTAGGCGTAGGTGGCTCTTGGCGATCGAGTATCTGGCTTGAGTAGACATCCAGTCGAATCGTTGGCGGGCTCCTGTATAAAGGAGAAAACTAGTCATCCAGGCCGCAGCTTTGGCGAGTCGAGTCGGCGAAACACTGCCATAGTGATCGGGTCGGCGAGCCGAGTGGATGAAGTTGGACCGTTAAACATGGTCAAACTAGCCGTTGGGGTAATCCAACGGTAACTCTTGGCGTAATCATCGCGCGGTAACGGTTCCCTGATTTGGCGGGTAACAACCGCTATATAAGGGGAATGGCAGGTGATCAGAGAACCACCTTCTCGCCATTCCTTCCGATTGCGCGCACTTTCGCCTCCCTTCGCACCGTGATCCAGCCGACCGGAAATCCTCCGACCCCCCACAAATCCTTCCGCCATGGCCCTCTCCACCGAACCTTGGGGTAGATCTAAATGTCTGGCGCGCGGCTTCCTTTGAGGAGGCCGGGATCCTGCGAGCCGGCTGCTGGCGCATCCCCGCGGCCGGAGAGGTGACCCCGAGCCCATGCGAGAGGGAATTCATCTGCTTCACCAGTCATCTAGAACGGGGGCTAGGATTCCCCACGTCCCTGTTCTTCCGGCGCTTCTGCGCCTACTACAGGATCCAACCATCGGATCTGGGTCCTCACAGCATCGAGCAGCTCGCCATCTTCGTGGCGTTCGCGAATGCTACTTGAGGCTGCCCTACTTCCCTCTTGGCAAGATCTGTTCCACAGACGGATCAGCCGTGAGAAGGCGGCCCAATGCTTGCAGCGGCGCCTAACTCAGGTGAAGTCGAAGGCTTCGTTCTTGACTTGATGCTTTGCCAAGCGGCGGCTGGAAAAATCTTGGTTCTATGTTGCCGAGGCGACCCCAGAGGGCGAGACGGCGATCCCACAATACTCCGCCAACCGGTCCGAACCGCGACGTCTTCAAGCTGGCAAGCTCCCCAGCGACCAGCGGATGGTTGTGGACGAAATGCTCCAAACCATCCGCGGTCTGAAGAAGAAGGGCCTCCAGACGATCAACTTGTACAACTTCTGGCTCGGGCGGCGGCTCGTCCCGCTGGCTCGGCGCGAGCACTACATATACCAGTACGCCGGCCGGGAGGACTCGACGAAGTCCTGCCACGCCGAGTGGAAGCTCGAGAACTACACCGCAGCACTGAAGAAGATCACCCAGGCGGTGTACCTGGACGCACAAGCTAGGGTCGCCCCCTACACCGCAAAGCGTCCAGCCCCAACGGTAATCACCTCGCTTCATTCGCGATGATTTTTGCGATCGCGATCATTCTAATTTCATCTTGCGTTCATTGCAGCTATTCCAAGTAGTGGAAGGATGGCTCCGCCGGACGGCAGTATTCGAGCTCGTCCGACATCGTGAGTCGCCTCCCGCCAAGGCGGCCGGAGGCGACGAGAGTGGCGGCGACGAGTCCGGAAGGAAGTCGCCCGCTGGTCCGCAAGACCAGCGGGCAGCGTCAACGTGAGCTTGAGGCGAGCAAAGCCTCGGCGTCATGATGACGATGAAGAACTTCGAGACCACCTCGCGCCAGAATACTCCGTCGAAGAAGAAGAAGAAGAAGAAGAAGAAGAAGAAGAAGAAGAAGAAGGCGAAGGCCCTCGAAGACGAAGGCGAAGCCCATGAGTCGGCTCGCCACTTTCGTGAGCAGCTCAGCGCCCGGCCCGGCCAAGGACGAGGCGCCACCGAAGGCAGCCGCGCTGGACACGGCCACTGTCGAGATGCCACTGGCTTCGATGCCTCCACCATTCGCCCCAGTTTCTGGACTGGGGGATGCTCCGGCTGCGGCGGCTTCGCCTCGCAGGGAAGCTCCTGCCGAAGATGTCCCAGAGGCTCCCGTTGCGGCCTCGACGATGAAGAAGCCGTCCGTGTCTTGGGCACGCGACGTCCTGGAAATGGGGATCAGCCGCCGACTGGGCCCTGAACTAGAGAAGCCAGCCGGAATCCGCACGGGGCTACGCTTCATTCCAGTCGCCAAGTGGGTTTGCTCACCTACCTTTGTCTTCCATAGCATCTTGAATTATCTTGCTTACATGATAGATTTACAGGACCGGAGTGAAGAAGATGGGCCACCCGACCGTGGCTAAGGTGCCACCCGTCGTCGGCGAGGAGGATCCTTCCCGTAAAAGGAAGGCGGACGAGGTCGTCGTCCCTACGGATGGCGGCAAGAAGGCCAAGGGCGATGATGTCGTCATAATCTCTGACGACACGGCGGTCGCGCCGTCTGAACCCGCAACAGAGGCGACCGCATCCACGAAAGAGGGCGCTCCTTTGCCTGGAGCGGCCGAGCCGACCTCCTTTGGTGCGGGTGCCTCCATCGCAACATTCCTGCGCTTCATGGCCAAAGCGGCCACAACGAGTGGAACTTCGCCCTCGAGCCGTGCACCTGGGGTTGCCGATGCGGAAGTCGAGCAGCGTCGTGGGCACACACCAGCTCTCCTCGCGTCCGTGGACGCGATACAACTTCATGGCATGCTTGGCGCAGCCATCCAGGTATGTCCAGTCCCCGAGGATCAGGTCGGTGTATTGCAGCGGTCTGATTCTTTTGGTGTATAGTTGTTATTTTTCGCGTCCAGTCCCCGAGTGCGCACTCGCTGAATTTCAGCGGGTGGGCACTTAGGAATTTTTTGATTGCCAGTCCCCGAGTGCGCACTCGCTGAATTTCAGCGGGTGGGCACTTAGGAATTTTTTGATTGCCAGTCCCCGAGTGCGCACTCGCTGAATTTCAGCGGGTGGGCACTTAGGATGTTGCTTTGATTAACTGTTTGAATGATGTGCAGGGTCTGCAACGTGAATCAGCTGACCGATTGGCAGCGAAGCACCGCGCGGAGAAGGAACTGGCCACCGTCCAAGAGGCGAATAGGGGGCTTCAGGCGGTTGCCGCGAAGGCGGAGGAAGCTCGCCAGGGGCTTGTCCCAGCGGGTGAGTTGGCGGTGGCTCAATCGGCACTAAGCTCGGCTGAGGAGCGGATCGCCGAACTTGAGCGCAAGCTGAGGGAGGCAAGGGAAGAAGCGAACTCGGCGGATGGGCGAGCCAAGGCCACTATTACCGCCGCCACGGAGGATTGTAAAGTGTCCGATGCCCTTGTTTCTAGGCTTCAGGACGACTATACTTCGCTTCAATGCTTCATCACGGATCTCTCCTGCCATTGATTGGTAAGTGTATCTGCCTCTGCCAATAACATGTGTTCTGTTGTGATACCCGACGTACTCATTGTTGTCTTCTATTCGCAGGTCACATCCTGGATAGCGCGGAAGAGGCGAGCTCGTTCGACGTGCGGCAATGTGTTGCCACGCTCGTCGACTCGGCGACGTTGTCGGCGACGTGCATCCGAGCCTACCTCCAGGAGATATCACCCATGGAGGTAATTCCCAGCGACCTTGTCGAGGTGTGGAAGTACTTGGAGAAGGCGCCCTCGGTCGTTGAATTCATGACGCGATCGGCGTTTCGGCGCGGAGCAGCGACGGCGCTTAGCCTTGGACTTGCTCACTTCCCGGAGGACTTCGACCTCGACGACGTGACGAGTGGCTACCCGTCGTCGACTGGCGCGGTGGAGCTTTCCGAGGTGCTCAAGTTGACGGACCGCGCCGCGATGTACTCCGAGCGTGTCTGGGCAATGGGCGACCTCCTCCCGTACCAGGAGACGGTCGTCACGCCCAACGACCCCGAGCCGCAGCACCGGGATTTCAAGGTCGAGCAGTCCTTCCGCGCGGCAATGGCGGGTGAGCTGAAGACGTACCCGTCAAACCCGTAAAAGCCGTTCATCCGCAATCGCCGGGGTGCTGGCGAGTCGTCGTCGAAGCCTGCAGAATAGGGTAGTTTGCCCTGAGGCGTTAGTAGCAGGTCTGCCGTATGGGCATATTTTGTAATTTGAGACAATGCGACATGCTATTGAATGAGACATCGTGTATGTTTTGGGATTTGTCATGTGTTTTGTGATTTTGGTTTGAACGAGTCCCCGAGCGCGTCCGCCCTTTTGTGGGGTTTACCTCGTGTGTGATATGTTTGTTGTTTTTGAATGTTTTGTTATTGTGGTCAACTCGCCCAGACTCGAAGAGCCAGTCGCTAGGCGACTCCCTTGAGCGCTCTGTACTTCGCCGTTTTCCCTTGCGCGAACGAGGTCGGGTGGCCGAGTCCCCGAGCGTGGTACTTGGTTGTTCTAGGCGCGACTCGAGGGTGGGTAAGGACTTGGCGCGTTAGTTTGAGCGCATCACTCCTGCCTGGCCCGTGGGGTCAGTCGCGTGGCGAGTCCTGGACATGCTCTCGTACTTGGCGTTTTCCCGAGCCGCTCGCGCTGAACTGGTCATCAGTCCCTGAGCGTGGTACATGGCCGTTTGAGTCGCTATGTCAAGGATGCGGAGGATCGTGGTCGCTGTGAGAAGCGAAGGCAGTTGTCTTGGCTCGTAGAGCCAGCCGGGCTAGGCGACTCCGATGGGGATCCGGGTAGGCGTTTTTCGTGGACGATGTAAAATCTGAGGTGACCCAGTGCTTTTGCATCGCACTACTTAGACGTGCCGATCGCTTGACCAAAGGTTGACTTCTGCAGTTAGCTTGACGCTGTTAGTACGAGTGCGAGTGGCACAAGACACGGAGAGTAGACGCAATTTGCGGTAACCGGTTCTTTTTATTTCATAGCGACTGGAGAGTACATATGTGGGGTTCTAGGGGTAGAAATTTCGTAGGAGGTTTACATTCCATGGTCGCTTGACGTCGAGTTCGCCGTCCCCGCGGACGTTGATGAGGTAGTAGGCATCATTGCCGAGTACTCGCCCGATGGCGAATGGTCCCTCCCACGGAGGGGAGAGCTTGTGCATGCCCTTCTTGTCCTGGATGAGGCGCAACACCAGGTCGCCTTCTTGGAAGGTGCGAGTTTTCACCCGCCGGCTGTGGTAGCGGCGGAGTCCCTGCTGGTAGATGGCGGTGCGTGACCGAGCGAGGTCACGTGCCTCGTCGAGTTGATCGACTCCGTCTTGGCGGGCGAGTTCGTTTGTAGCCTCCGTGTAGTGGACGACCCGTGGCGAGTCGTGCTCGAGGTCGGTGGGCATGATTGCTCGGCGCCGTATACCATGAAGAAGGGGGTGAATCCTGTTGACCTGTTGACTGAGGTGCGGATCCCCCAGATGACAGAGGGCAGCTCCTCGACCCAGCACCCGGCGGTGCGGTCGAGTGGTACTTGGAGTCGCGTCTTCAGGCCGTGGAGGATTCTTTGATTGGCCCGTTCCGCCTGGCCCTTGGATTCCGGGTGGGCGACCGACGCGAGGTTGAGCCGGATGTGGTGCTCTTCGCAGAATCCGGCCATGGCTCCTATGGCGAAGTTGGCGCCGTTTTCCGTGGTTATGCTGTTTGGGAACCCGTAGAGATATATGAGCTCGCGTAGGAATTTAGTGGCGGTCTTCCCGTCGCATTTCCGGACTGGCTTGGCCTCCACCCACTTTGTGAATTTGTCGACCGCGACCAGGAGGTGGGTGTAGCCGGAGGGAGCCTTTTTGAAGGGGCCTACCATGTCCATGCCCCACACGGCGAATGGCCAGGTGATGGGGATTGTTTTGAGCGCTGAGCTCGGCACGTGCGTCTGGTTGGCGTACTTCTGGCACCCGGCGCACCGCTGGACAATGTCGACAGCATCGGCGTGTGCGGTGGGCCAGTAAAAGCCATGCCGCATAGCCTTGGCGACCAGAGAGCGGGCGCCGGCGTGGTGGCCGCAGTCACCGGAGTGGATGTCGTGGAGGATCTTGCGTCCTTCGGCGGGTTGGACGCAGCGTTGGAACACGCCGGTGACGCTGCGCTTGTGGAGCTCGCCGTCGATGATGGTGTAGGACTTGCATCGGCGTGCGATCATCCGAGCATCCGTCTCGTCTGCCGGCAAGGTGCCGGCCTCCAGGTAGGCGATGTAGGGCTTGGTCCAGTCGTCTGGCTCGATGACGAGTGCGACCAGGGCTGCCTCCGGCTGTAACGGGACTCCGATGTCAATCTCCCTCGGGGGAGAGACCGATGGCTTGGTTATTGTGTCGAGGAAGACACTGGCGGGTGGTGCGAGTCGAGCCGACCCAATGCGAGAGAGTGCGTCGGCCTCCTCGTTCTTCCGCCTGTCGATCCACTTGACGGAGTAGCCTGTGAAGAGTCCGCCCAGCTTGTCCACTGCTTGGCGGTATGCCGCCATGGTGGGGGAGACGGCGTCGCAGGTGCCGGCGATTTGCCCTGCGACGAGGTCGGAGTCTCCGTAGCAGCGTAGGCGGTTGACGTTCATATCCTTGGTAGCTCGCATGCTGTGGAGTAGGGCCTCGTACTCGGCCATGTTGTTGGTGCAGGGTGTGAAGTCGAGGCAGAGGATGTAGCGGACCTTGTCGCCCTTCGGTGAAGTTAGCACGATCCCTGCGCCTGCGCCGTCCGCGTTCTTGGAGCCGTCGAAGTGCAGGCTCCAGTAATGGAGGTATGGCAGCTTCTCTGGCTGCTGGGCCTCTTCCCAGTCGGTGATGAAGTCCGGTAGTGCCTGCGACTTGATCGCTTTTCGTGGCTCATATTTGATGTTGTGGACGCCGATCTCGACGGCCCACTTGGCGACCCGCCCGGTCGCCTCGCGGTTGCGGATGATATCTTGCAGTGGTGCTGAGGAGACGACCGTGATCGGGTGCTCCTAGAAGTAGTGCGGCAGGCGCCGCTGAGCTCTGAAGACCGCGTATACCAGCTTTTGGTACTGCGGGTACCTGTAGCATCCCATTTGTCTACAAACTGTAATGCTACTTGGTCTAGTAATATAATGGCTACTTTGTATATATAATTGTTGCATCATAATTATATCATGCTCATGTCATCATGCCACCTTGCATTTGAGCATCATATAAAACCCTTTTTGGTTTGGTTCTTCTCTCATATGCATTGTTAATTGTATTTGTCTCTTGATATTGTATTTGGATCTTGATAAATTGTTTAAATACCCAAGTTGAGTTGGGGGCATATCTTTTATTCTACTCCATCACCTTTTCTCTGTCACCACCTTATAATTCCACCATCCAACTAAATATGAGCTTTGCACTTTATTGGGTTTTACCTCTAGCTCATGTGGGTTGGGATGGATCCAAATTCTATTTCCACAGGCTCTGATATTAGCATCATGTTGTGTTCACATTATTGATATGTGGAGCCACCTTTGCATGCATTATGAGTAGTGCTCCTTTTTCCTAGCTTTCATATGGATTATCATGGATTCATGCTCATGTTGGGATATTTTGGGACTATAAAATATCTAGTGGCACCTACACACTAGAATGTCCCATTTTATTCAAATATGGTCATCCCCATCTACTCCACATGGGGCATCCTTTTAATTTCTCTTGCTTGGGCTATACCCCACATTTTGGGTAATGCATAGGAATAATGCCATGTTTATCATTTTGTTTTCACAAGGATGATACATGGCATTCATTATCTTGCATGGGCCATGCAACCATCACCATTTTTGCCTCCTTTGTTTTTGTTTGGTCATTTGAGTGGATCATCTCTCTCTCTCTCTCTCTCTCTCTCTCTCTCTCTCTTTTCCTCACCTTCCTCTCCTTTCACCTCCACCCATGCATGGTCATGGGGATCATGCCTAAAACCCTAAACCACCCTCTCTCTCTAATCCTTTCTCCATATTCTCTCATCTAAGCTAGACCCTAAATCTAACCCCTCATCTACCCTAGTACACCTACCACCACCATGATCTCTCCCTCTCTCCTCTCTCTATCATGCATGCCCCGCATGGCACTCCCTCTCCCTGGCCCCACACCCCATCTACTCCCTCTCTCTCTCTCCCCAACCCTAGCACCAACCCTACCCGAGCCATACCCCTCTCTCCAACCCTAGCATCTACCCGAGCCTCCCCTCTCTCTCTCTAGATCTCTCTCCACCTCGAGCTCCCTCACCCCCTGGTCCCACAGCAGCCTACCCGTGCCTGCCTGCCTGCCTCCTGCCGAAAGCACGTGAAGGGAGAAGGAAAAGTGGCCGAAGCCACCTTTCTCTGCCCCACTCCCCCACGGCACCCCCTCTCCTCTCCCGTCCTTATCTACCCTCTCTCTCGCCTCTGCCTCTCCCAGATCCGCCCAGGGCCTCGCCCTCTCCTCTCCTTCCTCTCCACCACCGTCTACCCCCGACGCCGGCCACCGTCGGCCTCCACCTCCCCTACCCTTTCCAGCCGGTGGCGTGGCGATCAAGGGTGTCGAGGAAGATCACGCGGCTCCCCTGCTTCACCTCGTACGCGCCAGCGAGGAGGAGGAGGACCCCAGGCTCGCCAGGACCGGCGCCGCCCCGACAAAACCCTAGCTCCGGTCCGCCAGCGCCGTCGTCGATCGGCTGCCCCCCAGCCCGAACCACCTCCACCGACGCCCCCACGGTGAGCTCCCTGACCTCCCTGACATGGTCCGCCTCGCCGTCACCGTCTAGCGCCGCCGTCCCTTTCGTCGAGCGCCGTCAGTGCGTCGGGCTCGTCGGCGTCAGCCAGTTCCCTACGCCACCGAGAACCTTACCTAGCCGCGCCACAGCAACCTTCCAACAACCCCTTCGAGCCATGGTAGCCGCCACAAGACGACGCGAGGTCGCGGGTTCGAACCCTGCATCGCGCCCCGCCTGTCGAACGCCGTTTGTTGTCAGAGATTCAGAGAAGATCCACGATCAATGCGCCGCTTTTACGAAACCCCACCTTTTGTCCGTCCAACCGCCCTCTCCGACCCCACCTGTCAGCCGCACTAGCCTTTTTGCAGAGAAGCCCCTCTGTTTCCTCGGTCCGTAACCCGCACTCCCTCACCGAGCCGCGTGGCTGACCCTCCCTCTCGCGCCACACGGCCCGCAACCACTAGGCGCTTGTCATCCGTGTGTGGGCTAGGCGAGCCCAGTGTGAAAAGTTTTTCCACGCGCTGGTAACCCCACCAGTAGCTGGCCCACCCGTCAGCGACTGGGGCTGGGTTCGTCTGGGTACTAAACGTTTCTGTTTTTCTGATATAAAATTAAACCTTTTCAAACTTGTTTTAAATTCAAATTCAAATCTGTTTTTAATTAACTTTTCAAATATTATCCCAAATAATACAAATAATATATGTTTTCAAATCAGAAAAATGTGAGGATTTCAAATATGGCCTTCATAATAATGTTGGAACACTTTAAATTCCAAGTTGTCTAAAATTACAACAAAATGCCCTTTTGCCTTATTTATTTAATAACTTTTGATTTATAACTCCAAATTTGACAAATGATATGTCTAAAACGATTAGCTCGACGAGACCTTTCTGTTTATGCATTCCATGTTCTGTTTTGCAGCATGCATCATATAAATATTGAATAATCAGAACTGTTTATGGGAGTAAAACATGCCTAAATAATTTAACAAAGTGCTTAATTATTGTTTCTCACCTCACCCATGCCATGGTACTTCATTGCCATGCAAATTGTGCATCATTCATCATGGCATGATTGCTTGCTTGTAGCATTTAATTCATATGCTTGTGCACTTTATTTATGTTGGCCCTTGTATGTTTGGTTCTTCTTCGAATAGACGCTGAGCAGGGGATATACCAAGAAACCCAGGAGCACTACCCAGATCCTTCTCTCCTTCAACTGAGCTGCCAAGCAAGCACTACCACATGCTTGCATACATATAGTACCTATTGCCTCTTTCTTATTCTTGCATCATTGAGTCGCGATTGCATTAAATTGAATCCCAAGTATTGCATAGCCTTTACTTTTAAACCCCACCGAAGCTTGTTCCTCCATCCCATGAGCCATTACTACAGGAGTTGTTTGAGCCATGTGAGTCGTAGAACAGCATGTCTAGGGTATGTGAGTGTCTGATGGATAACGAGGTACCTAAACAACTTAACCTGAGTAGTAATTGGATAACTAATGAAAGTGGCACCGGTGAGCAATATCTGCTATTTGGTTTTTCATGCTCACTTGTGTCCCGTAGGACCCCGAGTACTTGATTCCCGTTCCTTGAATATTCGCGCTATCCACATCCGGGAGGCTTATGGGACCCCCCTGAGCCAGAGCTTGATTCATTCTTATTTCTTGGGGCCACAAACTAGTTTGAGGTTTTATTTACTATCCTGTACCTATGCCATGTTTTACTGCATTATTTAAATTGTGCGATGTACTGCACTGTCGCTTAGGATCGGGACACGTTTTCGCGGTATCGACAAGCCCAGTCACACTTTCGGTTCCCGATCGTTCTGACCGTCCACCCAAACCTTGAGTCCGTCTCGAGTCATAACTTCGCTATGGTAGCTTAATGGGGTGGCCTCAAATATTTCTCAATCGTGATTGCTTTGTCGTGAAAGCCTCGTGGGTTTTGATTTGGTTTTTCCGAGGTTGATCGAGTGTGTGTTGCTATTTGTGCACCCGCAGGTAAAACTTTCAAAGCCGTGTCCGCGTTATGGACGACTTGGAGCACGCTTTCTCGATCATAGACAAGTATAACAAAAGTACCGCTTTAAATTTGACTAAGTAACGACTAGTAAATAGTGCAACACTCATGGAATGGATAATAAAACGCCAACGGATGGGGTTGTTCGTCCGCTTCCTTGTTGGTAGCGAGGAGGAGGATGGATCTGCTAATACATCTTATAATCTGTTGTCTTTATTCACGGACATCCGTCTATCTTTGGTTAGGCGGATGGTTAGCAGTATCTATAGAATTGTTAGGGTTTATCTTTTGCTGCAATTCGTCACCCGGTTGTGTCCCCTTTAGAGGCATAAAGACTTGCCGAAAATTCTAGGGTCTCACACGATAAATTATTTGATTCGATGAAAAGGTACACTCACAAGGTGGATCTTTGGGTGGAGGAGACGATGTGGGCAACGATCATTCGTTGTAGAGATTCGGGAACGGGATCCGTGAGATCTGTGGGGATGTGTTTATTTATGGGGCATCTTATGCCGATTTGCTTCTTATCCGTACTCGGATCTTGTTTGCCGCTCACCGATACTCTGATGTTTGATGTATGAGGAGATATCCTAAACTATTATATCTATCTAGGACATTTGGATCTTGCTGTATGGCGTTGCAATATTTCTATTTCTTTAGATGGAATGGCTCTGATGTACTTTTGTATGGTGGCTTGCATACATACTCATTTGTGTATGTAGTTGATCCCTTCGCCTGCCGATTACGCCGCCCGTTCTTGTCCCGATGTTTGGAAATGGTTGGAACGGCCGAAAGGTCTACCTGTGAGTGGCATTTGGGCCCCACCGTACTATTTCAACCATTTCCGCTCATCCTGGCTTGTAACTAGGAGCGTAATTCACCGAGGTAGTTACAGTACCGCTGGAAATTAAACCTTGGCCAAGCTTTTGAAATAAAATATTTCTATTTGATAAAAATAGTAAAGGCTTAATTAAATAAATTAATAAGGATTTAATATCCAAATTTTATTTAAATAAAGGCCTTTCCCATTTTAAATAAACACTAAAACCTATTTATTTATTTTAAATAAGTTTTCCAAATATTTTATATTCTCAAATAAAACCTACTGAAGTGTTTTGGTTTTATTTTAGATTTCAAAATAAATAGTCTAATAAAACAAATCTTATTTGAAGTAAATGGATAAGGCCCATTTTATTTAAATGTTAATGGACCAAAAATAAAAATGTTATTTTGTTTTAAACAAGATTTCCAAATATCATTTATTTTCAACTAAAAACTCATGAATTGGTTTTGGAATTTTTGGATTTCAAATGGAGATTTTATTAAATAAATCAAACCATATTTGATTAAATAACTATGGTCTATTTTATTTAATTATTAAATAGATCCTAAAATGAATAAAGATATTATTTTATTTTGGAATGTTGGTTTATGTTGGTAAACAGAGCCAAAAACTCTTTACTAGTGTGGTGAATAGTTTGAGTTGTTTGAATTGTTTGAATAGTTGATTGAATTTCAAATCAGAAAATAGAAAATAGAAAAAGATAAATCAAAGCAGACAGAAAAAATAAGAGTAAACGACCAGCCCAGCTAAAGCCCACCCCAGCCCAGTCCAGCCCATCTTCCCTTCGCCCCCGAACCGTTTTTCTTCACCGCGAAAGAAACCCGCACCCTCACTGACTGGTGGACCTCGTTTTATTTTCTTTTCTCTCGCTGCCAGGTAGACCCCACCACCAACTCACCTGTCTTCAACCACGCGACCAATTCTTCTTCCCCCTCTCTCCCGTTTCTGCGATGAATTCATGAGCATCAATTCAAGCTACGCAGCTTAATCACTCCTTAAACCACGCTGTCTTAATCGCCTCGCCTTCCTCCGCTTTCCTCTGTTTCTCCCCAAGCACGCCCCCAGCCGCCTAATTTCTCCCGAGCAGCTCTGTCTCCGACGAGCTTCCACCGACGAATACGGCCGAGCCACACCACCTCCTGCCTCCTCGAACACACGAGCACGCCACGCATCCTGGCGCATCTTACCGCCAATCATTCATCCGCGGTGCTCAGAACCTCGACTTTCGACGATGACTGCAGCACCGACCGCCTCTTTCTCCGACGAAGCTTCGTGTAGTAATCGCCACCTTGTCCTTCCGATGATACGCCTATGATCAGTACACTCGCCGCATCTAACCCTACCACTCTCGCTTCGGTGGACTACAGCCCCGTCCCCGTCGACAAACAGAAACTCCTGGCGCCAGCCCTAACTCCGGTGAGGAATCCCGCCCAACCTCATGCGCCCCTTCATCAACCAAGGGCAGGTTGAGCATCCCCATGCCACGAGGATCACAGTGAGCCCCCTCTCCTCCTTCCTCGCTTCCTGTAGCGTCGACTCCGCCACCGTCTGGCCGCTCATACCGCCACGCCGCCAGCCCATCCCTGGCAAGCGAGCTGAGCAACGTCCGATCTAGATCGCAGCGTCACGATAGATCCACTTAACTGAAAGGGTACGCTAGCTCTGATCCGTATGATCACATTTAATCCAACGCTCCACAGTGACTGATCCGTGCGAACCGGTACCAGCGAATAAGAGAGTGCCCCGAATCACCAGAAATTTGAAAAAAACAGAATTTGAACCTGATTAGAATGCAAACTTGTAATTGCTATAACTTTCAAACCACACGTCCAAATTTTGCAAACTTTATATCGTTGAAATCAGGAGAACAAGCCCTAGCCAACCATGGCCTTTGTTTAGCAAAAAGCTTCTGGAAAATGGTTGTTTTTGCAGAAACATTTGTATGCTTGTTAAGCTTATAAAAATTGTTTAAAAACGAATATGGGGATAAAATCTTGGGCAAATGGTGTGATTTGAACCTACTAACATTGTGAAACACTTTGTGGTCTCAAAAATGTTTTTGTTGAAACAAAAGAATGATTCTTTGATTTAAAATCATTTCTAGTCAAATGTAAATGTGGTTTATTTATTAAAAATGGTTTTGGAGGAAAACCTTTGGAAAATGTTTTGTTTTAAACTCACTGACCCCAAACCCCAAGTTTTGTGATTTGAAAACATATTGGGTGAACCCTATAGGTTAATGCTTTATTAAATATATTTCTACACCACATAAAATGATACTTCATTTTGAAAATGGTTTTGAGGTGAAACCTCTTTGCAAATGACTTGGCCACTTTACAAAATGATCAAATAGGTGCTTGCAAATGTTTATGACCCATTAGGAACCACTTCTTCAAACAAAACAAAGCTTGGCATGCTTGCATGCATTACTTTGACTTTATGATTTTGTATGTTGTTTTGTTTTATTATTTTATGTGATGTTTTGTTTATTTGGTAGATTGAGTTTGTGCCTTGCTTGATTGATTTGTAGTGACTTGAAGAGTGTGATTGTAGCAAGGACAAGGAGTGAACTTATACCCTCTACCAAAAAGGCAAGTGATGCTTCATACATTTGTCCTATTACTTTCACTATGCATTAGTGATTTTGCTAAGTAAAACTTGCATGGATTTTGCTAAGTATAAACCTTGCTATAGGAAAACTAGTAGATGAAACCTTAGTGGAAATCTTCCTAAGTTAATATTCCTACTACTATCAAGCTTAGCCTAGCTAATAGAAAACATGGGTGGAATATATATTCACAATATGGAAAAATATTCTAAGTCTGAGGACTTGTGGTTTTGTTTAATAAAACAACTAAGTCAATGAATTCCCTGGGTGGAATGGAAGGATTGGTTTATGTTGAGTGGTTACACAAGGCCATGGACTTGGGTTGTGTATCTCACTTGTGGTAAGCCACCCAGGAACAAAGAGAATTGAGATGTCATATGTTGAGAAGCTTCAAGTGCAACCACTTGCAATATGGGCTCTGCCATGATCACATAGGTTGCAAGAACTTAGCCAAATGGACAGTGGGTGGTAGTGTTTGATAGGTTGGAGCGCGTCCATTTTGGTCTAAGGGAAGGCTTCTGAAAGATTTTGTCTTGGGAAACCAAGTCTTGTGGGTAAAGTGCACCACCTCTGCAGAGTGTAAAATCTAAGTACTTAGCCATGTCCCTGGTAAAGGACAATTTGAGCATCAAGACATGGAAGCAATCAAGAATCTCATCATTCAAATTTCTAAGTTAAAATCTTGTGGATTGAACAGGGGTTGTTTGAGATCTTAAATCTTTGATTGGTAGATGCCTTGGAAAGGATTTTCAATCTTTGATTGAGAAAAATGATTATGTCAAGCAAAAACTTAGTATTTTCAAAATGATAAGAAAAATCTATTTTGAGCAATGCAAGCCTCAACTCCACTTAGCCAAATGCATATAGATGATAGATTACACTATACTACCATGATATCACTTGCCAATACAATTCAAATGTATTGACCCTTTGTGGCTGTAACTTGTATGTTGCAGGTTTGATTGATTTTAGTGAAGATTGTTTGATTAGGATTACAAAGTCTACAACCAACATCTGCCTGTGGCACTTTGAAGATGAAGGACCCCATGCCTATAGTTATTCCGCTGCAATGAAATGTAATAGCCAAATGAGCTATGTAAGATGTAATAAAATTATGTTATTCCTGGTTATAAAGTTATATTATGACCTTTGTTTCTTGATATTACATCTTAACTGTGGATGCTAGCTATTGATCCAGGGACTAGCATTGTAAACACAGGAGGAATCTACCTTATTAGGTTGAGACCCCTACAGTCAGTAAGGTCACATCAAACCATTTTGCAAAAGTTTTAACCCTAAAAACAATTTTGAACTATTTTTATACTCTAAACAAGCTCACAAAAGAATCTGAAAAAACAAGCAAACTAACAAATACTATTTGCTAAACTAAGGGCATGGTTGGCTAGGGCTTGCTCTCCTGAATCCAACGACATAAAATTTGTAATTTTTGGACGTGTGGTTTGAAAGTTACAAAGGTTTGAAGTTTGCAAATAATTCTGTTTTCAAATTTGTTTTTAAACCGATTAGGTGACACGCGGCGTTATTTTACTGGTTAATACCGGTTCGGCCGGATCGGGCGACGCTGGCCGTTGGATTTAATTGACATCGCGCGGCTCAGATCGTTCGATACCCCTTCGCTCACTTTCTTTCCTAGCCGCTGGATGACGATCTGACGGTTCACAGGAGGTTGACTAATAGCTGGCGGCGCCGGCGGCGACGACTGGCGGCGGCGACTCTGCTTCGCGGCGGCGCCGGTGATACAGGAAGCGAGGAAGAGGGGGAGGATGCTCACCGGGTTCAGGAGGTCACGGCGATGCTCAACGTGCCGATGGTTCGACGAGGGGTGCTCTGGTCCGATGTGGATTGCTCGCCGGAGTAGGTGGCGGCGTCGGGCGGCTCTGGTCGACGGTGGGGGCGAGGCTACAAGGCACCGGAGGACGAGATGAAAGGTCTGTTAGACGCACGAGGAAGAGTGGATCTTGCATGCCTGAACGAGAGGGAAAGGGGTGGACAGATGCTTACCCAAAGTGCTCGTCGGAGTTAAGCCAGACGGTGGCGACGGTCGGAGTCGTCGCTGCAGATTGCCCTAAGGGAAGACAGGAGCATGTTCAGATGCGCAAGACCAAGGCGATGTTGTGTGCGTGATCCAGGAGGCGCGGGGTGGTCGGAGTTCACCTGGAATGCTCGACGAGCAATGGCGACGCGCCAAGACGCTTCGGTGTCGCTGCTGTCGATGCTCGTGGCCGCTGGTTGTACGGAGGGCACAGGTAGGTGCGTGTGATGATGGGGATCAAGCTAGGTGAGCTAGAAGGTAGGAGAGGGTCAGGGCTCGCCGGAATTTGACAGAAAACTCGTCGGTGGCAGTGAGACTTCGAGCAAAAATTGTGGACACCCTGGGGCTCCGGTGGTGTGATGACTGGAAGGAAAGGGAGAGAGGAGGGAGGCGAGTTTACGAGCATCATCACTGGGCGGAATTAGTGCATCATTTAGGCGAATTGAATCACGAGTAACGACGCTGGAAACGGCCGGAGTGAGGGGAAGGATTTGGTCGCGCGGTTTGAAGACGATGCCAGCGTGGCTGTGGGTCCTCTTTGACAGTGAGATAGATGGAGAGGGAATAAGGTCCACCGGTCAGTGACTTAGCGGGTCGCCTCTGCGGTTAAGAAAAACGTTTCGGGGGCGAGGGTGAGGTGGGCTGCTGCTGGGTTAGTTGGGCCAGATCCATTTCATATTTTTTTCTTCTGAATTCTTTTTCCTTTTCTATTTCTATTTTTCTGATTTGAATTTGAATCAATTATTCATTCACTCAAACCATTCAAACAATTCAAACTTATAATGAGTTTTTGGTTCTGTTTTTCAACATAAACCAAATCCCAAAAATAAAATAATATTTTATTCATTTTTAGGATCTATTTAATAATTAAATAAAATAGCCCTTTAGTTATTTAATCAAATAGGGTTTGATTTATTTAATAAAATCTCCATTTAAAATTCAAACATTTTCAAAATCAAATCAGTAGGTTTAATAAAGAATACTTGGAAACTTGTTTAAAACAAAATAACATTTTTGCTATAGGGTCCATTAATAATTAAATGAATAGACCAAGGTTTATTAATCAAATAGGGTTTTGTTTTATTTAAAAACCTCTTTTGAAATCTAAATATTTTTAAAACCAAATCTGTAGGTTTTATTTGGGAAATATAGAATACTTGGAAATTTGTTTAAAACAAAATAACCCTTTATTTTAGAGTCCATTATTAATTAAATATAATAGACTTTCATTATTAAATCAAATAGGATTTGTTTTATTGAGATAATTATTTTGAAATCTAAAATAAAGCCAAAACACTTTAGTAGGTATTATTTGTGAATATCAAATATTTGGAAAAACTTATTTTAAATAATTTAATAAGTTTTGATGTTTCAATTAAATTGGTAAAACCTTTTATAAAGTTGGATATTAAATCCTTATTAATTTATTTTAATAAACCTTTGCTAATTTTATTTAAAATAAAATGTTTTAATTCCAAAGCTTGGTCAAGGTTTAATTTGGCTTTATAAAATATTCTTTATTTATAATCTTCTATTTCATTTGAAAACAAATCTTTTCATTTAATTGTTTCAAAATAGTATTTCCAAATGTTTTTATTTTCCTTTTATTAAATGTTTATCTTTTTAAATCCCTTTAGTATTTTATTTAATTCAAATGGGTTTGAAGTTCCAATTGAATTCAAAAAGATTCTTCTGGCTCTGAAAATCAAACAAAGTTTTATTTTATTCATTTATTTTCACATTACAAGATTTGGAAAATCTTGGGATGTGACACTTGTGCTCAGCGAGCTCCCTAGGGACACCAGGCATGTCAGAGGGCTTCCATGCAAAGATGTCCCTGTTCTCATGGAGGAACTCGATGAGCGCGCCTTCCTAGGCTGGGCTCATACCCGTCCCGATCGTCACCGTCTGGCTGGAGTCGCCTGGGACCAGTTTTGACCAGTGAAAAGGCCGCCTCGAAGGTTGAGGTGTTTGCGCCCGAGTTGGGTTTCTTGAGTATGGTGGGGTCGTCGTTGTTAACCCCGCTTGCATTTGGCGAGCTCATCGGCGTGGTTGGTCTCGCCGATGATGACAGCGCCGAAGTTCTCCTTTGGCCTCGCACTCGGCGGCCATGTCGGGGTCGCTGTTGATGGTGATGACGCCGCACGGCCCGGGGAGCTTCATTGCGTTGTACGCGTAGTGGGGAGCTGCCATGAACTTGGCAAACGCCTGGCGCCTCAGGACGCAGTGGTAGGGGATGTCGAAGGGCACCAGCTCGAAGACAATCCGCTTGGTGCGGAAGTTTGCTGGTGTGCCGAAGGTGACTGGAAGCGTGATCTTGCCGATCGGGTACGCCTTCCGTCTGGGGACGATGCCATGGAACATGGTGTGGGTCATCTCGATCATCGATCGCGGAGTCGCAGCCATCAAGGTGTCAGTACAGGATGTTGATGGAGCTGCCGCGGTCCATCAATGTCTTGGGAAGCCAGTAGTCGCCGACCTTAGGCTTGACCACCAGGGCGACTCGGCCTGGGTACTCGATGCGTGGCGAGTGGTCTTGGCGGCTCCATGTGATGGGCTGCTCTGACCAGTTGAGGAACTGGGAAACGTCCACCTGAGCCACCGCATTGACGGCGACGGCGCGGGCAATGACCTTCTTCTCGCGCTTCGTGTTGAAGCCTATGAAGGTATGGAGCGAGCCGGCCACTTTGCTGAATTTTCTGCCGTTTGGCGGGTCGTTGTCGGGGTCCTCCCGTGCTCGCCATGCCTTCTCGATCTCCCTGAGGATGTGGCAGTCGGCGGTTGTGTGCGTTGCGGGCTTCCCTTCCCTGCTATGAAACGCACACGGTTGGTTAAGGAGGGCCACGGGGTCGAACCTTGGCTTGGCCTTGTAGTTGCCGCCGTCGCGGCGTTGTCCTCCGTCGCGGCGGAAGCTCTTGGGCTCGCGTTGTGCGTCCCCAGCGTTGGCGACGAAGTTGACTCGCCCGTCACTGTGGCGCTTGCCGGTGAGGCGAGTGTTGCTGTAGAGTAGGTCGGACCGTCGTCATTGCCGCTGCCGCCAGGCGGCGTTGACCTCCGACTCGTCGGTTTCCTAGGTTGGATCTTCCTCCGCATCGTTTGGCGATCTCGAGGAGGTCCGGTATGTTGTCGAGTGCGGGAGTGTCGCTTGATCTTGGCGACCGAGGCTCAAGCGCACGAGGTCTTGAAGCAATGGATCGCGGTGTCCGGTGGATGCCGACCGCGTTACCAGAGTTCTTGCCACCGTTGGACCCGATTGCGGGTCGACTCGGGTCCGGACGCATCTCTCCAGTCCTCGATGGTGGTGGCGCGGTGTAGGAGCACTCGTGCGCCTAACGGCGGCGTCGCGCATATCCTCCTGTGAGTCGACATCGTCCGGGAGGGTGTTGATCCACTGCCTGCACATCCCCTCCATCATCAGGGGGAGGTAACGGGCGGCTAGCAGGTCGGTGTGGCCTGCGATCCCCATCGCCATGAGGTATGTATCGATCCAAACGGCGGGGTCGTACGAGGGTTCGTACTTTTCTATCTCCTTCGGCGCCTTGAAGTTTGGCGGGTACTTCTCGCCTCGGATCATTGGTCCGAAGCACTTGGGGCCGAGTCGACTGAGCGACCCCATGGGCTCGCCGTCGCGGCGAAGTTAGGGTGTGTCGCAGGTCGTCGGGCTGGCGTGCGCGCTAGCTTTGGTTGTTGATGATGTGGGTGCGGGCGTCGATGGGTTGACCGTTGGCGGCGACGAAGTTGGTCGCTGGCCTGGGGTCATTGGTGGAGAGTGCCGCGTTCGCGGGTCGGTGTTGGAGCTGCAAAGGTGGCGGGAAGTTGAGGTGTTTGCCGCCATTGGGCGGCCGCTGAGGCCGCTGAGGCCGCTCGCTTCCCGAAGAACGCGAGTATACTCGACCGCGAGTCGGCGCCGCTTTGCTCCATGGCCTTTGCGGCAGGGCCCGGACGTCTTGGATCAGAGGGCGCCGCCCGTGGCCGTGATGTTGTCGGGCTGCTCGCCTGCCACGAGGTTGTCCATCGGGTGGAGAACGGCGGGAGGCCGCTTGCGTCTCGCCCCGTGAGGAGACTACTATCCGCTGGTCCACAGGAGGTGTGCGATTGGGTGGAGGTGGGCGCCCATCGCCGTCGATCTGGCGGGCCGGACGCTTCCTCTGTGGCGCTGCTCGCAGATCGCACGCTGGCCACGCGGCCGGGTCGTTTTGTCGTCGGGTTCAGTGGCGCCCTGGATGGTGGGGTTCAGCGACCGATCACCGCTGATGGTAGCGCGATAGTTCCCGCGCCACACCGCCGAGGCGAAATTTTTCGCTCGGCTTGCTCCTTGCGCACCGCCGCCGCCAGCGGAGTTCTCGACCTCCGTTGCCATGGCGTTAGGAGGATTGGGTGGAGAAGGTCCTCCGGCTCTCGGTGCCGGTCGCCATGTAGGTCGCGGCGTGGCGACCGGTTCATCGCGGAGGTCGGGAGTTTTCCGATCCAGTCGAATTCAAGATCCCGAGGATGGAGGGTCTCAAGTCTCCCACGTTGGAGACCTGTGATGGAGCCCGGTGAAGCAGCGGTGATGGACCCGGGTAGTGACGCCGGTCGCCGAAGTCGGCGTCGCCGTTGAGGGCCGCATCTTCGCAGCGCCCGCCGCCACGTCATGGCCGAGTTGTACTCGGAGGCGAGGCGATGGATCATGCGGATCTGGCTCTCGAGAGCCGATCGTGGCGGCGACTTCGGATGCGAGCCGAGTCCTCCGAGAGGCGATGACGCCGGTGAGGCCTACGAAGAGGCTGATCGTGCCGACCGGCGGGATCACGCCAGCGTGACGGGTCGCGCCACGGGACGTAGCTGATCGGTAAGATTTGGAGCATCTCACCGATCGCTATCATGCGGCCGATGGCGACCGACTCGTTGATGGGCAGATTGGATCTCGCCGCAGAACACCGGCCAGACCGCCAGGCCCACAGTGGCTCCTCCACCGTGGGAATGGTCACGGCAGATGCCGCAATCGGTAGTAGTAGAACGAGGGCAAGGCGGCCAGCCATCTGCGGTGCGAGATGAGGCGAGACTGTGGTTTTACCTGGTTCGCCCCGAGGGTAAATACCTACTCTGCTAGATTGTATTATGGAGGTGGTACAATGGGCGAGCTCGGCTAGGAGGCGAGTCGCTTGGGTGTATGGTGGAACGATCTCTACACGCCTGCAGGAGGTTTATATAGGCTCACCTCCCTAGGGTTTACATATCTCAACCGAATCGTTAAGGCTTCGATACTTTTAACCTAATCTGACTGGCCTATCTACTCGCCTGGCCTTGACTTCCATCGCTTGGATCCTCATTGGCTTCGATCCGGGCCGTCTTGCGAGCCCACTCGCCAGCTTGGGCGATCGAAACGTCTCTTGGTATACCCTTGAGGCACATCCCCATCACTCGGTACTGCGGCGGTGTGTTGTGAAATATGGGCAGCCTGGGGCGGAGTGAGCGAGTTGAGTGAGGGGAAATGACCGTGGGGTGCAGGGGTTTAAATGGGCGGAAGCGCGAAAAGAAACACATGCAGAATCAAGGCCAATTACGCCGCGCCATTATCGGCAGCAACGGCCTCGGCGACGTGGTCTCTGGCGCAGAATTTTGGGGACGATGATGACGGGGCACGTGGGACCAGAGCGTCGGTGAGAGAGGAGGTATGCGTGCGGGTGACAAACAGAGGGAGAGGGGGTCCCGGGTGGGCTGGCTAATGGGCTGGTTCTGCTATTGGGCCTGATTGCTGGTGCTGGCCTTTTCTTTACTCCTTTCTCTTTTTATTTTTCCAAATGATTTTCCAGGAATCCTTTTCAAATTATTTCAAATGTGTTTGAATTCAAACTCTTCCTGGATTTTTGTAAAGTGAAACATGCACATACTTGTGTATAAAATATTGTTGTTCACTCAAAATTACATTGGCCATTGGGTTTAAAAATAAAATCATGCCTTTATTAATTATTTGTAATAGGCATAAGAATGGTTTTGAATTCATATTTTGTTTTGAAAACTTTGACCAAGCTTTGGAAATATCAATCAAACCTATGTTCAAACCTTTTCTGGTTAAAACAAGTATTCTTATGTTATAGAGTGAAAATAAAGACATTATTTTTCCTACGTAAAATAATAGACAACAATTTGCTTCTATTTTTGAAATCTTATTTGAAAATGATCCTAAATGTTTATGAATGCATGAATGATATGCAAACTTTATAAATCATGATTTTTGGGATGTTACAAAAACTTGTGGTTGAACAAGGGTAAAGGTTCACCAATGTCTATTGGTGGTTCCTTGGGAGTTTTTGCCAAACAAAAACTTAGCGTTTTCAACTGATAGGTAAAACCCTATTTTGAGCAAAGCAAGCCTAAGCTACACTTATCCAAATTCATGTAGAAGCTAGAAACTATTATTCTGCTAAGGTATCACTTGCCAATACTATTCCAATGTATTGACCCACTGTGGCTGTAACTTGTGATGTTGCAGGTTACTCTGATGAGGATTAGGGTTACGATTCTACACTCAACATGCTTGCCTGTGGCACATGAAGATGAATACTTTTATTTATATTATTATTAAGTTAAACTCATGTACTAGCCTATGGCTATGAAGTTGTAAAAGACTATGTTATCTCTGGAATGACGATGTAATAATGACCTTTGTTTTTGTGTACTTCATCTTAAACTATGGATGCTAGCATTTGATCCAGGGAGTAGCATTGCAATCATAGGGACCTTTACCTTTATAAAGGTGGGGTCTTACAGATGGTATAAGAGCACTGTGTTGCCTGTAGAATTATGACCCTAGGTTTGATTAGACTAAGAAACCACTAAGGAAAAATTTCAACACTTTGAAAATTCCACACTTGTCCTTTTCTTCTCGTAAACTTTTCTAATATTTTTTCTCATCTCTATTTGTAGATGAACTCCATCAACGAAACTGTCAGGAAGGGACCACTCATGACCATGACTTTGGAGTGTGAGACTGAATTTCCCAAGGCACTCAAGAACCTTATGGTTACCATGGGGATACATGGTGCAACTGTGTACAAGGGATTCCCTGTGATGGATGAAGGAGAAGAATATTGGTGGGTGCAACTTCACTTTTACAAAAACAAGGAAGACAACCACAAGGAGTCAGAATTTTGCATGGTCACCAACCCTGAAATGCACACAACATTCTTTGACTCTGCAAGAAATGCAGCATGGAATGCCATCAAGGATCTTGGTGATAGACTCAAGTGCAGAATGCTCAACACTCAAAATGACCTTAGAGAAGAAAAGAAGCATATCCAAGAATTAGAGACTACCAACCAAAAACTAAGGGGAGACATCATGGACTTAATATGGGAGTCTTGTGAACAAGATAGACAGATGGCCACTAAGGATGTCCTAATAGATATTTTGTCTAGTGAATGAGAATTGTAACGTACTTCATTAGTTGGACCACCACACTTATCGTTTTTACTTCTAAAAATTTGTTTAAGTTATGTTGAACCTTTGGTTTTTGTAATGGATATGTGTATTCCATGAATTGTGTGTTTGTTGTTAAAAGATGTGCTTGTGATATTTTGTCTTGTGAATTTTTCTCTACTTGTGTTGATTGTAACTTTTCTCTATCTTATAAAAATAGATGCCTAACATTGTTATCAACACGGCCGAAGAGTTCAAGGGAACTCGTTTTGGTACTCGTCTCATTGAGCTCACTAGTGTGCTCAACCTTCCACTCCCTAGCATCACGACACTTCAGCTCACCAAGTTTGAGAGGAAGGACCTATGGGGCTTCAGAATCACACAGCCGGTACGCCAGGCAGAGTCACCCACGGAGGCTATCACTTTCAAGCTGATGCATGACGATGAGGAGAGAGGCTTAGATGTATTCATGCAGGAGTTACTTGGACGCCTGGTAGGGAGGCACTCCACCGAGCTTAGAGGTCTTTACTTTCACCCCTTCGGGAGACACAACAAGGAGGGTGAGGCTATAGAGTACGATGATGCTACTAGAGAGATGATGGAGCCGATTCGTCTGTACCTTCAGGACCTAGAGGGTCTTGTTAGACACCTTGATACGGATAGGACCAACGTCATGCTTAGCAATGACGAGCTCCAGGTTCAGCTACGAGAGAAGGACAAGCTCTTCGCGGAGCAAGACGAGATCGTCAAGGAAATGGAGGCCAGATTTGAAAGCCAGGACAAGAAGTTCAAGAGCCAGGAGAAAAGAGTCTAAGATAGGAACAAGAAGATCCGGGAGATGAAGGAAGAGTTAGAGGCCAAGGACTTCGAGCTTGAGCACCAGCAGGGAGTGATCGAGAGGCTACGCTCACAGAAGAGGGCTCTTAGAGCCAAGATTGAGGCCTTGACCACTAGTGTTGATGAATACAAGACTGCCATGGAGAATGCAGGTCTTACCCTCGTTGATGTGGAGATTGATGCGGAGGAGTAGTGTAGACTACTCGATTATCTTTCATCTACCATACTTTGATTATTGAGTCACAATGACAATCCAACATGTGTATGTCTTGCTATGGCGTGATTGCATTTTCAAAACTTGTTGTTTATGTCATTCAAACTCTATGTTAGTTTGATGCTTGGTTAATGTGATTGTTCTATGTGATGTATTGTGCATGTTAAGCATCTATGGGTATCTCATTCTTATCCTTATTAAAACCACAGATGCCTCCTTGACGTGCAAACCCAACCAAAACAATAACAACGTCCCTCCCGAGATGCAACAGTTGATGACAACGTAAGCTCAAATGATGCAGATGATGACAACATTCATGCAGAACCAGAACCAGAATAACAACAACAACCAGAATAATCTGCTAGGATTTGACATGCTCACCAGATTTCTAAGACTAAGGCCTGCAAAGTTCTCGGGAACCACTAATCCAATGGTAGCCAATGACTGGTTATGTTTAGTGAACAAGGACTTAGTGAATGTTGGCTGCACCGATGAAAAAAAGGTCAGGTTCGCAACACATCTGCTTGAAGGGCCAGCAGCAACCTGGTGGGACAACTTTCAGATCACCGCTCCCATTGAGGATGTGACTTGGGCTATCTTTGAGGATGGATTCCGCACAGCTCACATCTCATCCGGAGTGATGCATTTGAAGAAAAAGGATTTTCACAATCTGAAACAGCGTCACCGCAGTGTGGCTGAGTACATTCAGGAATTCAACAATCTGGCGCGTTATGCACCGGATGAAGTTGATACAGATGCCAAGAGGAAGGAGAAATTCCTCGAAGTACTGAATGATGAGTTGAACCTGCATCTGTCTATTGCCTATGTTCCAACCTACCAATCACTTTGTGACAAGGCTACCATCTTGGAAAACAAGATGAAACATGTTGAGAGTAGAAAGAGGAAGAATAGCTTTGATAAGCACAACCCGGGATCGTCTCTCAAGCATTCTCATCATGATGATAGTGGGAGTTCTGGATCCCACAAACATGGAAAGTACAACAACCACCACAACCACAACCGTCATCATGACAACAAGCATCACCGCAGTCATGATAGTGACAAGTATAAGAACCACAAGAGTGGACACAAGAGCCACCACAGTGGAGGTAGAAGTGGGAGTCAGCCTGTAAAGAAAGATCTCAGTCAGGTTGAATGCTTCAAGTGTAAGAAGATGGGGCACTATGCTAATGAGTGCCCAGAAAAGAAAGTTGATGGTGCCAACAAGCTCAATCCCTTCCAAAAGGGACAAGTGAACCACATCAATGTGGAAGAAATCTATGAAGAATCTGATGCTGTGGCTGGCAAGTTCAAACTCAATTATGTTCCAGCACTTGTTCTTTTTGATACTGGCGCATCGCATTCATTCATATCAAGAGCATTTATTGATAGAAATGGATTTCCAACTGAAAATATTGGGTGTCCTATAAAAGTAAGTTCTCCCGGTGGGGATATGATAGTAAGTCTTGGATGTCGTGATCTAGTAATAGAATTTGGAAAGCATAAGTTTCCAGTTAGTTTGATAATCCTAGACTCCCAAGGTTTGGATGTTATTTTGGGAATGGATTGGATGACTAAGTATGAAGGAGTTCTAAATTGTGCCAATCGTACTGTCACACTCACAACCCCAGATAAGAAACGGATTAGATTCAAGTCTAACTTTGAATCAAAAAGGAGTAAGATAAATTCTCTTAAGGGGGTTAGCATAGACAGTGTGCTAATTGTGAGAGAATATCTGGATGTGTTTCTGGAGGAATTGCCGGGAATGCCACCAGATAGAGATGTTGAGTTTCTAATTGACTTGCTGCCAGGATCAGGACCAATAGCAAAGAGACCTTACAAGATGTCAGTTGATGAGTTGAAGGAACTCAAGAAACAACTTGGAGAACAGTTGCAGAAACGATTTATTCAACCCAGTTCTTCATCTTGGGGAGCACCAGTCTTGTTTGTTGAAAATAAAGATAGAAGTCAAAGGTTATGCATAGATTACCGATCACTCAATGAGGTGACTATCAAGAACAAGTATCCTTTGCCTAGAATCAATGATTTGTTTGATCAGTTAGAAGGAGCCCGTATGTTCTCAAAGATTGATCTTCGATCAGGCTACTTTCAGCTAAAGATAAGAGAACAAGACATACCTAAGACTGCTTTCACCACTAGGTATGGATTTTATGAGTGCACCGTGATGCCATTTGGTTTGACAAATGCACCAGCCTATTTCATGAATATGATGAACAATGTGTTCATGGATTTTCTTGACAAATTTGTTGTCATTTTCATCGATGATATTTTGATCTATTCCAAGAGCAATCAAGAGCATGGGGGACATTTGCGATTGATACTTGAAAAGCTTAGGGAGCATAAACTATATGCCAAATTCAGCAAGTGTGAATTCTGGCTGAATGAAGTCGGATTTCTTGGACATATTGTGACAGGAGAGGGTGTAGCAGTTGATCCCGCAAAAGTGTCAGCTGTAACTGAGTGGGAATCTCCTAAGTCAGTAAAAGAAGTTTGTAGTTTCCTTGTCTTGGAAGGATACTATAGAAGATTTATTGAGAATTTCTCAAAGGTATCTAAGCCAATGACGGAGTTACTTAAGAAAGATAAGAAATTTGATTGGACTGAAGGATGTGAACTCAGTTTCCAAGAGTTGAAGAAGATACTAGTGACAGCACCGGTCTTATGTCTGCCAGATTTGGAGAAGGATTTCCAAGTGTATTGTGATGCATCTCACCAAGGATTAGGTGCAGTTTTGATGCAAGAAGGTAAAGTTGTGGCTTATGCCTCGAGACAACTCAAAACTCATGAAGTGAATTATCCTACTCATGATTTAGAGTTAGCCTCTGTTGTCCATGCACTCAAAACATGGAGACATTATCTTTTGGGAAAGCGTTGTGAAGTGTTCACAGATCACAAAAGTTTGAAGTATATCTCCACTCAGAAAGAAATCAACATGAGACAAAGAAGATGGCTAGAACTCATCAAGGACTATGACTTGAGTTTGCAATAACACCCTGGTAAAGCAAATGTTGTAGCGGATGCATTAAGCCGTAAAGTTTATGTGAATGGCCTCACTAAGGGGGAATTTCCAGATGATCTGTGTGCCCAATTCAAAGATCTTAGATTGGAGATAGTGCCTAAAGGACATCTCATGTCATTGGATGTTCAACCCACCTTGTTGGACAAAGTCAAGGAAGCCCAAAAGATAGACAAGGAAATTGAAGAGATTAAGGAAAAGATTAGCAAGGGAAAAGCCAAAGGATTCCATGAAGACGAACATGGTACTTTATGGTATGGAAAACGTATCAACATTCCGCAAGATCTGGAGCTTCGGAAACTGATTTTACAAGAAGCACACAACTCACCATATTCCATTCATCCGGGTAACACCAAAATGTACACGGATGTGAAGGAAAGATTTTGGTGGAATAATCTCAAGAAGGGCATCGCTGAACATATTTCTTTGTGTGACGTATGTAGTAGAGTGAAAGCGGAACATCAGAAACCAGCAGGATTGTTACAACCACTACCTATTCCTGATTGGAAGTAGGACAAGATTGTCATGGATTTCATCATCGGACTGCCAAGGACTAGATCAGGATATGATTCTATTTGGGTCGTAGTAGATCGCCTAACTAAAGTGGCTCATTTCATACCCGTGAAGACAACTTATACAAGTGCCAAGTTAGCCAATATTTATATGAATAGGATTGTGTGTCTACATGGAGTACCCAAGAGTATTGTGTCTGATAGGGGAACTCAATGCACTTCCCATTTTTGGAGGCAACTGCATGAGTCATTGGAAACGAGATTGGAATTCAGCACTGCTTTTCATCCCTAGACTGATGGACAAACAAAAAGGACTAACTAGATTCTAGAGGGTATGTTGAGGGCATGTTCCCTAATTATGGTGCTAGTTGGGATGAAAGTCTGCCTTACGCAGAATTCTCTTACAACAACAGCTATCAAGCCAGTATTGAGATGGCACCGTTTGAATTTCTCTATGGGAGAAAGTGCACTACATCATTGCTATGGAATGGTGTTGGAGAAAGAAACTTGTTCGGACCAGAACTAATCAAGGAAGCTGAAGAGAAAGTCAAGTTAGTAACGGACTGATTGAAGATAGCACAGTCCCGACAGAAGAGCTACGCGGATCCAAAGCGTAGGGAAGTCACCTATAAGGTGGGTTATAGAGCTTATCTTAGAGTAGCACCACTTTCTGGAGTGAAAAGGTTTGGAGTCAAAGGAAAATTGGCACCAAGATATGTTGGATCATTCAAGATTCTGAGCCGTAAAGGAGAAGTAGCATATGAGATTGAATTGCCTGAATCATTGTCTGCCGTTCACGTAAGTCAGCTAAAGAAATGCCATCCGGAGATGGAAGAGATTTCTTTGAAGGATACTATACCTTTGGAAGAGGTCCAATTGGAAAGTGATCTCACCTATGAACAAAAGCCTATCAAGATTCTTGAGACTGCAGAAAGAGTTACTCGGACTAAGACTATCAAGTTTTGCAAAGTTCAGTGGAACCACCATTCCGAAGAGGAAGCAACTTGGAAAGAGAAGATGATCTTCGGAAAGACCACCCTCACCTATTTGCTAGCCAATCTGAATCTCAAGGGCGAGATTCACCTTAAGGGCGTTAGATTTGTAATATCCCAAAAATCATGATTTATAAAGTTTGCATAGCATTCATGCATTCATAAGCATTTGATCTTTTTCAAATGAATTTTCAACATAAGGAACCATATTTTGCCTATTACCTATTCAAGTAACGCAAGTTTTATATTTTACTTTCTAAATATGATTAGGATTAGTAATGATTGGAAAGTAAATACCAAAGCCTACCAAAGCCATACAAAAGTTTCAAAACAATTCAAACATAAAACAATTTATATGCCTATTGTAAAATATTTAATTAAGGCATGGTTTTAACTCTATTTTTAATGGACCAAAGTATTTGTGATCAAACAACAATGTTTTGTACACAAATATATGCTTGGATTATTTTACAAAAATCTAGAGGAAGTTTGAATTTAAACCCATTTGAATAACATTTTAAAATGGGTTCAAAAAATCAAAATAGAAAAAGAATAAGAAAATAAGAAAAGGCCGGCGCCACCTATTCGGCCCAACAACAGAGCCAGCCCAGCAAGCCCACCCAGGCCATTTCCTCCCCCTCTCTCTCACCCGCGTTGAACCAACCCCGCAGTCGCTGACCAGTGGCCCCAACGCCACGTTGTCGTCGTCTTCCCCAAATCTCGTGCGAAGAACACGCCGTCGCCGCCCGTTACCTCACTGATTAAATTCGAATCAATTCCTTTGATTCAGGCAGTAACTCGCCCAGCCCTCACCTGCTACTTAAACCCCACACCGCCATGCCCATTTCCCCTCAACCCCCACTCCTTAATCGCCCCCAGGCTGCTCGCAATTGAGCTCGAACCGCCGCTGCCCGAACACCTCCGGCGAACGATTTCGGTGAGCACCGTCCGTCCCATGTCTTATAATTCTTGTTGTAATGCTTCCCTGGTCCCTGTGCTTCATCTCATGCCATTTGTTTGCTCTGTAATTCCCCAGGACGCCCACTCCGTCGAGCCCAGTGAATGACCGACGCCCCTCTCGTCTCCGACGAGAAATTCAGTAAGAAATCGAGCGCCCCTTGATTTCTAGATCAAACGCCCGTGTGTGCCGCGTATTTGTGCAGCCACTGATGTGGTTTATTTGTCCTAGGGAGGCCCAGAGCGTCTCCGTCGTCTCTGTCAAGCCGTGCCCGACGCCTGCAAGCTTTTCGACGTGCCCCTCAGGCCAACACATCACTTCCCCGTCCACACCAGCGAGACGTTGAGCATCTGCTTGACCTCGCGAGTCTGGTAAGCGTCTCTACCAAACCCAGCCCCCTCTGTAGCCGTCGGAACTCCACTGGAAGTGCGTTGCCGCCACGTCGTCGCTAGCGCCGCCAGGCAATGGTCGCGTGCTCAGCAGCCGTCAGATCTAGATCTTGTGGCCACAAATAGATCACTTAACAAAGCGTTTTCTTTAGATCTGAGCCGCACAGTGTCACTTAAATCCTACGCCTCTGGATGATCGATCCAACCGAAACGGTATCAGCCAATCAAATACGCCCACGTGGCTGGGTTTTAAATTTAAAATCTGAAATTTCATCTATTAGTTATTCAAACTTGTAAATTCAATAACTTTTGTTCTGTTTATCCAAAAAATACAAATAATATATCATTGGAATCACAAAAATAAATCCCACACATCTGTAGGCTTAGTTTTGTAATTTGCTTCTGTTAAATTAGAATTTAATGCAGAGACATTTGTAGGCCTATTTTGTGTATAAAAATTACTTGGAAAATGTTTTAAAGGCCAAATTAAGTTTAATTGGTGTATAAATGTTTAGTTTATTGATCAGTACTGTTTTACTTGTCTTGTTCAGTTTAGAAAAATTATCACATGGCATTTGAATGCATTCATATATTTTTGCTTGATTATTTGTAATATGAATTTGGTGCTATCATTTTATGTGTAGATTTTGGTGCTAGTGGTGATTGTGACTGTGAGGATTGTTGTTACTCCCCCAAATACCAAGGCAAGTGGTGCTTCATATTTAGTCCCAATATTTTGACTATGCATTAGTGGTATTTTGTATAGGGCTTACATGATAATTTTTGCTAAGTATCTATATGCCATGCTTGGGAAATCCTAGTAGTAGTAGAATTATTAGAATTTTCTCTAAGTTAGGATACTTGCTATTTCCATGATTATCCTAGCTAGTAGTAACCAAGGGTGGATTATATACATGCTATGGAAAATATTGCTAAGTCTTTTGACTTGTGTTTTTGCTTAATAAAACAACTAAGTGAATGAATCACCTGGGTGGAATGGTATGTTTGGGTTATGTTGAGTGGTTACACAAGGCCCATACCTATGGTGTTCCTTGTGTATCACACTTGTGGAAAGCCACCCAGGAACAAAGGGATTTGAGATGCCATATGTTAAGAAGCTTCTAGTGCAGCCACATGGCATTATGGGCTCTGCCTGGATCATATAGGTTGCAATAACTTAGCCAAATGGATGGTTGGTGGGAGGGGTGATAGGTTTGGAGCACGTCCATTCTGGTCTAAGGGAAGGCTTCTAAAAGGTCTTGTCTCGATGCATGTCGAGTCTTGTGGGGAAAGTGCACCACCTCTCGAGAAGGAAGAATCTAAGTACTTAGCCGTGTCCCCGGCAATGGACAATTTGAGCATCAATACATGGAAGCTATCAAGAATCTCCTCATACCAATTTCTAAGTTAAAAACTTGTGGTTGAACAAGGGTAAAGGTTCACCAATGTCTATTGGTGGTTCCTTGGGAGTTTTTGCCAAACAAAAACTTAGTGTTTTCAAATGATAGGTAAAACCCTATTTTGAGGAAAGCAAGCCTAAGCTACACTTAGCCAAATTCATGTAGAAGCTAGAAACTATTATTCTACTAAGGTATCACTTGCCAATACTATTCCAATATATTGACCCACTGTGGCTATAACTTGTGATGTTGCAGGTTACTCTGATGAGGATTAGGGTTATGAGTCTACACTCAACATGCTTGTCTGTGGCACATGAAGATGAAGACTTTTATTTATATTATTGTTAAGTTAAACTCATGTACTAGCCTATGCCTATGGAGTTGTAAAAGACTATGTTATCTTTGGAATGACGATGTAATAATGACCTTTGTTTTTGTGTACTTCATCTTAAACTGTGGATGCTAGCATTTGATCGAGGGACTACCATTGCAATCATAGGGACCTTTACCTTTATAAAGGTGGGGTCTTACAACTAGCTTGTTGGTTAATAGATGATCGTGGTTTCTCGATCATGAACATTGAGATGTTATTAACAACGAGATCATATCATTAGGAGAATGGTATGATGGACATACTCCTATAGATAAGCGTAGCATAAAGATCAAGTCATTTAATAGTTCATTTGCTATAAGCTTTCTGATACATAGTAACCTAATTCCTTCGACCATGAGATCATGCTAATCACCATCACCGGAAGGATGCTTTGATGACATCAAACACCACACCGTAACTAGGTGGCTATAAAGGTGGCATTAAGTGTTCGTAAAGTATGTGTTGAGGCACATGGATCAAAAGTGGGATTTGTCCATCCATATGACGAATAGATATACTCTGGGACCTCTCGGTGGAATCTCATCCAATTGGCTTGCAAGCATGTGACTGGTTCACAAGGGATCACATATCATGGGAACGAGAAAAGAGTACATATCGGTAACGAGGTTGAACTAGGTATGCAGAGATACCGACGATCAAAACCTCGGATAAGTAAACTATCGTGAGACAAAGGGAAATTGGTATCGTATGTAAGTGGTTCATTCGATCGCAAAGTATTCGTAGAAATATGAGGGATCCATATGAATTTCTAGATTCCTCTTTGGTTATTGATCGGAGAAGTGTCCCGGTCATGTCCGCACAATTCACGAACCGTAGGGAGACACACTTAAGGATTTGATGTTGTTTAGTAGATATCGAATGTTAGTAGGGATACCGAATGTTGTTCGGAGTCTCGGATGGGATCCGGGATATCACGAGGAGATCCGGAATGGTCCGGAGAATAAGATTCATATAAAGAAAGTCCGATTCCGGAGTTCGGGAATGATTTTGATGTTTTCATCGGAGAGGTTCTAGAAGGGTCTGGAAGGTTCACCGGACCAGAAGGGGAATGGTCCATGAATGTGTCATGGGTTAGTGTAATGATTGGATCATATCCTAGGTCACTTGGTTTGAGCATTTGCAAAGAGAGAATTAAAGCTCTAAATTAAAAGTCAAACGGGAGGTTTGAAAAGTCAAACTGGAACAATAGTTTCCTAGTGGAAGAAGGAAAGAGTCCTTTCAATCCAACTTGGGTTTGGGTTTGGATTCAAACTGTCCCCTCCCAAGGCTTCCCCCATCTCATAAATAGAGGGGAGGGCTGCCCCAAACACACAAGAGCTAGCCCTCCACCCCGTGCGCCGCCACCGCCGCCCAGCCGCTGCCGCGCCTCCGCACGCCGTCGCTGCCTCGTTGTCGTCTCCCTAGCAGTCGCCGAGCCTCGTTGCCGTCTCCCTAGCCGCCGCCGACACCTCCTCCTTCTCCCGGCCTTCTGTGGCATCCCGCAAAAACCACTACTAGAAAATCGCGTTGAATTTGTGCATTGCATCGTCATCATCATATGTTGTTGTCTAAAACTATTTTCGCAAAGCCCGTTTTGTTTTCTAAAACGCCCCATCTTTAATCAAATATCAAAACCGGGTCTCCGGAATTATTTTGTTGTCGGCTATCGGTTTGCAAACGGTGCGATTAAAATAAGTAAGCTGTTCAATTATTTTTAGTGGGGGCAGTCGAACGGGCCGACCCGACCCGAACGACCACCCCCATTTTCAAAACGGTCCACCAGACAAATCCTACAGCTACCAGATAATCTACCCACACCCACCGGCCACCTCACCCAACCCAATGCCCTCTCTCCACCTCACCTCTCCTCTCTCCCTCACCCAATCCCACTCTGCCACGTCACCTAACCCTCTCCACCCCTCAACCAGCCGGCCCACACCTCCCTGCCCACTCAGCTCACCGCACACAGACGCACGCAACGCACACGCACCCTCTCCCCCGTGGCCCCCACGCTCTCCTGGCCCACCCCTGGCCCCACCTGTCCCGCCATCATCCTCTTCCTCCCATCTCTCTCACCAACCCGCCCGCGAGCCCCCCCGAGCCCCAGCGCCGCCGTCCCTCCTCTCCCTCCGCCGCTCCAACCGCCTCTCCTCTCCCAGCGACCTTGACCCTGGCCTGCCTCAGATCCCTCCCGACCTCTCTCTCTCGCGCGCCCGCCTCTGGCCCGTTCCGCTCTCCCGCCCGGTTCCGGCCGACGCCGCCCGCCTCAAGCACCTCCTCTCGGCGCCATCGTTGCAAAGGCGCTCCGCCAGCGCCTCCGCCGCATCCCACCTTCCTGCCGCGTTTCACCGCCTCCGCCGTTTGTCTCCCGCCATCCGCCAACCACCGCCGTTTTCCGCGTCCCCGGCCGCCGCCGGCTTCGCCTCTCCTCCTCCTCGCCAGACCAGCGCGCCTTCCCCTGGCGCGCCTTGCCTGAACCGACGCCTGAAGCTCGCCTCCCGGCCGGCAGCTGGCTCGCCTCGCCACGCAGGCCTCGCCATGCCGCCTCAGCGTCGAGCTCGAAGCGCCATGCTGGACCCGCCTCCCGTCCACCCTCTCTCGTCGCCCTCCTCCGCGTGGGCCTCCTCGCCGGGCGTCACCTCGCTCGACTGTCCTCCACCGCCGGATGCCCCGGTTATGCGCCTCGCCGGCCTAGCGTGTCCCCATCGGCGGTACCCCCAAGCTCGCCCTTGCTCCACGCCCTCAATCCCCATGGCTCGCTCGCGCCGTCTTCCGACGTGCACCCAGGAAGTCTGCGTCCTTGTCGCTGTCTACTAGTGCGCTTGTCGCCATGGCCAGCGAGTGGTCGCTGCCCTCCAAGCTCTACCTCCGACCGTGGCCTCTGTGATGTTGTTGAGGCAATCTTGTTGTCAAGGATCGACGCAAGTTGGATGCGACAAGGCCTCCTCGATGACATGCAACCCGAGTCCGACATCGGCAATCGAAGTGGGAACCCCAAGTACTTCGTCATAGTGACCGGACGCGATGATGCCAGACCAACAAGATCTTCCTCATGGATTTTGGAGCCCATCCTCGGATGCGAAGACCTCCAACATGAACACTCTCGGGACCGAAGACCGCGGAACCCCAAGACCTCCGACATGGATCCGAAGGCCGAGCCCTCGACACGCCAAGATCACCGACACGAAACGACAAGACCCTTTCCCGCACTGATGCCGACGACGTCTCCGCCAAGTACTTCCCCCCCGGACGCCAAGAACCCGGATGCGACAAGATCTGCCCCGATGTTCGAGAACGTTCCCGCCGAGAAGACCCCGTCGAACCCTGGACCCCGAGACCCGACCCCGAACCCCCGGAACCCCCAAGTTCGTCGAGACCCCCTCGATGTGTGACCCTTATCCGAACCCCTTATTTTTATAAATGCTAAACATAAAACCTGTTGCATATTAATCATTCATCTTGCATTCATATTGTTTGGTTTGGGGGCCTTATGCCGGTTCACCTAATAATTAAATATGGGGCCCATATGCGGGCAAATCCAGTCTCATATCGGCCTCATTTAAACTTGTGTAGCGAACCGGTGCCAGCTTTTATCTTGCTAATGCAACATTTAAATTGCGGGGTAGATAAACAACATGAACCACCTAACTAATTGTCGGGACCCTGGTTCCACTTAATATTGACCTAATCGCATTGCACCTTTGCCATGCCATGCATCATACATGCATCATGCCGATCTTCTGCCGTTGTATTAAATATTGCATCCGGTGTTTATTCTAGCGTTTTGCTTCTTCGCGGATAAGGCCGATGAGTTGATGTGAGCTTCGCCCCGATCTTCGGTTGAACCCTTCGACAATGTTTTCAGGCGAGCATCTCCCCCTTTCTACCTATCTTACTTTTATAGTATTTACTTCCCTCCTGTTGATCTATTGCTATCTGTGTTGCGATGCTTTAGTTTCCGTACCTGTGATATACCGTGCAGCCCTATATTGCCTTGGACACATCCTATTACCTGTTGTTTGGTAGATAGTTGGACTTGCGCGTCGTAGTCGCTTGCTCAAGTGTTGTTGCGTGTCGTCCAGTGCCACAGTTGTTGATGTATTGCCGCATGTTGATGCTGGAGATGATCATGGTTTTACTTATCGTTCACTTTAAATTCTGTTTAATAACTAAAATTGAAGTAAGAAGAGGCATCGGTGGGTGATAGATAATATTTGGTTTCCGAACGCCCACTTGTGTCCCGTAGGACCCCGAGTACTTGATACCTGTTCCTTGATTTATCGCGCTATCCACATCCGGGAGGTATATGGGACCCCCCTGAGCCAGAGCTTGATTCAGTCTTATTTCTTGGGGCCACAAACTAGTTTGAGGTTTTATTTACTATCCTGTACTTATGCAATGCTACTTATGTATTTAAATTGTGCGAGGAGCACACTGTACTGTTCAGGATCGGGACACGATTCCGCGGTGTCGACAAGCCCAGCCACACTTTCGGGTTCCCAATCGTTCACAGCCGTCTACCCAAACCTTAAGTCCGTCTCGGAGCCGGCTGGCTTCGCTATGATTCTACTTAAGGGTGGCCCTGAAATATTTCAATCCTGTGATTGTTCGTCGTGAAAGCCTCGTTGGGTTTTGATTTGGTTTTTCCGAGGTTGATCGAGCGTGTTGCTATTGGTGCACCGCCGGTAAAACTTTCTGAAAGCCGTGTCCGCGGATATGGACGACTTGAGCACAGTATCTCGACCATAGACAAGCATAACTAAAGTTTATTGCTATAAATTTGACTTTATAATGACTAGTAATCAGCTTCACTATAATGGAATGGCTAATAATACTGCCCACCATTGCCTATTTGAATTGTCGCTTGCGACCATTGTACCTGACTAGTAAATCTTGCAACTACAACGGAATGGCTAAATAAAAGTACCAACAACTGTTGGGTTTTGGGTTTATCTCATGCTATCTGAATCTGATTAGTAATTGTGGCAACTACAACGGAAGGATTAACTAAAAGTGCCCACTGCTTATTTTACCAGGATGATTATCTATACCTGACTAGTAAATACTGCAACGATAACCAAATAAGTAAAACTGCCAACGGTGTGAGTTCCTCGGTTGACTTCCTCGATTGGTCTCGAGGGGGAAACGCCAGGATGGGTTTGTTTGATGGTAGCATCAGGTTGGTTCCGAATAGGTCCTTCTTACCCCTCTCTGATTGCCGCCAGTTGTATCGAGTTTCTATAGGTTGTTTAGTGCATGCTGCCGCTGCCGCTACAGTCCACCATACCTATGTAGGCGAGGACCGCCGAATTCTAGCCTCGCTGTCTTGGCCTCGATCGACGCCTCTTTTTCCTTTGCCCTTTGTCGGCACCCCTTTTGTTTAAGCAGGTTTTGAGATCGACGCCGTTAGCAGGGTTACCCTTCCGGCTTGGCCTGGGCAGGGTTATGGACGCCATTGGTTATTCTTCAGGGCTCTTAGCCCCATTTGCATCTTGTCCGTAGTCGGACGCTCTATCATTTTCAAGGAGATTTGGATCTTTGTACCTTATATCTGTATTCTTGACTCATGGAGTCGCTGTTATATATATATATCTGTTCTGTGGGTCCCATCGAGGACTGTTGTGTAATGTTATTACTTCGTTTTCCACCAGCACGAAAGTGCCTGGTGGGCACCTTTGAATCGTTTCTATGCGGGTTTGGCGGATTTTGCTCAAACTTACATAGGGTCGATTCTGAGGGTGTTACAGAGTGGTATCAGAGCTCAGCAGTTGCGATACCCCACAAGTCCAGCCTGTAGGATAACCTAGCTAACGGCCGAAGTAGAGTGTTAAAACTATTTTTAAAAATCGGTTGGATAGTTCTGATTAGGTCTGATTTTACTCCTTACCCCTCTGCTATTCTCCTCTTACCTCTACGTGTTTTGAATCCACTCTCTTCTTTCTCTTGAGTCCAGATTTCTCGTGGTTGGGTTCCGTCACCTTGAGGTTTCGCTTCCTTCTTTGATAACGGTGTTCTACCATCCGGTGTTCATGCTTGAGGAATCCGTCTGGCTGTGGTACCATCCTTTGTTCCTTCTCGTGCCTTCCGTGTTTTCCGACGCGACATCATCTCGCCAGATTCGGCGTGAGTCTCATCCCTCCTTTGTTCCGAACCTCGCTTGTCGAGATCTTCAGTCTGATTCCGAGAGTTGGTTGCATAATCCGCCTATTCGTGTGCAGAGTAATGGTTTGAGTGCGGGATGGAGTAGCTACCATACCACTACTCTTATCATTCGCTCTTGTACATCGAATCAGTGGATCCAGCGATTTTACTCCGTCCAAGGAAGTTAGGCGTGGCTTTATTTGTTGACGCCTCTGCCTTCGATCTTTTGTTTCCGGAGTGCTCTCTCGACGATCACGGACAACGACCTCTTGTTAGTGGTGTCGCGAAGATCTACACGAAGCGAGAAGATTCAGACCGCCGGCCTTCCTTCCGGAACCATGAGGCGGATCTCGAGGGCGAGATCCCTTGTTAGTGGTGTCGAATTGTGGCATCCCGCAAAAACCACTACTAGAAAATCGCGTTGAATTTGTGCATTGCATCGTCATCATCATATGTTGCTGTCTAAAACTATTTTCGCAAAGCCCGTTTTGTTTTCTAAAACGCCCCATCTTTAATCAAATATCAAAACCGGGTCTCCGGAATTATTTTGTTGTCGGCTATCGGTTTGCAAACGGTGCGATTAAAATAAGTAAGCTGTTCAATTATTTTTAGTGGGGGCAGTCGAACGGGTCGACCCAACCCGAACGACCACCCCCATTTTCAAAACGGTCCACCAGACAAATCCTACAGCTACCAGATAATCTACCCACACCCACCGGCCACCTCACCCAACCCAATGCCCTCTCTCCACCTCACCTCTCCTCTCTCCCTCACCCAATCCCACTCTGCCACGTCACCTAACCCTCTCCACCCCTCAACCAGCCGGCCCACACCTCCCTGCCCACTCAGCTCACCGCACACAGACGCACGCAACGCACACGCACCCTCTCCCCCGTGGCCCCCACGCTCTCCTGGCCCACCCCCTGGCCCCACCTGTCCCGCCCTCATCCTCTTCCTCCCATCTCTCTCACCAACCCGCCCGCGAGCCCCTCCCCCCCGAGCCCCAGCGCCGCCGTCCCTCCTCTCCCTCCGCCGCTCCAACCGCCTCTCCTCTCCCCAGCGATCACCCGACGGCCAAGCCGCGCCCGCACTCCTCCCCGACCTCTCTCTCTCTCGCCCGCCTCAGCCCGCCGCTCTCCCGCTGATTCCGGCTGACGCCCGCCTCCTCAAACACCTCCTCCTGGTGCCCAGCCTTGCTGCGCCCGCTGCCGCCCGCCGCAGCGCCTCCACCTTCCTTGCCGCTGCTTCACCGCCTCGTCGTTCGTCTCCACGCCATCCGCCAACCACCGCCGCTTCCGCGTCCCGCCGCCGCGAAGCTTCGCCTCTCCTCCTCGGCCAGACCGCGCCTTTTCCCTGGCGCCACCTGAACCGACGCCGCCGAGCTCGCCTCGCTCCGGCAGCGCCAGCTCGCCTCCGCCAGCGCCTCGCCAGCGCTGGCCGAGCTCGCGGCCGCCGCGGGACCCCGCCTCCCCGTCCACCCTCTCCGGCCGTCCTCCCCTCCGCCGCGTGGGCCTCCTCGTCGCCGGCGTCACCTCTGCCTCGGACCTGTCCTCCGCTGCCGGATGCCCCAGTTGTCTGCGCCTCGCCGGCCCAGCGTGTCCCCATCGGCGGTACCCCCAAGCTCGCCCTTGCTCCACGCCCTCAAGCCCCATGGCTCGCTCGCGCCGTCTTCCGACGTGCACCCAGGAAGTCTGCGTCCTTGTCGCTGTCTACAAGTGCGCTTGTCGCCATGGCCAGCGAGTGGTCGCTGCCCTCCAAGCTCTACCTCCGACCGTGGCCTCTGTGATGTTGTTGAGGCAATCTTGTTGTCAAGGACCGACGCAAGTTGGATGCGACAAGGCCTCCTCGATGACATGCAACCCGAGTCCGACATCGGCAATCGAAGTGGGAACCCCAAGTACTTCGTCATAGTGACCGGACGCGATGATGCCAGACCAACAAGATCTTCCTCATGGATTTTGGAGCCCATCCTCGGATGCGAAGACCTCCAACATGAACACTCTCGGGACCGAAGACCGCAGAACCCCAAGACCTCCGACATGGATCTGAAGGCCGAGCCCTCGACACGCCAAGATCACCGACACGGAACGACAAGACCCTTTCCCGCACCGATGCCGACGACGTCGCCGCCAAGTACTTCCCCCCCGGACGCCGAGAACCCGGATGCGACAAGATCTGCCCCGATGTTCGAGAACGTTCCCGCCGAGACGACCCCGTCGAACCCTGGACCCCGAGACCCGACCCCGAACCCCCGGAACCCCCAAGTTCGTCGAGACCCCCTCGATGTGTGACCCATATCCGAACCCCTTATTTTTATAAATGCTAAACATAAACCCTGTTGCATATTAATCATTCATCTTGCATTCATATTGTTTTGTTTGGGGGCCTTATGCCGGTTCACCTAATAATTAAATATGGGGCCCATATGCGGGCAAATCCAGTCTCATATCGGCCTCATTTAAACTTGTGTAGCGAACCGGTGCCAGCTTTTGTCTTGCTAATGCAACATTTAAATTGTGGGGTAGAAAAACAACATGAACCACCTAACTAATTGTCGGGACCCCGGTTCCACTTAATATTGACCTAATCGCATTGCACCTTTGCCATGCCATGCATCATACATGCATCATGCCGATCTTCTGCCATTGTATTAAATATTGCATCCGGTGTTTATTCTAGCGTTTTGCTTCTTCGCGGATAAGGCCGATGAGTTGATGTGAGCTTCGCCCCGACCTTCGGTTGAACCCTTCGACAATGTTTTCAGGCGAGCATCTCCCCCTTTCTACCTATCTTACTTTTATAGTATTTACTTCCCTCCTGTTGATCTATTGCTATCTGTGTTGCGATGCTTTAGTTTCCGTACCTGTGATATACCGTGCAGCCCTATATTGCCTTGGACACATCCTATTACCTGTTGTTTGGTAGATAGTTGGACTTGCGCGTCGTAGTCGCTTGCTCAAGTGCTTTTGCGTGTCGTCCAGTGCCACAGTTGTTGATGTATTGCCGCATGTTGATGCTGGAGATGATCATGGTTTTACTTATCGTTCACTTTAAATTCTGTTTAATAACTAAAATTGAAGTAAGCAGAGGCATCGGTGAGTGATAGATAATATTTGGTTTCCGAACGCCCACTTGTGTCCCGTAGGACCCCGAGTACTTGATACCTGTTCCTTGATTTATCGCGCTATCCACATCCGGGAGGTATATGGGACCCCCCTGAGCCAGAGCTTGATTCAGTCTTATTTCTTGGGGCCACAAACTAGTTTGAGGTTTTATTTACTATCCTGTACTTATGCAATGCTACTTATGTATTTAAATTGTGCGAGGAGCACACTGTACTGTTTAGGATCGGGACACGATTTCGCGGTGTCGACAAGCCCAGCCACACTTTCGGGTTCCCAGTCGTTCACAGCCGTCTATCCAAACCTTAAGTCCATCTCGGAGCCGGCCGTTGCTATGATTCTACTTAAGGGTGGCCCTGAAATATTTCTGAATCCTGTGATTGTTCAAATGTGAAAGCCTCGTTGGGTTTTGATTTGGTTTTTCCGAGGTTGATCGAGCGTGTGTTGCTATTGGTGCACCCGGCCGGTAAAACTTTCAAAGCCGTGTCCGCGGATATGGACGACTTGGAGCACAGTATCTCGACCATAGACAAGCATAACTAAAGTTTATTGCTATAAATTTGACTTTATAATGACTAGTAATCAGCTTCACTATAATGGAATGGCTAATAATACTGCCCACCATTGCCTGTTTGAATTGTCGCTTGCGACCATTGTACCTGACTAGTAAATCTTGCAACTACAACGGAATGGCTAAATAAAAGTACCGACAACTGCTGGGTTTTGGGTTTATCTCATGCTATCTAAATCTGATTAGTAATTGTGGCAACTACAACGGAAGGATTAACTAAAAGTGCCCACTTCTTATTTTACCAGGATGATTATCTATACCTGACTAGTAAATACTGCAACGATAACCAAATAAGTAAAACTGCCAACGGTGTGAGTTCCTCGGTTGACTTCCTCGATTGGTCTTGAGGGGGAAACGCCAGGATGGGTTTGTTTGATGGTAGCATCAGGTTGGTTCCGAATAGGTCCTTCTTACCCCTCTCTGATTGCCGCCAGTTGTATCGAGTTTCTATAGGTTGTTTAGTGCATGTCACGCCGCTGATCCACCATACCTATGTAGGCGAGGACCGCCAAATTCTAGCCTCGCTGTAATTGGCCTCGATCTTGACGCCTCTTTTTCCTTTGCCCTTTGTCGGCACCCCTTTTGTTTAAGCAGGTTTTGAGATCGACGTTAGCGTGGTTACCTTCCGGCTTGGCCTGGGCAGGGTTATGGACGCCATTGGTTATTCTTCAGGGCTCTTAGCCCCATTTGCATCTTGTCCGTAGTCGGACGCTCTATCATTTTCAAGGAGATTTGGATCTTTGTACCTTATATCTGTATTCTTGACTCATGGAGTCGCTGTTATATATATATATGTTCTATGGGTCCCATCGAGGACTGTTGTGTAATGTTATTACTTCGTTTTCCACCCGCACGAAAGTGCCTGGTGGGCACCTTTGAATCGTTTCTATGCGGGTTTGGCGGATTTTGCTCAAACTTGCATAGGGTCGATTCTGAGGGTGTTACACCTTCTAAACCCTAGATCGTCGGGAAACCCCAGATCCACCATAACTCGCACCGGCTTAGGCGAAGCCCTGCGGGATCTTCCCTCTACTTCCGACACCACGCCGGCGTGCTGCCGGAATCGTGAGGGGAGAACTACAACCTCTGCTGCCTGCTGGAACAAGGGATAGGAAGGTCTTCATCGAGTACCAAACGTGTGACCGACTGCGGAAGCGCTGCCAGAACGCAGCGCCGGAAGGATCGTCTACGTGATCTTGAGATCGGCAAGTGTACGACTACATCACCCACGAGAATCTACTCTCGTTAACCGCTTTGGAATCTTCGAGGGTGAGTGCTCCTATCGAGTCGTTTTTACAATCTAGTAGATAGATCTTGGCTTGTTTGTGTGCATGCGGTAGAATTTTTTTGTTTTCCATGCTACGAACCCCTACAGTGGTATCAGAGCCATCTCTATATGTAGATTTGTTGCACGAGTAGAACACAATGGTCATTGTGGGCGGTGGTGCCTTTATTATCAATTGCTTTTTGTGTACTTTGCATCTTGCGGTATGATGGGATGAAGCGGCCCGGACTAACCTTACATGACTTCGTTCATGATACTTGCTCCACGCTTAACATGCAACTTGTATTGCATAAGTGGCTTTGCGCGTGTCTGTCTCTCCCATCATAGTATAGATTCAATTTACAACAGGCACTTGATAGTTCAAGCATCAACGTTGTGGTTCTTGTTCGTAAGTTATAACAACACTTATTGAAAGCCCCAAACCACGTAAAACATGCAAAGAAAATTAGAGGCGCCTAACTTTGTTTTGCAGGGGTGTGCTGTGATGTGATATGTCCATGATTGTGATTATATATGATGTATGCAATGTTCCTTACTGTAAGTCGGCAACCGATAGGAGCCATATGGTTGTCTTTTAATTCCGTGAAGACCTGCGTGTCTATTATTCAAAGTAGTTGTAATAGTTGATGCTGGTGGACAACAACCATGAAGCGGCGCCATTGACCTTGACGCCATGCCGGTTATGATGGAGATCATGTTCGTGCTTGAAGATGGAGATCAGAAGCACAAGAAGAAAGGCCATATCATATCACATATTATGAATTGCATGTGATGTTAATACTTTTATGCATCTTGTATTGCTTAGTTCGTGACGGTAGCATTATAAGATGATCCCTCAAGCACAAAAAATTTCAAGTTATAAAGTGTTCATCCTTAGTAAGCACGGTTGCTAAAGCTCGTTGTTTCGAAGCACCACGTGATGATCGGGTGTGTTAGATTCTGTGAGTGTATACAACGTAAGCAATCCAGATTTGGTCATGCGAAAGCTAAGGTTTGATCTTGACGAGCCTAGCATGTACAGACATGGTATCGGAACACGGATCACCGAAAGGTAAAGCATGAGTCATATAGTAGATATGATGAACATGTTGATTATTCGCCATTGAAGCTACATCAACTCTCGTGATGATCAGTTTTGATATGGTGGATTTGGTTTGTGTGATCACTAAAACAATGTGAGGGATATTGTTTTGAGTGGGAGTTCACCTAGATTAATTTAACTATTAATTAGAACTCAATTTGTCATAAACTTAGTCTAAACTATTGCAAATATGTTGTAGATCAATGGCGGCCCCTACCATCAATTTTAATGTGTTCCTAGAGAAAGAAAAGTTGAAAAACAATGGAAGCAAGTTCACGGAGCAATTTGAGGATCTCAATGCTGGTAATTTTACCTATGTGTTGGATGCACCGCTAGGTGACCCGCCTGCAGCTGATGCTACCGATGAGGTAAAGAATGTTTTCCTCGCTCGAAAGAATCAGTACTCCACAGTTCAGTGTGCTATCTTGTATGGTTTGGAATCGGGGCTTCAGAAAAGGTTTGAGAACCATGACCCACATGATATTGTCCGTGAACTCAAAATGATATTTGAGGCTCACACGGCAGTTGAGAGTTATGAGGCTTTTGAAAAGTTCTTTAACTGCAAGATGGAAGAGGGCAGCTCCGTTAGTGAGCACGTGCTTAAGATGTCTGGGCACGCAAGCAAGCTTCAAAGCTTGGGTATAGTGATTCCTAATTCTTTGGGGATTCACCATGTCCTCCAATCACTACCACCAAGTTACAAGAACTTTGTGATGAACTACAATATGCAAAACATGGACAAGTCGTTGCCTGAACCCTTCTCCATGTTAAAGTATGCGGAAGTGGAGATCAAGAAAGATCACCAAGTGTTGTTGGTCAATAAGACCACCAAATTCAAGAAGCAAGGAAAGTCTAAGAAAAAGGGAAACTTCAAGAAGGGCGGTATGAAAGTTACCGCGCCGGCGAAGAAGACCAAGGCTGGGCCTAATGCAGTTACTGAGTGCTTTTACTGCAAGGGAGAAGGTCACTGGAAGCGGAATTGTCTTAAGTACTTGGCGGATTTGAAGAACAACAACATCAAGAAGAAAGGTATATCTGATATACATGTTATTGATGTGTATCTCACTAGTACTCATAGTAGTGCCTGGGTATTTGATACTGGTTCGGTTTCTCATATTTGTAACTCGAAACAGGTGCGGCAGAATAGACGGAAGCTACCGAAGAACGAGGTGATGATGCACGTTGGAAATGGATCAAAGGTTGATGTGATCGCGGTCGGCATGCTACCTCTTCATCTACCATCGGGATTAGTTTTATACTTAAATAATTGTTATTTGGTGCCTGCGTTGAGCATGAACATTATACCCGGATCATGTTTATTGCGAGATGGATACTTGTTTAAGTCCGAGAATAATGGTTGTTCGATTTATATGAGTAATATGTTTTATGCACATGCACCTTTGATAGATGGTCTATTCTTATTGAATCTCGATTGTAGTAATACACATATTAATAACATTGAAGCTAAACATTTGAAATTAAACGATAACTCGACCTATATGTGGCACTGTCGTCTTGGTCACACTGGAGTGAAGCGTATGAAGAAACTACATTCCGATGGACTTCTTGAATCACTTGATTTCGAATCACTTGAAAGATGCGAAGCATGTCTGATGGGTCAAATGACTAATACTACATTTTCTGGTATGATGGAGCGAGCTACGGACTTATTGGAAATCATACATACTGATGTGTGTGGCCCAATGAGTGTAGCATCGCGCGGTGGTTATCGTTATGTTCTTAGCTTCACTGATGACTTGAGTAGATATGGGTATATCTATTTCATGAAACATAAGTCCGAAACTTTCGAAAAGTTTAAGGAATTTCATAGTGAGTGGAGAATCAACGTAACAAGAAGATTAAATTTTACGATCTGATCATGGAGGTGAATATCTAAGTTACGAGTTTGGCAAGCATTTGAAGAAATGCGGAATACTTTCACAATTGACACCGCCGGGAACACCACAACGTAATGGTGTGTCCAAACATCATAATCGAACTCTCTTAGATATGGTTCTTTCTATGATGTCACTTATAGATTTACCGCTATTGTTTTGGGGTTATGCATTAGAAACAGTCGCATTCACTTTAAATAGGGCACCATCTAAATCCGTTGAAACGACACCGTATGAATTATGGTTTGGGAAGAAACCTAAATTGTCGTTCCTTAAAGTTTGGGGTTGCGAAGCTTATGTAAAGAAGTTACAGCTCGACAAGCTTGAACCCAAAGCGGAAAAATGCATCTTCATAGGATACCCGAAGGAAACTATTGGGTATACCTTCTATCATAGACACGAGGGCAAAATCTTTGTTGCCAAGAATGGGTCCTTTCTAGAGAAGGAGTTTCTCTCGAAAGAAGTGACTGGAAGGAAAGTAGAACTCGACGAGATTGTTGAACCTTCTATTGAACTTGCGAGTAGCGCAGCACCGGAAGTAGTTCCCGTGGCGCCTACACCAATAAGAGAGGAAGATAATGATGTTGGTCATGAAACTTCGGTTAAAGTTACTACGGAACCTCGCAGGTCAACGAGAACTTGTACCACTCCTGATTGGTATGATCCCGTTATGAGTGTCATGTTGGTGGACAACACCGATGACCCTGCGACATATGAGGAAGCGATGATGAGCCCAGATTCCAATAAATGGCAAGAAGCCATGAAATCCGAGATTGGATCCATGTACGAAAACCAAGTATGGACTTTGGTGGACTTACCGATGGCCTAAGGTCACGAGAACAAATGGATCTTCAAGAAGAAAACAGATGCTGATGGTAATGTTACTGTCTATAAATCTCGACTTATCGCAAAAGGGTTTTGACAAATTCAAGGAGTTGACTACGATGAGACTTTCTCACCGGTAGCAAAGCTAAAGTCTGTGAGGATTTTATTAGCAATCGCTGCATATTATGATTATGAGATATGGCACATGGATGTCAAAACGACGTTCCTCAATGGAGACATTGATGAAGAGTTGTATATGATGCAACCCAAAGGTTTTGTCGATCCTAAAGATGCTAACAAGGTATGCAAACTTCAGCGGTCCATTTATGGGTTGAAGCAAGCATCACGAAGTTGGAATCAACGTTTTTATAAGGTAATCAAAAGCTTTGGTTTTATACAAACTTATGGAGAAGCTTGTATTTATAAGAAAGTGAGTGGGAGCTTTCTAATACTATATGTAGATGACATATTGTTGATTGGGAATGTAGACCTTGTCAAGGATTATTTGAATAATAGTTTTTCAATGAAAGATCTTGGCGAGGCAGCTTACATATTAGGCATAAAGATTTATAGAGATAGATCGAGAGGCCCAATATCATTGTCACAGAGTACATATTTGGACAAAGTTCTAAAGAGGTTTGGAATGGAAGATAGCAAGAAAGGGTTATTGCCCATGTTGACTATCACCTTGAGTAAAACCAAAGTCCTGAAGAAGATAGAGAAAGGATGAGTAAGACTCCTATGCCTCTCAGCCATAGGATCTCTTATGTATGCCATGCTATGTACTAGACCCGACATTGCATATGTTGTTAGTTTGACTAGGATATCAAAGTGATCGATCAGAGTGGATCATTGGACAATCAAAAACATCCTTAAGTACTTGAGAAGAACTAAGGATATGGTTCTTTCTTATGGAGGTTATGAGCTCGTTGTTAATGGTTACACCGATGGCGTTGGAACACCGATCGATGATTCTAAATCTCAATGCGGATACGTATTTACTTTGAATGGTGCGCTGGATTAGGATTGCACAAAGCGTTGTGGCGATCAGATCTTCAATCGTACATACATAGCTACTTGGAGGCACAAGAGAGAGATATGGATGAACGAGTTCATTCTGAGTCTGCAGGGTTCCAAGTCTTGGACCCAATCTATTCATGTGATAACATGGGCGCCATAGCCAATGCGCAGAACCAAGGGCAAGGGCACACATCAAGCTAACACGCTATTCGAGAGCATGTCCAAGATGGTGACATAAATATTTGCAAAGTACACACAGATCCCGTGGGCGGATAAACCTCTGCAAAACATGACCAGCACCAAACCGCCATGGGTGTTCGGTATATTACCATGTAATCAAGATAGGTTGACTCTAGTGCAAGTGGGAGACTGTTGGAGATATTCCCTAGAGGCAATAATAAAAGTGGTTATTATTATATCATTGTGTTTATGATAAATGTTTACATTCATGCTATAATAGTATTAAACGGAAACATTAATACTTGTGTGATTTGTAAACTAAATTAGAGTCCCTAGTAAAGCATCTTTGTAATAATAGCTTGTTGGTTAATAGATGATCATGGTTTCTCAATCATGAACATTGAGATGTTATTAACAACAAGATCATATAATTAGGAGAATGGTATGATGGACATACTCATATAGATAAGCGTAGCATAAAGATCAAGTCATTTTAATAGTTCATTTTCTATAAGCTTTCTGATACATAGTAACCTAATTCCTTCGACCATGAGATCGTGCTAATCACCATCACCGGAAGGATGCTTTGATGACATCAAACACCACACCGTAACTGGGTGGCTATAAAGGTGGCATTAAGTGTTCGGAAAGTATGTGTTGAGGCACATGGATCAAGAGTGGGATTTGTCCATCCATATGACGGATAGATATACTCTGGGCCCTCTCGGTGAATGTCATCCAATTGGCTTGCAAGCATGTGACTGGTTCACAAGGGATCACATATCACGGGAACGAGAAAAGAGTACTTATCGGTAATGAGGTTGAACTAGTTATGTAGAGATACCGACGATCAAAACCTCGGATAAGTAAACTATCGTGAGACAAAGGGAAATTGGTATCGTATGTAAGTGGTTCATTCGATCGCAAAGTAATCGTAGAAATATGTGGGATCCATATAAATTTCCAGATTCCTCTATTGGTTATTGATCGGAGAAGTGTCTCGGTCATGTCTTCATAATTCACGAACCGTAGGGAGACACACTTAAGGATTCGATGTTGTTTAGTATATATGGAATGTTAGTAGGGATACCCAATGCTGTTCGGAGTCTTGGATGGGATCCGGGATATCACGAGGAGATCCGAAATGGTCCGGAGAATAAGATTCATATAAGGAAAGTCTGATTCCGGAGTTCGGGAATGATTTCGGTGTTTTCATCGGAGAGGTTCTAGAAGGGTCTAGAAGGTTCACCGGACCAGAAGGGGAATGGTCCATGAATGTTTCATGGGTAAGTGTAATGATTGGATCATATCCTAGGTCACTTGGTTTGGGCATTTGCAAAGAGAGAATTAAAGCTCTAAATTAAAAGTCAAACGGGAGGTTTGAAAAGTCAAACTGGAACAATAGTTTCCTAGTGGAAGAAGGAAAGAGTCCTTCTTTCAATCCAATTTGGGTTTGGGTTTGGATTCAAACCCTCCCCTCCCAAGGCTGCACCCCTCTAATAACTATAGGGGAGGGCTGCCCCAAAAACACAAGAGCCAGCCCTCCACCCCGTGCGCCGCCGCCGCTTCCCAGCCGCCGCGCCGCCGCCTCATCGTCGTTTCCCTAGCCGCCACCGACACCTCCTCCTCCTCCCAGCCTTCTAAACCCTAGATCACTGGGAAACCCTAGATACACCATAACTCGCACCGGCTTAGGCGAAGCCCTGCGGGATCTTCCCTCTACTTTCGACACCACGCCGTCATGCTGCTGGAATCACGAGGGGAGAACTACAACCTCCGTTGTCTGCTGGAACAAGGGAGAGGAATGTCTTCATCAAGTACTGAACGTGTGACCAACTGCAGAAGCGCTGCCGGAACGCAACGCCGGAAGGATCGTCTACACGATCTTGAGATCGGCAAGTGTACGACTACATCACCCACGCGAATTTGCTCTCGTTAACTGCTTTGGAATCTTCGAGGGTGAGTGATCCTATCGACTCGTTGCTACAATCTAGTAGATAGATCTTGGCTAGATTGTGTGCATGCGGTGGAATTTTTTGTTTTCCATGCTACGAACCCTACATATGATAAGGCAATGAGAGCTCAAAGCTAATGAGTACCATACTTTCAGCATTTGGAAGCCTTTCAAACTTTTCAAAACCTTCTAACTTTCTTGTTGAGTCACCGCTTATTCTATGAGCACCGTCTTGAGAGCATAGTTGTCATTCTTAGTGTAATGTGCTTCTCTTAAAACTTGGTTAATTATGTCATGACTTTGATGCTTGTATCTTTGATATCTTTACTTCTAGTCTTCACTTGAACTTCATGTAGGGATTCGTAGCATGGAAAACAAAAAATTTCTATCGCATACAAACAAACAAGCCAAGATATATCTACTAGATTGTAGCAACGAGTCGATGGAATAACTCACCCTCGAAGATTCCAAAGTGTTTAACGAGAGCGGATTCTCGTGGGTGATGTAGTCGTACTCTTCCCGATCTCAAGATCGCAGAACGATCCTTCCCAGGCTGCTCCCAAGCGCCCCGCAATCGGTCACATCGCTCTAAGACTGACGAAGACCTTCCTCTCCCTTGTTCCAGCAGGAAGCGGAGGTTGTAGCACTCTCCTCGCGATTCCGGCAGCACAACGGCGTGGTATCGGAAGTAGAGGGGAGATCTCGCAAGGCTTTGCCTTAAGCCGGAGCGAGTATGGTGGACTATGAGAGAGTGCCTCGACGATCTAGGGTTTAGACACGCCGAGGAGGGGGCTATGCCGGCGGCTAGGTTTTGACCTAGGCGGCAGCGGCGAGATGCCCTAGGCCGGCGGCGGCTATGGAGGGCGGCGGCGGCTAGGGTTAGGGTTTAGAGGTAGGGAACTTGTGTGCTAGGAGGGGCAACCCTGCCCTCCTTATATAGGTGGAGGGGGCGCACCAGGGGAGGGGAGTCCCTCCCCAACTCGGTTTCCCAAGGGGGCGGCGGTGGAGGGGAGGAACTCCTCCCCAACTCGGTTTCCACCTTCCCCTCCACTTCCCAAAATAGTCGTTTGAATTTTCAAATTGGCGTTTGACTTTTCAAACTAGGATTTGATTAAACCCTCTATTTTGTTCAGCGATGACACATAGTACATGATGCAATCATTCCAACTTGGTATGACACATTCATGTACCCTTCCTCTGAGTCTTGACATTCCTAACCTTCTAGAACATTCCCGATGAAAACACCGGAACCATTCTCCAACTCCGAAATAGGACTTTCCTTATATGAATCTTATTCTCCGGACCATTCCGGATCTCCTCGTGATATCCTGAATCCCATCCGAGACTCCGAACAACATTCGGTCTCTTTCTCATCATTCCATAACTACTCAAACAACGTCGAATCCTTAAGTGTGTCTCCACGGTTCGTGAATTATGCGACATGATCGAGACACTTCTCCGATCAATAACCAATAGAGGAATCGAAATTCATATGGCTACATATTTCTATGATTACTTTACATCGAATGAACCACTTACATACGATACCAATTTCCTTTTGTCTCACGATAGTTTACTTATCCGAGGTTATGATCGCTTGTATCTCTCGCATACCTAGTTCAACCTCGTTACCAATAAGTACTCTTCGCTCCCGTGATATGTGATCCCTCGTGAGCTACCACATGCTTGCAAGCTAATTGGATGACATTTCACCGAGAGGGACCAGAGTATATCTATCCGTCATATGGATGGACAAATCCCACTCTTGATCCATGTGTCTCAACCAATACTTTCCGAACACTCAATGCCACCTTTATAGCCACCCAGTTACGGTGTGGTGTTTGATGTCATCAAAGCATCCATCCGGTAAAGGTGATATGCATGATCTCATGGTCGAAGGAATTAGGTTACAATGTATCAGAAAACATATAGCAATTGAACTATTAAAATGACTTGATCTTTATGCTACGCTTATCTATAGGAGTATGTCCACCATATCATTCTTCTAACGATATGATCTTGTTGTTAATAACATATCAATGTTCATAATAGGGAAACCACAATCATTTATTAACCAACAAGCTAGTATTAAGAAGAGGATTTTACTAGGGACTTCAATTTAAGTATACAAATCACACAAGTATTAATATTTCCTTGTTAATACTATTATAGCATGAATGTAAACATTTATCATAAACACAAAGATATAATAATAACTATATTTATTATTGCCTCTAGGGCATATCTCCAACAGTCTCCCACTTGCACTAGAGTCATCTAATCTAGATTACATGGTAATATACCGAACACCCATGGCAGTTTGGTGTTGGTCATGTTTTCCCGGGAGAGGTTTAGTCAACGATCCGCCACATTCAGATCTGTGTGTACTTTGCAAATCTTTATGTCCCCATCTTGGACATGTTCTAATAGCGTGAAAACGCAGCTTGATGTGCTTCAGCTTTGTGTGACCTTGGTTCTTGCAGATGGCTATGGCGCCCATGTTATCACAGTAGATAGACATTGGGTCCAGCGCACTAGGAACCACACCCAGCTCTGTAATGAACTCTTTCATGCATATCGCTTCTTGTGAAGCCTCCGAAGCAGCCATGTATTCCGATTCAGTTGAAGATCTCGCCAAAACGCTTTGCTTTGCACTCCTCCAGCTAACTGTTGCACCATTCAAAGTAAATACATATCCAGATTGTGATTTAGAATCATCCGGATCGGTGTTCCAACTAGCATCGGTGTAACCATTAACAACGAGTTGTTCATCACCTCCATAAGAAAGAACCATATCCTTAGTTCTTCTCAAGTACTTAAGGATGTTTTTGACCGTTGTCCAATGATCAGCTCCTAGATTACTTTGATATCTGCTAGTTAGACTAACAGCATATGCAATGTCGGGTCTAGTACATAGCATGGCATACATTAGAGATCCTATGGCTGAGGCATAGGGAGTCTTACTCATCCTTTCTCTATCTTTTGCCGATGTCGGACTTTGAGTTTTACTCAAGGTCGTATTGGGCAACATGGGCAAGAACCCTTTCTTGCTATCTTCCATTCCAAACCTCTTTAGAACTTTGTCCAAATATGTACTTTGTGACAATGATATTAGGCGTCTCGATCTATCTCTATAAATCTTTATGCCCAATATGTAAGCTGCTTCGCCAAGATCTTTCATTGAAAAACTATTATCCAAATATTCCTTGACACTATTAAGAAGGTCTACATTATTCCCAATCAACAATATGTCATCTACATATAGTATTAAGAATTCTACAGAGCTCCCACTCACTTTCTTGTAAATACAAGCTTCTCCATAAGTTTGTATAAAACCAAAACTTTTGATCACCTTATCAAAACATTGATTCCAACTTCGGGATGCTTGCTTCAATCCATAAATGGATCGTTGAAGTTTGCATACCTTGTTAGCATCTTTAGGATCGACAAAACCTTTGGGTTGCATCATATACAAGTCTTCATCAATGTCTCCATTGAGGAATGTTGTTTTGACATCCATCTGTCATATCTCATAATCATAATATGCAGCGATTGCTAACATAATCTCACAGACTTTAGCTTTGCTACCGGTGAGAAAGTCTCATCGTAGTCAACTCCTTGAATTTGTCGAAACCATTTTGCGACAAGTCGAGCTTTATAGACAGTAACATTACCATCAGCATATGTTTTCTTCTTGAAAATCCATTTATTCTCGAAGGCCTTCCGGCCATCCGGTAAGTCCACCAAAGTCCATACTTGGTTTTCGTACATGGATCCAATCTCGGATTTCATGGCTTCTTGCCATTTATTGCAATCTCGGCTCATCATCGCTTCCTCATATGTCGCAGGGTCGTCGGTGTTGTCCACCAACATGACACTCATAACGGGATCATACCAACCTGGAGTGGTACGAGTTCTCGTTGACCTGCGAGGCTCCGTAGCAACTACAACCGAAGTTTCATGATCATCATCATTAGCTTCCTCTCTTATTGATGCAGGCACCACAGGAACTTCTTCCGGTGCTATGCTACTCGCAAGTTCGAGAGAAGGTTCGACAACCTCGTTGAGTTCTACTTTCCTTCCAGTCACTTCTTTCGAGAGAAATTCCTTCTCTAGAAAGGATCCATTCTTGGCAACGAAGATTTTGCCCTCGGATCTATGATACAAGGTATACCCAATAGTTTCCTTCGGGTATCCTATGAAGACGCATTTTTCCGCTTTGGGTTCAAGCTTGTCCGGCTGTCACTTCTTTACATAGGCTTCGCAACCCCAAACTTTAAGGAACGACAATCTAGGTTTCTTCCCAAACCATAATTCATACGTTGTCGCTTCAACGGATTTAGATGGTGCCCTATTTAAAGTGAATGCAATTGTTTCTAATGCATAACCCCAAAATGATAGTAACTGTAAGTGACATCATAGAACCAACCATATCTAAGAGAGTTCGATTGACGCTCGACACACCATTGCGCTGCGGTGTTCCCGGTGTCAATTGTGAAAGTATTCTGCATTTCTTCAAATGCTCGCCAAACTCAGAACTTAGATATTCACCCCACGATCGAACGTAGAAATTTAATCTTCTTGTTACGTTGATTCTCCACCTCACTTTGAAATTCCTTAAACTTCGAAAGTTTCGGACTTATGTTTCATGAAATAGATATACCCATATCTACTCAAGTCATCCGTGAAGATAAGAACATAACGATAACCATCACGATGCTACACTCATTGGACCACACACATCGGTATGTATGATTTCCAATAAGTCCGTAGCTCGCCCATCATACCGTAAAATGGAGTCTTAGTCATTTTACCCATCGACATGCTTCAGATCTTTCAAGTGATTCAAATCAAGTGATTCAAGAAGTCCATCGGAATGGAGTTTCTTCATACGCTTCACCCAATGTGACCAAGATGATTGCCACATATAGGTCGAGTTATCGCCGATTTCAAACGCTTAGCCTCAATGTTATTAATATGTGTATTTCCACCATCGAGATTCAATAAGAATAGACCATCTATCAAAGGTGCATGTGCATAAAACATATTACTCATATAAATCGAACAACCATTATTCTGACTTAAACAAGTAACTGTCTCGCAATAAACAAGATCCCGATATAATGTTCATGCTTAACGCAGGCACCAAATAACAATTATTTAAGTATAAAACTAATCCCGATGGTATATTAAGGGGGAGTGTGCCGACCGCGATCACATCAACCTTTGATCCGCTTCCCACGCCGCATCGTCACCTCGCTCTTCGCTAGCTTCCGCTTATTTCGCAAAGACTGCTTCGAGTTACAAATATGAGCAACCGAACCAGTATCAAATACCCAGGCACTACTACGAGTACTAGTGAGATACACATCAATAACATGTATATCGGATATACCTTTATTCTTGATGTTGCCGTTCTTCAAATCCGCCAAGTACTTTGGGTAATTCCGCCCAAAGGACCTTCTCCCTTGCAAGAAAGCACTCAAGATCGTGCTTAGGTCCAGCCCTGGTCTTCTTCGCGCGGTAACTTTCTTACCACCCTTCTTGAAGTGTCCCTTTGCTTAGACTTGCCTTTCTTGAATTTGGTGGTCTTATTGACCATCAACACTTGGTGCTCTTTCTTGATCTCCACTTCGCAGATTTCAACATAGCAAACAGTTCTGCAACGCTTGTTCATGTTTTGCATATTGTAGTTCAAGACAAAGTTCTTGTAACTTGGTGGTAGTGATTGAGGACACAGAATCCTCAAAGCATTAGGAATCACTATACCCAAGCTTTGAAGTTTGTTTGCGTGCGGACATCTTAAGCACATGCTCACCGACGGAGTTGCCTCTTCCATCTTGCGCTTAAAGAACTTTTCGTAGCCTCATAGCTCTCAATTGCCGCATGAGTCTCAAAGATCAACTGAGATCACGGACAATATCATGTGGGTCTGAATTCTCAAACCTTTCTCAAGCTCCGATTCTAAACCATACAAGATAGCACATCGAACTGGAGTAATCGAGTCTTCCGAGCGAGGTAAACATTCTTTACTTCGTCGGCAAGATCACCGCAGCGGGTCACCCGGTGCATCCAAAGACATAGGTCAAATTACCATCTGTGAGGACAATCCTCAAATTGCGGAACCAATCCGCGAATTTGCTTCCATTGTTTTTCAACTTTTCTTTCTCTAGGAACGCATTAAAATTGATGGTAGGAGCCGCCATTGATCTACAACATATTTGCAATAGTTTAGACTAATTTTATGACAAATTGAGTTCTAATTAATAGTTAAATCAATCTAGGTGAACTCCCACTCAAAACAATATCCCTCACATTGTTTTAGTGATCACACGAACCAAATCCACCACATAAACACCGATCATTACGAGAGTTGATATAGTTTCAATGGCGAACAATCGACATGTTCATCATATCTACTATATGATTCATGCTTTACCTTTCGGTGATCCGTCTTCCGAGACCATGTCTGTACATGCTAGGCTCGTCAAGATCAAACCTTAGCTTCCGCATGAGCAAATCTGGCTTGCTCACGTTGTATACACTTGTAGAATCTAACACACCCGATCATCACGTGGTGCTTCGAAACAACAAGCTTTAGCAACGGTGCTAACTAAGGGTGAACACTTTATGACTTGAAATTCATGTGCATGAGGGATCATCTTATAATGCTACCGTTGTTAACTAAGCAATACAACATGCATAAAGGATTAACATCACATGCAATTCATAATATGTGATATGATATGGCCTTTCTTCTTTGTGCTTCCGATCTCCATCTTCAAGCACGAACATGATCTCCATCATCACCGGCATTGCATCAAGGTCAATGACGCTTCTCCATGGTTGTCGTCCACCGGCTTCAACTATTACAACTACTTTGAATAGACACGCGGGTCTTAACAAAATTAAAGACAACCATATGTCTCCTGCCGGTTGCCAACTTACAATAAGGAACATTGCATACATCAAATATAATCACAATCATGGCCATATCACATCACTGCACACCCCTGCAAAACAAAGTTAGACGCCTCTACTTTCTTTGCATGTTTTACGTGGTTTGGCGCTTTCATTAAGTGTCATTCTAACTTACGAATATGAACCACAACATTGATACTAGTATTGTTAATCACCCGTTGTAAATTGGATCTTAACTATGATAGGATAAACAGGCACCCGCAAAGCCACTTATGCAATACAAGTTGCATGTCAAGCGTGGAGCAAGTCTCATGAACGATGTCATGTAAGGTTAGCCCGGGCCACTTCATCCCAACATCCCGCAAGATGCAAAGTACACAAGAAGCAATCGACAATAAAAGCATCAACGCCCACAATGACCATTGTGTTCTACTCGTGCAACAGATCTACATATAGACACGGCTCTGATACCACTGTAGGTATTCGTAGCATGCAAAACAAAAAATTTCTATCGCATACAAACAAACAAGCCAAGATCTATCTACTAGATTGTAGCAACGAGTCGATGGAATAACTCACCCTCAAAGATTCCAAAGTGTTTAACGAGAGCGGATTCTCGTGGGTGATGTAGTCGTACTCTTCCCGATCTCAAGATCGCGTAGACGATCCTTCCCGCCAAGGCTCCCAAGCGCCCCACAATCGGTCACACATCGTACTGACAAAGACCTTCCTCTCCTTGTTCCAAGAGGGCGGAGGTTGTAGCACTCTCGCTATTCCGAAGACAACGGCGTGGTACCGGAAGTAGAGGGGAGATCATGCAGGGCTTCGCCTTAAGCCGGAGCGAGTATGGTGGACTATGAGAGAGTGCCTCGACAATCTAGGGTTTAGACACGCCGAGGAGGGGGCTATGCCGGCGGCTAGGCTTTGACCTAGGCGGCGGCGAGATGCCCTAGGCCGGCGGCGGCTATGGAGGGCGACGGCGGCTAGGGTTAGAGTTTAGAGGTAGGGAACTTGTGTGCTAGGAGGGGCAGCCCTGCCCCTCCTTATATAGGTGGAGGGGGCGCGCCAGGGGAGGGGAGTCCCTCCCCAACTCGGTTTCCCAAGGGGGCCGGCGGTGGAGGGGAGGAACTCCTCCCCAACTCGGTTTCCACCTTCCCCTCCACTTCCCAAAATAGTCGTTTGACTTTTCAAATTGGCGTTTGACTTTTCAAACTAGGATTTGATTAAACCCTCTATTTTGTTCAGCGATGAAACATAGTACATGATGCAATCATTCCAACTTGGTATGACACATTCATGTACCCTTCCCCTCCGGAGTGCCGGACATTCCGGAACCTTCTAGAACATTCCCGATGAAAACACCGGAACCATTCTCCAACTCCGAAATAGGACTTTCCTTATATGAATCTTATTCTCCGGACCATTCCGGATCTCCTCGTGATATCCCGAATCCCATCCGAGACTCCGAACAACATTCGGTCTCTTTCTCATCATTCCATAACTACTCAAACAACGTCAAATCCTTAAGTGTGTCTCCCTACGGTTCGTGAATTATGCGGACATGATCGAGACACTTCTCCGATCAATAACCAATAGAGGAATCTGGAAATTCATATGGCTCCCACATATTTCTACGGTTACTTTGCGATCGAATGAACCACTTACATACGATACCAATTTCCTTTTGTCTCACGATAGTTTACTTATCCGAGGTTATGATCGTCGGTATCTCTGCATACCTAGTTCAACCTCGTTACCGATAAGTACATTTCTCTCGTTCCCGTGATATGTGATCCCTTGTGAGCCAGTCACATGCTTGCAAGCTAATTGGATGACATTTCACCGAGAGGGCCCAGAGTATATCTATCCGTCATATGGATGGACAAATCCCACTCTTGATCCATGTGTCTCAACCAATACTTTCCGAACACTCAATGCCACCTTTATAGCCACCCAATTCACGTGCGGTGTTTGATGTCATCAAAGCATCCATCCGGTAAAGGTGATATGCATGATCTCATGGTCGAAGGAATTAGGTTACTATGTATCAGAAAGCATATAGCAATTGAACTATTAAAATGACTTGATCTTTATGCTACGCTTATCTATAGGAGTATGTCCACCATATCATTCTCCTAACGATATGATCTTGTTGTTAATAACATCTCAATGTTCATGATAGCGAAACCACATTCATTTATTAACCAACAAGCTAGTATTAAGAAGAGGCTTTTACTACGGACTTCAATTTAAGTATACAAATCACACAAGTATTAATGTTTCCTTGTTAATACTATTATAGCATGAATGTAAACATTTATCATAAACACAAAGATATAATAATAACTATATTTATTATTGCCTCTAGGGCATATCTCCAACACTTCAGAGGTGCCTTGGCATTTATGTTGTGCTCTACAAACAAAGGCAAGCGAGATACCACTCTATCATACCTTCTTATGAGCATTGCAATGTTGCTTATGTTTATGTTTCATGCTACTTATTATTATTGAGTTAGAATATCTTCATAGATTTCAATGACTATTGAGTAGACTTAGCTGCATACTCCTTATTATGAATTGTCTAAGTATCTACTCCTGTGCTGAGAATATATACATCATATGTAGCAATTGTGTTTGTGAAAGTTTTTTTATCGCACTCAATTTTCAACTGAATTGCTTGAGGACAAGCAATAAGCTAAGCTTGGGGGGATTTGATACGTCCAAAACATATCTACTTTTCTGAACACTTTTGCTATTGTTTCTCCACTAAACTTGTGTATTTTGTATACAACTAACACGGACTGACGTTGTTTTCAGCAGAATTACCTTGGTGTCTAGTTTTTGTGCAGAAAATCAACTATCAGGAAAAATCCCGGAAAATATGCCAAAAATCCTATTTCACCAGAAGACTCACGGAGCCAGAATACGAGACGGAGTGGGGCACTGGGAGGCCCACACCCCCTGCCGTGCGGGCCAGGCCTGGTCGCGCCTGGAGGGGGTGTGGCCGCCTTAGGCACCCCCTCGGCCTCCCTCTTCGCCTATAAGTTGCCTCTTGACCTAAAAACTCAGGGGGGGAGGGTTCGACGTTTTTCCATAAAGAGTTCCGCTGCGTCGCCACCACCAGAAACCGCGATTCAGAACCAGAAACTCCATTCTGGCACCTTGCCGGGACGGAGAATTTGGAGAGGATCATCGCCATCATCATCACCAACGCCTCTCCATCAACCATCCATGTTTCCCCCATCCATGAGTGAGTAATCCCCCGTAGTGGGCTATGGGGATGGTAGGGATTGGATGAGTTCTATCATGTAATCGAATAAGATTGTTAGGGCATGGTGCCTAGTATCTCTATTAGTGCTATTTGACTTTGTTGCAACTTGTTGTGCTTAATGCTTGTCACTAGGACCCGAGTGCCATGATCTTAGATCTGAACTTATTATTGATTCATTATGATAGTATTGTTTATGGTCTTATCTGCAAGTTGTGTACACATATCATTGTCCAGATCCAAAGGCTCCGAAGTGACAGAAATTGGGACAGCCAGAGGGGATGGTTGTGATGTGAGGATCACATGTGTTCACGGAGTGTTAATGCTTTACTCTGGTGCTCTATTAAAAGGAGTACCTTAATTGCCAGTAGATTCCCTTGAGGCCCCACTACAATGGGCTGGCAGGACAAAAGATGTTGTGCAAGTTCTCATTGCGAGCACGTATGACTATATATGGAGCACATGCCTATGATTGTTCAGTACTTGGATGATTTATCTTATTTATTTGCAATTGCCCTAGATCTTGAAGTTACATGTTTAGACTTATCCATGCAACGCTCGTCCATCCATCGCTATGCCTACCGCATTTGAATCCTATTGTTACTATTGCTCTTGTTCTACTGCTGCTGTTACTTTGCTTTTGCTACTACAAAACTGTTGCTACTAATAAACCACTATGAGCAAGACTATTTCCAGGTGCAGCTGAATTGACAACTTAGTTGTTAAGGCTTATAAGTATTCTTTGGCTCCCCTTGTGTCGAATCAATAAATTAGGTAATACTACCCTCGAAGACTGTTGCGATCCCCTATACTTGTGGGTCATCATCCCACTACGACAGAAGATAGAGAGAGGATGAGTAAGACTCCCTATGCTTCAGCCATAGGATCTATCATGTATTCCATGCTATGTACTAGACCGGACATTTCATATGCTATTAGTTTGACTAGTAGATATCAAAGTGATCCAGGAGTGGATCATTGTATAGCGGTCAAAAACATCCTAAAGTACTTGAGAAGGACTAAGGATATGATTCTTTCTTATGGAGGTGATGAACAACTCGTTATAAATGGTTACACCGATGCTAATTGGAACACCGATCCAGATGATTCTAAATCACAATCTAGATACGTATTTACTTTGAATGTTGTAGCAGTAAGCTGGAGAAGTGCAAAGCAAAGCATTGTGGCGAGATCTTCAACTGAATCAGAATACATATCTTGCTTCACAGGCTTCACAAGAGGCGATATGGATGAAGGAGTTCATTGCGGAGCTTGGTGTGGTTCCCAGTGCGTTGGACCCAATGGCTATCTACTGTGATAACATGGGTGCCGTAGCAAATGCGCAGGAGCCAAGGTCACACAATAAGCTGAAGCATACCAAGCTATGTTTTCACGCTATTCGACAGCATGTACAAGATGGTGACATAAAGATTTGCAAAGTACACACAGATCTGAATGTGGCACATCCATTGACTAAACCTCTCCCGAGGGCAAAACATGACCAACACCAGACCGTTATGTGTGTTACGTATATTACCATGTAATCTAGATTATTGACTCTAGTGCAAGTGGGAGACTATTGGATATATTCCCAAGAGGTAATAATAGAAGTAGTTATTATTATTTCTTTGTGTTTATGATAAATGTTTACATTCATGCTATAACTGTATTAACCGAAAACATTAATACTTGTGTGATTTGTAAACATGCAAGAGTCCCTAGTAAAGCCTCTTTGTTAAACTAACTTGTTGGTTAACAAATAATCATGATTTCCTGATTATGAACATTGAGATGTTATTAACAACAAGGTCATATCATTAGGAGAATGATGTGACGAACATACTCCTATAGTTAAGCGTAGCATAAATATCAAGTCATTTCAATAGTTTGTTTGCTATAAGCTTTTAGATACATAGTAACCTAAATCCTTCGACCATGAGATCATGTTAATCACCATCACCGGACGGATGCTTTGATGACATCAAACACCACTTCATAACTGGGTGGTTATAAAGGTGGCATTGAGTATTCAGAAAGTATGTGTTGAGGCACATGGATCAAGAATGGGATTTGTCCATCCATATGACGAATAGATAAACTCTGGGCCCTCTTGGTGGAATGTCATCCAATTGGCTTGCAAGCATGTGATTGGCTCACAAGGGATCACATATCACAGGAACGAGTAAAGAGTACTTATCGGTAACGAGGTTGAACTAGGTATGCAGAGATACCGACGATCAAACCTCGGATAAGTAAAGTATCGCGAGACAAAGGGAAATTGGTATCATATGTAAATGGTTCATTCGATCACAAAGTAATCTTAGAAATATGTTGGAGCCATATGGATTTCCAGATTCCTCTATTGGTTATTGATCGGAGAAGAGTCTCAATCATGTCTGCATAATTCACGAACTATAGGGAGACACACTTAAGGATTCGATGTTGTTTAGTAGATAAGGAATGTGAGTAAAGAGACTGAATGTTGTTCGGAGTCTCTGATTGGATCCAGGATATAATGAGGAGATCCGAAGAATAAGATTCATATAAGGAAAGTCTAATTCCAGAGTTCGGGAATGGGTTCAGTGTTTTCACTAGAATGTTCTAGAAGGGTCTAGAAGGTCCATCACTCTGGAGTGGGAAGGGTACATGGATGTGTCATGACAAAGTGGAATGGTTGCATCATGTCCTAGGTCACTTGGTTGGGCAATGAGAAGAGAGAAATCAAACTCTAGTTTGAAAGTCAAACGCCAATTTGAAAAAGTCAAATCCCAACATGGTTGCTTAGTGGAGGGAGGGAAGGAATCCTACCTAAGGGAGGATTCCTCCCTCTCCTTGCCGCCGGCCCTAGTGGAGGAGTTGGGGGAGGAATCCCCTCCCCCCAACCACCTCTCCCACCTATATAAGGAGGGGTAGGGCGGCCCCTTACCCGTCACCACAAACCCTAGCTTGGCCGCCACCACCCCAAGTCACCGCCGCCCTAGGGATCTCCCAAGTCGCCGCCTAGGCCCTCTCCTAGCCGCTGGATGCCTCTAAACCTCGGCCCTCTAAACCCAAGATCGCTGACGCCCTCTTCTACTCCACCATACCCGCTCCGGCTTAGGCGAAGCCCTACGGGATTTCCCCTCTACTTCCGCCACCACACCATCGTGCTATCGGAATCGCGAGAAGAGATCTACAACCTACGCTGCCTGCTGGAACAAGGGAGAGGAAGGTCTTCATCGAGTACCAAACATGTGACCAACTGCGGGAGCGCTGCCGTAACGCGGCGCCGGAAGGATCATCTATGCGATCTTGAGATCGGCAAGTGAACGACTACATCACCCATGAGAATCTGATCTCATTAAGCGCTTTGGAATCGTCGAGGATTAGTACTCTCTCAACTCGTTGCTACAATATAGTAGATAGATCTTGGCTTGTGTGTGTTCATGCGGTAGAATTTTTTTTTATTTCCATGCTACGAAACCCCTATAGGAGGAGCTCGGCCTCATCCGTGCAAGCAGCGAGAATGGTTGTACCTCCTCCTAGCGGCGCGTTGAGGCGTGTGGCGGCAACGCGTGGAGGCCCATGGTGATAGCGAGTGGGGGCGGCGCACGTCGTCGCCGGTCGGTGTTCGCCGGCGGACGGTGTGGCGCCCCGCCAAAACCACTACTAGAAAATCGCGTTATTTTTGTGCATTGCATCATCATGACCGCATGCTCATGTCATCATGCCACATTGCATTTGAGCATCGTCATCATCATGCATTCGTTTGTCTGAAACTATTTTCGCAAAACATATTTTGTTTTCTAAATACCCCGCCTTTATTTCAAATCCAAAACCCGGGTCTCCGGAATATTTTGCTTTGTCTAGCAACGGTTTTCAAAATCCCCGTTTTAAATAAATAAAATTTTAAATTGTTTTTAGGGGCAGCCATACCGGGCCGATCCGACCCAGTCGACCACCCCCAGTGCAAAACCAGACTACCTAAACCGTTTTCCTACCCCAACCTAATCTACCCATCCCCAGCCACATCACCCCGACCAATCACCACCCACCACCTCACCAGCCCCACCCTTTTTCCCTCCACCTCACCCAACACACCACACACGCACCACTCACACCCATAGCCACAGCCTGCCAGCCCGCCACTGGACACACCCACGACAAAATTCCGCCACAAGACGCCCACCGCGCCCAACTCCCGCTCCCTCCCTCGATTCCCTCCCCAGCTCCGCCCAAGGCCCCACCCCCTGTCCACCTGCAAGCCACCCGCCTCCCCGGTCCTTTTTCCCACCAACCGCCCCTCCCGCACCGACCTCTCCCACCTCCCGCCTCTCCTCTCGCACCCCGCCTCGCCTCGCCGCCATCGCCGCCCAGCGCACTCCTCCCGAGCCCGCCGCCGCCCTCTTCCTCAGGCCGAACGTCCCTCCGTGACCTCCGCCGTTCTCGAGCGCCCCTCCTCGCCAATCTCGGTCGTCACCGCCACCGCCCGCTCCGCCTACGGCAGCGAGCGCCACCGCATGAGCTTCCTCGGCATCGACATGCCGCCGGCACTGGGCGCCCCTGGCCCCGCTCAACCACCACGGTCGCCTCCTCGAGAACCACCTCCCATGCTCGCCTATGTGCCTCTCGCTGCAGCTGACCCGATCCCCACCTCCCGCCGAGCCGCCTCGCCTCCACCACCGACTGCCTCGCCGGCCGTCGCCACCGCAGAGAACCGCCGACACCGCCCTCCCCTCGTGTCAAGTCCGGCCGTCCTTCTCCTAGCCGCGTGTGTGCCCTGGTGCTTTTAGCTATTCAGTGCAGATCCTGTGCGAGTAGTGTTGTGTGGTGGTACTCTGGAGACAAGAATACGGTGTGGGGCTAAAGACAAGATCGACCAAGAACAAGTTGTAAGGACTACCGACAAGATCTCCTTCCGGGTACCATGACCCCGAACCGTCGACGAGGAACCGCGAACCGAACCCGGAGATCTCCGTCACGGAACCACAAGACCTTTGGGGGTGGAACCGACAAGATCTACCTCACGGATCACCAAGAAATCTTTCTTGGAACCGAAGACCGGTCCCACCGAGACCCTCGGCACGCCAAGATCTCCTTCACGGATCTGATGACCGAGACCCCGAAGCCCGATCCCGGTGATCCGAAGGCCACGCCAAGACTCGGATCCGAGGACACCGAGTCCCCGGAACCACAAGACCTCCTTCCCGCACCGATGCCGACGACGTCGCACGCCAAGTTCTTCTTCCCGAACGTCAAGACCGACCCGATACCAGGTCCCGACAAGATCTTCGTGACGACAAGATCGGCACCGACCAGGGCGGATCCGATGTGACCCCGACGCCAACCAAGTTCTTCTTCTCGGATGCGACAAGATCGACTTCCGTTTTCCGAGACCGATCTCGTCGAGCCATTCTCCCGTCGAACCCTGAGACCAACCCCGAACCCCTCGGAGCCCAAGTTCGCCGAACCCTAATGTGATTCCCTATCCGAGACCCCATTATTTTATAATATGACATAATCAACTGATGCATATTAAATTGATCATGCATGCATACTTGTCTGTGGTTTGGGGGCATTATGCCAATTCATCTCATAATTAAATATGGAGTCTATATGCGGGATATCTTTGTCTTATTCCGGACTCCATTTAAATTGGTGTAGCGAACCGATGACTTGCTTCGCCCTGTTATTACAACATTTAAATTGCAGGGTATCTAAATAACATGAACCATTTAATTAATTGTCGGGACCTCGGTTCCGCTTAATATGGCCTAACCGCATCGCATCTTTGCCATGCCATACATCATACATGCATCATGCCCGATCTTCTGCCGTAGTATTAAATAGTCCATCCGATGTTTCTTCTAGTGCTTTGCTTCTTCACGTATTAGGCCGATGAGTTGATGCGAGTGTCGACCCGATCTTCGGATGAACCTTCGGCAATGTTTTCAGGCGAGCATCTCCCCCTTTCTACCTATCTTACGTTTATAGTATTTATTCCCTCATGTTGATCTATTGCTATCTGTGTTGCGATGATCTAGTTTCCGTACCCGTGTTATCCCTTGCAGCCTTATATTGCCTTGGACACATCCTATTACCTGTTGATTGGTAGATAGTTGGACTTGCGCGTCGTAGTCGCTTGCTCAAGTGCTGTTGCGAGTCGTCAAGTACCTCAGTTGTTGGAGTGTTGCCGCATGTCTAATGTTGGAGATGATCATGGCTTTAATTACTGTTTAATAACTAAAATTGAAAGTAGGTAAATGCAGAGGCAACGGTGGGTAATAGACAATATTTGGATTTTAACCGCTCACTGGTGTCCCGTAGGACCCCGAGTTCTTGACACATTAGAGATCGGCGCTAACCACGGTGGGGTGTATGGGCACCCCATCGATTAGTACTGATTTCAAAGTATTGTACGGGCCACAAAGTAGTTTGGAGCTTTATTACTATCATGTACTTATGCCATGCTTTCTTTGCTTAATTTAAAATTGTGCGAATCGCACTGTCTTTTTTAGGTAAGAGGAGTGTTTTCAAGTATCGACAAGCCCAGTCACATTTTCGGGTTCCCGATCGTTTCTACCAGCAGCGACGCAAACCCAGGTCCGTTCGAGCCGGACCGTTGCTATGGTAGCTTAGTGGGGTGGCCCCATGTACTTGCTTTGGGTGCAGGAAGCGTCATGACTTAGGCCCGCCGACATACCGATGGGTGTATGTTAACCGATCGGCAAAAGGGTGCGTGTGGATACTTTGGTGCACCCTGCGTTTAATCTTTTCAAAAGCCGTGTCGCGGTTATGGACGACTTGGAGCACAGTTCTCGATCATAGACAACTATAACTAAAGTTCTTGTTATAATTTGACTTGTATCCGATATGACTAGTAATCAGCTTCACTACAACGGAATGGCTAAATAAAAGTACCAACAAGCTATTTGGGTTTGGGATGTCTCATGCTAATCGTGTCGACTAGTAAGTGTTGCAACTTCAACGGAATGTTTAACTAAAACTGCACTTGCTTATTATATCGGGATGACTCATGCCATCTTTATTTGACTAGTAATTGCCGCAACTATAACGGAATGAATAAAAGCGCCAGCGGTGTGAGTTCCTCGGTTGACTTCCTCGTTTGGTCTCGAGGAAACACCGGGATGGGTATGTTTGGTGGTAGTATCGGTTGGTTTCGAATAGGTCTTTCTTACCCCTCTCGATAGCCGCCATTGTATCAAGTCTCTATAGGTTGTTTAGTGCATGCTTTGCCGCTTGATCCACCATACCTATGTGGCGAGGACCGCCAATTCTAGTCTCGCCGTGTCTTGGCCTCGATCGACCGCTCTCTTTTTCCTTTGCCCTTTGTCGGCACCCCTTTTGTTTAAGCAGGTTTTGAGATCGACGTCGTTAGCAGGGTTACCCTTCCGGCTTGGCCTGGGCAGGGTTATGGACGCCATTGGTTATCCTTCAGGGCTCTTAGCTCAATTTGCATCTTGTCCGTACTCGGATGCTATATCGTTTTAAAGGTGATTTGGATCTTTGTATTATATATCTGTATTATTGACTCTTGAGTCGCTGTTGTATATATATGTTTTGTGGGTTCCATCGAGGACTATTGTGTAATGATATTACTTCGTTTTCCACCCGCACGCAAGTGCCTGGTGGGCACCTTTGAATCGTTTCTATGCGGGTTTGGCGGGTTTCACTAAAACTTGCATAGGGCCAATTCTGAGGGTGTTACAGAGTGGTATCAGAGCTCAACAGTTGCGATACCCCACAAGTCCAGCTTGTAGGATAACCTAGCTAACGGCCGAAGTAGAGTGTCAAAACTATTTTTGCAAAATCGGTTGGATAGTTCTGATTAGGTCTGATTTTACTCCTTACCCCTCTGCGACTCTCCTCTCACCTCTATGTGTTTTGACTCCGCTCTCTTCTCTCTCTTCGAGTCCAGGATTTCTCGCGGTTGGGTTCCATCGTACCTTCAGGGTTTCGCTTCCTCCTTTGGTGACGGTGTTGCTACATCTGGTCTTCATGCTATCCGAGGAATCCTTCGTCTGGTGAACTTCTCTTTGTTCCTTCTCGTGCCTTCCGGTGTTTTCCGACGCGACGACATCATCTACGCCAGATCCGATGCAGAGTCTGCATCACTCCTTTGTTTCTGAACCTCGATTGTCGAGATCTTGACCGATTCCGAGAATGGTTGCACGCTTTTCTACTGATTGTGCAGAGTAATAGTTTGGGTGCGTGATGGATTGGCCCCCATGCCGACTACTCACTCTATTCGCTTGTGTACATTGAAGTGGATGAGAATGCATCGGTTCTCTCTTTCTATCGGATTTAGAGGTGGCTTTATTTGTTGATACCTCTACCTTCGAACTTTTGTTCCCGGAGTGTTCCCTCGACGATCACGGACAACGACCTCTTGTTAGTGGTGTCGCGAGAATCTACACGATGCGAGAAGATTCAGATCGCCGCCCTTCTTCCCGGTACCATGAGGCGGATCTCGAGGGCGAGATCCATTGTTAGTGGTGTCGAATTGTGGCGCCCCGCCAAAACCACTACTAGAAAATCGCGTTATTTTTGTGCATTGCATCATCATGACCGCATGCTCATGTCATCATGCCACATTGCATTTGAGCATCGTCATCATCATGCATTCGTTTGTCTGAAACTATTTTCGCAAAACATATTTTGTTTTCTAAATACCCCGCCTTTATTTCAAATCCAAAACCCGGGTCTCCGGAATATTTTGCTTTGTCTAGCAACGGTTTTCAAAAGCCCCATTTTAAATAAATAAAATTTTAAATTGTTTTTAGGGGCAGCCGTACCGGGCCGATCCGACCCAGTCGACCACCCCCAGTGCAAAACCAGACTACCTAAACCCTTTTCCTACCCCAACCTAATCTACCCATCCCCAGCCACATCACCCCGACCAATCACCACCCGCCACCTCACCAGCCCCACCCTTTTTCCCTCCACCTCACCCAACACACCACACACGCACCACTCACACCCATACCAGCGCTGCCTGCCACTTGCCTTGTTGGACACACCTCACGACAAAATTCCCGCCACAAGACGCCCACCGCGCCCAACTCCCGCCCTCCTCGATTCCTCCTCAGCCGCCCTGGCCCCCCCCACCCCCGTCCACCCGACTGCCACCCGCCTCCCTGGTCCTTTTTCCCCACCAACCGCCCCTCCCACACCGTCCTCTCCCACCTCCCGCCTCTCTCCTCTCTGCACCCCACCTCGCCTCGCCTGCCGCCATCGCCGCCAGCGCACCTCCTCGAGACCGGCCGCCGCTGCTTCCAGCTGCCGGACCGCCCGTGACCTCCGCTGTTCAGCGCCCTCGCCAATCTCGGTCGTCACCGCCACCGCCCGGCCGCCGCTCCGCCTACGGCAGCGAGCGCCACCGCATGAGCTTCCTCGGCCCGCATCGACCTGTCGCCGCCGGCACCTGGGCGTCCCCGTAGGCCCCGCTCAACCACCGCGCCGCCGGTCGCCTCCTCGAGAACCACCTCCCCATGCTCGCCTATGTGCCTCTGTTCTGCTGCAGCCCGACCCGATCCCCACCTCCCCGCCGTCGAGCCGCCCCGTCGTCTCCACCACCGACCTGCTCCCTGCCGGCCGTCGCGCCACCCCGCAGAGAACCGCCGACACCGCCCTCCCCTCGTGTCAAGTCCGGCCGTCCTTCTAGCCGCGTGTGTGCCTTGGTGCTTTTAGCTATTCAGTGCAGATCCTGTGCGAGTAGTTTTGTGTGGTGGTACTCTGGAGACAAGAATACGGTGTGGGGCTAAAGACAAGATCGACCAAGAACAAGTTGTAAGGACTACCGACAAGATCTCCTTCCGGGTACCATGACCCCGAACCGTCGACGAGGAACCGCGAACCGAACCCGGAGATCTCCGTCACGGAACCACAAGACCTTTGAGGGTGGAACCGACAAGATCTACCTCACAGAGCACCAAGAACTCCTTCCTGGAACCGAAGACCGGTCCCACCGAGACCCTCGGCACGCCAAGATCTCCTTCACAGATCTGATGACCGAGACCCCGAAGCCCGATCCCGGTGATCCGAAGGCCACGCCAAGACTCGGATCCGAGGACACCGAGTCCCCGGAACGACAAGACCTCCTTCCCGCACCGATGCCGACGACGTCGCACGCCAAGTTCTTCTTCCCGAACGTCAAGACCGACCCGATACGAGGTCCCGACAAGATCTTCGTGACGACAAGATCGGCACCGACCAGGGCGGATCCGATGTGACCCCGACGCCAACCAAGTTCTTCTTCTCGGATGCGACAAGATCGACTTCCGTTGTCCGAGACCGATCTCGTCGAGCCGTTCTCCCGTCGAACCCTGAGACCAACCCCGAACCCCTCGGAGCCCAAGTTCGCCGAACCCTAATGTGATTCCCTATCCGAGACCCCATTATTTTATAATATGACATAATCAACTGATGCATATTAAATTTATCATGCATGCATACTTGTCTGTGGTTTGGGGGCATTATGCCAATTCATCTCATAATTAAATATGGAGTCTATATGCGGGATATCTTTGTCTTATTCCGGACTCCATTTAAATTGGTGTAGCGAACCGATGACTTGCTTCGCCCTGTTATTACAACATTTAAATTGCAGGGTATCTAAATAACATGAACCATTTAATTAATTGTCGGGACCTCGGTTCCGCTTAATATGGCCTAACCGCATCGCATCTTTGCCATGCCATACATCATACATGCATCATGCCCGATCTTCTGCCGTAGTATTAAATAGTCCATCCAGTGTTTCTTCTAGTGCTTTGCTTCTTCACGGATTAGGCCCGAGTTGATGCGAGTGTCGACCCGATCTTCGGATGAACCTTCGGCAATGTTTTCAGGCGAGCATCTCCCCCTTTCTACCTATCTTACGTTTATAGTATTTATTCCCTCATGTTGATCTATTGCTATCTGTGTTGCGATGCTCTAGTTTCCGTACCCGTGTTATCCCTTGCAGCCTTATATTGCCTTGGACACATCCTATTACCTGTTGATTGGTAGATAGTTGGACTTGCGCGTCGTAGTCGCTTGCTCAAGTGCTGTTGCGAGTCGTCAAGTACCTCAGTTGTTGGAGTGTTGCCGCATGTCTAATGTTGGAGATGATCATGGCTTTAATTACTGTTTAATAACTAAAATTGAAAGTAGGTAAATGCAGAGGCACCGGTGGGTAATAGACAATATTTGGATTTTAACCGCTCACTGGTGTCCCGTAGGACCCCGAGTTCTTGACACCTGTTCCGAGATCGAGCGCGCTAACCACAGGTGGGGTGTATGGGCACCCCCATCGATTAGTACCTGATTTCAAAGTATTGTACCGGGGGCCACAAAGTAGTTTGGAGCTTTATTACTATCCTGTACTTATGCCATGCTTTACTGCTTAATTTAAAATTGTGCGGCATCTGCACTGCATCGCTTAGGTAAGCGGAGTGTTTTCGCAGTATCGACAAGCCCAGTCACATTTTCGGGTTCCCGATGTCATACCACCGACGCAAACCCTGGGTCCGTTCGAGCCGCCAACCGTTGCGGGTAGCTTAGTGGGGTGGCCCCCATGTACTTGCTTTGGGTCTGGGAAACGTCATGACTTAGGCCCCGCCGACATACCGATGGGTGTATGTTAACTGATCTGGCAAAAAGGATCGAAGTGTGTGTGGATACTTTGGTGCACCCCTGCAGGGTTTAATCTTTTCGAAAAGCCGTGCCCGAGGTTATGGACGACTTGGAGCATAGTTCTCGATCATAGATAACTATAACTAAAGTTTACTGTTATAATTTGACTTTATCCGATATGACTAGTAATCAGCTTCACTACAACGGAATGGCTAAATAAAAGTACCAACAACTGCTGGGTTTGGGATGTGTCATGCTAATCGTATCTGACTAGTAAGTGTTGCAACTACAACGGAATGTTTAACTAAAACCGCCCACTGCTTATTATATCAGGATGACTCATGCCATCTTTATTTGACTAGTAATTGCCGCAACTATAACGGAATGAATAAAACTGCCAACGGTGTGAGTTCCTCGGTTGACTTCCTCGTTTGGTCTCGAGGGGGAAACACCAGGATGGGTATGTTTGGTGGTAGTATCGTTGGTTCGAATAGGTCTTTCTTACCCTCTCTCGATAGCCGCCATTGTATCGAGTCTCTATAGGTTGTTTAGTGCATGCTGCCGCTTGATCCACCATACCTATGTAGGCGAGGACCGCCAATTCTAGTCTCGCCGTGTCTTGGCCTCGATCTTGACCGCTCTCTTTTCCTTTGCCCTTTGTCGGCACCCTTTGTTTAAGCAGGTTTTGAGATCGGCGTCGTTAGCGTGGTTATCCTTCCGCTTGGCACAGGCAGGGTTATGGACGCCATTGGTTATCCTTCAGGGCTCTTAGCTCAATTTGCATCGTGTCCGTACTCGGACGCTATATCGTTTTAAAGGTGATTTGGATCTTTGTATTGTATATCTGTATTCTTGACTCTTGAGTCGCTGTTGTATATATATGTTTTGTGGGTTCCATCGAGGACTATTGTGTAATGATATTACTTCGTTTTCCACCCGCACGCAAGTGCCTGGTGGGCACCTTTGAATCGTTTCTATGCGGGTTTGGCGGGTTTCGCTAAAACTTGCATAGGGCCGATTCTGAGGGTGTTACAGACGGTGCTGAAACCCAAGCCCAATGCTCCCAGGACCCGATTGTTTTTTTGTTTTGTAGTCAAGGACCTGATTTTTTTTTTTTTTTGAATGGCATATCTGAAGTCATACGAGATACCAAACAAGGTCTCAACTAAGCTCAGCTCAACTCATGCAGTCTAACAAACACAATGAATAAAATACACTTGCATGAGGTTAGCATAGCTAGACTCGATTTGTATGTGCTGAGATAGTTCACCCGAGCTACCGAACATATCCTTAGTGGTTCAAGGACCTTGATATAATTAGTTATATAACTATGTGTGAGTGAACTATGAGCTCTCATTTATGTCGTTAGGTATGTGTACCACCAAGCAATTAGTAGTATTTCCACTCCAATGCTTAATGCTTGGTTTAAGTAACACGCGTAAGAATAAGGGCATTACTACGCGTTTCCGGGGATAATTCTTCAAAATTGGATAATTCTCTAAAATTCCCTGGGTCCCTGCTGACACGTGTTTTCAAAATATCTTAAAATCCTGTTTTTGCTATAAACATACCCGTTTTGCTATAATTTCGAATGTTTTGTACTTTTGGTGTAATTTTATGAGATTTGGGTATTTTTTACAATAAAATTATCGTATTTCCATTCTATATATTTGAAATGCTCGGATTCACAAAATGTGATGTGAAAATATGATAATGCATACCTCTTTGTACCTTAAATAATTTGCACCTCCATATGCTTGGGGTCAAACTAGCTTAATGTGATGTGAAAATATGCTTATGCATACCATTTTGTAACTTAAATAATTTTCACCTCCACATGCTTGGGGTAAAATTAAATTAGCTTATGGTACCGGGGGCGAGGCTATGAGCACAAATTCACGTGGGTGTTGATACTTTATGCTTATATATAATTGATTTGTAAGAAAATAATGTTGTTTTGGGCAGTAAAAGATATCATTGTATATTGAAATAGGCTTCCATAGAATTATTTTAGTTAATTTCGTGGCCCCCATCAAGCGTCCGCAGCAACCATTTTTTTGGTCGTATAGGGAGCCGCCGGCGCGGTCACACAAATGCGTGCGTGCGTGCGTGTGCAGGTTCCCAGTCGTGGCCCCCGTTAGCAATTCAAAAGGTGATAAAATTTATAGAAATTTAAACTAAATTGCGACATTCGGCATTTTTTTATATGTGCAGAAACTAAAAATTAGTCGTATTCATGTCTACCATGTAGTAGACGTCGTCGTCGTTGTCGCTCGGCGTGCGTGGCTGGTACCTCTGTGCTCCCCGGGCTGCGCATGCGGGAACCGGAGGCCGTCGACAAGCACGCCCTACAGGGACAGGTCTCCGTAGTGGCTACATCCCTCGCCATCGCTGACATGGCACTCGCGGAGGCGCTGCTCCTCATGGTGACGACGATGCTCTGGATTGTCCCACCAGGACATGTCGTCGCGGGGTCCAAGGAGGCACGCATAGCCACACGTTGCCCCGGATACTCCCTCGGGTCGCTGGCGCGCCTCAGCTAGTGTGTGGCCAAGGTGTATTTCGTAGGCACCTGCCACTCCGGTCTCGGCTGCCGAGACGAAGGTGACCGCGCGGGGGCGAGAGGCCCCGGATGACGACGTCACCATGACCGCACCCGCTACCGCCCTTCTTTTGGCCCAGCGGTTGCTCGAAGTGCGGGTACCACAGACGAGGGTGATCACTCTCAGCGGTGTGGCACATCACACCCTAGAGTGTCTGGTTTGCCCACCAGAGTCGTCGGTCGGCCTCGCTGTTGTTCATAGGAGGCAGATCGTCGCCCTCGTACCTGGCGAGCCCCCTCTCTCGCAGATTGCTGAAGAAGGCGTTCCAGGTCTCATTGTTGTCGGGATACTAATGGGGATCCATCTGCTGCTCCCCCGTGAGCTCGAGGTAGTAGTGATTCATGATGGTGACCGGCGGACCGCATCTTGAGGGACGGGAGGGACCGGCACGTCGCCAACGCTCACCCTCCATTCGGGGGCAACCGGTAGCCCGGGGAGTAGGGGTAGTTGGAGGAGCTCAACACCTCTGTCTCCTCGAGGATGAGGTAGGCCCGGTGAGGTGTGGTCATGGTGAGAGAGGAACATCGGTGGATCTGTTGATGGCTGGTCGCACCTAGATATAGCAGGGAAAAGTGCGGGAAGACAAGGTGGGAAGAGGTTGAAAGGGCGGGAATGAGGGAATCGCCGCCGCGTGGTCAGTAAATGGGACGCGTCGTCTGACCGGAAAGGCTCTATGGACAAGGCGCCTTTCCTTCACTGCCAGAAAGGGCCCGCTGTGTTTCCCACCATTTTAGCTCCATCTGGCGCTCCCTCTAGCCCCCCTTGGGTTGGGTTTTATCTGGGAGCGCCGGATACAATAATGGACCTTGCTGCCACGAAATAAGAATTGGGGGGGGGGGGGGGGGGGTTGTGCATGATATTAGCCTCCGGTGTCCCTGATAGCCCTTTGGGGAGGGGAGGGGGTATGGCCCCGAGTGGAGATGCTCTTAAAATTTAAACACAATAAAAAAACATACCAAAGAGATCAAAAAGTTATTTGGTATCCCCGAGCAAACTCTTTTAGGGCGCCATTTGTACATTTTCTGAGAAAACATTGTAACATCGAAGTTATAGACAATCTTGCGTCTAGGGACTGGCTTCACGACCCGCTTTGCCAACTTTATTCGGGTGTTCGGGTGTTCTCGAGACTACATCTTATTTGTGCAACGCCCCGCTGGTCTTGTGCCCCGGGTGCACTCCTCTATTTGACTCATGGTGGGATGCCATGCTGGACAATGAAGATAAAGGCATGTACAATGGTTAAATCTTCAGTGACGGACCTAACTAGAAAATTCAGTGGGAGGAATTCAAATGAGTGCAAATTCATTTGGTAAAAGTACAATTTATACCTTTCAGAATTCCAGACGATTGCCGAAACCAAGAAACCCCTTGAATCATGCAAAATACTCGAGCGAACCAATAGATTAGTTTTCTAACTTTATAACATGTTAATTAGTTCTATAACGTCAACATGATTGTTCAGTGTGACGGGTGTAGGGGATGGGTTTTGGAGATCGTTTAGTTTGATAAGGTCACTTCCACACAAAAAAAATCATTTCCATCACGCAAAACTCTGTTTCAATTTTCTACTTTCATCCCTACTCTGGAGGGGAGTGTGTTCGCGTTCTGGAATGTGGACCATAGGCAACGATGATGAACGCGATGCATCGAAGTAGGAAAATGGTTTCGGAGGTTCTATGTGGCATCATGGATCTCATATTCTCATGCCAGCGTTAAGATCGATCCATTACTCTGAATTGCTTATTCGTGTTCGAGCTCGAGCCATCCGAAGCAGCCATCATGGAGTATAAGGCACTAATAAAACAGAAAACCTGCTTGCCTCCTGATGGAAACAGAACAAGGACACCACACCGTGCATGGCATGCCATGGCATCGCTCAGTTCATCGTCAGTTGTTCTGCAGGACTCCAGCGAGATGAGCTCCGAGTGCGGTAAGCGTGACGGGCTTCTGTATCACGCCATTTATCCCCGCCCGCTGGCACATCTCGCGGGCGCCGTCGTCGGCATCGCCGAGCGCGGCCACGAGGAGCAGCCAGCAGCTACTCCTGAGCTCCCTGACCCGGAGCGCCACCTCGAACACATCCTCCGTCGACGCGTCGAGGTCGAGAAGCACCAGCTGGAAGCACGGGCCGGCGCTCTCCAGCAAGCCCAGGCAATGTGCTCCCGACGGCACCGGCATCACCTGGCACCCCAGCTTCTCGAGGAGCATCCGGGTCACAGCCCGGCTCACGCCGTCGCTGTCCACGAGCAGGATCCCCAGGCCGTCGAAGTGAGGAACTGATGGCAGTGCGGTTCTTGGGCGCACGGCCGGTTGGGGAAGATGGAACTGCAAGACGACGGTGATGCGTCCTCCGTCGTCTGATCCCGACGAACGCATGCTGCCCTTCATCATCTGAACAACAAGTGAGCGCCCGATTGGATCATTCGCAGCTACTAGACATTTTCATTTTTATTTTTTCAGTACTAACTAGTAGGAGTAGTACCAATTTTGGTGCGCTTTACCTGCACGATCTTGTTGCACATGCCGAAGCCAATTCCTATCTCGGAGGTGGCCGGTCTAGCCGTTGGCGTTTCCATTCCAACCTGAAATTTTACACGTATGCTGCAACCTGCAGATGATCGCATCGGAATCCAGTCCCGGCCGTACCTCTCATCTTCACCCACGCTGCAGCTCATGATGGAGAGCGCGAGGCATCCCGGCGCGGCGGCGCCATCGCACGGCCGGCGGCTCAGCAGAGTGCCCACCATATGCAGCAGGAGGTGGAACACCCTCGTCTCGTCGCCGACGACCCACTCGGGCATGGAACTCTCAGACTGGTGCGAGAACAAAACGCCGCTGCAACCGGACAGGCATCGCGCGACGGCCATCGCCTCCCTGACCAGCGCGTGGAGGCTGAACGGCGCGCGACTCGTCGTCAGCGTCTCCGCGTCGGCATCGTTCGCCAGCGCCAGCGAGAGCGCGCTCGTCCGGGCGATGGCGTCCACGACGAGCCTCTGCTCGGGGCGCATGCCGTGCTCGGCGGCGGCGTGCCGCAGCATGGAGAGCAGCCCGGCGAAGGAGTGCATCTGCCTCTGCATGGCGCCGCACACGGCGCTCTGCACGGAGTGAATGGCCGCTGTCGCCGTCGTCGCCTCGTGCTTGGCGCGCAGTAGGGCCCTGTGCTGCTCGCCGAGCCTGTCGCGGGTCGACTGCCACTCCTCGAGCACCGCCGCGTGGGAGAGCCCCACGGCGACCTGGTCTGCGATGACCTCCACGGTCTGCAGGTCTTGGCCGCTCCATCGCCCCGTGTGGGGCAGAACCAGCACCAAGATGGCGTACGTGCTCGCCTCCGGTGTCCTTCCCCCGTCGAAACTGGAGACCTTGAGCATGGGCATCCGTATGGCGGCCACGGCTCCTGCGGGCTGGAGGCCCCCGCCGCTGGCTGCGGCGAGCGCCGAGCCCGGCCCGAGCACCTTGGCGGTCTCACTGGACATCACGTCGACGATGTCGGGGTCATCGGCAGGGATAGAGGAGGCCTGCGAGCCGATCAGGAGCGCGCCCTTATCTCTCAGGCCCAGCTGGTGCACCAGCTGGAGGACGTCTTGGTCGCTGTCTGCGTCGTGGCCGCCGGGCCTGGGCACCCAGACGGCGCAACTGTGGAGCGCGAGCGCGTCGACGAGGTGGAGCAAAGTAGTGTGGAGGATGGCGTGCGGGTCGAGTGGCGAGGCCCGGATATGGTGCGTGAGCATGCGGACGACGCGGGAGGTGGCCTCGACGCGGCGGCGGATGAGGCCGAGGTCGCGGTCGAGCCGGCGCGCCTTGGCGCGGAGGAGGGCCTCGCGGAGCTTGGCGCGGATGAGGCGCGGGATGAAGGTGAGGAGGGAGAGCGCGGTGGCGGAGGAGACGAGCGCGGCGAGGAGCTTGGCGGCGGTGGAGGCGAGGAGGAGGCCGGAGGAGTGCGGGTGGTTGTGGGCGAGGACGGCGAGCAGGTGGATGGAGCCGCCGAGCACGGCGAAGGCGGCCAGCTGGAGCAGAAGCCACTTAAGCGGGGCCAGGTCGGCGCAGGAGGCAAAGTAGAGGAGCTCGAGCGGGATGGAGAGGTAGGAGGCCGCGATGAGGAAGTCGCTCACCTTCTGGCACTGCAGCATCGCGTCCACCGCGCCGTCGCAGCCGTCGCCGCACCGCCTCATCGCCATCACCCGATCGAGTCCCGGCTCCAGACCTCGATCAATCAACAAATCGAGCTCACGCGCGCGTGCATGGACTATGGAGAGAGATTTTGATTCTTGATTTAGGTGTGGTATACGGATACGGATACGCGTGCATCCGAGGCAAGCGGTGAAAGATCGAGTGAAGAATCGGACGGGGAAGAAGAGAAAGGGGATTCCGGCACTCCGGCGTGGTGGAGAGATTAGAGCGTCCATCCGTCATATGGGAAGGCGTGCATGCTGCGCTCGGATTGACAAGTGTTGCCGCCGGGAGGCCTGCATGCTTCGCTCAGCTTGACAAGTGTAGCTTGCGCTGACACGACCGCGCTGCCGATATCTTATTCAGACGAACCGCTCTGACAGGCGCTGTCGCTGGGACTTCCTTTCTGAAGATTTGCATCCGACTAGATAACAGCCCAGGACAGGCCCAGAAGATCCCTTCATCGAAGAACAGGACATATGAACTGGGCCATTTCATCTCATGTCTAAATGGGTACCGCTTGTGTACGGGGGAATGGAGTTCCCTCAAAAAACAAAGTGTACGGGGAATGGATGCTCTGCAGGCCGACGGCCCATTTCTCACGGTTGGGACATGCGAAGCTGGGACTGATGTCAGTGTTCTGTTTGGGATTTCAGAAGGAAACTATCGAGAATGATGCAGGAGGCGTATATGCGCGGGAGAAAAAATCAGTTGCGTGACACTAAACCACCATCACAAGAGTACAAGACCGAGAATGATGGAGAGTATATGCGCCAGCAGAATATGCGAGGAATACGGTAAGTGGTCACTGGGATGGGATGGCGACTGCCGAGAAATTAACCGAATCTAGACATATATGGCAGGCAGATAATCAGAGTCTGAGCTATGCAAGTACTCTATTTTAAAATATAAGATATTTTAGTTTTGTAAAATAAATATATATCTAGGATTACGCGTCGTGCGTCCTTCGCAACGTGCCACGCATCCCATATTCAGTAGACAACAACCATATGTAGTCTTACGCTAGCCTTATCTCTGTTCGGGCGTTCTCCTCCACTCATTCACCTTTTTCCTATTTCTTTTCTTCCCCGCCGAGAAAGAAGCTGCTTCTGAACTCTCAGCAACAGCCATGGGCTTCTCCTCGTGCACCTCCACTCTAACGTCCCTTTCCTTTCCCATGTTCCTCTTCTCCCCGTAGCAACAAATCTGATGGCTACCTTCTGATCTCTCTGCAGCAACCATGGTCATATGGGTTCCCGTCGAGCATGTTCTTGCTCACCATGGCTGGGAGCTGTGCTATGTACGTTGGCCGCCTCTGCTACGTACGTAGGCCGCCGCCGATACAAGAGCTGGACACATATGCTGTAAGACGTCAACCTCTGCCAGTGCTGCTACAAACCTCCATTGGAGCTGCGGGCCGTGCTGCGAGCGGGATGATGGCCGGAGGCGCTGCAAGCACATGACAGAAGGTGCTGCTGTGAGTGGCGAGTAATGGTCCTGTGAGCCGGCGAGAGCGTCGACGGGTGGTGCTGCAGGGGTTTGCCGTGGCTTGAACGCTTTTTGCTACACGCCCGGGAACGCCGCTGCTACACGCCCGGGCCACCGCTGCTACACGCCTCGGGCGAAGCTGCTACACGCCCGGGCCACAGCTGCTACACGCCTGAGCCACTGCTGCTACATGCTCGGGCCGCCGCTGCTACACGCCTCGGGCACCGCTTCTACACGTCTGGGCCGCTGCTGCTACATGCGGTGGGCGCCGCTGACTACTTTCTCCAAACATGGGTCTTCTTCTCCGACGGCGGCCGTGGATGGAAGAGGGAGCAACGCCGGTGTGCAGCTCGTGTGAAGCCATGGGGATTGGGAGAAGTAGATGTATGGGGGTAGAGAGAGCAGCAAGGGAGCTGCGTAGCAAGGCAGGAAGAACTGCTGCGAGGAATCCGTCGACGGCTGCTCTTCGAGGAAGTGTGATGGGAAACTTTCTTGGAGAAGAGAAGGCGGACTGAACGTTCACCGGGAGACGATGCCAAACCCATCTGACAGTTCACACTAGACTTTTTCGGGTGCATATTTTCAGGGTGTGCTCGTTGACTAGGGACGAACCAGGCTTGGATCAGACGGTCTAGCGTGTCTCAATCGTACGGTTCCAGAGGTGGGGGATCGGAGCGCGCGATCCCCCGGGAGACGCTCAGCACGCCCCTTTTAATATATAGGTTTACTTATGTTTGGAGTGAATCACCATACTAAAAGAAGTCTAGATACATTTTTCTCATAAACATAAAACATTTTATATTTTGAAACAGAGGGAGTACAAGTCTACAACACTGGAGAACATCGCACCGTAAAGCATCACTAACCGGATCTTTAAAAGAGAAACCCGTAAAACCTGTTTGCATGCCGTGGTAAACGTGCTTACGAGTAAGAAAAGTGTCGACGCGAAATGGAACCCTCAAACTCGACCTATAAAACAGAATATTCGTTTAAGGGCTTCATTCCATGCCGACAGCCTCCCGACCCGTAAAATAGGTATCTTAGCAGTTTTTCATATGCAAATGCAAGATCAAAACGCAAATAGTAGATGCACAGTTTATAGTTTTAATCAAATCGTGAGCAGTTCAACCCAAATCAATATTTACCTAGCAAGCAAGGTAGCATCACGCATGGGAGGTGTCTCCGTGCTCAACTTTTCCACCTCCATTGCCACCTCCACGAGCTAGCCTTCTTCTCTCCATGATCTTCGCAGTGGTCTCTTTTCACCACTCCAATTGTTGCTCATTCATGTCCTTTGTGGACATCGTCGTGATTTATTTCTCTTCGACCAAGAGCTCCTTCGTTGCCTTGGTTTCCTTTAGCTTGATCTTCCTCTCCTCCAACTCGGCCTTGAGCCTTGCTTCTTCTCATGAGGCTTTCACCTTTGCAAGCTTCACCTCTTTCTTCTTCTCGGTCATGACAAACTTGGCCTCCAACGTCTTTATTGTCAAAGCCTCCTTTGACTTCATCATTTGATCAAACTTTTCCCTCAACATTGCATCCTCGGCATCCATATTAAGCCTTTCCTTGGCCTTCTTGTTTCCCTCCGGCTTATTATTGTTCCTTCCTTCTCATCGTCGGTATCATCCATTTTACCCACTTCCCCTTTCTTTGTTGGTAATTCTTGGTCCATCAATGTCCAATTGGAAGATGTTGGAGCACATGTTTAAATGCAACGCCTTTTCCCTTGCTGACATGCCTGTCTATGTAGTCTGTACCTTAGATCCTCATAGCGCTCCTGCAAAGAAAAAACAAGGATGAAATCACAAGTTCATGAACACATTATAAAATTTGACATACATGAGAAGAACAACAAACTCACATATTCATCAATACTTGACCCACTAGGAGGATACAACTTCACTTGGTCCATAGACGAACTCAAATGGCTACATGCTGGTTTGATGACCTCCCAACGACCTTGAAGGGATCGGGAACGAGCGATAAACCGGTTGGCACACTCGCGGCATCAGCTTGAAATACTGATCTTCGATGTGTTGCCAATAGCGCTTCTCGGTTTGATATGTGCCCGACATCGCATCCATTCCCACCGCTGACCAAGCACGTCACAACGTTGTATCTTTTATCTTGGTGTAGTTCACAGCTCTCTTCTTCTTAACTTGCGCTGCATCGACCTCTGTCATCTCATCATCCACCTCCTCATCGCCCTCACCGTCAACGAATTTGTCTGTACCCTCCGTGTCGAATGGAGCGAGCAGTGGATCGGAAATGTGCATCGTTGTCTCATTTAAGAGACCTTGAACGAAGAATGTTTGGTGTTGCTTGATGATGAGGACATCCCTCCTACTGATACACCCGCTCCTCCTGCGACAATGTTACAGGGACCTCTCACAAGAGCTCGTGCGCAACAACTCAATTACCAGGTACTTTCGTTTTTAGGGAATCTTCATAAGATAAATGAGAATATGATGCAGCCTCAATTCAGAAGTGTTTATGTTAGTTAGGAGGGATAATCACTGGAGCATGGTTATGCATGGATATGGCCACAAGCGTGTGAGGATTAATGAAGATGCCAAGAATGGAGATTTCAGGACTTTGAAATCACCATAATGTTGCAAAGGATGCTTGGATAAATTTTATAAGATATCAACTCATATTGATCGTCCAAGGCTTTATTTGGTGTTGTGTAACCTTATTTTATGGGAAAAAACCATTTATTTTCAAGTTAGATAATATAGGGGGTTTTTAGAGATTGTTTGTGGGGAGGAAAGGCCCATCTGGAGGTGTTTCTGGCTGGCCCAATAGGGTTGGACGAAAATCTCCTCTCTTCCTCCATATAAACCCCCTCCTGGACGTCATTAGATCTTGGATTTTGTTTAGACTAAAAGTTAGCCAATTGCTACAACTCTCGTGTACTTGATTCTGTCCAACGACTCGATCAAGACCGCTACTCAGAATCCCACATCAATAAAGCTTTTATCTTTATTCGCAATATCCTGATTGCATAATTAGTTCTTACTTGTTCTCGATTGCTCGCAAGGATTAAAGACCTTTATGGTCAGTCCAATCGTGCATCTGCAAGATCAGTAACCTCCAAAAGATTGGTTTAGTGATTGCATTGGCGCAACATTGTTGTATGTTGTAGTCAGATCATCAAGGTCAAACTCCACCAGATCGAATAATCACGTCTCATCGAAGAGATCGGGCATCAATCTCCTATCAAGTGGTATCAGATTTTATGTTGCTAGGTGAGATCTTCCTATTTTCATAGGTTAGATTGGATCTGTTTTTCATACCACAAGATTCCACAAAAAGCCAAAAAATAATAATATCAGGGTTAAATCATCACGTCCCATAAACATTCTCGGCCATCGCATGTTCTTTTCAATACATTACATCGTTGAGTTTTCGTCTGCATCGTCGTGTCGGTTGCTAGTCCTAGTGTCTAGTTCCTTTAAAGTTTCGAGTTCTATTCATAATTATCATACCACCGTCGCACTGTTTCCGTCAGTACCGCTTGCAGATCGCCTCCACGTTACCACCAGCGCCGCTTTCGCTGTCCAAATCCATCCATAGATTAGTTTCATTTTTGTCCTATATAGAAAAAGTCATACAAAAAAGATTAGGGTTCATAATAGCTCCTTGACATAGCCTAGATAACATTGTACATGAATTCTGGTTGCTGATCGTAGTGCTTTTGTGTAGCCTTTCTTCTAATTTGTCATAGTTTTTGTCTAGATTTGTCTGTTTTGTTCCGTCACCATAATCTTTAGAATGTTCTTCGTGTTTTGAGACTGTTCATGTTTTTTTAATATATATCTACTAGATCTGTTTTAATTTATCGAGTTGGAGTTTATAGAACCGATTCTGATAAATAAAAAAGAGCAACGCCGATCCTAACTTATCGTAAGCGAGGAAAGAAAAAAATCGCTAGCGCTCATTTGACCACAGCCGGGTCTGTGCTCGTACCCGAACAAGGCAAAGGAAAAAATATCACAACTTCAGTTCGTGAGGAAATAAAAAACAGATCGGCAGCGCACACTTGACCACAAACGTGTCTGTCCCCCTACGAGGAATTTTTTTCGTGTCGAGCTGCTGTCATGGCAGATTTTGGCCCTTTTTTCTGTTGTGATAGAGAATAATTTTCTTGTCAATTTTTTTTTTACTGACTCCACATGGCGTATATATCTTTGTGTGCCTTAATAAGCTTCTCTTGGTGTCTAAAACTATCTACGAGACTAGCTTGCTTAGTGCTCTTCGGGCTGCTTGGTTAGCAATCTTGTGCCTGTTTTGTTGAGCCGTTGCTAATGTCTTTTTTTGTGCATTATAACACGATATTTACTCTGACATATATCATATTTTGATCTCCTTTCAGAATTGCATTTCCCCATATCTACGGCGCGTGTGTTTTGGGGGTCTGTTATCATACGATCAGCACTAGGATTTGTGAATTGGTGTTGTTAGGTATCCCAACCAATCTTCACCATATACCTTGCCGATGCATATTGTTTCCCTTGCCAGGCATAGTGACTACCTTGGTGTTTTAGGCTCGCGTCTCTAGTATGGTCTAGCCTAGGACCAGCACAGTACCGTTCGTTGAGCGTTTATTTATCTTGCATCGCTGTTTTGATCATTGCCCATCATTTTGTAAGCCTCCTATAGCTCCACATATTTCTACCCTATGTTGTGTGACATATCCAAGCAATCGCTTTGCTAATCTTAGGAGTTATTTGGTACTGCTGGTTGCCGATCGCCCCCTGTTGCATGGTAAGAACTTGTAAGAATGTGATATATGCACTTATGTGAGCGATTTGTCACCACATCCTAGTAGTCAATAGGAGCACATACTTGTGATTTTTTTCTTGTTTTCTACTGATCATGATAGGATCTGGAGTTAGAAGCTCTTGGGATGCGACTATGGCGGGATATGTGCCACCGGTTACCAAAATACAACGACCATCCCGAGTGGTCTACACACGGAAGAATACTCATGATCAGGTTCCCATTTCTATGTCATCATTTAATGGTCGTTATAAACCTGATTTATATATTGAAATGGGAATTCTAGATGAACAATATATTTGTTTCCCATAATGTTTCTAAAAACAACAGAGTAATAGATGCAATCAGTATATTCACTATATTTTGTTATATTTGGTGGAATGGATATTATCGGTTGTATCCTGATTATATACCTACTACTTGGCATGATTTGAAACTTTGTATGCGACATGAATTTGTTCCATCATATTATACTGTTGGAGATATGCCCTAGAGACAATAATAAAAATAGTTATTATTATATCTTTGTATTTATGATAAATGTTTACATTCATGCTATAATTGTATTAACCGGAAACATTAATACCTATGTGATTTTGAAACTTGTTAGAGTCCCTAGAAAAGCCTCTTTGTAATACTAGCTTGTTGGTTGATAGATGATCATGGTTTCCTAATCATGAACATTGAGATGTTATTAACAACAAGATCATATCATTAGGAGAATGGTGTGATGGACATACTCCTATAGATAAGCATAGCATAAAGATCAAGTCATTTAAATGGTTCGTTTGCTATAAGCTTTCAAATACATAGTAACCTAAATCCTTCGACCATGAGATCATGCTAATCACCTTCACCGGATGGATGCTTTGATGACATCAAACACCACTTCGTAATTAGGTGGTTATAAAGGTCACATTGACTGTTCGGAAAGTATGTGTTGAGGCTCATGGATCAAGAGTGGGATTTCTACATCCATATGACGAATAGATACACTCTGGGCCCTCCCGGTGGAATGCCATCCAAATAGCTTGCAAGCATGTGACCGGCTCATAAGGGATCACATGACACAGGAACGAGTAAATAGTACTTATCGGTAACGAGGTTGAACTAGGTATGCAGAGATACCGACGATCAGACCTCGGATAAGTAAAATATCGCAAGAAAAAGGGAAATTGGTATCGTATGTAAATGGTTTATTCGATAGCAAAGTAATCGTAGAAATATGTAGGAGCCATATGAATTTACAGATTACACTATTGGTTATTGATTGGAGAAGAGTCTCGGTCATGTCTGTATAATTCATGAACCGTAGGGAGACACACTTAAGGATTCAATGTTGTTTAGTAGATATGGAATGTGAGTAAAAAGACCAAATGTTGTTCGGAGTCTCGGATGGGATCCGGGATATCACGAGGAGATCCGTAATGGTCCGGAGAATAAGATTCATATAAGGAAAGTCCAATTTCGGAGTTCGGGAATGATTCCGGTGTTTTCACCAGAATGATCTAGAAGGGTCTAGAAGGTTCACCGATCCAGAAGGGGAAGGGTATATGAATGTGTCATGACTAGGTGGAATGATTGCATCATGCCCTAGGTTACTTGGCAGGGCGTTAAAAGAAAGAAATTAAACTCCAAAATTGAAAGTCAAAAGGCAAGTTTGAATAGTCAAACTGGGACAATGGTTCCTGGTGGAGGTAGGAGAGGAAACCTCCTCTCCCTCCACCGCGCGCGCCAAGGAGAGGGATTTGGGGAGGATAAGGCATCCCCTCCCCTAGATGACCCTCCCTCTCATAAATAGAGGGGAGGGGCTGCTCCAAGACCGACACCACAACAACCCAAGCCCCGCACGCCGCAGCCGCCCAGCGCTGCTGCTACCTTGCGCCGCCGCGGCCCTAGCAGCCGCCAGCCCACCTCCTCCTCTTCGTCCTCTAAACCCTAGTAGCCGAGGAACCCTACTACTCCACCTACCCACTCCGGCTTAAGGTGAAGCACTGCAGGATCTCCCCTCTAATCTTTGACACCACGTCGTCGTGCTGCCGGATTCGCGAGGAGAGAACTACAACTTCTGCTGCCTGCTGGAACAAGGGAGAGGAAGGTCTTCATCGAGTATCGAACGTGTGACCGACTGCAGGAGCACTGCCAGAACGCAATGCCGGAAGGATCGTCTACGCAATCTTGAGATCGGCAAGTGAACGACTACATCACCCACGAGAATCTGCTCTCGTTAACCGCTTTGGAATCTTCGAGGGTGAGTACTCTATAGACTCGTTGCTACAATCTAGTAGATAGATCTTGACTTGTGTTTGTTCATGCGGTAGAATTTTTTTGTTTTCCATGCTACGAACCCCTACAGTGGTATCAGAGCCGTGTCTATATGTGGATCTTATGCACGAGTAGAACACAATGGTCATTGTAGGCGTTGGTGCTTTTATTATCAATTGCTTTTTTGTGTACTTTGCATCTTGCGGTATGGTGGGATGAAGCGGCCTAGGCTAACCTTACATGGCATTGTTCATGAGACTTGCTCCATGCTCAACATGCAACTTGTATTGCATAAGTGGCTTTACGGGTGTCTGTCTCTCCCATCATAGTAAAGATTCAATTTACAACGGGCACTTGATAGTTTAAGCATCAACGTTGTGGTTCTTGTTCGTAAGTTAGAACGGTACTTATTGAAAGCCTCAAACCACGTAAAATATGTAAAGAAAATTAGAGGCGTCTAACTTTGTTTTGTAGGGGTGTGCTGTGATGTGATATGGCCATGATTGTGATTATATATGATGTATGCAATGTTCCTTATTATAAGTCGACAACCGGCAGGAGCCTTATGATTGTCTTTTTAATTCTGTTAATACATGCGTGTCTATTATTAAAAGTAGTTGTAATAGTTGATGTTGGTGGACGACAACCATGGAGCGGTGCCATTGACCTTGACGCCAAGCTGGTGATGATGGAGATCATGTCCGTGCTTGAATATGGAGATCTGAAGCACAAGAAGAAAGGTCATATCATATCACATATTTTGAATTGCATGTGATGTTAATCCTTTTATGCATATTGTATTGCTTAGATCGTGACAATAGCATTATAAGATGATCCCTCTCACAAAATATCAAGTTATAAAGTGTTCGTCCTTAGTAGGCACTGTTGCCAAGCCTCGTTGTTTCAAAGCACGGATGGCGCCCAGTACTGTCGTGGGACACTTCGTTGGAAACCCCAAGAGCAAGGTGTGATGAGCATAGTAGCAAGTCTTCCCTCAGTAAGAAACCGAGGTTATCGAACCAGTAGGGGGAAGGAAACATCTCAAAGGTGTTACAACCAACATGGAAACCTGCACAACACAAACTCAAGACTTTGCCCCAACAAATCAGTGAGGTTGTCAAGCTCACCGGTTTGCTGTAACAAAGGATTAAATGTATGGTGTGGAAGGTGATAATGGTTTGCAGCAAGTAAATAGGTAACAGTGGAAGATGTATCAATGGTAAAGATTGGACCGGGGTCCATAGTTCACTAGAGGTGCTCTCCTTAGATAAACAACATGGCATGAAGGGTAAACAAATTACAGTAGGGAAATTGACAGGAACTGAGCAAGGCATAACAATGCAATACTAGACAAAAAGATCCTATGAGATTCGATTGGGCAATACAACAATATACATAGACCGCCATCCAACTGCATCTATGACTAGAAGTCCACCTTCAGGTTATCATCCGACCCCCCTCCAGTATTAAGTTGCAAGCAACAGACAACTGCTTTAAGCAAAGTGTGTAAAGTAAACAATCCACTTGTTCCATGAACAAGAGACCGTTGTTTTCTCCCTAGTGGAAACAGTACATCTACAACCAAAGATTTTGGTCACTTCCCTTGGAAACTAGAGGCATGAACCCACTATCGAGCATAAATACCCCCTCTTGGAGTCACTAGGAACTACTTGGCCAAGATAGCCACTAACAACAGAGAGCATGCAAGATCACAAACAACACAATCATGATAGAATCAAATAGACAAAACCATTAATCAATCTGACATAGTAATCTCAATATACATCGGATGCCCGCAAACACAACATGCATGATTACAAATAGATTAGATCTTGATTATGAACGGAGCTCACAAGATCTATACATGAAAGCACAAGGAGGTGATACAACCATCTGTAACTACCTCGGTGAATTACGCTCCTAGATACAAGCCTGGATGAGCGGTAGTGGTTGAAATAGTACGGTGGGGCCCCAAAAGCCACTCACGGGTAGACCTTTCGGCCGTCCCAACCACTACCAACTCAACGGGACTGTCTGGCGGCGTGTCCAAGCGAAGGGATCAACTACATACACAAATGAGTATGTATGCAAGCCACCATACAAAAGTACATCAGAGCCATTCCATCTAGAAATAAAGGAAATATAGCAACGCCATACGGCAAGATTCAAATGACCTAGATAGATATAATATTTTAGGATAATTCCTCATACATCACACATCAGAGTAACAAGCGGAAGCGGCAGAACAAAGTCCGAGTACGGATAAGAAGCAAATCGGCATAAGATGCCATAGAAATAAGCACATCCCGCCAGATCTCACGGATCCCGTTCCGGAATCTCTACACCGAACGATCGTTGCCCACATCATCGCCTCTTCCACCCAAAGATCCGGTCCTGCGAGTGTACCCTGCTCATCCGAACTAATAATTTATCGTGTGAGACCCTAAGGGTACTTTCGAAGTCTTAATGCCTCTAAAGGGACACAACAGGGGTGACGAATTGCAGAAAAGATAAACCCTAGCAGTTCTATAGAGACTCGCTAACCATCCGCCTAACCAATGATAGCGGATGTCCGTGAATTAAAGACAACAGTTATAACAATAATTTCATCGGATCCATCCTCCTCGCTACCAACGAGGAAGCGGACGACAACCCCCATCCGCTGGCAATTTTATTAACCATTCCATGAGTATTGCACTATTTACTAGTCATTTACTTAGTCGATTAAAGCGGTACTTTAGTTATGCTTGTCTATGGTCGAGAAACTGCTCCAAGTCGTCCATAACCGCGGACACGGCTTTGAAAGTTTTACCTGCAGGGTGCACAAATAGCAACACACACTCGATCAACCTCGGAAAAACCAAATCAAAACCCAACGAGGCCTTCACGACCAAGCAATCACAGATTCAGAAATATTTGAGGCCACCCTTGAGTACACCCGAACGGCTAGCCGACTTGAGACGGACCCGAGGTTTGTGGGCGGTACAGAAGCGACGGGAACCCAAAACTGGGCTTGTCGATACAGCGTAACGGGTCACAATTCCTAAAGATGCAGTGTGCTCCTCGCACAATCGTAAATAAAGCGAGAGCATGGCATAAGTACAGATAGTAAATAAAACCTCAAACTAGTTTGTGGCCCCAAGAAATAAGATCGAATCAAGCTCGCTCAGGGGTCCCATAAGCCTCCCGGATGTGGATAGCGCGAATAATCTTGGAATAGGAATCAAGTACTCGGGGTCTTACGGGACACAAGTGAGCAGGAAAAACCAAATAGCAGATGTTGCTCACCGGTGCCACTTTCATTAGTTATCCCATTACTACTCGGGTTAAGTTGTTTAAGTACCTCGTTATCCATCAGACTCTCACATACCCTACACATGCTGTCCTACGACTCGCATGGCTCAAACAACTCCTGTAGTAATGGCTCATGGGATGGAGGAACAAGCTTGGTGGGGTTTGAAAGTATAGGCTATGCAATACTTGGGATTCAATTTAATGCAATCGCGACTCCATGATGCAAGAATAAGATAGAGGCAATAGGTACTGTATGTATGCAAGCATGTGGTAGTGCTTGCCTGACAACTCAGTTGAAGCGAGAGACGGATCTGGGTAGTGCTCCTGGTTCTCTTGATATATCCCCGCCGTAGTCTATCCGAAGAAGAACCAAACAAACAAGGGCCAACATAAATAAAGTGCACAAGCATAGGAATAAAATGCGTCAAGCAAACAATCATGCCATGATGAATGATGCACAAGTTGCATGGCAATAAAGTAGCACGGCTTGGGTGAGGTGTGGTATACAAGAATAAGTCATTTTATTAAGGTTTGGCCACATTTTATTGTCATAATAGTTGATGTATACTTTATATTTATATGATGCATGCTTCAATTGAAGTCATGGATAGTATAAACAGAAAGGTCTCGTCGAGCTGATCATTTTAGACATATCATTTATTAAATTCGGAGTTATAGATCAAAAGTTATTAATTTAATAAGTTCCAGTGGCATTTGTTGCAATTTAATCAACTTGGAATTTAAAATGTGCAAAAGGTAATTTGAATAGCATATTTGAAATCCTCACATTTTTCTGATTCAAAAACATATATTATTTGTATTATTTGGAATTATGAATTTAAATTTATTTTATAGTCAAAATTAATAATTAGGGTCAAAGTCAAAGGTTGACTATTTAAATTAATTCTAAAAATATTTGATTAAAGATTTGAATTATAATTCAAAAACTAAACATTTTTCATATAAGGTTTGAATTCAAATTCCAAACCATTAATAAGTTATGAATTCATTTAGGTTTAAACAGATTTGAAAATTTGAATTTGAATTCAGAAAACAGAAAACATTTTAATACTCAGGCTAACCTAGCCCTAGACACCGACAGGTGGGACCCGAGGGTGCTGACTGGGCTGCCACGTGGGACAAAGGTGGGGTGTACCGCGGGTTGAGAATCTAGAAAAGCGGGGTGCCTTTTTACAAAAAGACTGGGCATCGAGGGGCTGTGGGTTGAGCTGCACATAGTCTAGGGGCCTATTTAGAAAAGCGTCCTGGGCTAACTGACGAAACTGTATTTTTACTCGCGAAAAACAGCTAGCTGGCCCGAACTTTGAATGAAGATGGCGAGGAATCTGTGGAGATTTTGCACAAGACACAAAAACCAAAGTTGAAGAGGGGATACCAGGCTACAAGTTTTATGTTTGGAGTTTCGCCAACGGAGGACTACAGAGGTCGGGATCTGGCGAGGAACGGAGGTAACAGTAGGCGCTCGAGACTGACGGACAGATAAGAGCAGCGCCGCCGTGATATCGTCCGATCTTCGGTGGACGTTGGCGACGAAACCTTTGGGAAAACGAACATGCCACAAGGAGCAAAGTTGGAGAGGGGATCAGGGGCTACAAAAGTTGTTCAAGAGCTTTCATGCGAGGAGGGCTGTACTCGGAGAACACGATCATGGGTGCCCAAAAGTTTCACTGAAACTGCTTGGGACAGGGGCTTCTGAGCTAGCGGCGCAAGTGCGCTGCCGTCTGGAAGGAAGAAACGCAGCGGTGGCGACGCTAACAAAGCGATGGAGGCGAGGCGGGAAGATGGGGAGAAGAGAGGGGGTCCTTACCTCGCTCGATTCCCGTGGAAAACAGGGAAGGGGACGGATGGATTTGGTCAGAAGTGGCGACGGGCGTGCTTGGTCACTGCCACAACGGAGATGAACAGGCAGCGACAGACAGCTCCGGCTCCTCCTGCTGCAGTTCCGAAGAGGCGGCAGTGGTACTCCTTCTCCTCCTCGGTGCTTCCCTCACTGAACTTCGACGGGAGGGAGACAGAGTACGAAGGGGAGGAACGAATGGGGTGGCGGCGCGGGATGCAGAGAGGGGAGGCTAGGGTTCCAGAGGAACCAGGGTTGATAAAGGAGGGGGGGTCACGAGTGCGGCGTGAGGCTGACGAGGATCACGGCGGGCGACGCCTACCTGCTCCGTCTGCTCTCCGTCTTCTGCCGCGAGAGAGGAAGCTGAGAACAGCGTCAGGCGCCTAGGGAAGAAGAACAGGGCGCGGCAGGGTGAAGGGGTACTGGGCCAGGGGAAGACGAGTTGGGCCGGGGGAGGTTTGGTCTGATGGGCTGCTACTTCCTCTTGGGCTGTTGCGGCTGCTACTTCCTCTTGGGCTGCTACGGCTGCTCCTCTCTCTCTCTTTTTCCCTCTTCTTTTTATTTTCATTTGTTTTGAATGTTTCAAATTCAACCAACCTTTTTATTTCAAAACCTGTTGAACCTAGCAGATGATTTTGAACAGAGAAAAGGGAAGGCCAAAGGATAGAAAAGAGATACAAAAGAAAGGGGGGGTGATTGATGCATACATACATAATTATGAATGTGCCAAAAGGGGCATTTTCCAAGAACATGAAGATATGGGGTTTTGCAGAAATAGATGAAAACATTTGTAAAAGTAGGGAACCCTCACATGGAACCAAGGCTTGAAGAAAACAAAACAGAGGGAAAGAGATGAGGTGGTTCTTGCATGGCCCATGCAAATGCATTAAATGCTAGGTCTTATCCTGTGAAAACAAAACAATATCTCATGGCATTTATTTATTTGCATCCTCCAAAGTTGGAATAAGGCCAAGCAAAAGATTATGAGTGGAATCCACCCACCCACATGAGCTAGAAGTAAACTCAGTTAAAATGCCAAGCTCATATTAATTGGATGGTGGAATTATAAGGTGGTGAAGAAAAGGTGGTGGAGTCAATAAGAGATATGCCCCCAAATGAACTTGGGCATTTAACAATATATCAAGAACCAAATACAATATCAAGAGACAAATACAAATATTATTGCATATGAGATAAGAACCAAAACAAAAGGGTTTTTGTATGATGCTCAAATGCAAGGTGGCATGATGACATGATGATGATGCAACAATTATATGTAGGAAGTGGCCCTTTTATTACTAGATCAAGTAGCATTACAGGTGTTAGACAAGTGGGATGCTACACCATCTAGATACTACATGGACCCGTAGTCCAAGGTGGAACTATTCACGCTTCATACTGGAGGCTGGCATGATGAAGAAGAAGGCCTCCGGGATGATTTCCCCTCCAGCAGGGTGCCGTGAAGAACTTCAGACCCCCCCATCTAGGGACGATTGTGGCGGCGGCTACAGAAGGTTTCGTGGAGTTTTGATTGGGTACTTAGGGTTTCTGCATCAGGGGCTTCTTATAGGCGAAGAGTTGAGGCCGGGAGGCGTCCAGGGGGGCCACACCCTGCCCAGGCGTGGGTCCACCCTAGGCCGCACCTGGGGGGTGTGGCCACCCTGTGGCGCCCCTTCGTCTCTCCTATGGACTCCGTGTTCTCCTTGGTGAAATATTGACTTTGGCTTTTGTTCCGTCCAATTCCGAGAATATTTCCTTACTAGATTTTCTGGAACCAAAAACAACAGAAAACAGGCAACTGGCACTGTGGCAACTTGTTAATAGGTTAGTACCAGAAAACATGTAAAACACCTCAAAGTGTGGACAAAGCAAAGCAAAGTAGATACTAAACAAGCATGGACCATCAAAAATTATAGATATGTTTCCGATGTATCAAGCATCCCCAAGCTTAACTCCTGCTCCTCCTCGAGTAGGTAAGTGATAAAAGAATAATTTTTGAGGTGACACGCACCATTAAAACCAAGATCAAGCCATTTGCAAGCATTGAAAGCTGAGATCAAAGAACTCTAAACATGTGCATGAAAGATGGAGTTCTAACAATAGGACATAGTAACTATGCATGCAACATGAAAGGCTACAAACAAAGATCATGAATAACATGCATTGAAAAACATTTTTTTGTTTCACATACAGAAAACATGGCATAGTGACAGTCAACTTGTCCCTCATAGAGTAGCAAATAGATGCATAGGACAACTTCAAAGTTCATAAGACTTACTAGATACAAATAGCACAAGAACAAGCAATATCAACAAAATGCATCAATCAATAAGTTTTGGGACACTGCACACAGAATGGCAACTATGCTCTCTTAATGGTGCCTAAAAGTAGAAGGTGGAGACTCAAAATAATAGTGGAAGAAAGGCCCTTCATAAAGGGAAGCAGGGATTTCAAGTTTCAAAACGAGCTTACAAAAGTTATGGTACTTGTTAGCTTTCAGCCCTCATTGCCCTATCATAAGCATCTTGAAGTGATTAAGGTTAAAGTGAACAAACTATGGAGTATATGCTTGACAAAGTATAATTTGGCAATCTCAAGTCCCTTGAATACGAGGGCCACACCTCATGCTACTCAACTTCAGTCACCTGTAAGTTCTTGTCATAGTAAGTATATGCGTATCATAGAGAACCACCAACGGGGTACCCCTTGCACATGGTACATGAGCTATCCCATAACCAAAATGACAGGGCAAGCAGACAATGAGCATCTCAGCGATATTTTTATTTACTATCTGCATAGATTTTTATTGAGGATGCTTCACAGATTGCTCATTATGGTGATGCTGCAAGTTTCCACCATGATTAGGCATAGCTTAGGCTAGCGGCCCAGATGTTTCTCTAACACAAAATACATATATCAATGGACTTACAAGCTCCCTCTTTATTTCACACCGGTGACATCCATAGACAAAAGAGCATGATATCAACTGTGTACAAAGTACAAGTGCAATGTTGAAAGCGTTCCCCATGACAGCATGGTTCTACTAATTCCAACGTATAAGTGCAAGCATAGACAACATAGATGACACAATGGTTCAATTTTATTAGGGGCAAAGAATATAAAGTGTGCCATCAAGTTCGTGAGGGCTTTAATTACTAAGTTTTCACATAACAAAATACTTTTTAATTGGAAGATAGCTGAAAACAAGAATATACTTGGAATGGTGTAACACACCATGCATAGGAATTTATAGTGGACACTTTGGAATATCTTGGTTTCTTGGGAGTTGGAAGCATGAGTAGAACTTACTCATACAAGTGGAGGCTAGCAAAAGACTAGGAGCAACCAACTAAGAGAGCAATAATGACCATAATCATGCAGAGCAACAAAACATTACTAATCAAATCATAGAATAGTACTACAAGTCAAGGACTAAATGATCATAGAGGCTATGGTGACTTGTTCATAGCCACAACATGGTGTAAGCATGTGCCAAGTCAACCGAAACAAAGCATCAAAGGAGAATACCACAACACTATGCTTTTGTATGCTAAAACAATGCATGATTCTTTCAAGGCACACTAAGCAATCCCAATTGTTTGGAACAAGACATGCTACAACAATAATCACTAAGAATAAGGTCAAAACAACACCTAGCATGTCATGCTAAAGTATAAGTCACAGTCAATGCAAGCTCCTCTTGCACATTCAAGCAAGAACTTTCTACTCCTTTCCAGCACCAAGCAACTTATTTGAAACAACATAGTGAGAACAGGGGTCCAAACTACTTTATTCAAGCAAACTAAACAAACTAAGCAAAGCAAACGAAAACTAAGACGCTCCAATAAAAACACAACAGTGCATGAAACAATAAAAACGAAGTGTCTAGACAGACCTGAGCTTTTTATTAATGAAGAAGGGGATGCCTTGGGCATCCCAAGCTTTGACGCTTGTCACTCTTGCATATTTCTTGGGGTGACACCGGGGTGTCATCCCCAAGCTTGAGTGTAAGAGGTCTCAACCTAATAAGGTAGATTCCTCCTGTGTTTACAATGCTAGTCCCTGGATCAATAGCTAGCATCCACAGTTAAGATGTAATATCAAGATACAAAGGTCATAATATAAATTTATAACCAGGAATAACATAAGTTTATTACATCAATCATAGCTCATTTGGCTATTACATTACATTGCAGCGGAATAACTATAGTCATGGGTCCTTCATCTTCAAAGTGCCGCAGGCAGATGTTGGTTATATACTTTGTAGTCCTAGTCAATCAAACAATCTTCACTTAAAAACAATCAACCTGCAACATTACAAGTTATAGCCACAAGGGTCAATACATTTGAATTGTATTGGCAAGTTTCACTACTATGTGGAATATAAGTGGATCCTATCAATACATGCATATTTGGCTAAGTAGAGTTTAAGGCTCATTTGCATAAAGCAATATTTTATCCTATCTTTTCAAAAGGTTTTGGTCCTTTGTCAAATTTCTTTTCCAAGTTCCTTGAACTCCTTGGTAGAAACTCAAGTGTTCAAGTCCTTGTCAAAACACCTTGAGCACCTTGGTAACCCCAAGTGCAACAAGTCTTATCAAATCTCATGAGTTCCTTGGTCGCTCCAAGTACATCAAGTGTTTAAACAAAATCCCTTGAGCACCTTGGTAACCCCAAGTGCATCAAGTCTTAACAAAATCTCTTTGAATTCCTTGGTAGACACACAAGGGCATCAAGTTTTATTTTACTTTAGAAGTTGGGATGTCGAGATCTCCCATAGTTCAAACTTTAGTTGCTCAGTATTGTCCATAACCGGGGACACGGCTAAGTACTTAGATTTTATTAACTTCTGCAGAAGGAGTACACTTTACCCACATGACACAATCCCATCCTTTTGCCACCAGTGGCCTACTGGATTAGTGCTCACCAAGATGGAGTACCGGCAGACTGAGAGTGTGACGAAGTCTTTCCAAAAGGTCCTCCCATACATCATTGCTAGCTTGTCTTCAGCCCCCATGAAGCATTCCAGATCCCCATGTCCGGTAACTAAAGACAATGTATGGGTCTTCCTAATGTAGTTGCCAGAGCCATAATAGCATGTGGTTGCACACGAAAGCCACAATTGGAGAAACATGTTCAATCTCTAAGTTTCCTAGGTGGTTTTCTTTTGGAGCACAACACAAAGTGATTCCCATAGACATGGTTTCTTTTGTTGCCACCTTCTCCAAAACTTAAAGTATCCACCACCTAGGTGGTTCATTGAGTCCTTGTTTTATTATGTAAAACACAAGTCCTTTTCTCCTCCTTTATAAAATCTCAACATGTATCTCTTTTCAAAACATAGCATGGCTAAGCATGTACAACTTCAATATTTTCACTAAGGAGTGTATAGGGAATCCTATTAGGATTTATCATAGCATAAGTATAGAAATATCTTTTCATGCATGTTTTCAGAATCCACTAAGTATAATGAAAATAGTAGGACTTTAGATGATAGTGTAACTTGCCTTTTTGGTAGGGAATGGTGGTTCACTCCTTGATCTTGCTAGTCTCACACTTTGCTAAATTCACTACAAGTCAATCAAGCAAACACAAAATCAACTAACATTTCAAACCAAGGATAAACAAACAATTTCACACTCACAAAGCCATGGAATCTATGTCATGCAAAGGATGGTTCTATTGCAAGGTTGGTCTCTACTAGGTTTATAAACTTTGTAAGGTCCAAATTGGTCATTTACCAAAATGGCAAGGTCATAGTTAGAGGGTTTTGCTCAAAATCTATTTTAAAACCCATTCAACATTTTATGTGGTGTAAAATAGTTTTATTAAATCTAAAACCTTTAAGTTTTTCACCAAAAGTTTCTATCTCTCAAGATTTGTTATTTTGGGTCAGTAGCTTTGAATCAAAATATTTTCTCAAAGTTTTATTCCCAAATCCTTTTTCATAATAGCCATTATTTTTACTTGGCTAAAAATAGACAAATTCAATTAATCCAATTAATTTTTTTTCCAATTTCATTTTCAAAACCATGGGTTGGTTCCTAGGGTCAGTAAGGTCACATAAAACTATTTGCAAAAGATTTAACCCTAAAATCAATTTTAAACAATTTCTCTACTCTAAACAAGTACACAAATGTTTCTGCAAATTCAAACAAGCTAACAGATACTATTTTCTACACTAAGGCCATGGTTGTTTAGGTCTTGCTCTCCTGAATCCATTGATATAAAATTTGAAATTTTTGGACGTGTGGTTTGAAAGTTACAAGGGTTTGAAGTTTGCAATTAAGTCTGATTCAAATCTGTTTTTAAACAAACCAGGGGACACGCGGCGTGTTTTAACTGGACGGTACCGGTTCAGGTGGATCGCGGGTTGTAGGCCGTTAGATCAAGTGGCATCGCACGGCGCTGGCTGCGTACCTTTTCGAGTTTAAGTGATCTAATCTCGCTCGCCCGATCTAGATCCTACGGTACTGGTTTGCTTGACCAAAAGTGAGCGGCGCCGAAGGTGGCTAGCGGCGGCGCACGGCCAGGCGGTGGCGCTACGGCGGTTACAGGAAGCAAAGAGGAAAGGGAGAGTGCTCACCAGAATCGCAGGGCTGTGGTGATGCTATACGTGCTGCTGGCTTGACAAGGGGCGCTCGGGTACTGCGGCAATTGCTCGCCGGAGTTGGTTCTGGCGACGGGCGGCTCTGGTCGAGGTCGAGGACGTCACTAGAGATCGCTCTAAGGCAAAACGAAGGTGCGGTCAGATGCGCAGGATCAAGACAATGTTATGTGCGTGATCGAGGAGTGAAGGGCGGTCTGGTTCACCTGGTAAACGTCGTCGGAGAGGTTGCAGACGGCAGCGTCGTCGGAACTTGTCAATGCCGACGTTTCGGGGCGCCCGCGGTTGAACGGAGGGCATGGACAGAAGCGCCAGGGGATGGGGAGCGTGCGTGCTTGGTCGATGAAGCAAGGGGAGGCAGTGTGTGGCCGGAATTGAGAGCTAAGCTCGTCGGAGACGGCGGCGGTGCAGAAGAGATTGGCGGCAGCCTAGGGGCAGAGAGGGAGTGGCGACAGAGGGGAAATGTGGAGGAGGTGTTGGCGCTTAATAGCGTGTATTCACGGCGAGGTTTAAGGCGCGGCATCACTGCGAATTGATCGCGGCTTTGAAGGGCAGCAACGGCAGTGAGGGGGAAGGCGTGGTCTGCGGGTGGGGAGGAAGAACAGTGGAAAGGGGGTCCAAATCGAAGGAAAGAAACGAGGGGAAGGGTCCACCCGTCAGTGTCTGTTTGAGTCAGTGCTTAGGTAGGAAAACGTTTCGCTGTGGATAGAGGAGCTGGGCTGGCGCTGGGCCTCCTGGGCTTGGCCGGCTGGGCTGGGTCCAAATCCATTTTTTTTATTCTGTAACTTTTCCTTTTTCTATTTATGATTTTTGTTTTGAAATTTCAATCAACCAAATCATACTCAAATCAATTCAAACAATCAACAAACCTTGCAGCTATGAATTTGGTTCTGTTCAGTAACATAAACCAAAATCCAAAATAATAATTTTTTATTCTTTTTAAGATCCATTCTTTAATTTAAATAAAATGGATCTTTAGTTATTTAATAAGATAGGGTTTGTTTTAATTAATAAAATCTTAATTTAAAACCCAAATATTTTCAAAACCAATTCAGTAGGTTTTATTTGAAAGTAAAGAATATTTGGAAACTTGTTTAAAACAAAATAACATTTTAGGGTCCATTATTAATTAAATATAATAGAATTTCATTATTAGATAAATAGGATTTGTTTTATTGAAAACTTTATTTTGAAACCAGTATAGTGCCAAAACCATTCAGTAGGTTTTATTTGTGAATATCAAATATTTGGAAAACTTATTTTAAATAATTTAATAAGTTTTGATGTTTTATTCAAAATGGTAAACCTTTTATTTAAATAAAATTTGGATATTAAATCCTTATTAATTAATTTAGTTAAATCCTTGCAAATTTTTATTTAAAATAAAATGTTTTAATTCAAAAGCTTGGCCAAGGTTTTAATTTTGGCTTTATAAGTTATTCTTTATTTATAAACTCATCTTTTCTTTTGAAAACCAAATATCTTATTAAAAGGTCTAAAATAGTAATACCAAAATATTTTATTTTCCTTTATTTAAAATATTTATCTTTTTAAATCCTTTCAGGATTTTATTTAATTCAAATGGGTTTGAAGTTCCAATTGAATTCAAAAAGTTTCTTCTGGCTCTGAAAATCAAACAAAGTTTTATTTAATTCATTTATTTTCACATTCCAAGATTTGGAAAATCTTGGGATGTTACATTGAGCTTTTGTCCATTCTTCATCTCATTACATCATTTTCTCTCTACACCAGAAATTTTCCTTCATACAAAACTTCACACAATCTTCATTAGCAACATTAGTGTATTCAAAAGATAATAGACCTTCGGGTTTAGCTTTGGAACGGCAAAAACTTTCACTAAAAACACAATCTACTCTAGCAACTCCTTCAAAAAGCTCAATTCCCCAATAGAGAAGTCAAAAAGGAATCAATAAGAAGCAAATGCAAATAATGGCAGAAATCTGTCAAAACAGACCAGGAGATAGAAACCGATTTTTTCGAAAATATTCTGTTGCTCAAATCAAAAAGTGTTGAATTAACGAAAGTTAGATATAACATATGGGGGATTTATTCGTAAATTTTCAGCTCAATCCGACTTACAGAGACTCCTCACGAATTTTTATGGTGGAGGACAGAAATCTGTTTTGGGACATCAACTCCCCAAATCTTACTCCCCTCTCTTAGAGGTCATTCTTGGCACAAAAAACAAATAAAAAGGATAAGGAGAGGTCATTACTGAAGTTATAACTTCCAAGACTCAAGGAAACTCTTGGGTTATCTCCCAACAAGTACTTTTCTTTAACACCTTTAAGTTAGGCTTGATAGTTTGAGAAGATGCTTACATAAGAAATATGAATTGTAAAAGAGAGCATTAAGAAGCAAATTCAAAACACATTTAAGTCTAACCCACTTCATATGCATAGGAATCTTGTATGCAAATAAATTCACAAAGAACAAAGTGACAGTCATAGGAAGATGAAACAAGAGTAACTTCAAAACTTTTAACACATAGAGAGGTGTTTCAGTACCATGAAAACCTATACAACCATATTTTCCTCTCTCATAATAATTTTCAGTATACTCATGAATAAACTCAACAATATAACTATCACATAAAGCATGCTTTTCATGCTCTACAAACACATAATTTCTACCAAACTCAAAAATAGTGGGATTAAAACCTTCATAGGTTTTACCCAAAGTAGATATTTCAAAAGGATCCACATGAACATAACATTCATCCTCCTTTTGTAAGAATGGGGACAATCAAATAATGTAAGGGATAAAGAGTTACTCTCATTAGAAGGTAGGCATGGGTAATCCATTCTTCCTTCTTTTGTTCATCACTCTCCTCCTCTTTTTCATCTAATGAGCTTCCAGTTTCAACAATTTCTTCTGCCATAGGCTCCTGCAAGGCATTAGTCTCTTCCATTTGTGGAAAGCATCTATTAAAATATTCAAGAATATAGCCATTTTCTTCCTTGTAATTATCAAAGCAAAATTTAAGTATCTCATAAACCTCATATTCATAAGGTGCATCATCAGTATTTTCAAGCAAACTGGCAAGTTCAAATGCACCCTTGAAGGCAATAAATTCTTCAATTTGTTCCACATCATAAAAGTCATAATTTCCTTTAATATAAGAGGATATGGTAACATTTTCATTATACTCACATTGAAAAGGGAGGTGTTTATACCTCCTATAGCAACAAGCTTTATCAAAGCAATAAGTAACATTATAAGTAGAGCACACCTCTCTAGCAATAGTATTCAATTTATCAATTTTGTTCCCATAGGTGTTTCCCTTTTTGTGACAAATGGTGTGTAAAATTCTTTTTCTCTTGTTGTTCCTTCCTTTGCCCCTTAGATTATTTCAAAGAAACCATCCATTGATAAAAAATGCCCAAACAAGGCAACAACAGACCACCAACTAGAAAGACCTAAGATTTGTGTTTTGAAAAACCCCAAGAGAAGGTGTGATGAGCACAGCACAAGTCTTCCTCAAGAAAGCCGAGGTTATCGAACCAGAGGAGGGGAAGGAAACATTCTGTTACAACCAACATGGAAATCAATAACACAAACTCAAGACTTTGCCTCATTGTCCATGAACACAATGCATGATTACAAAGGATGGTGGAAGGTGATAATGGTTTGCAGCAAGTAAATAGTATACATGATGGTAAAGAAGGCCTCGGGGATGATATCCCCTCCAGCAGGGTGTCGGGAAGAACTTCTGATCCCCCGATCTAGGGACGATGGTGGCGGCGGCTACATAAGGTTTCGTGGAGTTTTGATCGGGTACTTAGGGTTTCTGCATCGGGGGCTTCTTATAGGCGAAGAGGTGAGGCTGGGAGGCGGCCAGGGGAGGCCGCCACACCCTAGGGTGGCCCCCCCTAGGGCGCACCGCCACCTGGTGTGGGCGCCTCGGGTGCCCCCCTGCCTCGCTTCTTTGCCTATAAAAGCCCCCCGATGCCAAAACCCTAAGTATCCAATCAGATCTCCATGAAACAGTCTGTAGCCACCGCCACCATCGTCCCTAGATCGGGGGGATCTGAAGCTCTTCCTGGCACCCTTACGGAGGGGAGAGATCATCCCAGAGGCATTCTTCATCACCATGCCTGGCTCCGGTATGATGTGTGAGTAGTTCACCCTTATACTATGGGTCCATACAGTAGCTAGATGATTGTTTCTCCTCCTTTTTTATCATGTTTAGATCTTGTGATCTCCGTTCATGATCAATATCATCTATTTGTAATCATACATGTTGTGTTTGCGGGGTTCCGATGGATATTGAGATACTATGTCAGATTGGTTATTAATTATATCATGTCTTATTGATTATTCATTCTATCATGTCTGTGTTTTTTGAGATCTTGCATGATCTCCGTTTCTAGTATCTATCTTGGCCAAGTAGATGCTAGTGACTCCAAGAGGGAGTATGTATGCTTGATAGTGGGTTCATGCCTCTATTGAATCTGGGGAAGTGACAGAAATCTCTAAGGTTATAGATGTGATGTTGCTACTAGGGAGAAAACAAGAATCTTTTGTTCATGGAACAATTGTATTGTTTACTTTACAAACATTGCTTAATGCAATTATCCGTTGCTTGCAACTTAATACTGGAGGGTGTTCGGATGATAACCTGAAGGTGGATTATTAGTCATAGATGCAGTTGGATGGCAGTCTATGTATATTGTTGTAATGCCCAATCAAATCTCATAGGAATTATGATTGTCTAGTATTTGCATTGTTATGCCTTGCTCAGTTCCTGGCAATTGCCCCGCTGTAATTTGTTCACCCAGCATGTTATGTTATTTATCTTAAGGAGAACACCTCTAGTGAACTGTGGAACCTAGTCCAATCTTTACCATTGTTACATCACCTATTGTTACCGTTTACTTTATGTAAGCAATCATTACATTCCACACTGTACGTTTAATCCTTTGTTTTCAGCAAACCAGTGAGATTGACAACCTCACTGTAAGATGGGGAAAAGTCTTGAGTTTTTGTTATGCAGGATTCCAAGTTGCTAGCAACACCTTGAAGTTGTTTCCTTGCTCCTACTTGTTCGATAACCTTTGTTTCATAACTGAGGGAAAATTTGCCGTTGTGCTCATCATACCTTTCTCTTGGGGTCTCCCAACGAAGCTCTACAACTGAGTCGCGTCAAAATATTTTTTGGCGCCATTGCCGGGGAGTTTAAGGACAGTTTCACAAGGGGAGTCCTTCACAACCATTCTCTTTACTTTGTTTTTTGTTTTGCTTAGTTTCTTTTGATTTGTTTTGCTTGATTATTTTTCTCAAAAATTCCAAAAAAATAGTTTCGTTTGGTTTGCTTTTTATTATAAAAAAGACAAAAAAAATATTTCCTACTATAGTTGTTGGTCTGTTATTGCCTTGTTTTGTCATGCTTTCTATCAATGGTTGGTTTCTTTGAAACTAGTTCTTATTGGCAAGGAGGGTTCATGGAAGAACAAAAGTATTATCATAAGGAACACCGCTTGTCACAAAAAGGGAAACACTTATGGGAACAAATTGATAGATTGAATACCATTGCTAAAAACGTGTGCTCTACTTATAATGTTACTTATTGTTGTGATAAATCTTGTTGTTGTAGGAGGTATAAGTGTAGGGGTTCATAGCATGGAAAACAAAAATTTTCTATCGCATACAAACAAACAAGCCAAGATCTATCTACTAGATTGTAGCAACGAGTCGGTGGAATAACTTACCCTCGAAGATTCCAAAGTGTTTAACGAGAGCGGATTCTCGTGGGTGATGTAGTCGTACTCTTTCCGATCTCAAGATCGTGTAGACGATCCTTCCGGCCATGCTCCGCAGCGCTTCAATGGGTCACACATCGGTACTGACGAAGACCTTCCTCTCCTTGTTCCAAAGAAAATGGAGGTTGTAGCACTCTCGCGATTCCGCAAAGACAACGACGTGGTACCTAAGTAGAGGGAAATCATGAGGCTTCGCTAAGCCGAGCGAGTATGGTGGAGTATGAGAGAGGGCTATTAGTGGTCTAGGATTAGACACACCAATTAGAAGGCTCTAAACCGCAGGCTAAAGCAATTAGAAGCTCTAAACCAAAACGGCTCTAAACCGGAGATTAGAGGATAGGAACTTGTGTCTAGAGGAGGAGGCCCTGCCTCCTTTTATAGGTGGTAGGGGCCAAGAGGGGAGTCCTCCCAAGTCAGCCTTGTTGGCGCTACGGCTTGAGGGACTCTCCCCAAGTCGGTTCCAACACCTCTTGCTTGTTTCCCACAGCTTCTGCTTCCCACAGCTTCTGCTTTTCCACAGCCTGTTTTAGCCGCTTGACTTTCAAACCGCAGTTTGACTTTTAAGTTTTGGAACAGAAAACACTTAGTACATGATGCAATCATTCAATGACACATTCATGTACCCTCCCCGGAGTGCCGGACAATCCGAACCTTCTAGAACATTCCGATGAAAACAGAATCATTCCGAACTCAAACGGACTTTCCTTATATGAATCTTATTCTCCTGACCATTCGGATCACCTCGTGATATCCGGATCCCATCCGAGACTCGAACAACATTCGGTCTCTTTCTCATAATACCATAACTACTCAAAACAACGTCAATCCTTAAGTGGGTCTCCCTACGGTTCGTGAATTATGCGGACATGATCGAGACACTTCTCTGAACAATAACCAATAGAGGAATCTGGAAATTCATATGGCTCCCACATATTTCTACGATTACTTTGCGATCGAATGAACCACTTACATACGATACCAATTTCCCTTTGTCTCATGATAGTTTACTTATCCGAGGTTATGATCGTTGGTATCTCTGCATACCTAGTTCAACCTCGTTACCGATAAGTACTCTTTTCTCGTTCCCGTGATATGTGATCCCTTGTGACCCAGTCACATGCTTGCAAGCTAATTGGATGACATTCCACCGAGAGGGCCCAGAGTATATCTATCCGTCATATGGATGGACAAATCGCACTCTTGATCCATGTGTTTCAACCAATACTTTCCGAACACTCAATGCCACCTTTATAGCCACCCAGTTACGGTGTGGTGTTTGATGTCATCAAAGCATCCATCCGTTAAAGGTGATATGCATGATCTCATGGTCGAAGGAATTAGGTTACTATGTATCAGAAAGCATATAGCAATTGAACTATTGAAATGACTTGATCTTTATGCTATGCTTATCTATAGGAGTATGTCCACCATATCATTCTCCTAACAATATGATCTTGTTGTTGACAACATCTCAATGTTCATGATAGGGAAACCATAATCATTAATCAACCAACAAGCTAGTGAAGTATAGAGGCTATACTAGGGACTTCAAATTAAGTTTACAAATCACACAAGTATTAATGTTTCCTTGTTAATACTATTATAGCATGAATGTAAACATTTATCATAAACACAAAGATATAATAATAACTACATTTATTATTGCCTCTAGGGCATATCTCCAACAATAAGCACCTCCCTTTTCAATGTGAGTATAATGATAATGTTACCATATCTTCTTATGTTAAAGGAAATTATGATTTTTATGATGTGGAACAAATTGAAGAATTTATTGCTTGGAAGGGTGCATATGAACTTGCTAGTTTGCTTGAAAATACTGATGATTCACCTTATAAATATGAGGTTTATGATATACTTAAATTTTTCTTTGATAATTACAAGGAATAAAATGGCTATATTCTTGAATATATTAATAGATGTTTTCCACAAATGGAAGAGACTAATGCCTCGCGGGAGCTTATGGAAGAAGAAATTGCTAAAACTGGAAGCTCATTAGATGAAAAAGATGAGGAGAGTGATGAACAAAAGGAGGAAGAATGGATTAGCTACCCATGCCTACCTTCTAATGAGAGTAAATATTCATCCCTTAAATTATTTGATTGTCTCCCATGCTTACCAAATGAGGACGAATGTTATGTTCCTGTGGATTCTTTTCAAATTTCTACTATGGGTAAAACTTGTGATAATAATTATGGTCTTGTTATCTATGATAATCCTTTATTTGTGCCTAACTTTGAAATGCATGGTACTAAAGAGTTTTTATTATAAAATGTTTATGATAAAGCTCTAGATGATGGTCCTATATTGAATGATCAGTCACCTTGTTATAAAATTGTTAAAAGTGGGTTTGGTTTTAATCCCACTATTTTTGAGATTGATAGAAATTATTTGTTTATAGATCATGAAAAGCATCCTTTATGTGATAGTTATATTGTTGAGTTTATTCATGAGGCTACTGAAAATTATTATTAGAGAGGAAAATATGGTTGTAGAAGTTTTCAAGGTACTGAAACACCTCTCTATGTGCTGGAAGTTTTGAAGTTACTCTTGTTTTATCTTCCTATGCCTGTCACTTTGTTCTTTGTGAATTTATTTGCTTACAAGATTCCTATGCATAGGAAGTGGGTTAGACTTAAATGTGTTTTAAATTTGCATCTTGATGCTCTCTTTTACTTCAATTCATATTTCTTATGTGAGCATCTTCTCAAACTATCAAGCCTAGCTTAAAGGCATTAAAGAAATGTACTTCTTGGGAGATAATCCGATAATTTTCTTGAGTCTTAGAAGATATTACTTCTGTAATAACTTCTCCTTATCCTTTTTTTGATTTTTGTGCCAAGAATAACCTCTAATGAGAGAGAAGTAAGATTTGGGGAAGTTGTTGTCCCAAAATAGAGTTTTGTGCTTCACTCTAAAAATTCTTGAAAAATATCTGTATGTCGGATGGAGGTGTAATTTTTTCAGTAAATTACCCAGGTTGTTATCTAACTTTTGTTAGTTTGACACTTTTCGATTTGAGCAACAGAAGGTCTTAGAAAAAATTGGTTGTTAGCTGCTGGTCTGTTTTGACAGATTTCTGCCATTATTTGCATTTGCCTCTTTATTGATTTCTTTTTGGGTTATCTTTGGTAAATTGAGCTTTTTGAAGGAATTTCTACTGTAGATTGTGTTTTTAATGAAAGTTTTGCTGTTTTGAAACTAAACCCAAAGGTTTATTTTTTTGAGTGCACTAATGTTGCAAATGAAGATTGTGTGAAGTTTTATATGAAGGAAAATTTTCAAGTGTAGGGGGAATGATGTAATGAGATGAAGAATGGACAAAAGCTAAAGCTTGGGTATGCCACCCCATTTCACCCCAATAAATATTCAAGAGTTACAAGCGTCAAAGCTTGGGGATGCCCAAGGCATCCCCTTCTTCATCAATAAAAATCTCAGGTCTCTTTCAAGACACTTCGTTTTTATTGTTTCATGCACTATTGTGTTGTTCTTGGAGTGTCTTAGTTTTTGTTTTTGTTTTTAGTTTGCTTGAATAAAGTACTTGGACCCCCGATTTCACTTTGTTGTTTCAAATAAGTTGATTGGTGTTGGAAAGGAGTAGAAAGTTTCATGCTTATAGTGGTACAAAAGGGAGCTTGTTTTGACTGTGGCTTATACTTTATCATGTCATGATAGATGTTGTTTTGACCTTATGCTTAGTGATTATTGTTGTAGCATGACTTGTTCCAAACAATTGAGATTGCTTAATGTGCCTTGCAAGAATCATGTGTTATTTTAGTATACAAAGGCATAATATTGTGGTATTCTCCTTTGATGTTTTGTTTGGGTTGACTTGGCACATGCTCTCACCATGTTATGGTTATTAACCAGTCACCTTAGCCTCTATGATCATTTAGTTTTTGACTTGTGGTACCACTTTATGATTTTATTGATAATGGTTTGTCGCTCTTCATGATTATGGCCATTATTGCTCTCTTAGTTGGTCGCTCCCAGTCTTTTGCTAACCTCCACTTGTATTGAGTAAGCTCTACTCATGCATCCAACTCCCAAGAAACCAAGTTATTCCAAAGAGTCCACCATAAATTCCTATGCATGGTGTTTTTCACCATTCCAAGTATATTCTTGTTTTATCTATCTTCCAAATTAAACTTGTTATATGAAAATGAGTGACTAAAGCTCTCACAAACTTGATGGCACACTTTAATTTTTACCCCTAATAAACTTGAACCATTGTGTCATCTATGTTGTATATGCTTGCACTTATAAGTTGGGAATTAGCAGAACCGTGCTGTCACGGGGAACGCTTTCAACACCTGTAAATATCTACCTAGTTGATATCATGCTCTTTTATTTATGGATGTCGGCGGTGTGAAATAAAATGGGAGCTTGTAAGTTCGTGGAGTTAAGTATGTGTGTTAGATAAATGCCTAGGCCGCTAGCCTAATCCATGCCTAATCATGGTCGAAACTTGCAGCATCACCATAGTGAGCAATCTATGAAGCATTCTTCCTATAAAAAAAGAGAGAGATAGAAAAAAGAGAAAAGGAAAAAAGAGAGGAAAGAAGAGAAAAAAGCACCATTTTACCATGGTAAATAAGAAGATTATTGAGATGCTCATTGTATGTTGCCTTGTCATTTTGATATGGGATAGCTCCTGTGTCATGGGGAAAGGGGTACCCTGTTGGCGGTTCTCTATGATACACCTACACTTACAATGACAAGAACTTACCGGTAACTAAAGTCGAGTAGCATGAGGAATGGCCCTCGTACTCAAGGGACATGAGATTGCCAACTTATACTTTGTCAAGCATATACTTCATACTTTGTTCACTTTAACCTTAATCACTTCAAGATGCTTATGATAGGGGCAATGAGAGCTAAAATCTAACAAGTACCATAATTTTTGGAAGCTCCTTATGAAACTTGAAATCCCTGCTTCCTTTTGAAGGGCCTTTCTTCCACTTCTATATTGAGTCTCCACCTATCTTTATGTACCAATTAAGAGACCATAGTTGTTATTCTTAGTTTTATGTGCATTTTCACAAAACTTATGGATTGATTCATAATGTTGGTATTGCTTGTCCTTGAACTATTTGTATATAGTCACCCTTATGAATTTTGAAGGTGTCCTATGCATTTATGTTTTGATACTCCATGAGGGACAAGCCGAATGCCATTATGCTATGTTTTCTATAAAACAAACAAACGTATTTCAATGCATTGTTATTCATGATCTTTATTTGTATCCTTTCATGTTGCAACATAGTTGCTATGTCTTATTGTTAGAACTTCATCTTTCATGCTCGTGTGTAACATCCCAAAAATCATGATTTCAAAGCTTGCACATCATTCATGCATTCATAATCATTTTAGGATCATTTTCAAATGAGATTTCAAAAACAGAAGCATTTGAATGTCTATTATTTTATGTAAGCAAGGCAATGGCCCACTGCTACTCTCTATTATGAGATTATTTGTTGTAAACCAGAAATATTTGAACTTAGAGTTGATTGATATTTTCTAAAAACTTGGACAAAGTTTTCAAAAACAAAGTATGAATTTAAAACCATTCACTACCTTTATTAAACAAATGGTAAAGGCACTGTTTTATTTAAATTCCAATGGGCCAAAGTATTTTGAGTGAGAAACTTTGTTCTGTAGCCAAAAAGGTGCATTTTCTACTTTACAAAAATGCAGAACAGGTTTGAATTCAAACCCATTTGAAAACCATTTGAAATTGATTCCAGAAAATCAAATTAGACATGGAAAAAGATAAAAGAAATGAAAACAGGCCGGCGCCACTCTTTCGGCCCAGAAGCAAAAGCATCCCACCCGGGATTTCCCTTCTTCCTTTGTTTCTCAATCAACCCGCGCGCACCCCCTCACTGACGCTCCGACCCCACCATCCACCTCAGCATCGTCGTCAATCATGCGCCGGAGGAACTGCTCGCCGCTGCCGTTTCCTCCCGAATTCAAATTCGTTGATTGCACTTGATTCGCGGAGTAATTCCCCCTCCTCGCTCGGCTATATAATCCCCACCCCTCAACGACCAGTTCCCCCCACTCCACTCGCTCGCTCCGCCACCAGGATGCCCCAATTGCTCTCGCACCTCCGCTGTACCGACGAGCTCCGGCGACGAAATTCCGGTGAGCCTGACCACCCCTGCCCTTCTAATTCATACGAGCGTGTTCCTTACAACCTTGTGCATCTCCTGACCTCTTTGGTTTGGCTGCGCAGACCCAGGCCACTGCTCGACTCCGGCGACACCCTCTGGTAGTTCCTGACCGCCCCCTTCTCTCTTCTGGTTACTCACATGTTCGCCAGACTTGTGCGCATCTAACGACACCGTTATTTTGGCTAGGCACGATCTGTAGCCTCGCCAACAAGGACGAACAGCCGTACCTGACGACCGACGCTTCTCCGGCGAGCAATAGACGTCGAGTCAGTGCGCCCCTATCCCTCCTTCAACCACGTTGAGCACCGCGACGACCCCATGAGAGCTCGGTAAGCCCCTCCATTTCCTCCCTTGCTTCCCAGAACCACCGGACAATCACTGGCCGAGCGCGCCGCCGCTCGCTGTTGACTCAGCGCCGCCAGTCCTTGGTCAGGGCAAGGATGCCCGTTGGATCTGTATCTCACGGCCATGATTAGATCTTAGGTGAAGCGGTACGGGCATATCTGAGCCATGCGTAGCTAGTTAGATCCAACGGCCCGTGAGCGTGATCCTCGCGAAACGGTATCAGCCAACTAGATAGCGCCACGTGGCCTGTGTTTTGATTTAAAATCTGAAATTAGATCTATTAGTTGTTCAAACTTACAAAATTCATAACTTTTGATCCACATGTTCAAATTTTGTTTTTATATCATTGGAATAAGGAGAAAGAATTATATCCAAATATGCACTTTGTTTAATAAATTGCATCTGTAAAATGGGTTGTTTTTGCAGAGACATTTATAAGCTTATTTTGTATATAAAAATTGTATGGAAAATGTTCTAAGGGCCAAATTAATTTTATTTAGTGTATAATTGTTTTGTTTATGATTTAGTACGGTTCCACTTGTCTTGTTTGATTTAGAAAATCATCACATGGCATTTGCATGCATTCATATATTTTTGCTTGTTTATTTTGATATGTGAATTTGGTGCTATCATTTATGTGTAGATTTTGGTGCTAGTGGTGATTGTGATTGTGAGGATTGTTGCTACTCCCCCAACTACCAAGGCAAGTGGTGCTTCATAATTTTGTCCCAATATTTTGACTATGTATTAGAAATATTTTGTATTGGGCTTGCATGAATATTTTGCTAAGTATCTATATGCTATGCTTGGGAAATCCTAGTAGTTGTAAAATTGTTATAATTTCCTCTAAGTTAAGATACTTGCTATTTCCATGCTTAGTCTAGCTAGTAGTAGCCAAGAGTGGAATATATACATGCTATGGAAAAATATTTCTAAGTCTTTGACATGTTTTTGCTTAATAAAACAACTAAGTGAATGAAACACCTGGGTGGAATGGTAATTGCTTGGTGGTTTTTGGTTGAGTGGTTACACAAGGCCCATTTCTATGGTTTACCTTGTGTATCTCACTTGTGGATTGCCACCCAGGAACAAAGGGATTTGAGATGCCAAATGTTAAGAAGCTTCTAGTGCAACCACATGGCATTATGGGCTCTGCCTGGATCATATAGGTTGCAATAACTTAGCCATTTGGACAGTTGGTGATAGAGGGAATGATAGGTTGGAACGCGTCCATTTGGTCTAAGGGAAGGCTTCTGAAAGGTCCTGTCTTGGTGAAACCAAGTCTTGTGGGAAAAGTGCACCACCTCTGCAGAAGGAAGAAACTAAGTACTTAGCCGTGTCCCCAGAAAAGGACAACTTGAGAATCAAGACATGGAAGCTATCAAGAATCTCCTCATCCCAATTTCTAAGTTAAAACTTGTGGTTGAACAAGGGTGAAGGTTCACCAATTTCTATTGGTGGTTCCTTGGGAAAGTTTTTCCAAACAAAAACTTAGTGTTTTCAACTGATAGGTAAAACCTATTTTGAGCAAAGCAAGCCTAAGATACACTTAGCCAAATTCATGTAGTAACTAGATGCTAATATTCTACTAAGGTATCACTTGCCAATACTATTCCAATGTATTGACCCACTGTGGTTGTAACTTGTGATGTTGCAGGTTACTCTGATGATGATTAGGGGTTATGAGTCTACACTCAACATGCTTGTCTGTGGCACATGAAGATGAAGACTTCTATTTTTATATTGTTAAGTTAAACTCTTGTACTAGCCTATGGCTATGGAGTTGTAAAAGACTATGTTATCTCTGGAATGACTATGTAATAATGACCTTTGTTTCTGTGTACTTCATCTTAAACTGTGGATGCTAGAAATTGATACAGGGACTAGCATTGCAATCACAGGGATCTTTACCTTTATAAAGGTGGGATCTTACATCATGTTTGGAGTACTTTGATCCCAGCCTTCATTGCTTACAAATGGTTTGATCAAGATTGTGATGGGGCGTGTCACCCCAAAAATTATTCTTTTTATCACTTACCTACTCGAGGACGAGTGGGAGTTAAGCTTAGGGATGCTTGATACGTCGTAAACGTATCTATAATTTTTTATGTTCCATGCTTGTTTAGTATCAACTTTGCTTTGATTTGTCTACACTTTGAGGTATTTTTTATACATTTTCTGGTAATAACCTATTAACAAGATGCCGTAGTGCCCGTTGCCTGTTTTCTGCTATTTTTGGTTTCAGAAAAGCTAGTAAGGAAATATTCTCAGAATTGGACGGGACAAAAGCCAAAGTCAATATTTCACCGAGGAGAACATAGAGGCCGAAGGGAGATCGAAGAAGGGCCACGAGGCCGCACACCCTAGGGTGGCGTGGCCCCCCTAGGTTGTGCTGCCACCTGGTGTGGGCACCTCGAGTGCCCCTGCCTCGCCTCTTCGCCTATAAAAGCCCCCGATGCCAAAACCCTAAGTACCCGATCATATCTCCACGAAACAGTCTGTAGCCGCCGCCACTATCGTCCCTAGATTGGGGGGTTCTGAAGCTCTTCCCAGCACCCTGTCGAAAGGGAGAGATCATCCCGGAGTCCTTCTTCATCACCATGACAGCCTCCAGTATGATGCGTGAGTAGTTCAACCTTGGAGTATGGGTCCATACAGTAGTTAGATGGTTGTTTCTCCTCCTTTGTGCTATCATGTTTAGATCTTGTGAGATCCTTTCATGATCAAGATCATCTATTTGTAATCATACATGTTGTGTTTGCGGGGATTCGATGGATATTGAGATACTATGTCAGATTGATTATTGATTCTATCATGTCTTGTTGATTATTGATTCTATCATGTCTGTGTTGTTTGAGATCTTGCATGCTCTTCGTTTCTAGTAGCTATCTTGGCCAAGTAGATCTCCAAGAGGGAGTATTTATGCTCGATAGTGGGTTCATGCCTCTATTGAATCTGGTTAAGTGATAGAAATCTCTAAGGTTATAGATGTGTTGTTGCTACTAAGGATAAAACAAGAATCTTTTGTTCATGGAATAATTGTATTGATTACTTTACACACATTGCTTAATGCAATTATCCATTGCCTGCAACTTAATACTAGAGGGGGTTCAGATGATAACCTGAAGGTGGATTATTAGTTATAGATGTAGTTGGATGGAGGTCTATGTATATTGTTGTAATGCCCAATCAAATCTCATAGGAATCATGATTGTCTAGTATTTGCATTGTTATGCCTTGCTCAGTTCCTATCAATTGCCCCGTTGTAATTTGTTCACCCAACATGTTATGTTATTTATCTTAAGGAGAACACCTCCAGTGAACTGTGGACCTCGGTCCAATCTTTACCATTGTTACATCACCTACTGTTACCATTTACTTTCTGCAAGCAATCATTACCTTCCACATTGTACATTTAATCCTTTATTTTCAGGAAACCAGTGACATTGACAACCTCACTATAAGTTGGGGAAAAATCTTGAGTTTATGTTGTTCAGGATTCCAAGTTGCTAGCAACACCTTGGAGTTGTATCCTTGCTCCTACTGGTTCGATAACCTTGGTTTCATAACTGAGAGAAAATTTGACGTTGTGCTCATCATACTTTCCTCTTGGGGTCTCCCAACGAAGCTCTACAACTGAGCCGCGTCAACCGTGTCCTCCAATCAGTACCACCAAGTTACAAGAACTTTGTGATGAACTACAACATGCAGCACATGGATAAGACATTGCCAGAACTCTTCTCTATGTTGAAGTCTGTGGAAGTGGAGATCGAGAAAGAGCACCAAGTGTTGATGGTCAATAAGACCACCAATTTCAAGAAGTAAGGCAAGTCTAAGAAAAAGGGAAACTTCAATAAGGGCGGTAAGAAAGTTACCGCACTGGCAAATAAGACCAAGGCTAGGCCTAAGCCTGATACCGAGTGCTTTTACTGCAAGGGAGAAGGTCACTAGAAGCGGAATTGCCCCAAGTACTTGGCAGATCTGAAGAACATGGCAACATCAAGAAGAAAGGTATATCCGATATACATGTTATTGATGTGTATATTACTAGTAGTCGGAGTAGTGCCTGGGTATTTTATACTGGTTCGGTTGCTCATATTTGTAACTCGAAACAGGTGCTGCAGAATAAACGGAAACAAGCGAAGAACAAGGTGACGATGCGAGTTGGAAATGGATCAAAGGTTGATGTGACCGCGGTCGGCACGCTCCCTCTTCATCTACCATCAGGATTAGTTTTATATTTAAATAATTGTCATTTGGTTCCTGTGTTGAGCATGAACATTATATCAGGATCATGCTTATTGCAAGAAGGTTACTTGTTTAAGTCCGAGGATAATGGTTGTCCAATTTATATGAGTAATATGTTTTATGCACATGCACCGTTGATAGATGGTCTATTCTTGTTGAATCTTGATTGTAGTAATACACATGTTAATAATATAGAAGTTAAATGTTTGAAATTAAGGATAACTCAACATATATGTGGCACTGTCGTATTGGTCACATTGAAGTGAAGCATATGAAGAAACTCCATTCTGATGGACTTCTTGAATCACTTGATTTCGAATCACTTGAAAGATGCGAAGCATCTCTGATGGGTAAAATGATAAGTGTGGCATCCCGCAAAACCACTACTAGAAAATCGTGTTGAATTTGCGCATTGCATCGTCATCATCATGCATTGTTTGCCTAAAACTATTTTTGCAAGCCCGTTTTGTTTTCTAAGACGCCCCATCTTTATTCAAACGCAAAGCCCGGTTCTCCGGAGTAGTTATTTTTGGCCGCTATCGGTTACATACGGCCCGTTTAAAAACAAATAAAAAGTTTAATTATTTGTAGAGCGTTCGAACGGGCCGAATAGACCCGAACGACTACCCCCAGAAATTAAATCGGTCCACCCCTGAAATCCTACAGCTACCTAAAACTCTACCCAGTCCAACCCTCCACCTCACTCCCACCTATCCTAGACCGCCACGTCACCCTGCCCTTCCCTCTACCCAATTCCCCCCTGCCACATCAGCCCCCTCTCTCTCTCATCTCTCTCCCCATCCCACCCCTCACGCACGCACGCTCACCCACGCGCGCACGCCAGCCCCACCCCACTAACCGACCCCCCCTGGGCCCCACGCCCCGGCCCCACCCCCTTCTCCTCTCTCCCGCACGCGACCCCCACCGCCTCACCCCTCCTCCCCTCCAAGGTTCCCTCGCCCGGCGACCCTCCACCACCCACGCTGCCCCAGCCTCTCTCTCCCGCACCCGCGTTTCCTCACCCTCTCGCTAGCCTCCTCCTCCTCCCTCACCCGCCGGCCTGCGCCGCTCCGCCTCAGCCTTCTCCCGCCTCGCGCCTCCTCTCCCTCAGCGCCTCCGCTCCGCTGCCCGTGGGCCTTGCCGCCGCCCGCCACCCGCCTGCACCGCCTCTCCGCGTCGCCCGCCCGCCTCGAGGCCACGCACGCCACCCGCCGCTGTCGCGCCGCCAGCCTCCTCCACCTCCGCCCGAGGACCTCCCCCAGAGCCCGCCCTGCGCCCGTCTCTTGCGCGGCGCCGCTTTCTCCCCGGCTCGGCTCCCTCCCCGCCTCACTGCCGCTGCGCCGCGCGCTGCCACCGCCATCCCTGGCCACCAGCACCTCCGTCCTTCTCCAGCCCGCGCCGAGCCTCCCCTTCCCGAGCGCGGCGGCCCGCTCGAGCCTGCCAGCGCGGCGCTTCTCTGCAGCTCCGCCTCGCCCTGCAGCGCCGCCGTCCGGTCTCGCTGCCGCCCGCGCGCCCGGGTCCTCCTCCGTCCTCCGCCAGGCCCGAGCCATCACGGCCACCTCACTGCGATCGCCGAGCTTCGCCCGAGCCTTCGCCGGCCGTCGCCGATCGACCTCGCCCTCCCCTCTGCAGACCCGCGTTCCCGAGCTTTTCCCTGGCCGTGCCTGCCTCGTCTGTCGCCGCCGTCACCGGCGGGGCCCGCTTCGTCGGCCTCCTCTGGCCCCGCCTCAGTCTTTGGCCAGCACACCCCGGCGCCATCCGAGTTCGACAACACCCTCTACGACGCCGAGGACGCCTAACCGGAGAGACGAGATCGCCACATGGACATCAAGTTCTCCGACATGGTTACGAAGCCCCCTCGATAAGGAATCCAAGCCTCCTACATGGAACCGAGGAACGTCGAGCACTGCTTTCCGAACGCCATGACCATCGGCGCGAGCCCGACAAGATCCTCGCAACGGCAAGACCGACCTCGTGGAACCCGATGACGCCGGTAGCACAAGATCTACATCACGGACGCACCACGGACCGAAGATGCCCGGAACGCCAAGATCGCCTCAAGGATCCGAAGGACCCCCGGTATCGAGCCCGAGTTCGCCAACGACACGGAAGACGGAGCGCTAAGACCGTGCCCGGATCCGGAGTCCGAACCCGATACCGCCAAGGCCACCGACGCGAAGACGCCGAGTACTTCATCCCGGACACCGAGACCCCGGTGCGACAAGTGCTTCATCCCGAACAACAAGATCGACCCCAGTAATCCAAGAACGCTTCCGTCGAGACCGTTCCGTCGAACCCTGAACCCTGAGACCGACCCCGAACCCCGGAACTCCAAGTCCGTCGAGGCCCCTCAAAGTGTGAACCTTTTCCTCGATACCCTATTTTTATAAGTGATATTAACTTGTTGCATAATAATTGTTCATCGCATGCATTTCTGTGGGTTGGGGGCCTTATGCCGATTCACCTAATAATTAAATATGGGGCCCATATGCGGGCAAATCTAGCCTTATATTGGCCTCATTTAAACATGTGTAGCGAACCGGTTCCATCTGTTGCATTGCTAAACAACATTTAAATTGCGGGCCTTCTAAATAACATGAACCACCTAACTAATTGTCGGGACCCCGGTTCCGCTTAATATGACCTAATCGCATCGCACCTTTGCCATGTCATACATCATACTTGCATCATGCCGATCTTCTGCCGTGTATTAAATATTGCATCCGGTGTTTATTCTAGTGTTTTGCTTCTTCGCGGATAAGGCCGTTGAGTTGATGTGAGATTCGCCCCGTTCTTCGGTTGAACCTTCGACAATGTTTTCAGGCGAGCATCTCCCCCTTTCTACCTATCTCACTTTTATAGTATTTATTCCCTCCTGTTGATCTATTGCTATCTGAGTTGCGATGCTCTAGTGTTTCGTACCCGTGATCTCCCCGTAGCCCTATATCGCCTTGGACACACCCTATTACATTGTTTGGTAGATAGTTGGACTTGCGTCGTCGTTGCTTGCTCGGTCTTTCTGCGTGTCATCAAGTGCCACGATTCTTGATGTATTGCCGCATGTTGATGTTGGAGATGATTCTAGTTTTACTTATTGTTCACTTTAATTCCTGTTTAACAACTAAAATTGAATAAGCGAGAGGCATTGGTGGGTGATAGATAATATTTGGTTTCGAGCCCACTTGTGTCCGTAAGACCCGAGTACTTGATACTGCTCCTTGATTTATCGCGCTATCCACATCCGGGAGGTATATGGGACCCCCCTGAGCCAGAGCTTGATTCAGTCTTATTTCTTGGGGCCACAAACTAGTTTGAGGTTTTATTACGATCCTGTACTTATGCCATGCTACTTCTGTACTTACTTTTGTGCGAGGAGCACACTGTACTGTTTAGGTAAGCGTAATGTTTTCGCGGTATAGACAAGCCCAACCACACTTTCGGGTTCCCAGTCGTTTACAGCCATTTTCGCAAACCTTGAGTCCGTCTCGGAGTCAGCTATCTCCGTTGCGGGATCTACTTAAGGGGTGGCCCCCTGAAATATTTCTGAATTCTGTGATTGTTCAGTCGTGAAAGCCTCGTTGGGTTTTGATTTGGTTTTTCCGAGGTTGATCGGCGTGTGTTGCTATTGGTGCACCCGGCGGGTAAAACTTTCAAAGCCGTGTCCGCGGATATGGACGACTTGGAGCACGATATCTCGATCATAGACAAGCATAACTAAAGTTTATTGCTATAAATTTGACTTATAATGACTAGTAATCAGCTTCACTATAATGGAATGGCTAATACTGCCCACAATTGCTTGTTTGGATTGTCACTTGCGACCATTGTACGACTAGTAAGTATTGCAACTTCTAGCGGAATGGCTGAATAAAAGTACCAACAATGCTGGGTTTAAGGATTATCTCATGCTAATTGTATCGACTAGTAAGTGTTGCCACTATAACGGAATGGTTAACTAAAATTGCCTTGCTTATTTAATCGGGATGAATATCTATATCGACTAGTAATTCGCAACGATAATGAATAAGTAAAAGCGCCAGCGTGAGTTCCTCGGTTGACTTCCTCGTTTGGTATCGAGAAACACCGGGATGGGTTTGTTTGGTGTTAGCTTCAGTTGGATCCGAATAGGTCTTTCTTACTCCTCTCAGTAACGCCCGGTTGTATCGAGTCTCTATAGGTTGTTCGATTAGTGCTTGCTGCCGCTCGATCCACCATACCTTTGTAGGCGAGGACCGAATTCTAGCCTCGCCGTGTCTTGGCCTCGATCGACGCTCCTTCTTTTTCCTTTGCCCTTTGTCGGCACCCCTTTTGTTTAAGCAGGTTTTGAGATCGGCGCCGTTAGCAGGGTTACCCTTCCGGCTTGGCCTGGGCAGGGTTATGGACGCCATTGGTTATTCTTCCGGGCTCTTAGCCCCATTTGCATCTTGTCCGTAGCTGGACGCTCTATCGTTTTCAAGGTGATTTGGATCTTTGTATATTATATCTGTAATCTTGACTCTTGGAGTCGCTGTTATATATATCTGTTCTGTGGGTCCCATCGAGGACTGTTGTGTAATGTTATTACTTCGTTTTCCACCCGCACGAAAGTGCCTGGTGGGCACCTTTGAATCGTTTCTATGCGGGTTTGGTGAATTTTGCCCAAACTTGCATAGGTCCGATTCTGAGGGTGTTACAGAGTGGTATCAGAGCCCAGCAGTTGCGATACCCCACAAGTCCAGCCTGTAGGATGACCTAGCTAACGGCCGAAGTAGAGTGTCAAAACTATTTTGCAAAATCGGTTGGATAGCTCTGATCAGGTCTGATTTTACTCCTTACCCCTCTGCTATTCTCCTCTTATCTCGACGTGTTTTGAATCTGCCTCTTATCTTTTCTTCGAGTCCAGGAATTCTCGTGGTTGGGTTTCCGTCGTACCTTCAGGGCTTCGCTTTCTCCCTTTTGTAACGGAGGTGCTACGATCATCAATCTGCAACTTGTCTGTTGTACCCTTCATCCAATCTTTTGTTCTGAGCTCTTTATCTGTATGTGTTCCTTGCTGGATGTCCGTGTCGTTGAAAGACATATGAGAAGGACGAGCATTGGTGAAGTTGGAGTATACCTTGAGCATGTGTTGTTCATGCCAATGGAACCATCGCAGAACCTAATCATTGTGTTTTTCATACGATTTCTGCTGGCATCATCCCTTTGTCCCGGATACCGCCTCTGAAGATCTTCAGTCTAATTCCGAGAGTTGGTTGCATAATCCGTCTATTCGCATGCAGAGTAATGGTTTGAGTGCGGGATGGAGTAGCTACCCTACCTTTTCTTACCATTCGCTCTTACGTTGAATCAGTGGATCCAGCAGTTTTACTCTATCCATGGAAGTTAGAGGTGGCCTTACCTTCAACTTCGTCCTTTGTTTCCCCGGAGTGTTCTCTCGACGATCAGGAGCAACGACCCTTTGTTGGTGGTGTCGCCGTTTTCAAGATGAAGAAGGAACCATCGTTGGTGGTGTCGCGAGGATCTACACGAAGCGAGAAGACACAGATCGCCGACCTTCTTTCCGGTACCATGAGGCGGATCTCGAGGGCGAGATCCATTGTTAGTGGTGTCGAATTGTGGCATCCCGCAAAACCACTACTAGAAAATCGCGTTGAATTTGCGCATTGCATCGTCATCATCATGCATTGTTTGCCTAAAACTATTTTCGCAAGCCCGTTTTGTTTTCTAAGACGCCCCATCTTTATTCAAACGCAAAGCCCGGTTCTCCGGAGTAGTTATTTTTGGCCGCTATCGGTTACATACGGCCCGTTTAAAAACAAATAAAAAGTTTAATTATTTTCAGTAGGGGCAGTCGAACGGGCCGAATAGACCCGAACGACTACCCCCAGAAATTAAATCGGTCCACCCCTGAAATCCTACAGCTACCTAAAACTCTACCCAGTCCAACCCTCCACCTCACTCCCACCTATCCTAGACCGCCACGTCACCCTGCCCTTCCCTCTACCCAATCCCCCCTGCCACATCAGCCCCCTCTCTCTCATCTCTCTCCCCATCCCACCCCTCACGCTCACGCCACCTGCGCCAGCCCACTAACCGACCCCCACAGGCCCCACGCCCCCGTCTGCCCCCCTTCTCCTCTCTCCTTGCGACCCCCATCGCCTCACCGTGCCCCTCCTCCCTCCGCGGTTCCCCATGGCGACCCTCCACCAGCCTTGCTGCCCCACGCCTCTCTCCCGCTGCGTTTCCTCCTCTCTGCTAGCCTCCTCCTCCTCCCTCACCGTCCCTTGGCCGCTCCTGGCCTTCTCCCGCACCTCGCTTGCGCCTCCTCTCCCCTCACAGCCGCCTCCGCTCCAGCCCTTGCACCTGCCTCCCGCTCTCCTGCGCCGCCTCCGCCCTCAAGCCACGCTTGCCGCCCGCCACAGCTCGCCCGCCGCCAGGCCTCCTCCACCTCCGCCCGAGACCTCCCGCGAGCCCCGCCCGTCTCACAACCTGGCGCCTTCTCGCCCCTTCTCCCGGCTCGGCTCCCTCCCGCCTCGGCTGCGCTGCGGCCACCGCCTGCGGCCACCGCCACCAGCACCTCCGGCCTTCTCCGGCCCGCGCCGAGCCTCCCCTTCCCGAGCGACGGCCGCTGAGCCTGCCGGCGGCCGCTTCTCTGCCAGCAGCTCCGCCTCGCCCTGCCTGCGCCGTCCGTGGTTCTCCGCCCTGCGGGCCCGACCGCGCGCCCGGGTCCCTCCTCCGTCCGCCGCCACAGGCCCGAGCCATCGCGCCACCTCACAGTCTTGATCGCTTTCGCCCGTCGCGCCTCACTCGCGCGCCGGCCGTCGCCGATCGACCTCGCCCTCCCCTCTGCAGACCCGCGTCCCCGAGCTTTTCCTCCACGGCCGTGCACCTCGCCCGTCACCGGCGGGGCCCGCTTCGTCGGCCTCCTCTGGCCCCGCCTCAGTCTTTGGCCAGCACACCCCGGCGCCATCCGAGTTCGACAACACCCTCTTCGACGCCGAGGACGCCTAACCGGAGAGACGAGATCGCCACATGGACATCAAGGTCTCCGACATGGTTCTGAAGCCCCTCGATAAGGAATCCAAGCCTCCTACATGGAACCGAGGAACGTAACCTTGCTTCGAATGCCATGACCATCGGCGCGAGCCCGACAAGATCCTCGCAACGGCAAGACCGACCTCGTGGAACCCGATGACGCCGGTAGCACAAGATCTACATCACGGACGCACCACGGACCGAAGATGCCCGGAACGCCAAGATCGTCTCAAGGATCCGAAGGACCCCCGGTATCGAGCCCGAGTTCGCCAACGACACGGAAGACGGAGCGCTAAGACCGTTCCCGGATCCGGAGTCCGAACCCGATACCGCCAAGGCCACCGACGCGAAGACGCCGAGTACTTCATCCCGGACACCGAGACCCCGGTGCGACAAGTGCTTCATCCCGAACATCGACCCCAGTAATCCAAGAACGCTTCCGTCGAGACCGTTCCGTCGAACCCTGAACCCTAAGACCGACCCCGAACCCCGGAACTCCAAGTCCGTCGAGGCCCCTCAAATTGTGAACCTTTTCCTCGATACCCTATTTTTATAAGTGATATTAACTTGTTGCATAATAATTGTTCATCGCATGCATTTCTGTGGGTTGGGGGCCTTATGCCGATTCACCTAATAATTAAATATGGGGCCCATATGCGGGCAAATCTAGCCTTATATTGGCCTCATTTAAACATGTGTAGCGAACCGGTTCCATCTGTTGCATTGCTAAACAACATTTAAATTGCGGGCCTTCTAAATAACATGAACCACCTAACTAATTGTCGGGACCCCGGTTCCGCTTAATATGACCTAATCGCATCGCACCTTTGCCATGTCATACATCATACTTGCATCATGCCGATCTTCTGCCGTGTATTAAATATTGCATCCGGTGTTTATTCTAGTGTTTTGCTTCTTCGCGGATAAGGCCGTTGAGTTGATGTGAGCTTCGCCCCGATCTTCGGTTGAACCTTCGACAATGTTTTCAGGCGAGCATCTCCCCCTTTCTACCTATCTCACTTTTATAGTATTTATTCCCTCCTGTTGATCTATTGCTATCTGAGTTGCGATGCTCTAGTGTTTCGTACCCGTGATCTCCCGTGCAGCCCTATATCGCCTTGGACACACCCTATTACCTGTTGTTTGGTAGATAGTTGGACTTGCGCGTCGTAGTTGCTTGCTCAGGTGCTGCTGCGTGTCGTCAAGTGCCACAGTTGCTGATGTATTGCCGCATGTTGATGTTGGAGATGATTCTAGTTTTACTTATTGTTCACTTTAATTCCTGTTTAACAACTAAAATTGAATAAGCAGAGGCATCGGTGGGTGATAGATAATATTTGGTTTCCGAACGCCCACTTGTGTCCCGTAAGACCCCGAGTACTTGATACCTGTTCCTTGATTTATCACGCTATCCACATCCGGGAGGTATATGGGACCCCCGAGCGAGCTTGATTCATCTTATTTCTTGGGGCCACAAACTAGTTTGAGGTTTTATTTACGATCCTGTACTTATGCCATGCTACTTTCATTTAATTTGTGCGAGGAGCACACTGCATCGCTTAGGTAAGCGTAATGTTTTCGCGATCGACAAGCCCAGCCACACTTCGGGTTCCCGATCGTTTCTGACCATTGTCGCAAACCTTGAGTCCGTCTCGGAGCTTGCTTACTCGCTTGGGATCTACTCAATGGGTGGCCCTGAAATATTTCAATCTCGTGATTGTTCATCGTGAAAGCCTCGTTGGGTTTTGATTTGGTTTTTCCGAGGTTGATCGAGTGTGTTGCTATTGGTGCACCCGGCCGGGTAAAACTTTCTGAAAGCCGTGTCCGCGGATATGGACGACTTGGAGCACAGTATCTCGATCATAGACAAGCATAACTAAAGTTTATTGCTATAAATTTGACTTATAATGACTAGTAATCAGCTTCACTATAATGGAATGGCTAATAATACTGCCCACAATTGCTTGTTTGGATTGTCGCTTGCGACCATTGTACCTGACTAGTAAGTATTGCAACTACAACGGAATGGCTGAATAAAAGTACCAACAACTGCTGGGTTTAAGGATTATCTCATGCTAATTGTATCTGACTAGTAAGTGTTGCCACTATAACGGAATGGTTAACTAAAATTGCCCACTGCTTATTTAATCAGGATGAATATCTATATCTGACTAGTAATTACTGCAACGATAACTGAATAAGTAAAACTGCCAACTGTGTGAGTTCCTCGGTTGACTTCCTCGTTTGGTATCGAGGGGGAAACACCAGGATGGGTTTGTTTGGTGTTAGCTTCAGGTTGGATCCGAATAGGTCTTTCTTACTCCTCTCTGGTAACGCCAGTTGTATCGAGTCTCTATAGGTTGTTCAGTGCTTGCTGCCGCTGCCGCTCAGTCCACCATACCTTTGTAGGCGAGGACCGCCGAATTCTAGCCTCGCTGTCTTGGCCTCGATCGACGCTCCTTCTTTTCCTTTGCCCTTTGTCGCACCCCTTTTGTTTAAGAAGGTTTTGAGATCGGCGTTAGCGAGGTTACCCTTCCGCCTTGGCCTGGGCAGGGTTATGGACGCCATTGGTTATTCTTCAGGGCTCTTAGCCCCATTTGCATCTTGTCCGTAGCTGGACGCTCTATCGTTTTCAAGGTGATTTGGATCTTTGTATATTATATCTGTAATCTTGACTCTTGGAGTCGCTGTTATATATATCTGTTCTGTGGGTCCCATCGAGGACTGTTGTGTAATGTTATTACTTCGTTTTCCACCCGCACGAAAGTGCCTGGTGGGCACCTTTGAATCGTTTCTATGCGGGTTTGGTGAATTTTGCCCAAACTTGCATAGGTCTGATTCTGAGGGTGTTACAATAAGACTCCATTTTATGGTATGATGGAGCGAGCTACGGACTTATTGGAAATCATACATACTGATGTGTGTAGCCTGATGACTATGGCATCACACGGTGGTTATCGTTATGTTCTTACTTTCACAGATGACTTGAGTAGATATGGGTATATCTATTTCATGAAACATAAGTCCAAAACTTTCGAGAAGTTTAAGGAATTTCAAAGTGAAGTGGAGAATCAACGTAACAAGAAGATTAAGTTTATATGATCTGATCGTGGAGGTGAATATCTAAGTTACGAGTTTGACGATCATTTGAAGAAATGCGGAATACTTTCACAATTGACACCGCCGGGAACAACACAACATAATGGTGTGTCCGAACGTCGTAATCGAACTCTCTTAGATATGGTTCGTTCTATGATGTCACTTACAGATTTACCGTTATCGTTTTGGGGTTATGCATTAGAAATAGCTGCATTCACTTTAAATAGGGCACCATCTAAATCCGTTGAAACGACAACGTATGAATTATGGTTTGGGAAGAAACCTAGATTGTCGTTCCTTAAAGTTTGGGGTTGCGAAGCCTATGTAAAGAAGTTACAGCCGGACAAGCTTGAACCCAAAGAGGAAAAATGCGTCTTCATAGGATACCCGAAGGAAACTATTGGGTATACCTTCTATCATAGATCCGAGGGCAAAATCTTCGTTGCCAAGAATGGATCCTTTCTAGAGAAGGAGTTTCTCTCGAAAGAAGTGACTGGAAGGAAAGTAGAACTCGACGAGGTTGTCGAACCTTATGTCGGATTTGAGAGTAGATTATCACCTGAAGAAGTTCCTGTGGAGCCTACACCAATAAGAGGGGAAGCTAATGACGTTGATCATGAAACTTCGGTCGAAGTTACTACGGAACCTCGTAGGTCAACGAGAACTCGTACCACTCCCGATTGGTATGATCCTGTTATGAGTGTCATGTTGGTGGACGACACCGACGACCCTGCGACATATGAGGAAGCGATGATGAGCCCAGATTCCAATAAATGGCAAGAAGCCGTGAAATCCGAGATTTGATCCATGTACGAAAACCAAGTATGGACTTTGGTGGACTTACCGGATGGCCGAAAGGCTGTCGAGAACAAATGGATTTTCAAGAAGAAAGCAGATGTTGTTGGTAATGTAACCGTCTATAAAGCTCGACTAGTCGCAAAAGGGTTTCGACAAATTCAAGGAGTTAACTACGATGAGACTTTCTCACCGGTAGTGATGACGTTTTGACTCGTCAATGGCCATTGTTATGGAATTGGGTTTTGGAGAAGATGGGGATGCTGGAAGTCGCGAGACGATTAACAGGCAAGCAACATGGGGACACGAGGTTTATTCGGGTTCAGGCCCCCGGAGGGAAAACCCTACTCATGCTTGTATGTTCTTGATTACGGTGGAACCGAAGGTTACAGGGGGTGCGCAGATGCAATCTAACGTGAGGTGTGTGTATGGGGTTAAGAGATCCTTCTCGTTGTGCCCTCTAGGCCTTTATATAGATAGGCTAGGTCCCGGGGTAGGTCGAGTCGGTTAAAAGTTTTGTTGAACCCTTTGAAATTCTATCTATAGCTAGTGGTGTCCTTCAAGGAGTCGAACTTGTCATGGGCTTAGGCCACCCGAAATATTCTTGGACAACAAGTCTTCACGTGGGCCTTCCCTGGGCTGGACCGGGTATACCAATGTTATGCACCCGTAGGGTATATCCATGCCAATATCCCATGAGTGTTCAGTCGAATCATAGATTCCATAATCTTTCGGGTGCTCCTCATTCGAACCTGTCTTTCAAGTAAATATGTTTAGTTCATAGGGATTGTTGATTCGTGTGCCTGACTCGCCCGACGGATTAGGGTCAGATAACTGTCATAGGACAAAACATCACAATCTTCTTCAGACTCGAGTCTTCGGACTCGAATCCGGAACAAATGCTGGTGTAATTCGACTCAGGCCGCGAAGGTCTTACAGGAGTCGAATTCTAGTGACTTTTAAATGATGTACCCAACACATCCATCAGGATTTTCATCGTGCCTGTTGACACAGGAATTTACTAGCAGAGAGCAGTCGGGTGCGTTACCAAGCCATCAGATGATATCTGTAGGGCTTATCTTTGCATCATAGACACAACATCCAAAATTTTATCATCACGGAGGTGTTTCGGGTGACCAAGGAGATTGCTTATCACTTAGCGTTGATTAGGGAAAAGTTGCCAAAAAGTTTTTGTTACTTTGATCTAAAGGATCTCATTCGAATAGTTCATAGGGTGCACGATCAGCGCTCCCTATGGGAGTAGCCCCCGAGTGTCTTTTCGAGTCGTAGACTCGAGCGGAGACTTTAATTATGCAGATGTTATCCATGTTAATATGCTTTCGAATGCGCGATCAGCGCTCCCTATGGGAGTAGCCCCCGAGTCCGTAGTGGAGTCGCAGACTCGACGTAGGACTCGAAGATCTTTTTAGGTGTTGATACCTTTGCAGTTTCACAGGTGTGCAGCCAGTGCTCCTAAGAGGAGTAGCCCCCGAGTAGTTGGTTGAGTCGTAGACTAGAGTAAGTATTTTATGTTTAGTTGAAATCTTCGAGCCATTACTGGCTTTGTGTTGATGACGTCATTGTTGATGATTGGTGAGCTCAACCGTCTATGACAGCAGAGACGATGCGACAGGACGATCATGGGTCCCACCATCTGACTTGAATTTGACTAGTCACGCATAATCGTGGCGAAAATTATGGTGTCTCCTCGGTTTTCGTGAAAAGTGAGCGGCGTGCTTGCAATAGTTTAGGTTAGTGTTGACACGTGTACGGTTAGATCTAGAGCACGCGTTAGATCTTCTACATCAACGGCTCTGCTTCATCGTCCTCTCCTTTTTATACCGTGTAAAAAAATAGAGGAGTTTTAAACCTTCGTAATTTGCGTTCATATTTCCACCATTATTGCCATTTCCTGAGCTCTTTCTTACACTACGCACTGGACATCCTCCGTGTGTTCCGTTCCTCCTTTCTTTGTTTGCACCGCCGCGCTTGCCGCTCCTTGATGGGCAAGCCTGATACGCCCAATTTGCATCACCATTCTATATCATAATTTACCTATATTCATTGATATTTGTCTTATTATGAGGTATTACTTATGGCTTTTCATCTGTTTATGCATGTTGGATGATTCCTGGAGGATGGACTGCCGGAGTCTGGATTCTGATGGAAAAGAAGGCGTTTCGGTGCAATTTCACGAAGATCAAAAAAATGGAAACATATTATTTTACCAGAAGACGAAGGAAGGCATAAGGAGGGACAGAGTTGGGCCTCAGGGGGCCCACACCCACCTAGGTGTGGGCCGACCCGACCCCACGCCTAGGGCAGGTGTGGACCACCTGCCCGGCCTCCGATTCCGCCTCTTCACCTATATCTTCCCTACGAAACCCTAATACCAGGGGAGCGACCACAGATAGATTTCCACCGCCTCTTGGGGGCGGAAAACACCGAGCGAGAAAGATCTCTCCAGCAGACAGATTTCTGTCAGGGGAATTCCTTCCCGGAGAGGGGAGACCGTCGCCATCAACACCATCATAAAGCTAGGCTTCATCAGGATCATCATCATCCACACCATCATCTCCACCATCACCATCTCTGTTACGTTGTAACAATTGTGTTGGATATTGCTTTAGTTCGTTAGGGGAAACTTTCTCGATGTTAATTACTATTGTAGTTGATGCTTGTGAGTGGAACCATTGGATTATTGTTTATGTTTAGATTGTTATCCATTATCATATCATCTTTGATCTTGATCCATATGATGTCTTGTGAGTAGTTCGTTTAGTTCTTGAGGACATGGGAGAAGTCATGTTGTTAGTAGTGAATCTGTGATGCGTTATTATTCAATGGTTTAGTATTTAAGTTGTGGTGCTATTCTTCTAGTGGTGTCATGTGAACATCGAATACATGATACTTCACCATTTATGGGCCTAGGGGAATGCATTGTGTATTTGGCTACTAATCATGGGGTTGCTGGAGTGACAGAAACCTGAACCCCCGTTAGGACACCTTTGCACAAGGGAGCGTAGGATCTCAGAGTTTAAGGCTGTGGTTAGATTTATATCTTAATTACTTTCCAGTAGTTATGGATGTTTGCAGGGGGTTTAATCACAAGTATGTATTAGTCCTAGGAAGGGCGGTATGTTAGCACAGGTTCACCCATACAACACTTACAAACACCAAAGAAGAGTACTCAGCTATTTGAAGCGAAAGCACTTGAAAGAATTCCCATGTGTCCTCGAGAACTTTTGGTACTTATAAGTATTTCCACCAGCTTGTCCTTTGCTAAGAAAGGATTGGGCCACTTGCTCCGTTTGTTCATTACTACTGTTACTTGCTCTTTATTTTGTTGCCTTGTCAGAAAACCACTAAAAATCCGTTTGCTAAGTATTCACAGGGATTTCCTGCTCCTTACCACTGTTCAGCACCTTCTACTCCTCGTTGGGATCGACACTCCTATTTATTGAAAGTACTACGATACACCCCCTATACTTGTGGGTCATCAAGACTATTTTCTGGCGCCGTTGCCGGGGAGTGAAGCGCTATTGAAGAGTGGAACTGGTAAGGGAAACTTTTACTATGAGTATTGCTTCTATTACAGCTTGTTACTTTGTTTCCAATATGGATAACCCACTTGGTTTTATGTTTGGGAAAACTACTACCGCTGATAGGGTAGTAGATGAACCACCTCTTGTTGAGATAGATCCTTTTAAGATACCTACAAGTAGTGTTAATCGTGTTATGGATAATTATTATTTTGGGGATGGAACTGTCCATCCCGTTGATCACTTGCTTTATATCCATGAATTATGCAGGTTGTTTAAATGTGCAGGTATCACAACTGAACAGGTGAAGAAGAAGTTACTCTCCATATCCTTGAAAGGGAGAGCTGAGGCATGGTATAAGCTGCTGAAGAATGGACAATCCATGGAATGGGAGGAGATGTCATCTCTCTTTTACTCTAAATTTTATCCTCCCAGTGAAATCCATAAGGATAGAAGTCTTATATATAACTTTTGGCCTCTTGATGGAGAGAGTACAACTCAAGCTTGGGGGATATTGAAGCTATTAATGCTTAAATGTCCTATTCATGAACTCCCTAACAATATTATTCTCAATAACTTTTATGCTAGGCTTTCTCTTCATGATAAAGATTTATTAGATGCTTCTTGTGTTGGATCATTCACAAGTATGAAGGAAGAAGCTAAATGGATCTCTTAGACCGTATTCAAGAAAACACTGAAGCTTGGGAAAATGACAAAGGAAGAAAGTCAGGTATAAACTATGATTATGAGTTCTTTAGATCTTTTATGGGAACTAATAACTTCCGTGATATTAGCAATAAGTTTGGCCTTGATCCTCAAGTTATTGCAGAATGTTTTAATGCCTTTTCCTCTTATATTTAGATTCCCAAGAAAGAGTGGGACAAGTACCATGCTCCTTATAAACATATTGTTACCCAAGTTCCTGCCAGTATAGAGGTTTGTACTGTTGATCCTATTTTGCCTGAACCTTATGTTGAGAATATCCCTTTTCCCTCCAAGGTAAGGGAACACACTATTTTGGCTAATGTGGTTAGCAAAAGCGCAAATAAAACTATAGGTTCGGATGAGCTTATTGATATCGAGCCTGTGGTAGCAATTGTGTAGGATCTTGTCACTAGAAACATAGAGGATGAGAATATTGTCTTCTGTGAAGACGCCACTAATGTTATTTCTCATCCTAAGAAAGTTAGAAAAGCTAGTGTTCCTGTGCTTTCTGTTAAAATTGGTAGTCATAGCTACTATGGTTTATGTGATATTGGTGCTAGTTCTAGTGTTATTCCTTATGAGCTTTACAGGGAAATTATGCATGAGATTGGTCCTTGTGAGATTGAAGACATTGACGTGGTTATTCACCTTGCCAATAGAGAGCAAGTTTGCGCCATTGGTATTGTAAGAGATGTGGAGGTCCTTTGTGGTAAGATTAAATATCCTGCTGATTTTCTAGTACTTGGTAAAGAAGCTAGTAAAACATATCCTATCATCTTTGGTAGACCCTTCCTTAATACTTGTGGGGCTATCATAGATTGTAGGAAGGAAAAAGTTTTGACTAAGTTTGCTGGAGAATCTTATGAGTTTAATTTTTCCAAATTTGTCAAAAAACCCTTATGAAAATGAATTACCTGATGAGGATTTCAGGGTAGAACAATTGTCTGCTATTTCTCTTACTCCTAACAATGCTTTGTAACAGTTCATGGAAGATCATGAAAGTGATGTTTTCATGAAGGAAAGAAATGAGATTGATGAAGCTTTTCTTCGTCAGCCTGAGTTACTTAAGCATAATTTACCTGTGGAAGATTTGGGTACCACACTTCCACCCAAAGGGGACCCTGTTTTCGAATTAAAACCTTTACCTGATGATCTTAAATATGTTTATCTTGATGATAAGAAGATATATCATGTTATTATTAGTTCTAAACTTTCAGGGAAGGAAGAAGAAAGGCTATTGGAGGTATTGAAGAAACACCGAGGATCTATGGGTTATACTCTTGATGATTTAAAAGGAATTTCTCCCACTATATGTCAGCATGCTATTAATATTGAGCCTGATGCAAAACCAGTTGTTGATCACCAGCGCCGTCTAAATCCTAAGAAGAAGGATGTGGTAAGAAATGAGGTATTAAAACTCCTTGATGGTGGTATTATTTATCCTATTGCTGATAGTCAATGGGTTAGCCCTGTTCATTGTGTTCCCAAGAAAGAGGGAATAACTATTGTGCCTAATGAGGATAATGAGCTTATACCCCAAAGAGTAGTGGTTGGGTATACAATGTGCATTGATTTTAGAAAGATTAATAAAGTTACTAAGAAAGATCATTATCCTTTGCCCTTTATTGATCAAATGCTTGAGAGGCTGTCCAAAAAGACTCATTTTTTCTTTCTTGATGGTTATTCTGGGTTTTCTCAAATCACTGTGAAAGCACAGGACCAGGAGAAAACCACTTTCACTTGTCCTTATGGTACTTATGCTTATAGGCGTATGCCTTTTAGTTTATTTAATGCTCCTGCTACTTTTCAGAGATGTATGTCTGCTATCTTTTATGGTTTTTGTGCAGAAATTGTGGAGGTTTTCATGGACGATTTTTCCGTCTATGGAACTTACTCTGATAATTGTTTGCACAACCTTGATAAAGTTTTGCAAAGATGTGAGGAAACCAACCTTGTTATTAATTGGGAGAAATGCCATTTCATGGTTAATGAAGGAATTGTTCTTGGACATAAGATCTCTGAAAGAGGTATTGAAGTTGACAGAGCCAAAATCGAAGCAATTGAGAAGATGCCTTGTCCTAAAGATATCAAAGGTATTCGTAGTATCCTTGGTCATGCTGGTTTCTATAGGATATTTATTAAAGACTTCTCCAAAATTTAAAAAAACCCTTACTAATCTTCTTCAAAATGATGTACCTTTTGTTTTTGATGATGATTGTAAGGAAGCTTTTGAAACTTCGAAGAAAGCTTTAACAACTGTTCCTATAGTCCAAGCACCTGATAGGAGTTTACCTTTTGAAATCATGTGTGATGCTAGTGACTTTGCTGTGGGTGCTGTCCTTATAAACGTGTTGACAAGAAGCTGAATGTTATTCATTATGCTAGCAAGACTCTAGATGCTACTCAAAAGAATTATGCTACTACTGAAAAAGAGTTCTTAGCTATAATCTTTGCTTGTGATAAGTTTATACCTAAGGTTACTATTCATACTGACCATGCAGCTATTAAGTACCTTATGACAAAGAAGGACTCTAAGCCTAGGCTTATAAGGTGGGTGTTGCTTTTGCAAGAGTTTGATCTGCATATTGTGGATAGGAAAGGTACTGATAATCTTGTTGCTAATAATTTATCTCGTTTGGAAAACATTTCTTTTGATCCTTTGCTTGTTAATGATAGTTTTCCAAATGAGTAGTTAGCTGCAATTAGGGTAAGTCCACATGAGAATCCTTGGTATGCTGATTATGCTAACTTCATTGTTTCCAAGTATTTGCCTCCAACCTTTAAAACCCAGCAAAGAAGGAAATACTTTTATGATCTAAGGCATTACTTTTGGGATGACCCACACCTATATAAGGAAGGAGTAGATGGCATTATGAGAAGAATTGCTCCAGAATTTGAACAACAAGAGATATTGAGAAAATGTCATGGCAGTGCTTATGGAGGACATCATGCTGGGGATAGGACTGCACAGAAGGTTTTACAATCTGGATTTTATTGGCCTACTCTTTTTAAAGATGAAAGGAAGTTTATCTTATCCTGTGATGAATGCCAACGAGTAGGTAACATCTCTAGACGCAGTGAAATGCCTATGAATTATTCTCTTGTTATTGAACCTTTTGATTGTTGGGGGTTTGACTTTATGGGGCCTTTTCCTCCTTCAAAAGGGTATACTCATATTCTTGTTGTTGTTGACTATGTTACAAAGTGGGTAGAAGCCATACCTACAAGCAGTGTTGATGGTAAGACCTCTTTGAAAATGCTCAAAGATGTCATTTTTCCTAGGTTCGGTGTGCCTAGATATCTCATGACTGATGGAGGCTCCCATTTTATTCATGGGGTTTTTAGAAAAACTCTCGCTAAGTATGATGTAAACCACAGAATAGCTTCATCTTATCGCCCCCAATCTATTGGGCAGGTAGAACTTCCAATAGGGAAATCAAATCTATCTTACAGAAGACTGTCAATAGATCTAGGAAAAATTGGGCTAAAAAGTTGAATGACGCCTTGCGGGCTTATAGAACTGCTTATAAAAATCCTATGGGGGTGTCTCCTTACAAAATGGTCTATGGGAAAGCTTGTCACTTGCCTTTAGAACTAGAACACAAAGCTTATTGGGCAGTGAAAGAGTTGAATAGAGACTTTAGACTGGCTGGTCAAAAAAGACTGCTCGATTTAAGTAATCTAGATGAGTGGAGAGGGGAAGCTTACGAAAATGCTAGGCTCTTTAAGAAAAAATTAAAAATATGGCATGATATGAGGATTCTCAAAAGGGAGTTCAATGTTGGTGAGAAAGTCCTTTTGTATAGGTCTTGTCTCAGATTTTTTTACAGGAAAATTACTCTCCAAATGGGAAGGACCTTTTGTTATCAAGGAAGTATACCGTTCAGGTGCCATCAAAATCTCTTCTCTGAAGGATGACACAACACAAGTGGTTAATGGTCAAAGATTAAAGCATTATATTTCTGGAGATTCTTACAATGAAGATGTGGATGTCATCCAAATGGTGACTCTAAAACAATTTATCAAGAACCAAACACCATAATCTGCAGAGTTCGTATTTGTATAGGTAAAAGTGGTAAAAACAGAAGGTTCATGAAACTCCAATCTTTTTATATTTTTGATGTTTTTAATACATAAGGAAAGTTATGAGACAAAACTGGAGAGGAAACGGAGCTCGGGGTGGGCAAACCCACCCCAAGCGCGGGCCCAGCCTAGCCGCGCCTGGAGGGGATTTGACTCCCCCGGACTCCTTCTCCGCTTTGTTTCCATGTCAAAACTTTCCTTATGCATTGAATCTTCGTAATATATAACCCCCCGGGTCCCCCGAGGTTCTTGCATCGTGTTCTCGTCGTGTTTTCGTTTCGATCTGTTTCTGTCAGGAAAATCCTCAGATTTGGAGCCTCAATGTCTTCCTATGGAACACCCACGGAGGATTCCTCTGCGGAAGTCCTCAACCCATACATGTATGAGTTGAGGAATCATCCCAAAGAGTTGATCCTTAAGGAGGGGAAGGTACAGATGAAAGAAGTTCAAGGCCCTAAAGGAGAAGGCAGTCTGGAAGATAGGATGGAAGCGCTAGAACAAGAAGTTTTCAGGTACAAGAAGATGGCGGAACGTGAAGTGGATGTTATTCAAAAGATAAGTTCAGAACTCATCACCAAGCACGAGGGAGAAGTTGCTGAGCTCCAAAAAGAGATCTTCTCACTCCGTCAGACCACCAGTCAATTGCAAGGATAGCTCTATGACATACAGAACCAAAACTGTGAGTATGAGACTTGATTTAATCGCATTAGCTCTGCTGCCAGTTTCAGGATTGCAGAGACAAGGACATCCTTTTTGGAGGGGGGGCCATTGCCTTGGAAGTTTGATGATGACAAGGAAACACCACCACTAAGGGAGTAAATCGTCATCAGGTTTGGCATCCCCTTGGCTTGTTCCAAGCTTGGGGGAGTGTCGCGGTATCACCACCATTATATTTTATCTTTTCCTTTTTAGTGGATTCATATATGTGGTAGAGGGGTTATTTTATAGTTTGGTTTGCATGTGGAAGTATCTCTCCTTTAGTTGATTATCTATGTATCCCTTGGTGTGAGTGCCTTTATTTGGTTATTAATGAGAAGTCTCATCTTTTACTTTTTGCACTTCTTATTTTTAGTTTGCAATCTCTATTATATGATGGATCTTGTTGTTCAGTATTGGCAACACTTTGGGATCATCAAGTGGATCTAAATTGGTTTTGGCAAACCAAGTTCTGGTCAGTGGCATTAATTTGAAAGAAAAAGAAAGAAAGAAAAAGCTTATAGGTATTTTGTATCATTTGTTTTCTTTCTTGTTGGCTCATAAGCTTAGTATTCTTTATTTAAGATTCTTTTTTGTCTTTTCAAGGAAGATTGCATGTTTGGATTTATTAATTGTATGTTTGCTTGTTTCTGTCAACTCTCTTGCTTGCTACCCAGCCTTGCTAGCCAAAAACCTGTTGAGAGGGAATACTTCTCATGTTTCCAAAACCATTTAAACCAAAACCTTTGCCACTTGTGTCCACCATATCTACCTAGTAGATTTTGCTATTCCTAGCAAATTCTCAAGCTTCATCTACCTTTCAAATTAAAAAGTATTTTGTTATGAGAAAACTAGTTAGTAAAGCTCTCATGAACTTGATGGCACACTTTATTTCCTTGCCCCTAATAAACTTGAACCATTGTGAACATAGAAGTTGTATATGCTTGCATCTATACATTGGAATTAGCAGAACCGTGCTGTCACGGGGAATGTTTTCAACATTGCACTTGTACTCTGTACACAGTTGATATCGTGCTCTTTTGTCTATGGATGTCAACAGTGTGAAATAAAGAGGGAACTTGTAAGTCCATGGAGTTTGTATTCTATATTATAGAAACGCCTGGGCCGCTAGCCTAATCCATGCTTAATCATGGTGGAAACTTGCAGCATCACCATAGTGAGTCATCTATGAAGAATCCTCAATAAAAAGCTATGCATATGGTAAATAAAAATATTGTTGAGATGTTCATTGTCTGCTTGCCTTGTCATTTTGGTTATGGGAAATCTCCTGTACCATGTGCAAGGGGTACCCCGTTGGCGGTTCTCAATGATGTGCAAATACTTACAATGACAAGAACTTACCTGGACCCAAAGTTGAGTATGCATGAGGACTGGCCCTCATATTCAAGGGACATGAGATTGCCAACTTATATTTCATCAAGCATATACTCCATCTTTGTTCACTTTAACCTTAATCATCTCAAGATGCTTATGCTAGGGGCAATGAGGGCTCAAAGCTAGTAAGTACCATAATATTTTGGAAGCTCTTTATGACTTGTAATCCCTGCTACCCTATTAGAAGGGACCTTTCTTCCACTTCCAAAATGAGTCAATAAACCTACTTCCTCTCTATCTCCAGCAAGCTTTTGAGTTGTTGTGTTTCAAGCATTCATACGGTGATTTATTCAATCATGTTCTTTATATTCCTTATTTGCACAAAACTCTTATCTATTGAGTATTACTTTGAAAGCCTTCACTTGTGAAAAACCTTTTTGAGCAAAGAGTGCTCCTGTTTTGAAACTTCTACAAAAAGCTTTTGTGAAACTATTTGTCAGGTGTTCTCTGACCAAGAACAAGTTTGACAATTCCAATTATGATTTATCTTTATGCATCTCTATTGTCACTGATGTACTTGGTTGCAAGCAATGTTATATAATGGTGAGTTGCTTCCTTCTATGAGTTGTGCAATGGTAAGTGTGATGCTTCTTGTTCGTATTCTTTTTATCTACACTTCACTCCATGAACCTATGGACATGTTTACTGAGCTCAGTTTTCGCTTGGGGACAAGCGAAGTCTAAGCTTGGGGAGATGATACGCCCAATTTGCATCACCATTCTATATCATAATTTACCTCTATTCATTGATATTTGTCTTATTATGAGGTATTACTTATGGCTTTTCATCTGTTTATGCATGTTGGATGATTCCTGGAGGATGGACTGTCGGAGTCTGGATTCTGATGGAAAAGAAGGCGTTTCGGTGCAATTTCGTGAAGATCAGAAAAATACCAGAAAAATATGGAAACATATTATTTTACCAGAAGACGAAGGAAGCCAGAAGGAGGGACAGAGTTGGGCCTCAGGGGGCCCACACACCCCTAGGCATGGGCCCACCTAACCCCGCGCCTAGGGCAGGTGTGGCCTACCTGCCCGGCCTCTGACTCCGCCCCTTCGCCTATATCTTCCATACGGAACCCTAATACCAGGGGAGAGACCACAAATAGATTTCCGCCGCCTCTCGGGGGCGGAAAACACCAAGAGAGAAAGATCTCTCCGGCAGACAAATTTCTGTCTGGGGAATTCCTTCCCAGAGAGGGGAGACCGTCGCCATCAAAACCGTAATCAAGCTAGGCTTCATCGGGATCATCATCATCATCATCATCCTCCACACCATCATCTCCACCAGCACCATCACTCCGTTCTGCTGTAACAATTGTGTTGGATATTGCTTTAGTTCGTTAGGGGAAACTTTATCGGTGTTAATTACTATTGTAGTTGATGCTTGTGAGTGGAACCATTGGATTATTGTTTATGTTCAGATTGTTATCCATTATCATATCATCTTTGATCTTGATCCATATGATGTCTTGTGAGTAGTTCATTTAGTTCTTGCGGACATGGGAGAAGTCATGTTGTTAGTAGTGAATATGTGATGAGTTATTATTCAATGGTTTAGTATTTAAGTTGTGGTGCTATTCTTCTAGTGATGTCATGTGAACATCGAATACATGATACTTCACCATTTATGGGCCTAGGGGAATGCATTGTGTATTTGGCTACTAATCATGGGGTTGCTGGAGTGACAGAAACCAGAACCCCCGTTAGGACACCTTTGCACAAGGGAGCGTAGGATCTCAGAGTTTAAGGATGTGGTTAGATTTATATCTTAATTACTTTCCTATAGTTATGGATGTTTGCAGGGGGTTTAATCACAAGTATGTATTAGTCCAAAGAAGGGCGGTATGTTAGCACAGTTTCACCCACACAACACTTACAAACACCAAAGAAGAGTACTCGGCTATTTGAAGCGAAAGCACTTGACAGAATTCCCATGTGTCCTCGAGAACATTTGGTCCTTAGAAGTATTTCCACCGACTTGTCCTTTGCTAAGAAAGAATTGGGACACTTGATCCGTTTGTTCGTTACTACTGTTACTTGCTCTTTGTTTTGTTGCCTTGTCACAAAACCACTAAAAATCCGTTTGCTAAGTATTCACAGGGATTTCCTGCTCCTTACCACTGTTCAACACCTTCTGCTCCTCGTTGGGATCGACACTCCTATTTATCGAAAGTACTACGGTACACCCCCCTATACTTGTGGGTCATCAAAGCCGAAGAAGAGTTCGTCCGCTGTAGCGGGTTCGAGCACCGCTGGCGCCACCAAGAAGGCCGCTGCTCCCAGCTGCATCACCGATGGCAGGTGGCGGCGCATGGAGATGAGGGATTCAGACTTGCGCAAATTGCGTGAGGCCAGCTTGATTTCCAAGATCAAGGGCGACACCATCCTGCAGGATCAGTAGGTAATCCCGCACCCACCCGAAGGGTTTCGGGTTATGTTTTTTGCATTTGTCATCCGTGGTATCTCTTTGCCCACCCACGAATTTCTTTCTGGGCTCCTTTTTCTCTATGGGATTTAGCTTCATCATCTGTCCGCCAATTCTCATCTCCACATCGCTTTTTTCATTACCCTCTGCAAGTGCTGGCTCGGTATCGAGCCTCACTTTGGCCTCTTCTGGAGACTCTACTCCGTGAAGAGGCAATCTGGTACCGGTGGTGTTTATCCACTGGGAGGGTGCGGGATTTCCATCCGCTCTTCTATCCAGTTCTTCTCTTTTCATCTTTGCGAGTCCGTCCAGCAGTGGCGGAGGAAGTGGTTCTACGTCCGCGATGTCAAGCTGGACGGTCAGCATTATGTGCTCGCTCCCTTCGACTCCATCTAGAAGATCACCCAAAAGCGTTCGTGGTCGAACGACATTTTGGAGGGTGAGTCCGAAGAGGTGGAGAAGCTCAACAAGCGGGCGGAGGCTCTTCAACTGGTGTCAGGCAAAGAGGTCAACAGTGTTGACATAATTCGCACCTTCCTCAAGTGTCGGTTGTAGCCGCTCCAAGCGAGGGCGCGCCCGATGTTTTTGTATGCTGGCGCCAGCGACCCGACAAGGGTTTTTGCCAGAGGATATGTCTTCGGCTAACCTAGATAGGCGCTTAGACCTCTGCTGAAGCATAAGGCCGACGAGGACCTTCCGAGGAATTCCTTGACTTCTCCGTTCAGTGCGAAGAAAGCTCCCTAAGGTGAAACCTGTAGTTGCGTGTAACGCTTTTCGAGTGCTTGTTGTTTCTTATTAATACTTATCTCGTTTCGTCTTTTGTCTTCAATTTGTAGGGCTATAAGGTAGCGGGAATGATGCCTCCTCTACCTGAAAAGTACTCAGCTACACCGGACAATGAAGAAGCGGAGTCAGACTCCGAACTCCCTCCTACGCAGTTGCCTTCCTTGGAATCCCCCGAGCCGAGCGAAGGGCATACTCGAAAGAGGTCTCGGGGTGAAACTTCGGATGGGGCGATGCCACCAACACCGAAGGGTCCCTCCTTCCTCGAGCATCATGACGGGGATGAGGGTGCGACCTCCTCCCCCATTGTGGATGTGTCGGTTCGAACGATGGATCCTCAGCCGCTGGCCAAGAAGAAGAATAAGGAGGAGGAGAGGAAGGAGAGGAAGGAAGCTCTTGTCTTTAATCTGTCAGACATAGCATCGTAAGTTTCTCTGATCGAATCTTCTAGTTGAATCTCTTGTCTTCAATATGTCAGACATAGCATCATAAGTTTCTCTTCATCGTAAGGAGAGAAGAGGAAACAAGCTCCTGTCTTCAATCTGTTAGAAGAAGGAAAGGGAGGGCCTTTTCACCCATGCGGCTGATGAATCTGCTGAGCGCCGCAAATCGCCCAGCTAGTTGCTGGACCCCTTTGAGGTTCTTGGGTTTCTCCATGGCTAGTATAGCCCTCATTTTCTTCGGGTTTGCCTCAATGCCACCCTGACATATGAAGTACACGAGTAATTTTCCAGACAGGATGCCGAAAGCTCATTTGTCTCGGTTCAGCTTGATCTTGTAACAATCAAGGTTGTCGAAGGTCTCGCGAAGGTCGTTGATGAGCGTCCTGGCCTCCTTGGTATTTATCACTATGTCGTCGACATAGACCTAGACATTGCGACCAATCTGGTTCTTCAGACATGCCTGCATGCATCTCTGGTAAGTGGCGCCTCCGTTCTTCAGCCTGAAAGGCATTGTGTTGTAGCAGAACACCCCGAACTGCGTGATGAACGTTGTTTTTTCCTGATCTTCGGCCTTCAGCCGAATTTGGTTGTAGCCTGAGTAGGCGTCGAGGAAGGAGAGTTTCTCGCATATTGTAGTGGAGTCGATGATTTGATCGATCCGTGGTAGAGGAAAGTGGTCCTTGGGATAATGCTTGTTAAGCGATGTGAAGTCCACACACATCCTCAAGATGTCTGTGTCCTTCTTGGGGACCAGCACGAGGTTTGCCAGCCACTCTCTTTACTTGATCTCCCTAATGAAGTTGGCATCAAGGAGTCTGTTGACTTCGATGTCAATGACTCCAGCTCTTGGCTCGGATAGTTAATGCATCGACTGCTTAACTGGCTTCGCATCTGGAAACACATTGAGTGCGTGCTCGGCGAATTCCCTGGGGACGCCTAGCATGTCCGCAGGACACCAGGCGAAAATTTCCCAACGCTCAAGGAGGAATTCGATGAGCACGCTTTCCTATGCGGGGCTCAGGTCGTTGGAGATCAACTGTAGGGTTCGCAGCATAGAAAACAAAAAATTTCCTATGATGGGAACATCTAAGTACCAAGATCTATCTACTAGATACAAGCAACAGGTGGATATACATCCATAGAATACATACCCTCGAAGACCGAATAGCGTTAACGAGGTTGTACGCGTGGATGATATAGACGAACGCTTGCCGATCTCAAGATCGTGATGAAGTCCGTCTGGTCCGGTCCAAAGACGATCAAGTCCAGCACCTCAAAGCGTTGGTGCATCCGTGATCGCACACGTCTGGTACCCCGACAACCTCCGCGCCCTCGCTCCAGCGAAGCAGCGGAAGCAATAAATCCTTCCAGAAAAAGCCACCGGGAACATGTATCTCGCTGATCCGAGACCATGGGGAAATTCTAAAGGGGAGAGAGATCCTTCGCGAGGAGGTGTGCTTTGAGAGGAGGAGAGGGGGCTTTTATAGGGGAGAGGGGGGCACCCAAGGGGCATGGCGCCCAGCCATGGGGTCTTCCCCCACCTCTTCCACATTCATGTGGGTGGAGCTCCCACTCAAAATGAAAAGCCTCCACTCCCATTAAAAAGCCTCCACTAAAAAATCCACTCACATGCATTAAATTTCCACCAAATTTAATGCAAGCTCTCATTTAAATAAAACTCTTTTATTTATTTATTCAGAATTTTGTTAATTACTTTAATTAACAAACATTCACATAAAACCCTTACAACATTTCAATTTCACATGCAGAACCAGTTTCAGCAATTTCAACCGAAACAGTTTCGGTGTCTAGTGAAATAAATTTCTTCGCTTTCCTTTTTCTTTCTCTGGCATATCATTTGCTCCGAATGGTGTCGGTATCCCTTAAGTGTGTCACCCTACGGTTCGCGAATAATACAGACATGATCGAGACCCCTCTCCGATCAATAATCAGCAGCGGGACCTGGAGATCCGTACTGACTCCCACACATTCAATGATGACTTCTGTGACCGTGTGAACCTTTTATGCTAGTATCTTAATCCCTTTGTTTCACGATATATTACATGTCCGATATTCGATCATCGGTATCTCCATACCTAATTTGATCTCGTTACCGACATGCACTCTTTTCTCGTTCCCGTGATATAACATTCTAGTGATCAAATCACTTGCTTGCAAGCTAATCAATGTGATATCACCGAGAGGGCCCAGAGCATATATATCCGTCATCGGGATGAACAAATTCCACTCTCGATCCATGGACCTCAACATAACACTTTAGTAGTTCTGAAGCCATCTTTATAATCACCCAGTTACGGTGTGACGTTTGATGTCAACAAGAAACTCTTCTAGTGTTAGCGATTGACATGATCTCATGGTCTAAGGATTAGGATCACTTCGTAAGTTGTTATAGCAATATAAACTCAATGACTTTGATCGTACTGCTATACTTCGGATGAATGTTCATCACATCATTACAATAATGTTGTGACCTCGTTATTAACAACATACAATGTCCATGATCAGGAAACTTTGATCATCTTGTTAATCAACGAGCTAGTTTATAAGAGAGGCATAACTAGGAACTTCTTTTTTGTTTATTAAACACACATGTATTAACATTTCTGTATTAATACAATTATAGCATGCAAAATAAACATTTATCATAAATAAGGAATACGATAATAACCACTTTATTATTGCCTCTTGGGCATATTCCCTTCAGTCTCCCACTTGCACTAGAGACAATAATCTAGTTTGAAAACTTTGCGTATTGAACACATATGGCTTTCTGGTTTTCCATATACGCAACTGCAAGTGGTTAACATAATCTACGGATCTAACGCTTTCAGGTCCGTGTGTATTTGCATGTCTTTGCGTCTTCACGCATCACTCATTCTCCAATGAGATGGCATTGTATAAATTTGGTCTTTCGGTGAGACCTTTAGTTCCTTGGGGTTAAACCATGTCGATACTATTGTCGTTCAATATATCTTTAGTGTTAGCCCGTTGTGAACAACACCTTAGTTTGATAACAAACTACTTGACACAAATTCCCTCCTTTGCTGCTACTATAGCAGTCATATACTTAGCCTTTTGTTGTAGTATTCGTCACAATGTCTTAACTTTGGAATACATCCAAATCCATCATGAAAACTCCTTTCCATTTCATTGTGCCACTCATAGTTTAAATTGAGATAAACTTAATTTGTATCTTGCGACAAAACTAGTATCAATGTAACGCTTTACAATGAACTATTTGTAATTGTTGGTCACCTCTACACAAATATATTCTTAGTTCTTTCCAAAAGATCATAAGAATATCCTTACTATCGTCCAATGATCACTTTATGATTCATTCTGATATTTGCTCATAACACTTAGAGCATAGGACATATCTGGATGTGTACATATCATGGTATGATTGATCAAAACATTCTCGTGATTTCACTCATCAAGTGTCAAAGCACTTGAATCTCGTTTCACTTATCAAGTGTCGATACACTTGAATCTTGATTCAATTCCATTCCATGCGACAAGAACCGTTTCTTGTCGTTTCTATATTGAACTTCTTCAATATCTCATATATGTATGTTTGGCACAACCATATTAGCGTCACAGTCTATCCACTATAGACATTCATGCTAAATATTCGGGTTTTGCCTAAGTCTTTCATCGAAATGAAATTCTTAACCTTTGTCAATAAAAGATACATCATTTCTAATAAACAAGATGTCCTCCACATAATGTATTAGAAATATGTCTTAGCGCTCCCACTTAATTTCTTGCAAATGCAAGCATCTTCATCGTCTCCTGATGAAAAACTCCTTTTTCATCATGGTGAAGATTCCAACTCCGCGATGCTTACTTCAACCATTGAAGTTTGCATGGCCTTTTTAGCATCCTTTGAATTAACAAAACCCTTTGGATCGTGTCATGTACATGTCCTAGGTAACCATTCTATTAGAAGAACTTTGTTTTGTTTATTCATCTACCATATACCAAATTATATGTAGTGGTTGCTACTTTAATCCGTCCAGACTAAATATCGGTATGAAAGATCAAATCTTGTCATAGTCAAATCCTTGAACATTGTCATAAAATACTTTACGACATGTCGACTATTTCATAGATGTGAAACATCCATGTCTGTTTCTTTATAGATCCAAATACGACTGATAGGTTTTTACACCTTTCCGGAGGGTCTTCCAAGTTCAAAACTTGATTTGTCGTGTACGGACTTATCACGGATTTTATGGCTTCAAGCCATTTGACGGAGTCAGGGCCCATCATCGCTTCTTTGTATGTGGTCGATTCATCATTGTCAAACAATAATGATTTACTCTCAAATCTCAACATTTGATTGTTTATCCGACCGACTTGGTTCAATAATAACTTAGATCTCCGTGACCACAACCTTTGAGGCACATAATCTATGAGCATTATGGCAGCCTCCGGAACGATTTCCGGCGCTGCGCAACTCAGCACATTTAGCTAAGGTTCGTTAACCTTATCAAAGTTCTATTGTCCTCCCACTTAACATTTATAAAAAAATTCTTCTTCAAGGAACTTCACGTTTCAAGTGACAAACCCTTTTGTCCTTGGTGTTATGGAGGAATAACCAATTGTTATTCGAAATAACCTACAAAGACATGCTCATCCGACTTCGGTTGTAAACATCTTACTTATGTTTAGCATACCAAAATTTAAGAAATGACAACTTGGGTTTTACCCCAAACCATAACTTCCATGGTGTCATTTCAACGGATCAAGATGGAGCTTTTTCGGTAAAAGCGGAAGTCTCTAAAGCTTTAATCTTTTAAAACATAATGGCAGTTTTATAAATAACACCTTTGATCCAACCATGTCAAACAAGGTTTCATTACAAATCTCAAACACTCCATACTCCTATGGTGTTTCGGGAGATGTAAATCTAGGTGTTTTAATAAACTTGCAACTCAAATAAATCCCTTTATGATAAAATCATAATTCATTTATTTTCTTGTTACACTTGTAACTCAAATAAATCCCTTATGATAAAATCATAAACCATTTATTTTCTTGTTACAATGATTTTCACTTCATCTTGAAAGTCTTTGAACATTTTCAAATATTTCACACTTCTTTCTCATTAAGTGAATATTCACTCAAATTTCCGGAGAAAGTATATGAAGTTGAAACCCATCGCTTACGACTACACATAATGGACTACATACATCGATATGTATAAATTCCAATATTTTAGTCGTTCGTTCTTCTTTGGCCTTTGAACGAAGTTTTAATTATCCCGAGGAAAGTCTCACAAGCGTCACTTGATCAAATCAAAGACTCCAAAAATCCATGAAAATGGAGTTTCTTCATGTTTTATTTCCAATATAATTTAAACAGCGATGTCACTTTGTAAGTGATCTTCCAATCATTTGTCGTGCGACATTTTAGCATTAGCTTTATGGATGTGATTTCTCCAACTAGATTTGTAAATCATCCATCTAATATGGAATATGGTAATTATTTGAACAACCTTTGTTCTCATAATACCTGATTTAAATAACAATTATTAAAACAAATCTTGAAGTCAAGCTTTGATGTCAACGAGAAATACAAACAACGGTTTGTTTGTTTTAGATGAACATCATCACATATTCTCTTGCTAGTTACTTCGGCCATTGTGGTTCATGAATTGCATCGTTCCGTATGAAATTTCATACCAACCAATTCGGTATCCAATACCCAAGAACACATTGTTTAGCAAGCAAAGAATACAACCATAACATGTATATCACCTATATACCTAAATTGGATATTTCCAATCTTTTCTTTTCTACCAAATATATTTTATAGATTCTCTTTCAGCATTTCCTTTTCCTTTTTAAAAGAATCTATCAACATAAAAAGTGGCGCCATATACATGACACATAGTCCAAAGCGTGTATATTCAAATAATAATACCTTTGGACTTGCACTTTGAAGTAGATCACCATCATCAAAATGATCGGTATTCTTTAAAAATCCATTATTTAGTAATATTTTAGTGTAGTAAACACTTTACATACATCTTCTATTCACCCTTATCATGACGACTTTCATGATTAAGCTATTGTAGCTTATAAAGGCGAATCGTGAGTATAACATTACTTTCCAAAACCCTTTTTGGATGATTAGGATGTCTAGCATCTCCAACCTTTGTAAATTCTCATCCAATATGAGAACATATATTATACTCTATCATATTGCAACCAAAACATTATTTCAGATATCGTTATATCTGCCACACATGATGGTTTCTGAAACAATTCTTTCAGCTCCTAGATAAACTTGATATTAAAACAATCAAGAATCATGGAGGCAAACATGATACTTAAGATACTAACATTGGAATTGTTACTCTCGATTTAATACCAATTATTAAATCTCATGGAGTAAACAGAGTTTGCTGAAAGTTTGCAATAGGACTTTAAACTTTAGATTGACACTCAACACAATACGATACCAGTTCGTCAAGTATATATCCAGAATTCTATAGTTCTATTATCTCAATTACAACTATGCATAAGGTGGTGAACGAATGCCAATGACTACAACAAATTATGCAAATTCACTTTGATTTAATTTATAATAAATTGAGTTCTACTAATCCAAATTAGAAATGAACTCCCAGTCAAAAACGACATCCCTCGTGTCTTTTTGGTGATTACATGAACCAAATCCACTACACCAAGTCCGATCATCACGTGAGTCGGTGTAGCTTCAAAGGCGAGCATCCATACTGTCATCATATCAAAACATATGACTCATGCTTAACCTTTCGGTCTGTGTTCCAAGGCCATGTCTGTACATGCTAGGCTCGCCAAGTAAGAACCTTAGTATTCGCGTGTGTAACTGTCTTACACCCGAGATATGCTCGCGGATTCAAGTACACCCGATCATCACGTGATGTCTTGAAGCGACGAAACATTGTCGGTGCATACTTAAGGAAGAACAAATTTTTATCTTGATATATAAATGAGGGATCATCTTATTATTCTAATAAAACGCCAAACAAGCAATATAAGATGCAATCAAACATCACATGTTAATAAGTGAAATGATATGGTTCCCGCATACGATCTCCATCATGTGCACCGTGGTATGATCTCTATCATACCTTTATGTGTAAGGCCAAGGTCTATGGAACTTACACGCTATGTGTGTTGTAATAGTATCATCTCATACTTCTACTTACAACATCACCATATCATAACACTAGCCCAGCAACAATCTAAACTAGACGCCTCTAATTTATCCATTGCAAGTTTTACGTGGCTTAGGGCTTTCGTAGATAAAACCGTTCTTACCTACGAACATGAACCACAACGAGGATAACCAAATTGTTGACAACTCGTTGGAAATTAGATATTGACTATAGTAGGAGAGACAGACACCCGCTAGCCACTTATGCAAAACTAGTTGCATGTCAAGCGTGGAACAGGTCTCATGTGCGAGGACATGTAAAGTTTGTCCGGGCCGCTTCATCCCACTATGCCACCAATATCTAAAGTACAACTAAGAAGCAATAAAATGATCATCATCGCCCACATACTCATATGTGTACTACCCGTGCAAAGTATCTACGCATAGATCCGGCTCTGATACCACTGTAGGGTTCGCAGCATAGAAAACAAAAAATTTCCTACGATGGAGACATCTAAGTACCAAGATCTATCTACTAGATACAAGCAATGGGTGGATATACATCCATAGAATACATACCCTCGAAGACCTAATAGCGTTAACGAGGTTGTACTCGTGGATGATGTATACGAACGCTTGCCGATCTCAAGATCGTGATGAAGTCCGTTTGGTCCAGCCGGTCCAGCACGATCAAGTCCAGCACCTCAAAGCAGTGGTGCATCCTTGATCGCACACACGTACGGGTACCCCGACAAACTCCGCACCCTCGCTCCAGCGAAGCAGCGGAAGCAACAAATCCTTCCAGAAAAAGCCACCGGGAACATGTATCTCGCTGATCCGAGACCATGGGGAAATTCTAAAGGGGGGAGAGAGATCCTTCGCGAGGAGGTGCGCTTTGAGAGGAGGAGAGGGGGGCCTTTTATAGGGGAGAGGGGGGCACCCAAGGGGCATGGCGCCCAGCCATGGGGGCTGCCCCCACCTCTTACACATTCATGTGGGTGGAGCTCCCACTCAAAATGAAAAGCCTCCACTCCCATTTAAAAGCCTCCACTCAAAAATCCACTCACATGCATTAAATTTCCACCAAATTTAATGCAAGCTCTCATTTAAATAAAACTCTTTTATTTATTTATTCAGAATTTTGTTAATTACTTTAATTAACAAACATTCACATAAAACCCCTTACAACATTTCAATTTCACATGCAGAACCAGTTTCAGCAATTTCAACCGAAACAGTTTCGATGTCTAGTGAAATAAATTTCTGCGCTTTCCTTTTTCTTTCTCTGGCATATCATTTGCTCCGAATGGTGTCGGTATTCCTTAAGTGTGTCACCCTACGGTTCGCGAATAATGCAGACATGATCGAGACCCCTCTCCGATCAATATTCAGCAGCGGGACCTGGAGATCCGTACTGACTCCCACACATTCAATGATGACTTCTGTGATCGTGTGAACCTTTTACGCTAGTATCTTAATCCCTTTGTTTCACGATATATTACATGTCCGAGATTCGATCATCGGTATCTCCATACCTAGTTTGATCTCGTTACCGACATGCACTCTTTTCTTGTTCCCGTGATATAACATTCTAGTGATCAAATCACTTGCTTGCAAGCTAATCAATGTGATATCACCGAGAGGGCCCAGAGCATATCTATCCGTCATCGGGATGAACAAATTCCACTCTCGATCCATGGACCTCAACATAACACTTTAGTAGTTCTGAAGCCATCTTTATAATCACCCAGTCACGGTGTGACGTTTGATGTCAACAAGAAACTCTTCCAGTGTTGGTGATTGACATGATCTCATGGTCTAAGGATTAGGATCACTTCGTAAGTTTTTATAGCAATATAAACTCAATGAATTTGATCGTAATGCTATACTTCGGATGAATGTTCATCACATCATTACAATAATGTTGTGATCTCGTTATTAACAACATCCAATGTCCATGATCAGGAAACTTTGATCATCGTGTTAATCAACGAGCTAGTTTATAAGAGAGGCATAACTAGGAACTTCCTTTTTGTTTATTAAACACACATGTATTAACGTTTCCGTATTAATACAATTATAGCATGCAAAATAAACATTTATCATAAATAAGGAATACGATAATAACCACTTTATTATTGCCTCTCGGGCATATTCCCTTCATCAACGCCCTATTGGAGGCGTCCGTGGGATGGACCTGCACCTTCTTAGTGTTGACTGTGGAGTCGAACGGCATATCAGATGCGTTTTGCCTGGTCACTAGGGGTGCTTCGTTGTCTGTGACCTCAGCGAGTCTTATGAGCTCCTCCTGCATGCCAAATGACTGGGAGATTCTGTTGAAGTCCTTGTCGTACCTGTCTGATCTAGTGAAGCTTCCTGGGACGATGATGACACCGTTGGATCCTGGCATATTTAGTAGCAGGTACGCGTAGTGCGGTGATACATTGCAAACGTATCTACAATTTTTGATGCTCCATGCTTGTTTTGCACCAACTATCTTATGTTTTATCCACACATTGTGGAATTTATATGCATTTTCTAGAACTAACCTATTAACAAGATGCCACATTGCCAGTTGCCTGTTTTCTGCTATTTTTGGTTTCAGAAAAACTAGTAAAGAAATATTCTCGGAATTGGACGAAGCCAAAGCCAATGTTCCTATTTTTCCTAACACGGCAAGGAGTATGAAGGAGAGACGAAGAGGCGACGCGATGTAGCCACACCAGGGGGCCGTGCGGTCCCACCCTAGGACGTGTCGCTCTATGGTGTGGGCCCCTCGGGCGTCCACTGACCTTGCCCCTTCGCCTATATAATCCCCCCGAGGCAGAAACCCTAAGTACCCGATCATAATTCCACGAAAAAGTCCATAGCCGCAGCCACCGCCGCCCCTAGATCGGGAGGGATCTAAAGCTCTTCTCAGCACCCTGCCAGAGAGGGGAGATCATCCCGGAGGCCTTCTTCATCACCATGCCTGCCTCCGGAGTAATGTGTGAGTAGTTCATCCTTGTACTATGGGTCCATAGAAGTAGCTAGATGGTTGTTTCTCCTCTTTGTGCTACCATGTTTAGATCTTGTGAGATGCCTATCATGATCAAGATCATCTTATTGTAATGCTACATGTTATATTTGCGGGGATCCGGTGGATATTGAGTATTATGTCAGATTGATTATTGTTCTATCATGTCTATGTTATTTGTGATCTTACATGCTCTCTGTTGCTAGTAGTTACTTTGGCCAAGTATTTTCTTGTGACTCCAAGAGGGAGTTATTATGCTCGATAGTAGGTTCATGCCTCTAGTAATCTGGGAGAGTGGCAGAAACTTATAAGTTGTAGATGTGTTGTTGCTACTAGGGAGGAAACAACAATCCTTTAACCAAGGGCAATTGTATTTTTTACATTACACACTTTGCTTAATGCAATTTTCTGCTGCTTACAACTTAATACCCGAGGGTTGTTCGGATGATATCCCGGAGGTGGATTATTAGTCATAGATGCAGTTGGACGGTCTATGTACCATGTTGTAATACCCAAATGAATCTCATAGTGTTCATCATGTCATGTACATGCATTGTTATGCATTATCTATTTGTCAATTGCCCCGCTGTAATTTGTTCACCCAAAATGTTATTTATCTTATGGAGAAAACACCTCTAGTGAACTGTGGACCCTTGTCCATTCCTTCCCATTGATATTCTATCTACTATTTACTGTTTACTTTCTGCAATTACCACAAGCAATTACTTTCTTCCACACTATACGTTTAATCCTTTGTTTTTAGCAAAACCAGTGAGCTTGACAACCTCATTGATAAGTTGGGGCAGAGTATTTTGGTTTTGTTGTGTGCAGGTTCCATGTTGCTAGCAACACCTTAGAAAGTGATTTCATTCTCCTACTGGTTCAATAACCTTGGTTCTATAACTGAGGGAAACTTGCTTCCGTGTTCATCATACCTTCCTCTTGGGGTTCCCAACGGGCTCTACATCAACTGAGCACATCAAGCCTTTTTCTGGCGCCGTTGCCAGGGAGAAAGAATATTTCTGCAAGGGGAGTCTCTCACTACCAATATCTTTACTTTGATTTTGTTTTGCTTTGTTTCTTTTGTTTTGTTTGGTTTGCTTCTTTTTATCAAAAACACAAAAAAATAGTTCCTACTTTAGTTGCTATTTCTGTTTGCTTGCTTTAACCTTGCAAAAAATGACTACTCCTGAAAACACTAAGTTGTGTGACTTCACTACCACAAACAACAATGATTTCACTTGCACACCAATTGCTCCACATGTTCCTAAAGCTACTTTCTATGAAATTAAACCTGCTTTGTTGAATCTTGTTATGAAAGAGAAATTTTCTGGTGTTAGTACTGATGATGCTGTTGCTCACCTTAATAATTTTGTTAAACTTTGTGAGATGCAAATATATAAGGATGTAGATGGAGATATTATTAAGCTTAAATTATTTCATTTCTCTTTAAGAGGAAGAGCTAAAGATCGGTTGCTATCTTTGACTAAAAATAGTATTGATTCTTGGATTAAATGCAAAGATGCTTTCATTGGAAAATATTATCCTCCTTCTAATATTATATCCATGAGAAGTGACATAATGAAATTTAAACAATTTGATAATGAACATGTTGCTCAAGCTTGGGAAAGAATGAAATCTTTAGTGAATAATTGCCCCACTCATGGACTGACTACTTCGATGATTATCCAAACCTTTTATGCAGGATTGAATTTTTCTTCAAGAAACTTGTTGGATTCAGCTGCTGGAGGTACCTTTATGTCCATCACTTTATGTGCTGCAATAAAGCTCCTTGATAATATGATGATTAATTATTATGAATGGCACAATGAGAGAGCCCCACAAGGTAAGAAGGTAAATTCTGTTGAAGAAACCTCCTCCTTGAGTGATAAGATTAATACTATTATGGCTATGCTAATTAATGGAAAAGCTCATATTGATCCAAATAATGTTCCTTTAGCCTCTTTGGTTGCTCAAGAAGAGCAAGTTGATGTGAACTTCATTAGAAGTAATAATTTTGGCAACAATGCTTATAGGAATAATTTTGGTAATAATAATTATAGGCCATATCCTTCTAATAATGGTAATGCTTATGGAAATTCCTACAACAACAATATAAGTGCACCCTCTAAACTTGAAGTCATGCTTAATGATTTTATTAGTAAACAAACTGCTTTCAATAAAACTGTTGAGGAAAATCTTGGAAAAATTGATGATCTTGCTTCTAAAGTTGATAGCCTTGCCCGTGATGTTGAACTTCTTAAATTAAAAGTTATGCCTCATGATGTTAAAGAAAGCAATACTTTTAATGCCATTCAAGTTAGAATTGGTGAAAATGTTAGGATGTTAGATGAATTGCATGCTAGGTAGGAAAGAGAAGATGAAATTGCTAGAAATAATAATATGACTAAAATTTGTACCATTACCACCACTAGTGATGTTGAAGATAGAAAACCTCCTACTATTAATGGTAAAATAATTGGTGTAGACAAATTCCCCACTCCTTTTGCAACATTGCCTAGACCCACTGGAATTTTTTCCAATAAAAATGCTGAAATTTTTTGAAATATGGGAGACAATAGTTTTACTACCTTGAATGATAATTTTGATTTTGATCTTGATGGTTGCAATATTTTTGAGGTAATTATGTTTCTGCAAAAGCTTGCTAGAAGTCCTAATGCTAGTGCTATGAACATGGCTTTTACAAAACATATTACAAATGCTCTCATGAAAATTAAAGAAGAAAAATTGAAACATGAACTTTCTATTCCTAGGAAATTAGAAGATGGTTGGGAGCCCATAATTAATATGAAAGTGAATGATTTCGATTTCAAAGCTTCGTGTGATCTTTGTGCCAGTGTCTCTATTATGCCTAGAAAAATTTATGATATGCTTGATTTACCACCATTGGAAGATTGTTATTTGGATGTACATCTTGATGATAATGCTAAAAATAAACCTATGGGGAGAATTAATGATGTTCTTATTATGGTTAACCATATCTTTGTCCCTGTTGATTTTTATGTTTTGGATGTTGAATGCAATGCTTCTTGTCCTATTATTTTGGGAAGACCTTTTCTTAGAATTATTGGTGTCGTTATTAATATGAAGGAAGGCACCATTAAATATCAATTATCACTCAAGAAAGGTATTGAACACTTCCCTCGAAAAACAAAGAAGCTATCTTTAGATTCTATTATTAGAATAAAATTTTATGTTGATGCTTCTTCATTCGAAAATACTTGATTCTTTGCTTTCTATGCCTAGCTGAAGGCGTTAAAGAAAAGCACTCTTGGGAGATAACCCAATTTTTATTTCAGCAAGTTTTTGTTTTTTTTGAGTATTGGAAGTTATTGCCTCTGTAGTAACCTTCCCTTATCCTTTTTATTTGGTTTTTGTGCCAAGAATAGCCTCTAATGAGAGGGAAGTAAGATTTGGGAAAGTTGTTGTCCTGAAACATATTTCTGTGCTTCGCTGTAAAAAATCGTGAAGAATCCCAGAACGTCGTATTGATCTGAAATTTTTTGTGCGTATGCCCCTAGTATTTACCCAACTCTCTTTTGTTTTGCACTTTTCGATTTGAGCAACAGAAGTTTTTCTAAAAAATCGGTCTTTACCTATAGGTCTGTTTTGACAGATTTTTCCCAATATTTGCATTTGCCTCTTAATCGATTTCTTTTTGAGTTCTTCTTGATCACTTGAGATTTTAAAAGGAGTTGCTACAGTAGATTATGTTTTAATGGATAATTTACTTGAGTTGAAACTGAACCCAAAGGCTTATTATCTTGAATACACTAATGTTGCTAATGAAGATTGTGTGAAGTTTTGTATGAAGGAAGTTTGTAAGTGTAGGGAGAGAATGATGTGATGAGATGAAGTATGGACAAAATATCAAGCATGGGGATGCCACCCGTGTCACCCCAAGAAATATTCAAGAGGTACAAGCGTCAAATCTTGGGGATGCCCAAGGCATCCCCCTTCTTCATCAACAAAAATCTCAGGTTTTCTTTCAAGATGCTATATTTTTTTCTTCATGCACTATGTGTTGTTCTTGGAGATTCCTTGTTTTTGTTTTTAGATTTATTTTGTTTTGTTTGCTATAATAAGTTGGTCGGACTCCAGCACACTTCTTTTGGAGAAGTCACACCCCGTTCTTCATTGCTTAAAACACTCTAGTTTTCACTCTTATTGTTCTATGAGTGTTCTCTTTTCCTAGAACTATGTTTAGCTTTAGTTTTCTTCTGCTTTTTGCTTAGAACTTTTAGTTCTTATTTGTAGATAGGTGAGACAATCTATCTGATATTTACTGATTATTATCTTTGTGAGTTGTTTCAAATAAGTCGATTGGTGTTGGAAAAGAGTAGAATGTTTCATGCTTATGGTGGTACAAAAAGAAGCTTGTTTTAACAGTGACTTAGACTTTATCATGCCATGTTAGATGTTTCTATAAGCATATGCTTAGTGATTATTGTTGTAGCATGACTTGTTTCACACAATTGAGATTGCTTAATGTGTCATGAAAGAATCATGTGTTGTTTTAGCATACAAAAGCATAATATGGTGGTATTCTCTTTTGATGCTTTATTTGGGTTGAGTTGGCACATGCTTACACCATGTTATGACTATGAACCAGTCACCTTAGCCTCTAAGATCATTTAGTTTTTGAATTGTGATATCACTTTATTATTTGATTAATAATGTTTTGTCGCTCTACATGATTATGGCCATTATTGCTCTCTTAGTTGGTTGCTCCTAGTCTTTTGCTAGCCTCCACATGTACTGAGTATGATCTCTACTCGTGCATCCAACTCCCAAGAAACCAAGTTATTCAAAAGAGTCCACTATAAATTCCTATGCATGGTGTGTTACACCATTCCAAGTATATTCATGTTTTTATATATCTTCTAAAATAAATTTTTGTTATGTGAAAATTAGTGATTAAAGCTCTCACAAACTTGAAGGCACATTTTATTTCTTGCACTTAATAAACTTGAACCATTGTGACTATCTTATGATGCTTATATGCTTGCATGTTATAAGTTGGGAATTAGCAGAACCATGCTGTCATGGGGAACGCTTTCAACATTGCACTTATTCTATTTAGTTGATATCATGTTCTTTTGCTTATGGATCGCGGGCGGTATGAAATAAGATGGGAGCTTGTAAGTCCATGGAGTATGTATATGTGTTAGAGATACGCCTGGGCGGCTAGCTTAAGCCATTCCTAATCATGGTGGAACTTGCAGCGAAACCATAGTGGCATTCTATGAAGCATCCTCAATAAAAACCTATGCAAATAGCAAATAAAAAGATCAATGAGATGCCCACTGCCTATTGCCTTGTCATTTTGATATGGGATAGCTCTTCTGTCATGGGGCAAGGGGTACCCCATTGGCGGTTCTCTATGATACACATATACTTACAATGACAAGAACTTGCATGTGACCAAAGTTGAGTAGCTTGAGGTCTCGGTACTCGTACTCAAGGGACATGAGATTTTCAACTTGTGATTTGTCAAGCATATAACCCATATTTGCACTCACTTTAACCTTAATCACTTCACGATTCTTATGATAGGGGCAATGAGAGCTCAAAGCTAATAAGTACCATAATTCTTGGAAGCTTTATAATACCATTTAATCCCTACTTCCCTCTGCGAAGGGTTTTTCTTTTTACTTTTTGTTGATTCTTCATCTTCTATCTTTATGCACCAGTTAAGAGAGAATAGTTGTCATTCTGAGTTCAATGTGCATTGTCCCAAAACTTATTGATTGATTCATAATTATGGTATTGCTTGTTCTTAAATTATTTGTATCTAGTCACCCTTATGGACTTTGAAGGTGCCCTATACATTGATGTTTTGCTATTCCATGAAGCATAAGATTAATACCACTCTTGCTATGTTTTCTATATGTGAAACAAACAAATGTCTTCCAAAGCATTATTCATGATCTTTTGTTTGTATAGCCTTTCATGTTGCAACATAGTTGCTATGTCTTATTGTTAGAAATATCTTTCATGCTTATGTTTAGAGTACTTTGACCCCAGTTATCAATGCTTTACAATACCTTGATCAAGATTGTGATGGTGCATGTCATCTAAAAAATTATTCTTTTTATCACTTACCTACTCGAGGACGAGCAGGAGTTAAGCTTGGGGATGTTAATACGTTGCAAACGTATCTATAATTTTTGATGCTCCATGCTAGTTTTGCACCAACTATCTTATGTTTTGTCCACACTTTGTGGAATTTTTATGCATTTTTTGGAACTAACCTATTAATAAGATGCCACAGTGCCAGTTACATGTTTTCTGCTGTTTTGGTTTCAGAAAAACTAGTAAAGAAATATTCTCGGTATTGGACGAAACCAAAGCCAAAGTTCCTATTTTTCCTGACACGACAAGGAGTCCGAAGGAGAGACGAAGAGGCGACGCGAGGCAGCCACACCAGGAAGCCACGCGGGCCCAACCTGGGTCACGTCGCCCTATGGTGTGGGACCCTCGAGAATCCACCGACCTTGACCCTTCGCCTATATAATCCCCTTGAGGCAGAAACCCTAAGTACCCAATCAGAATTCCATGAAAAAGTCTATAGCCGCCACCACCATCGTCCCTAGATCGGGAGGGATCTAAAGCTCTTCCCGACACCCTGTCGGAGAGGGGATATCATCCCGAAAGCCTTTTTCATCACCATGCCTGCCTCCAGAGTGATGTGTGAGTAGTTCATCCTTGGACTATGGGTCCATAGTAGTAGATATATGGTTGTTTCTCCTATTTTGTGCTACCATGTTTAGATCTTGTGAGTTGCCTATCATGATCAAAAGATCATCTTATTGTAATATTACATGTTGTGTTTGCGGGGATCCGATGGATATTGAGTATTATGTCAGACTGATTATTGTTCTATCATGTCTATGTTATTTGTGATCTTGCATCCTCTCTGTTGCTAGTAGTTAGTTTGGCCAAGTATTTGCTTGTGACTCCAAGAGGGAGTATTTATGCTCGATAGTGGGTTCATGCCTCTCGTAATCTGGGAGAGTGAGAGAAACTTATAAGATTGTAGATGTGTTGTTGCTACTATGGAGAAAACAACAATCCTTTTTCCAAGGGCAATTGTATTGTTTATGTTACACACTTTGCTTAATGCAATTATCGGTTGCTTGCAACGTAATACCCAAGGGTTGTTCGGATGATATCCCGGAGGTGGATTATTAGTCATAGATGCAGTTGGATTATTGTCTACATATCATGTTGTAATGCCCAAATGAATCTCATAGTGATCATCATGTCATGTACATGCACTGTTATGCATTCTCTATTTGTCAATTGCCCCGCTGTAATTTGTTCACCTAGCATGTTATTTATCTTATGGAGAAAACACCTCTGGTTAATTGTGGACCCCGGTCCATTCTTTCCTATTGATATTCTATCTACTATTTACTATTTACTTTCTGCAATTACCACAAGCAATTACTTTCTTCCACACTATACTTTTAATCCTTTGTTTTCAGCAAAATCAGTGAGCTTGACAACCGCATTGATAAGTTGGGGCAGAGTATTTTGGTTGTGTTGTGTGCAGGTTCCACGTTGCTAGCAACACCTTCGAAAGTGGTTTCTTTCTCCTACCGGTTCAATAACCTTGCTTCTATCACTGAGGGAAACTTGCTGCTGTGCTCATCATACCTTCCTCTTGGGGTTCCCAACGGGCTCCACATCAACTGAGCACATCATGAGATACTGCCAGGAATCTTGCTAATGTTACACGCCCGAGGATGGTGAGGTACTGTGAGGGCCAGTCCACCACTTCGAATTCCAGCCGCTCATGCCGAAAGTTTTCGGGCTTGCCAAAGATGACGTAGAGCCATATTTTTCCCAGGGGATATATGCCCTTCCCTGGGAAGATGTCGTGGAACGTCGTTCCTGACGGGTCTAGGATGCATAGAAGGATCCGCATGGCTGCGTGTGTGCTGGCGAACATCAGGTTGATGTTGCTGCCGCCATCCATGAAGACGTGACTCATCTCGAACCCTCCGATCTGGGCCTCGAGCACCAGGGCAGAGTGACCTAGGCGAGGTATCTGGCGCGGGTGATCCGAATGGTCGAACGTGATGTAGGACAATGTGCCACTGAGGTAATCAGGTATGGCTAGTGCGGAGGTCACGACCAGGTTGACCTGGCGGGTGATCTTATTCTGCACCCTGTTGGTTGGGCACCCCTTCTGTATCATCATAGATCCTATCGGTGGCGGGTATCCATCCGCACCATTATTCGGCGCTGGTGCAGCCGCAGGTTGCGAGGGTCCTCCAGGTGGTGGTGGTGGAGCCCCGTGGGCTATGACTCCTGGAGCCGGTGCGAATCCTAGGTTCACCGTCTGGCGTCGCATCTGGGTGAGGCCCTCGCTGAGTTTCTGAAACTCCCGACAGTCCTTGAGCATGCGTCTGGCCTTCTTCTTACCATCTTGCTTGTCGATGTAGAAGTTTATGGTGCAAGGACCTGATAGCTTGTCGTATGCCGAAGGCTCATCATCGTAGTTGCGACGTTGCCATGTTTGGGTGGGGTGCCCACTGTCGCGGTAGTTACTGCCACGGTACCCGTTGTTGCGGTTGCCATCATCGCGGTGATCGGCGTAGCCATCCACAACCATGTCGACCTCGTCGCTATCGTCGTAGACACACGATCTCCTCTTTCTATGTGGTCGTGCCTGCGGCCTAAATCGTCCTCATCATCTGATGGTGCTCGGTTGACGGTGTCTTCGCCATCTGCCCAGCGATTGGCAATATCCATCAGGTGATCGAGGGTTGTGGGCTTGACACGCCCGAGCTCCTCCTTGAACTCATGGCGCCTGATGCCGTCCTTGAAGGAATCAATTGCCGTCTCCTCAGAGTTGTTCGCGGTGGAGTTCTTGATGGTAGACTAGCGCAGTATGTACGAGAGGATGGACTCGTTTGACCATTGGTAGCAGGCCCGTAAATATTCAATTGAGTCTGGCCTTTTGCTAGTTCCCTTGAAGTTGCGTATGAAGCTGTACACCAGTTCTTACCAGCTGCGAATGGAGCCGGAGGGGAGGCTGCTGAGCCAAACCCTGGCTGCGCCTATCACTTGCAGCTGAAGGCACTGCATGGCAGTGTTTTTGTTTCCGCCATGGAGCTTGACTGACGACAGGTGATCGTCGAGCAAAGTCGTTGGCTCTAGTGCGCCGTCGAACTTTGGGTTGTCCGAAGGGATCTTGAATTTTTCGGCATCCTTGACTGCCGAACAGATCTGCTGAAGCATCTGGCGCCACACAGCTTCCCATCATCCTCTTCGGACTCAGTTGAGCACGCGCGCTTGGCGCCTAATTTGTCAATCTTGCGCCGTGTGATCTCGCTACGAGCATCATAGTTGCTGCTCCTACGCCGTGGGATCCGGCGGCGTCGAGGCAGGTCATGCTCTTCCTCCTTGGATCAGGGTGTGTGGCTTCGAGTGAACCTCATCGCGGCCTTTTTCTTTGGCTCTGTGGGTGTCGCCACACCATGTTTCTCCAAGGCCTGCGAGTTCAGACTTATGGATCGCATTCTTCGGGTCTCCCGGCGGTGGCGGGTTGGACGCGAGGTAGGTGGTAGGCGCCATGATCGCGGCCTGTGGCGTTTAGGCATGATGTTGCCTTGCGAGTCCATCATCATGAAGGATGTGTCGAGTGCTTTGGTGACCTCGCGCCGTGTGGCGGGGTCCATGCGCTCTGGTGAGAGCGGTACTTGTGTTGTGGGCGTCGTTGTCGTGTGAAGAGGAGCCGCCAGCGGCTGAGAGCGCAGCTCGCCGCATGCTTGATTTGTCAGCTGCCCGCTTGCGTTTTTCGAGGTCGCCTTGTATCTTGACCTGTCGGTTGTGCTCCTCGATCAGGATCCAGTGATAGGCCATCATCATGTCGCGGGAGGCATCAACAAGTAAGATCTGATTGCCTCGAACAGCTTCACGCGCAGCCTCCTAGCCCTCATCATTGAGGTGGATTTCGTTGTGGACGCGATTTACGCCCTCGGTGCCTCGATATGCCCTAGTCCCGTTGGGATTTTACGGGTTCGCCCTATTTCCTGCATTTTCGATGTGAGGGTTGAAAGGGGGATTGGGCGCTTGATCTAGTGGTGGATCGGCTCCGTTGTTGACGTCGTCGCCATGGATGATGGCACACAGGTAGTGCTCACGGGGAGGGTCGCTGCTCCCGCAGCTTTCGGATCCGGAACCGTAGGTTCCTTCATCCGAAGGGGGATCGCACAGATCAAAGTTGCAGCAGTTGCTGGCATCCGAATCTCCAGTTAGCAACGACATGCGTGGGGCATCGATGGGTGGGCTCCATGAAGCGGGCCTGATTGATGAAAGTGGAACCCGCTCTGGGAGGTGGAGGGTGCCCGTCTGCCCCACCTAGAAGCAGAAGCTCCCGAACAGCATCTCGATTCCGTTGCCTATGGACTCGAAATCTTTGTGGGTGGCCGGTGAGTGGGCGGTGAAGTCAAAAACACCGAAGAGGAGGTGATTACCCATCTCCGAGGAGTCGTAGATCGCTATGGATGGGACCGTCACGATTGCACGATCAGCGTCCCCAATCCCCATGGTCGGCGTCAATTGATGAGGTATCGACTCGTCAATGCCCATTATTATGGACTTGGGTTTTGGAGAAGATGGGGATGCTGGAAGTCACGAGATGGTGAACAGGCAAGCAACACGGGGACACGAGGTTTACCCAGGTTCAGCCTCCCGGAGGGAAAACCCTACTCATGCTTGTCTGTTCTTGATTACGGCAGAACCGAAGATTACAGGGGGTGCGCAGATGCAATCTGGTGTGAGGTATGTGTATGGGGTGAACAGATCCTTCTCGCCATGCCTTCCTGGCCTTTATATAGATAGGCTATGTCCGGGGGTAGGTCGGTTCGGTTATAAGTTAGGGTTGAACCCTTGGAAATTTTGTCTACATCTAGTCGTGTACTTCAAGGAGTCGAACTTGTCATGAGCTTAGGCCACCGGAAATCTTCTTGGACATCAAGTCTTCACGTGGGCCTTCCCTGGGCTGGACTGGGTATACCCATGTTATGCACCCATAGGGTATATCCATGTCAGGTAGCGAAGCTAAAGTCTGTGAGGATTTTGTTAGCAATCGCTACATATTATGATTATGAGATATGGCAGACGCAAAATGGCATTCCTCAATGGAGATATTGATGAAGAGTTGTATATTGTACAACCTAAAGGTTTTGTCGATCCTAAATATGCTAACAAGTTATGCAAACTTCAACGATCCATTTATGGATTAAAGCAAGCAACGTTTTGATAAGGTGATCAAAAGTTTTGGTTTTATACAAACTTATGGAGAAGCTTGTATTTACAAGAAAGTGAGTGGAAGCTCTATAGCATTCCTAGTACTATATGTGGACGACATATTGTTGATTGGGAATGATATAGATCTTATTAAAAGTGTCAAAGATTATTTGAATAATATTTTTTCAATGAAGGATCTTGGCGACGCTGCTTATATACTAGGCATAAAGATTTATAGAGATAGATCAATACGCCTAATATCGCTTTCACAGAGTACATATTTGGACAAAGTTATAAAGACGTTTGGAATGGAAGATAGCAAGAAAGGGTACTTGCACATGTTGCCCAATACGACCTTGAGTAAAACTCAAAGTCCCGCTATGGCAGAAGATAGAGAGAGATGAGTAAGACTCCCTATGCCTCAGCCATAGGATCTATCATGTATGCCATGCTATGTACTAGACCCGACATTGCATATGTTGTTAGTTTAACTAGCAGATATCAAAGTGATCTAGGGGTGGATCATTGGACATCGGTGAAAAACATCCTTAAGTACTTGAGAATAACTAAGGATATAGTTCTTTCTTATGGAGGTGATGAACAACTCGTTGTTAATGGTTACACTGATGCTAGTTGGAACACCGATCCGAGTGATTCTAAATCTCAATCTGGATACATATTTACTTTGAATGGTGCAACGGTGAGCTGGAGGAGTGCAAAGCAAAGCGTTGTGGCGAGATCTTCAATTGAATCGGAATACATAGCTACTTCAGAGGCTTCACAAGAGGCGATATGGATGAAGGAGTTCATTACAGAGCTCGGTGTGGTTCCTACTGCGCTGGACCCAATGTCTATCTACTGTGATAACATGGGCGCCATAGACAATGCGCAAGAACCAAGGTCACACAAGAAGCTGAAGCATATCAAGCTATGTTTTCACGCTATTTGAGAGCATGTCCAAGATGGTGACATATATATTTGCAAAGTACACACAAATTTAAATGTGGTGGATCCGTTGACTAAACCTCTCCCGAGGGCAAAACATGACCAACACCAAACCGCCATGGGTGTTTGATATATTACCATGTAATCTAGATTAGTTGACTCTAGTGCAAGTGGGAGACTATTGGAGATATGCCCTAGAGGAAATAATAATAATAATAATAATAGTTATTATTATATCTTTGTGTTTATGATAAATGTTTACATTCATGCTATAATTGTATTAACCGGAAACATTAATACTTGTGTGATTTGTAAACCTGTTAGAGTCCCTAGTAAAGCCTCTTTGTAATACTAACTTGTTGGTTGATAGATGATCATGGTTTCCTGATCATGAACATTGAGATGTTATCAACAACAAGATCATATCATTAGGAGAATGGTGTGATGGACATACTCCTATAGATAAGCGTAGCATAAAGATCAAGTCGTTTAAATAGTTCGTTTGTTATAAGCTTTCAAATACATAGTAACCTAAATCCTTCGACCATGAGATCATTATAATCACCATCACCGGATGGATGATTTGATGACATCAAACACCACTTCGTAACTAGGTGGTTATAAAGGTGTCATTGCATGTTAAGAAAGTATGTGTTGAGGCACATGGATCAAGAGTGGGATTTATCCATCCATATGACAGATAGATATACTCTGGGCCCTATCGATGGAATGTCATCCAATTAGCTTGCAAGCATGTGACTAGATCATAAGGGATCACATAACACGAGAATGAGTAAAGATTACTTATTGGTAACGAGGTTGAACTAGGTGTGCAGAGATACCGACGATTAGACCTCAGATAAGTAAAATATTGCGAGACAAAGGGAAATTGGTATCATATGTAAATGGTTCATTCGATCACAAAGTAATTGTAGAAATATGTGGGAGACATATGAATTTCCAGATTCCTCTATTGGTTATTGATCGGAGAAGAGTCTCGGTCAGGTCTACATAATTCACGAACCATAGGGAGACATACTTAAGGATTCGATGTTGTTTAGTAGATGTGGAATGTGAGTAAGAATAATGAATGTTGTTCGGAGACTCGGATGGGATCCGGGATATCATGAGGAGATCCAGAATGGTCCGGAGAATAAGATTCATATAAGGAAAGTCCAATTTCATAGTTCGGGAATGATTCCGGTGTTTTCACCGGAATGGTCTAGAAGGGTCTAGAAGGTTCGCCGATCCGGAAGGGGAAGGGTACATGAATGTGTCATGACTAAGTGGAATGATTGCATAATGTCCTAGGTCACTTGGCTGGGCATTAAAATAAAGAAATTAAACTGCAAAATTGAAAGTCAAAAGGCAAGTTTGAATAGTCAAACTGGGATAATGTTTACTGGTGTAGGGAGGAGAGGAAACCTCCTCACCCTCCACCGCGCGCGCCAAGGATAGGGAGTTGGCCTCCCCTCCCCTAGCTGCCCCTCCCTCTCATAAATAGAGGGGAGGGGGCTGCCCCAAGACCGACACCACAACAACCCAAGCCCCACACGCCGTCGCCGCCCTAGTCGTCTGATAGCGCTTGACGAGGTGGAACAGGTTGAAGTATATTCCCTAGTAATGGCACAAGAAAGCTTGATGGCACCTGGTGTTTGATGTGGAAGTGCTTCGTTGGAAACCCCAAGAGCAAGGTGTGAAGCAGCAAGCGGCAAGTCTTCCCTCAGTTGAGACCTAGGTTATCGAACCAGAAGGAGGAAGGAGCAACGTGGAGACCTGCACAACACAAACTCAAGACTTTGCCCCAACGAATAAGTGAGATTGTCAAGCTCACCGGTTTGCTGTAACAAAGGATTAAACGTATGGTGTGGACGGTAATGGTTTGCAGCAAGTAAACAAGTAACAGCGGAAGATGTATCAATGGTAAAGATTGGACCGGGGTCCATAGTTCACTAGAGGTGCTCTCCTTAGATAAACAACATGGCATGAATGGTAAACAAATTACAGCGGGGCAATTGATAGGAACTGAGCAAGGCATAATAATGCAATTACTAGCCAGAAAGATCCTATGAAGTTTATTGGGCAATACAACAATATACATATACCGTAATCCAACTGCATCTATGACTAGAAGTCCACCTTCAGGTTATCATCCGAACCCCCTCTAGTATTAAGTTGCAAGCAACAGACAACTCCTTTAAGAAAAGTGTGTAAGGTAAACAGTCCACATGTTCCATGAACAAGAGACCGTTGTTTTCTCCCTAGTAGCAACAGAACATCTACAACCGAAGATATTTCTGTCACTTCCCTTAGAAACTAGAGGCATGAACCCACTATCGAGCATAAATACTCCCTCTTGGAGTCACTAGCAACTACTTGGCCAAGATAACCACTAGCAACAGAGAGCATGCAAGATCACAAACAACAAAGACATGATAGAATCATAAAGATAGAACCATTAATCAAACCAACATAATAATCTCAATATCCATCGGATCCCCGCAAACACAACATGCATGATTACAAATAGATTAGATCTTGATCATGAACGGAGCTCACAAGATCTATACATGAAAGCACAAAGGAGGAGATACAACCATCTAGCTACTACATGGATCCATAGTCCAAGGTGGAACTACTCACAAATCATAGCGGAGAGAAGGCCTCCGGGATGATCTCCCCTTCGGCAGGGTGCCGGGAAGAGCTTTATACCCCCCCCCCCCGATCAAGGGACGATGGTGGCGGCGGCTACAGACGGTTTCGTAAATTTCTGATCGGGTCCTGAGAGTTTCTGTATCGGGTGCTTCTTATAGGCGAAGGGGGAGACCAAGGCGGCCGCCAGGGCAGCCAAACCCTAGCCACGCGCGGGATAGGGCCCACCCGCGCCTGGGGGGGGGGGTCTGGCCCCTCGGTCTCTCCTCTGGACTTCTTGTTCCCCACAGAAAGTTATTGACTTTGTCCTTCGTCCCGTCCAATTCCGAGAATATTTCTTTACTAACTTTTCTGAAACCAAAAACAGCAGAAAACAGGCATCTGGCATAGTTGCAACTTGTTAATAGTTTAGTACCATAAAACATGTAAAAATCACCTCAAAGTGTAGACAAGTAAAGCAAAGTAGATACTAAACAAGCATGGAGCATCAAAAATTATAGATACGTTTCCAATATCACCGTCGCCGGCCCACCTCCTCCTCTTTGGCCTATAAACCCTAGTCGCCGAGGAACCCTACTACTCCACCTACCCACTCAGGCTTAAGGCGAAGCCCTGCGGGATCTCCCCTCCCCTCTAATCTCAGACACCACGCCGTCGTGCTGCCGGATTCACGAGGAGAGAACTACAACCTCTACTGCCTGCTGGAACAAGGGATAAGGAGGTCTTCATCGAGTACCGAACGTGTGACCGACTGCAGGAGTGCTGCCGGAACACAGCGCCGGAAGGATCATCTACGCGATCTTGAGATCGGCAAGTGAACAACTACATCACCCACGAGAATCTACTCTAGTTAACCGCTTTGGAATCTTCGAGGGTGAGTACTCTATCGACTCGTTGCTACAATCTAATAGATAGATCTTGGCTTGTGTGTGTTCATGTGATAGAATTTTTTTTCCATGCTATGAACCCCTACATATACACATGACATGCTTAGGAAACTACAACAATTAAATCAAGATAGTAACACTGTGAGAGAATATTATGATGTTCTAGAAACTACCGTGTTGTACTCCTTTCTAGAGGAAAGTGAAGATGAATTTATGGATAGATTTTGGAGAGGTTTAAACTATGACATCCAGGACATACTTTTGCATAAAGAATTTTATTCTATAAATGGTATGTTTCGTTGTGCTTGCAAAGCTGAGCAGGAAATAACAAGGTGTGTAGCCAACAAGTGCAAGAGGATGGTGAATGTTTCTGCTTCTTCGCCACCCGTGATTGAATTGCCTCGAGATGTTGATAAGTCTCCTCTAATAGTACCTCCATCATCTAAAATGATCTTACAAGGTAATAGTAAAGGTACCGATTTTGTTCATGCACATGAGATTGATCAATGCCCTCTTGATCTAACTAGGCCGTGTGTTGAGATGGCCAATGATTTGTTCACACCGTTTTTTGTAGATGCTTGCGCTATTGGTTTAAGTATATCATGTGATCAAACAATTGAGATGCCTACTATTTTGAGTGCATCTATATATGCAACTAATTCTTCTAGTAGTTTGACTGCACCTATTGTTGATTTGAATTCTTCTAGTGAGATGAGTGCACCCACTAAAATTATTGCTGCTAAAATTTAACCATGCGACTTGATAAATAAATCTGATTTGTACCCTTTAAATTTGGTTACTAATAGTGAAGTGTTGGATACACTGTCTCAGAATACAAACTGCGTTCATAGTGTTGAGAATTGACCAAGTGACCTGAATATTATATCTGATTTGGATAGTATATTGTCGATTAGACATGATGAAGTGTTAGATAAATTTTATGTTGATACTTCTTTGTGGTCTATTACAATGGATCCTATGTCCTTGGCACGTGATAGAAATAGAGTTGCTGAAATCACATGTTTGAAAAGTGTTTACATCCCGTGATTATACTTTTTATTTAGTTGGAGATTATGTCGTCGATAATGTTTTTATGGTGCATAGGATTTGCATCACGTGTGATGAACAGCTTATTTGAGAGAAGATGAATATGTACATTTGCTTGATCATTTTGATATGGCCTCCAACATTAGTATGAATTATGAGCCAAATAGCTAGTTGCATGAATGTTTATCTAAGCATGTTGTAGATCATAGTTTGGAAACAATGAATTTTTCTTTACCAATGTTGGGATGGTTTAATGAAGAGCATTATAAATTACAATATGCTATTATGTGCCTCACTTATATTTGCAAATTGGGGTTGTAGTACTTGTTTTCAAAATATGCCTAATAATCGAATGAAGTGTTGTGTTGTCTGTTATTCTGGAACACTTAATATGAACAACCTGAGAGGAGTTAAAACATATGATAGATACATATAACATGTGTACACCTTGTATCTTTTATTACCATGTTTACAGAATAAACATCACCGAGGACGACTTTATTTTCAAGACAGGGAGGATGATATGGACATGAATATGCTGGATATAACCATAACTATTACTTCTGACCATGTTTTTCAGGTGAATTTTAGTACTAATAATTTTATATATTATTTTAATATTGAAGGACGAGATACAACACATATTTTTATTATATACAGAATGATGGAGTTATACAAACCATGGATTAAGATGCGGGAGAAGATCTATACTCCACCAATGAAGCTATATAATACACACGCATTACATGGAGAGCCATACTTTGGAGAGGAAGATGAGATTGTGTCGATGACGACTTAAATCCAAAAAGGGGAGGATGATGAGGACATCCCTCCTACTGATACACCGCTCCTCCTGCGACAATGTTACAAGGACCTCTCACAAGAGCTCGTGCGTGACAACTCAATTACCATGTATTTTCGTTTCTAGGGAATCTTTATAAGATAAATGAGAATATGATGCTACCTAAATTAGACATGTTTATATTACTTAAAAATAATGGACCTAGCAAGGACGGGAAGAACAATCACTGGAGCATGGTCATGCATAGAGATGGACACAAGCGTATGAGGATTAATGAAGACGCCGAGAGTGGAGATTTCAGGACTTTGAAACCACCATAATGTTGAAAAGGGTGCTTGGACGAATTCCACAAGATATCAACTCATATTTATCATCCAAGGCTTTATTTGGTGATGCGTCGCCTTATTTTATGGTTAAAACCCATGTATTTTCAAGTTAGATAATATAGAGGGTTTTTAGAGAGTGTTTGTGTGGAGGAAGGACCATCTCGAGGTTTTTCTGGCTGGCCCAATATGTATGGACGAAAATCTCCACTCTTCCTCCGTATAAACTCCCTTCCATCTGTTATTAGATCTTGGATTTTGTTTAGACTAAAAGTTAGTCAATTGATGTAACTTTCGTGTACTTGATTCTGTCCAATGACTTGATCAAGACCTCTACTCAGAATCCCATATCAATAAAGGTTTCACATTTATTCGCAATATCCTGATTACATGGTATCATCCCTAAATTTGATCCTACCCTAGAGCCGTCGCCGCTAAAATCCTAGCGTTGTCGTCGACTCTTCCTAACCTTGCGCTACCCCCTCCTATGGCGTCGTGCTAGCCGAGTAACATGCTTCCACCGTGCTTTCCTCTGGGAGGTCGATATCCATGATCTCCGTCGGGGGCTGCACAACCCGTACGTAGGGTTCGTCCGCCGATCCGTGATCGGCTGTCCTATAAGTCTGTTTTTTCGATCTCTTGATCGGTTTTCTTTTTTAGTTTACCGATCTTAGATCGGATTGAGTCGCCCACCGCTGTCATCCACTCGCACCTCTACTTCGATCATCGCCATCGACGATCTACACCGTGCATGTGCGTCTTTCCTCTCATATGTCGTGCACTGCGGACAACTACTACGCCTTCCTTGGAAGTCTACCGCTACCGCCCCCCTCGGATTGTCTTCGTCATCATCATTCAGGACTTCATCGACGTCGCCGCCATCGACTCCGATCTACGCGTCGTCCATGCCATGGTGCATACGGCGTACCATCGGTCTGATCAACCGATTCCACACAGTCTAATTTGCCATCCCCATGCATCGACGCCCTCGGCTTCTACCACGCCATCTCCTAAGGCGCATATCACCGCCGTCTGCGCATGGTCATCATCATGTCGTCGGGTTCTTCCTCGCCTACTTCGAGCATCGCCGCCGCACTTCACAAGGTAACCTGCAGGGCAAGTTCTCGCTGTCGCAGGTCCCGCCGACTACCCCATCGCCACTCTAGGCATCCAGCATAATCACCCCAGATCACCCTGTTTTTGCCGACCTCTACATCTTCGTCCACTACAACTTCGCCGTTAGCGCCATCGCCTCGTCCCCAACTACACCACCTGCTCCTCTACTCCAACAATCATGGATAGCATCGACATCTCTCCCTTCGCTGCTTTGCGCCTCGCAACCGCTCTGGAGGCCTCCTTTGCTAGTCTCTCTGACATGGTGACAAGTTCATGATGGTCGCTACCCTCGCACGCCTGGTACTGGCAACACCGGGAGTTCCTTCGTCCCTGATGTGTTCCCGAGTCTAGTAATCTCGGATTGACGCTTTGTCTTCATCGGCTTCAACATGGTATTCTTAGGCATCGCCTCCCTTCTCTACGACTGCCTCGACTATGTCACCGACGAGTTCTTTTTTGTATACTCGCTTCTGGCAAAACTGGAGTGTGCATTCGCCCTCAACGTGCGCCTAGTTCTGGCAAAACTATAGCTGCATGTCATCCTCGACGGATCGGACTGCATCGAACCTCGGCAAGCCTCCGCGGAACCTCAGTGAGCATCCTTAGAAAGCCTCCGCGGACCCTCGGCAAGCCTCCGCGTACCCTCGATGCGTCTTCGACATCATCACCACGGCGCCCTCTTCGCGCCCGCGGCTTCATATGCGGCTACGTCAACACCAGCATCCCTGACCAAGAAATCAACCACAGCGACCCCTCGGAACGGCTACCCTGACCTCGACACCGCCTCACGCTCTTGGCTCCCTCGACATCGACACAAGGGCTACCACCTCGCTTGAGCATCATCAGCTTCCTCTATAGTCCAAGCTACCGCGACGTGACACCGTCTATGACGTTCCTGCTCCTACTGAGAGGGATGTCAGCCTACTAGTTCTACTTTGGTTTATCTTCACTCTGGCCGTTCACGATGTTTCAGTTGTTCACGACGCTACCGCTACGACTGCGTGAGGATGTTAGAGTATACGTGTACGGTTCGGTTAGTCTAGGATAGAGATAGATCTTATGTCTTGTCTTGCACTCCAAGATGATCCTTGTACACCTATATATTCTCGCCCATGAGGCTCAACAATACATCCAGCATATTCCGCCAATCTCCCTCTCTCGAATCTCTCTCTATCGTTCTACATTGCTAAAATCATTGATAAATGTTACAGTAAGCTACTCGGTGGGATTCATCAGACTTAAAGAAAGTATTTTGTTACCTTGTAGACAAATCATCGAGCACGTGCGCGTCACCGCTGCCGTGGTCGACATTGGAGGCCGGAGAGGCCGTGACCGGCTGCAGGAGGCTGCTGCGGTGGACCAACTTCTTCGTCTTGGTCCCCTTCATCCCCCTCCGACTGCGATTTTGGGCGGGACACCTTCTTCTATGTCGACACCAGCGCAGGGACCACGGTGGGATTCACCGCCATGACAACACCTGCTTGCGGGACGACATGCGTACCCGCGCGCTTCCTCTTCTTGATGCTCGTGGCGACGACCATCTCGGAAACATCATCGGACGTCGAAAGACCTTCGCCTGCCCCGGGAGATATGGTTACAACAGGAGAGGGCGGTTGAGGTTGTGTGATGCCTCCAGCGGTCTGCGCGGACGACTAGTGGTTCATGGCGCCGAGATCCGGTCGCAAGTGACGGTGGGGGCGCGAAGATCGGCGATGACGGGAATAGGGAGAGGTGAAAGTCCGCCGCACACAAACTACCGGTGGAGTGCGGGTCGAGACCGGGCTCCCAACCTTCGAATGTAGGGGTTGACGAGTGGATTTCGCTTTGGCCCTTAATTTTTTTACAGGGTGTCTGTTTTGCAGGTTTCGATCGCCACAGTTTCGACTATAAACCTTAAAATGACAGTTATTATTTTAAAGGTTTGACTCTTTTAAAGATCCGGTTAGAGATTCTCTTATGGACGTGTTCGGCAACTTCCTGGCTTCCAGCTTCCGAAAATCTGTGACGGAGCCGCACCGAACAGACTAACTCCGTGTTGCCAGATTCAAGAAGCCAGACAATTTGCCTTCACATATCACGGAGCACCACATGTGCCGATTCTTGGATCGGCAAAACAACGGAGCAGTGCTTATTTACGGAATCTTGCCACCGCCCAGTGAAAAATACCTGTTCACTGACTCCACTCTACGCGTCGACCACGACCTTAGGACCCGGATACACGGTGCGCGCACACTATTTGGGTTTACGCAGTGCCCTTTCCTGAAAGGGCAAAAAATACTCTGTCTGATCCCGCATTCGCCTGAAACGGAAAGTTTTGGTCCCCATATTCACTGTGACACTCGTGTGCGGTACAAAGAGCCACAAACAAAAACTACAAGCCGGAGAAACTCTTGGGCAACACAAGGAATCCTGCTGATGGAATATATCTCCTTCCTCCCACCATCACTGCAAGCGTCATCGAAAAAACTTCACGGATAAAAATTCATCCTGATTCAAAGTTATGCAACATGTAGCAAATCAGAACACAAATATAATACACGGCAAGTATGAGTTTTGTGAACTAAAAGATACATACGTACTTAACAAAGTTACTCCCTCCATTCGAAAATAAGTGACTCAACTTTATGAAAATATAATGTATCTACACATTAAAATGAGTCTACATACGACCCGTATCTAGACAAAGTTGAGTCACTTATTTCTAAACAGAGTGAGTATGCTTTAATATTACAAGAAATTAGCGTGTAATCTAGGTGCAATAATTACATCTGTGAAAGATAGAGCTTGTATTCTCTATCACATTAGCATGTAATTAGGCGCAATAATTACATCCTGTGAAAAATAGAGCTGGTATTCTATACCACATTAGCATGTAATTTAGGAGCAATAATTACATCCCGTCAAAGAAAGAAAGAATCACAGAATGTCAAAAAACCACAGATTAGTATTCTCTATCAGATTAGCATGTAATATAGGTGAAATAAATACATCATGTGATAAATACAACCTCTATCAGATTAGCATGTAATTTAAATGCAATATAAATACATCATATGAAAAATAGAAGTGGGATTCTCTTCACATTAGCATGTAATTAGGATCAATACTTACATCTCGTAAAGAAGGAGCAATTAAGATGACAATACATCCTGTGATACATACAACCTCTATCCGATTAGCATGTAATTTAGATGCAATAAATACTTCATGCGAAAAATAGAACTTCTAAACTAGTTGTCTCTATCAGATTTGCATGTAATTTAGATGTAATATTTACATCCTGCGAGAAAAAAAACTACCTAGGACTAGTATTGCTAAAACATTTGCATGTAATTTAGATGTAATATTTACATCCTGCGAAATACAATAACTTAGAAGTTAAAATTAGAATTACTAAGACATTTCCATGTAATTTAAGTACATAATTTAGTTGGACTACACAATACCATACTTCCAGAACATATTTTTTGCAAATTAACACATGAATCTATATGAACAAATTAGATGATCAAATGAATCTAACAAAAAATTTGCCAAATTAGATTTCTCCTAAAAATGCAGATTTGTTCAAATGTTTGTACCCACGCCTATGAAATCTATCAATCTACAGACGAATAACACTCAAAACGTCTGCAAATAACCCATTAGAAAATGACCATACCAATGGGCATTGGCGGAGCTACGTGAGGGCAAACCTGGGGCGTGGCCCACCCAACCTAGGAGCAAAAATTAATATTATATCAATGATGGACTGCGTAAAGCCTAGCCCATTCGACAAGCAGCACTGCAGTGCATCCATCTTCCTGATTAAGTTAGTTGTTTCTCGACATTCAGCAGCCATGGCGCTAGTTTAGGGCAGCGGCAACGACCGAGCGGGTGGATGGGAGGATTTGCGGATGTCCAGCACCAGCAGTCCGGCCTCAATCTGGATATGGGCGAGACTCCAGCAGCGAGTAGCGCAAGCGACCCAGCCCCCAGGCAAAGCTCATGGCGAACCTGCATGGTCCCAGTGTTGCACACTTCCTCGAGCCTTGTTTACTTTTCTAGTATTTTTACACCCTAGAGTTTTGGGGATCCGAGGGGATTTGGTGTTCACCCAATACTCACCAATCTCCGCAAATACTCTTCCCCAAAAATACTCTACGATGGAGGAGAGTATTTAATCTAGACAAACACAATAAAAATTAAGGGGATATCCCGGCCAAACCCTCCTAGGTAAACGTACTACGGGGATTTTGCGGGAATTGGAATAATCTTCTCTGATCGCCACAAGTACACTAGTGAATATAAGAGCAGTAAAAAGGGCCTCATGATCAGCAATAATCCTATTGCAACTGCAAGACCACACAGATTATTTACTTTTCCCTATAACGAGTATCCATGTAGGGAGGCTATAGTAGCTGAAATTCTTAGTTAGCGATTTGGTAGCATGAATTATTCAGTTCGTTGTTCCTTACAAATTGCAATTCAGTACTTATAGCTATGGGCAAGGCAAGTAGAACTAATCTTAGAAGTATTGTGAAGGAAAATATCAAGTATCGACGATGGGGAAGAACAGGCATCAGCGCATCAACCTGGTGTAGACATCGCTGAATCGATAGGTACTAACCGGCTTGATTCGACGTAGATGAGACGCTGAAACGAACGACCGCGTGGTGAACTAGATGAACTCGAGTGTTGGGGAGGTGAACCTGGATAGGGTCAAGACAGGGAAAAGACGAAAGGAGTCTCCCTTGTCATGAGCCGAGTTACCGTTTATATCGGCTGAGTCATGTAAGAGTCGGTCGAGATAAGCAAGGCCATGACAGCTACAGAAGGATAAACACCTTATCCGGCCGACATATGAGTTAAGTCGACCGAGTAAGTCTGACTAACTTGAATACAGGTGAAGACCGAGCCGAGTTATGCGAGACAAGGCCGAGTAACACGAAGCTTGCAGGAGAAGGAGGTGCCTATAGTCAAACCCTAGTCGCTAGCTAGGGAGAATCTGAACAGAGCCAAGCACAAAGGACAAGGAGCGGAGCAGCAGAAGGGAAAAAGAAGGTCACAGAGGTGACAGTCATGGATCCCGAGGCGCGCAGGTGGGGCTCTCTGGAACATTGTCGTCGTTAGAAGGGGGACACGGAAAGAGGGTCGCCGAGTTACCATATTGGGACAAGCATATTCCTCGAATATGCTTGCCACGTCAGCCCTAAGAGGAACCAAGGCACCCCTTTATAAGGGGAGAAGTGGGCTCCAGAGAAGGGATCGATTCATTCTGAACCTTAAGGCTTGAGTGGTAGTCTTCTTCTTCCTGCTAACAGCTCAAGGAGCACTTGTAGTTCTTGTAAGGAGAAAGAAAGATCTATATGTTAGTCATTTGAGTGTAGAAGTCACTGCATCTTCCCTCCCCGGATCCCTCTAGCATCCATTGGCCCCATACTTTAGCCTACCCATGGCATCTGCCGTGCCACCACCACGATAGTTGGCGCCCACCGTGGGGCCAGCAACGGTGCTAGCTGGAGTCAAGATCCGGACGGGAAACTTCATCCACACTGGCGAGCGTGTTGTCTCTGGCTTGGTCCAGAGATTTGATCTCTGAGACTATGTCAGCGATAACGCAGGCAGCTTCAGGAGGAAAGCGCCTCCGCGCAACGGCGTCTTCATCAACTTGGGCACGCACAAGGTGTACGTCGGCGTCGACACCTCCTGCATTTAGCCTCACCAAGTTGTTGATGCAGGAGAGCCTTCCCTCAGTTCCGCTAACGGTCCGCGTGAGCACGCCCGTCTGCGGCGTCGAGGTGATGGTCACAGCCGCGGCACAGGCGACAGGAGCAGGTGCCGGATCGAGCAAGGACACTGCGTCAGGGGACAGGTGACCACAAAGCAAGCAGCTCCACATCCCACCGAGGTAGATCCGTCAGCAGCCAAGTCAGTCGAAGTGCAAGAGACAACCCCAAAGGCAGCAAGGGTAAGATGGCCACCTCTGGAAAGACCAGAAAATATTCTCTAGGCAACTATAGATACTTGATCCGGCTAATGCTCAGGCTGAGTTAGAAGAGACTAGGCAGAAAGTACTAGTAGAGGCAAAAAAGGTGTCGGCCTTGCGGGAGTCTTTGAACAGTACCCTGCGAGAGTATGCGAAGAAAAATAAACTAGATGTTGCCCCCGAGCGGGTAGATGAATTAAGATTGAGAGGAAAAAACCTCATGAATGATATCAACAAAGAGCATGAGACTCATAAGGCAAATTCAGCTAATCTAGGCTTGCCGAGGTATAGAACCCCGGCAAAGAACCTAAGGGCGGCAAATGCCACTGCATTGGAGTTAGAAGGATTAACCGGCGAAGCCCGGCAGAAATAGCAAGAAAGAGTGAATGAGCTGGTACGCATTGCGAACCAGCAGAATGAAGAAATGCTTAGAATTGACCCGGCAAGACCGGGAGCCTCGCGTGTGGTTCATTCAGCTGGAGCAGCGCCCACCCTATCAGTGGCAGCAACATCCTCACCCGTAAACAACACGCGAAAAGATAGAGCAGTAACTTCAGGAAAAATAAATAAGCAAATTGTTCCGTATGATCCGGCAGTAGCCGGAAAAGTCAATGAGAACAGAGGCAATGGGAACCGAGGTAACAGTGGCGAAAGAAACCCCGGCCGTGCCAACAAAGGAAATGAAAGCCGAGGTAATGGAGACCACGGAAGAGGAAATCATGAGAACAATAACCCGGCGGAAGGAAGGAGAGACCCACCACCCGATCCTCAGCTGAGGTATGAACCTCGACAGGAGCGAGAAGTGAGACCAGCTCACCATAATCAGGCAAACGAGAGGTACAATGATGGTTACTCAGATATGGAGTATGCAGGGCATGGTGGAAATAACCATTATGGAATACAGGAAAGAATCATTTACATAAACTTGCCGTCAAATGATGCAAGATTAAAACTGGACATGTTGTACCGGTCCGAGTTGTTAGAGGAGCAGGGTCCGCCTGGTCCGGCGTGTTTTGGACCTCGGATCATGGGAGAGCCACCAGTGCCGAACTTTCAGCTGGCAAGGGGCACGAAAACATACAATGGGAGCACCAAACCACATGATTGGTTGATTGACTATGCTACTGCAGTATAAATAGCTAGTGGAAACTTGCGATGGGCAGGAAGATATGTCCCGCAAATGCTAGAAGGACCAGCCAGAGTATGGCTAAACAATCACAAAGCAAGATCAACTGCTATCGGATTTTGAAGAGATGTTTGTCAGCAACTTCACCAGTACTTACAAAAAACCAAACAGGCCATAGCAGCTTGCTATGTGCAAGTAGAGGCCGAATGAGACAGATAGAGAATTCTTGACTCGGTGGTGTAACCTTAGAAACTCATGTGAAGGAGTTATAGAATCTCAAGCGATAGCTTGGTTTGCTCAAGGCTGCCGATACGCCTGTGTTTTGTGGCAGAGGTTGCAAAGAGATATGCCTACCATCTTGGCAGAAACCATTAGGATAGCAGATTCGTATGCTTTGGGGGATCCGACACAACCAGAACTGATGTCGGCAGAACATCGAGAGCATCAGGATCAATATGCAAGAGATGCAGCCGGATCATCGAGGCGCAACGAGTTCAGAGGTAGAAGAAGATAGGAAAGACCGGAGTACAGATATGCATCCAATCAGGTGGCAGCGATAGTGCAAGATCAGCCGAGTCACGAAAACAGTCATCGGCAGAAAAATGGTCCTCAGCAGTGGACGCCAAAGGACGAAGGGAAGAGACAAGGACACCGTAATGTAGAAGCGGGCGTGAAAGGTAAACACGTTTGAGTCCATGTTGGATCAACCGTGTAAGTTCCATACTCCAAATCCGGCCAAACCGGCTAATCATACGACTCGGCAGTGTGCTTGGATGAAAAACGCAATGGGGAACCCGACGAGCATGCAAGCGCCGCCTCATCAAGCGCATCAACAGCAGCAGCCACAGTTAACAGGAGCAAATGCGCAGCAGTTAATGTTACCCCCACCTCCTCTGAGGTATGATAACTCGGACTGGAGAGATGCAATGCATCAAGTGATAAATCAAGGTCAGGATGGAAGGACAAACCCCGGAAATAATGGACGTAATGATTACAGAGAGCATTATCAATCATATTGTGTGTTCACAACAAAACAACAAGACAGGCAAAGTATACAACGGCGGCATATGGAGGTAAATGCGGTTATGCCGGCGGTACCAAGATATGTGCCTTGGCCAGATCAGGAAATAACCTGGAGCATAAAGGATCACCCGAAAATAATGTCGAATCCAGGGTCGTACGCACTCGTACTAGATCCGACATTTGTCGGGCCCAGCATTAATGTGAAATTTTCAAAAGTACTCATTGACAATGGGAGCAGTATCAATATCATGTTCAAAGATACGATGCATAAACTCGGAATAGCGCAGAATATGCTGCAATCCACAAGAACCACATTCCATGGAATAGTGCCAGGACTTTTGTGCGAACCCATTGGGAAAGTCCGAGTAGATGTATTATTCGGCACAAGGGAGAATTTCATAGCGGAAAATTTGGAGTTTGAAGTGGTGGACCTAGAAAGTTGCTATCATGCTTTACTCGGACGACCGGCATTGGCCAAATTCATGAGCAGTTGCCACATCACTTACTTAAAAATGAAGTTACCCGGACCACAAGGGGTGATAACAGTAGCAGGAGATTACAGGAAGTCGATGGAATGTGCTTCGGCCGGATCAAACCTGGCCGAGTCATTGGTGATTGCAAGATAAAAAAGGATTCAGGAGGTAGCGGCTCTCGCTCAGTCAGCACAGCTGAATATGCCAGCATTATCCAACCCACATGGAAGTGTTTCTTTCCAGCCGACTAAGGAGACAAAAAAGGTCCAGATAGATGAGCAGTTCCTAGAGCGCACCATCACGATTGGTGTCGGCCTAGATGCCAAATAGGAAGGCGAGCTCACCAACTTCCTCCGTGAGAATCGGGATATCTTTGACTGGTCAACTCAAGACCTGCAAGGTGTGCCGAGGGAGTTGGCTGAGCACTCTTTGCATGTAAGGCCAGGAGCAAGGCCGGTGAAGAAACCTCTCCGCCGCTTCGCCGAAGACAGGAGAAAAATAATAGGGGATGAGATATCTCGGCTCCTTGCGGCCGGGTTCATCATGGAAGTGCTTCATCCGGATTGGCTATCAAATCCGGTATTAGTAGAAAAGAAAAAGGATGACCCAAATGTAGCCGTCGTATGGCGAATGTGTATTGATTACACGAACCTAAACAAGGCGTGTCCCAAAGATCAAGTCATTGATTCGAACGCTGGTTGTGAGCTGTTGTCATTTCTGGATGCGTATTCTAGTTTCCACCAGATACCGTTAAATCCGGCCGATCGAATAAATACTGCGTTTATTACCCCGTACGGGGTTTATTGCTATTGCACCATGCCATTCGGCCTGCGTAATGCAGGAGCAACGTACCAGAGATGCATGTAAAAATGTCTACATGACCAGATAGGAAGAAATGTATAAGTATATGTAGACGATGTGGTTATAAAAACCAAAGAGAGCAAAACACTCCTGGATGATATTCGGCAGACATTCGCAAACCTGAGAAGGTTCCGAATGAAGCTTAACCCGGAAAATGCACCTTTAGTGTACCACCGAAATTACTGCTTTTTCGTATCCAAATGAGGTATAGAGGAAAATCCAACTAAAATACGAAGTTGAAAAATGGAATTGCCGAGGTGTCTAAATGATGTACGAAATTCACGGGTTGCTGGCCTCGCTTAGTCGATTTGTATGTCGGTGGGGAAAAGGCATTACCTGCATCAACCGATGAAAAGTCCGATAAGTTCATTTGGACACCGCAAGGATAATGCATTTCATGAACTAAAAAATATGTTGGTCACAGCACCAATCCTGACCTCTCCACTGTCAAAAGAGCCTATGCTACTTTATGTAGCTGCCACTAACAGAGTGGCAAGTTCGGTGGTTGTCGTGGAACGAGATGAAGGTGATAAATCAATACAAAGGCCGGTATATTACCTAAGCGAGGTATTGTAGGCCTCGAAACAGAACTACCCACACTACCAGAAGATGGCCTATGGAGTATACATGTCGGCGAAGAAACTTAAACATTACTTCGAAGAACATCCGATCAAAGTGATTTGTGAAGCGCTCATAGCCGAGATATTGAGCAACAAAGATGCAAGTGGCCGAATAGCAAAATGGGCAATCGAATTATCACCTTATGATCCGCAATTCGATAGACGAGATGCAATCAAATCTCAGGCGGTGGCCGACTTCTTTGTGGATTGGGCCGAGGTACAATATGAGCCGCCATTACCAGATCCGAATTATTGGACAATGCATTTTGACGGATCCAAGCTGAGAAATGGCTTGGGATAAGGGATAGTGTTAACTTCGCCAAAAAGAGATCAGCTGAAATATGTGCTGCAAATACATTTCGCCGCGTCAAACAATGTAGCCGAATATGAAGCACTCGTCCATGGATTAAAGGTGGCAAAGGAAATTGGTATACGTCGGATCATATGCTACGGGGATTCAGATTTAATAGTACAGCAAGTATCAGGCAATTGGGACGCACTAGATGCGAATATGGCCCTATATAGGTTCCATGTGCAAAAAAATCAGTGGATAATTTGATGGATGCGAGTTTCATCATATACCTCAGGCGGAAAATGACGCTGCGGACACGTTGTCGAGACTCGGATCAACTAGGCAGTCAGTTCCCCCAGGTATCTCCCTAGAGCACCTGAGAAAACCATCGATTATACCATCGCCAGAGTCCGAGTCAATTCGTATCTCAGCAGAATTAAAAGAAGGAAGTGTGCCAATGGAAATTGACAAAGAGTGCAACCCAAGCTCTCTGAAAGTGAACCTGGCCATCGCACGAGTGAATATAGAGAAATCCGAAGCTGTTATGTCGACAGAAAATATGGAATAGATAGTGAAATTATCTCAGATAAAATCATGCCGACATGGGCGCAACCCATATTTTCCTTCCTTAAGGACGCAATCTTGCCGAGTAATGAGGTACTGGCTAGACAGACAGTAAGAAGAGCAAAAGCTTATACAATCATAAAAATGAGTCAGATAAAAGAAGCGTCACAAGCGTGCTGCAAAGATGTGTTGACTCGGCAGAAGGCCAGGAAATACTCCTAGATATACATCAGGGAGAATGCGGGCATCACGCCTCGTCCAGAGCTTTAGTGATCAAAGCATTCAGGCATGGATTTTATTGGCCGATGGCATTGAAAGAGGTGAAAGAATTGGTAGAAAAATGTAATGGTTGCCAGAGATACGCCAGCAAGATACATATGCCATCGTCCGAGTTAAAGACGATACCAATTACTTGGCCATTTTCTGTATGGTGCTTGGATATGGTGGGTCCATTCAAGCCAGCCCGAGGCGGAATGACTCACATTTTAGTCATGGTGGATAAGTTCACAAAGTGGATCGACGTAAAACCAATAAAAAATGTGATGGACCAACAGCAGTAAAATTCCTCAAAGATATTATCTTAAGATATGGTTATCCACATAGTGTTATTACAGACAATGGCACAAACTTTGCAGAAGGGGCTTTTGCTAGATTCTGCCAAGAAAAACAGATAAGACTAGATGTCGCCTCGGTGGCTCACCCAGCATCAAATGGGCAGGTAGAAAGATCAAATGGACTAGTATTGTCCTAATAAAACCTCTTGTCGAACCTCGCAAAGGTCGGCAGGATGTCGGATCGAGGAACTACCAAAGCATTATTGAGCCTCAGAACTATCCCAAACAGGTCAATAGGGCATACCCCATTTTTTCTGGTATGGGGCAGAAGCTGTGCTTCCAGCCGACATAATATATGATTCGTCAAGAGTAACCAAGTATACAAACGCTGAGGTAAATGAGGTAGCTCGGCAAGACGATGTCGATTTGCTAGAAGAGGCCAGGGAATTGGCATTATCAAGATCAGCTATTTATCGGCAAGATCTCCGACGATATCATAGCAAGAAAGTCAATCCAAGAGTTTTTAAAGAAGGAGATTTGGTCCTTCGGCTAGTACAGCGCACAACCGGCATGCACAAACTTTCACCCCCATGGGAAGAACCATTCATCGTGAGTAAAGCATTGCACAATGATGCATATTACCTAACAGATGCTCAGTCACCAGAAAAGAACAAGGCAAACAAAACCGGTGACGAATCAAAAATACCATGGAACATAGCTTTACTTCGCCCATTCTATACTTAGGAGCTATATGTTGTACGTCCTGATGTGACGTATCAAGTTGGAGTGTCAAGCGTGTATTTGACCTCGGCACCTCGAGCAGAGACTCGGGGACTGCACAATGTTGTTTCTATTTCTTGAGACTATGTAGTAAACCTCAAGACCCCAAAGGACTGGGACCGCGTGTTATTTCTTATTCTGAATTATGTGTTAAATTTCAGCACCCCGAACAGTAATTCGGGGACTGCACTATGTTATTTACTATTTCGAATTATGTGCACCTCGAGCAGTGACTTAGGGACTACACCATATTATCCCTTATTTCGGATTATGCATTAAACTTTGATGCCTCGCGCATTGACTCGGGGACTGCCCCATGATTGTTTTTTGTTCTAAAAATATGCATTAAACTTCGGCACTTTAAGCAATGACCCGGACACTACCCCGCAGTATTCTTTGCATTGAGCCATGAATTATATCTCGGCAACCCAGTTTGTAACTCGGGGATGCCGCATGATCCGAGGTAAATTTTTGCGCACACGCAAGAACTTGATGACCCGAGTGATAACTCAGGGACTAACTTGTATTACCCACTGTTTGTCGCCAGACACATAAAAGCTCCTTAGCTCAACCATGCACTTGGGACTCCCGTAATCGATGACCATAATTTACAAGATATGATATAAACTTGTCTCAATAATCAGATAAATAGCAAAGCGAAAACAAACAAGGATTTCTAAGGATAGTGCAAAAAAGAATGACAAACCCAGCAAACCGAAGTACGATAAGGGATGCAACCTATTGTATCACTTTACCAGATATAGGCATCGGGCTCTGTACTTTAGATAGAAGTTGAAAACACAACAACTTCTCAGTCCCTTTAGAAGATGATCGCGCGTCGCCATCCTCATCTGAGCTTGCATTTGAATCACGAGAGTTGTCCGAGTCACCCTCTGCTTTATCCTGATCGGCCGAATCATCATCAGAGGCATCTTCAACTTCGACATCATCCGCCAGATTGGAAAGAAAACTCGGACCTTCAATCCAATTATGCATGTCTGCATACTCAATAAGCTGGAAGGCACGAGCTTGGCAGCGAGCGACGAATTCTGGATCCTCAACCCAACGAGAGCCAGTGCACAGATTCATCAGAGTATCGAGGGAGATATCCTCGTACCAAGACAAAACGGTCAGAGTGCCATATCAAGACCAGCCTCCCCAGCAGATTCCTCCAGAGATTTAGCCGGTTCTCGAGATTAATCTCTCCACAAGTATTTTGGCTTCAATATCGTGTCCGACGATTCGGCCAAAGAACATGGTAGGCCCGAATGGCCGCTTGTACCAGATCTCGGCCCATAATCTTCATTGGTCCGACTGCAGCGCCAACGGCAATCAGGAAGTCTTCTATTGAGTATTCTGGACTCGAGTCTGCGGGGACACCTCGGCGCTGGCGAGCAGAAATCACTGCCTTAGAGCTCACTGGTTTAGCTTCCAGAAAATGATCTACACGAAAGGAAAACATATCAGTTAAAAATAAGAAAGAGAAAAAGATAACTCGGCCACGGTCGGAAACTTACGATGAATATAACTCAACATTTTCTGGAGATCCTGGGTCCAGTCGACCTTATTCTTCTCAAAGCGAGTGATTTCCTCGCCCATCATGCGGTTCTTTATATCGGTAGCATCGAGGAGTTCTTTGTCTTTCTGCAATTGCAGACTTAGTCGATTCTTTTCTTCAGAGAACTCCTGATCAACTTTTTCCAATTCAGATTTCTGCGAGAGCTTGAGAGCCTCAACCTCGGCACGTAACAGGGTTATCTCATCATCCTTTTATTTAAGCTGCGTCGAATGAGTGGCGCTTGTTCTTAAAAATGCAGCATCATATCAGGAAGGGATATGCATTCTTGATGCGACGCTGCAAGTGTTTATAACTCGGCTATACCAAAGCCAGAAGGTTATAAGAAACCTAGGATTAGTCTCGAACGGAAAACAATAGACGAGAAGAATAACTAACCTTCCAAAGCTTTCACCTTCTTGGTAAGGCGGATATTAAGATTATTGATATTAGTTGCACACCAGCAAGGAATGAATTAGCGCACCAAGTCGAAAATATTAAGAACTTAAGGAACAATACAAAGGTTTATTAAATTACCAGTTTTCTTCACCACGGGGAGAACTTTCTCATATTTCTCCTCCAACTTCTTGTGTGCAAAGAGCAACCTTTGAAATTCGGCTGTCCGCCGATCATGGGCAACCTAAGTACCAAACATAGCTGGATATTCAAAGCTAAGATGATCGAATCAAGCAAAACTTAACTCGATCTAGGTGGTCGGATATTCGGCTAAGATGATCCGAATCAAGCAAAACTTAACTCGGATCTAGGTGGTCGGATATTCAAAGCTAAGACAACCGAATCAAGCAAAACTTAACTCGGATCTTGGTATCGGATATTCAAAGCTAAGAGATCCGAATCAAGCAAAACTTAACTCGGATCTAGGTGGTCGGATATTCGTAACTATAATGAGTCGAATCAAGTAAAACTTAACTCGGATCTCAAGATTGGATAACCGCCGAGATAGATCCGGATTAAGCAACACTTAATTCGAAATATGGATGAACCACGATCAATCCAAGGTATAGAAGAAATTAACTTTGCAAATAACGCATTTGAAGTCTAACAAAGCTGCCAAACGAACAACAAGTTATTCGCTTGCAAGCTGCGGGGACTAGTGTATATATACTATCATTTGAATAATGTACAAAATATCAACAAAAGCACTTACCTCTCATCTTATCACTTTCAAGAAAAATCTTAGCAGCCATATGCAAACGATCCGATGTCGGAAAGCTGAAATGGTCGGTTACTCGGATTGCCCTCAAGTCGATCGGCTGCCCAGCTTGTTGGCATATTCCACCAGAGAGCCGAGGTTGTTCCCACCTCAAGACGGTCATCACTTTACCTCGGACCGTGGGTAACCATCACCGCCGGGACTCTTGTGGAGAGTAAGCTGAGTATCAGCGGCCGGGGCGACACCGGGCTTAGCAGAGGAAGCCCCTTTGCAGAGTGCATCAGCTATGTTGGGCTGAGAGGAGATGGCCGGCCCCTTCTGAGATGCTGAAGGTTTGGTGACAACAACCTTCCTAGTCTTAGAAGAAGTTTCTAGGGAAACAACCTCAAGACTAGGAGTGGCATCCTTGGATGCAGGAGGAACTATGGTTTCCAAGGGGGCCGAGATGGTGATATCCTCGGATGGAGTTGGGGTAGCAGCTGGAATTGTGGTGGTCAAAGGAATATTGGGGGAAACCTCAGTGGTCATAGCAGGGGCAATAGGTTCAACAGGGTGATCTACTAGCGGAGTTATGTCGGCATCAACGGTGGGAGCTGTGGGTACATCTCGCTGAGGCGATGTCTGAGTCGGTGCAGGAGGAGAGTCAACGCGAGAGGGACTAAGAGCCCGAGTATCTTCCGGGGACGGAGGAGAAGGCTGCCGAGTTGTATGGCTTGTCATACTCGGGCCACTTGGTTTGGCAGAGAGAGGAGCTCTGCAAAGGACAAAAGGTCAAATCAAAATATAGAAAGAGAGAAACAAGAAATACGAATGAAAACAAACTTACCCACTCACTCCAGGCATGGTCTTACGCCTCGGAATATGCTGGGCAGACTTCTTCATTCGCTTCTTGGGAGCAGCGTCAGAGGGACCTGGAGCTGCGCTTCTTCGAAGGGCGTATGGCTCGAGAAGCAAGGGGCTTGGCGTCGTGCACCTGACCGGCTGGATTAGCTGGGAGATTGGGAGCTGGAAATGCGTAAGAGATAGGCATTGCGGCAACTACCTCAAGAATTTGGACGTCGTACGAGTCACTTTCATCCCCGTGGGCTGAGGTCTTGCCACGGGCGCGAGCCGGAGCAAGATCCTACTTAGGGACAAACTCTTCCGAGTCAGGTTCTCACGTCCGCGATTCCGATCCGCATTCCACGAAGAGCCGGACCTCGATCTCGGCCTTTTGTTCGTAAACCTCTGCGAGAGACGAAACAAAGTAGAATTAGGAAAAGAATACAAACGCGACTCTAAACAAACAACAATGCGAATTTACCCGAGAGGGGGATTCCCATGAGTGAACGGCTTCCCCATGCCCAATCCTCCGCATATCGCCTTGAAGATAGCTCGGACATGCTTGTAAATATGATAGTGCCGAGCTCAACCGTCAAACTCGGTTGGGATCGAGAGGGACACTCATGTAACAAAGTTTGTGAGTGCAAAGCTGGAAAGGGCAAATGCGGCTGCTGGCGAATGTGGTCATCAGATCCTTGCCCTGGAGCCCGACGCGAATCAACTCCTTGAGCCGAATCTCAAATGCCTCGGCGGAGCATGGCTTTTCCTAGGATTGAAGTTCCAATTCTTCTTGGAAGGGTGCCAATAGAAAAGGCGGAGCCAAATATTGTCTTCCTTTCCAATGTTTTTGACATAGAAAATGATTTATTCCATTTCTTGCAAGACTCGAGGCCCAACACGAGGGAACTCGAAGCCCGAGGTGTGATGGACGCCCGCATTGGGTGAGGGACTTCTCGGAAGGCTGAAGAGATTTGTCCGGTACGACATTAGATCGTATCTGGAAGAATTTAGACCAAACATGTACGGAGGGCCAGAGGCCGAAGTACCCCTCCAAGGACGAGATATAAGCTGACAAGGAGGCAATAGCATTGGCGGGAAGGTGATGCGGCTGGAGGCCGAAGTAATCGAGGAACTCCCTGGTGAAATCACTAAGGGGGAGGCCAAACCCGCGAGCGAAATGGGACATGAAGACTACGTATTCTCCTCCTTGCACGGAGAGGATTCATTGCAAGACAGCGGCTTACCTCGGCAGGGATTCGGCGTGTCTTAATTAGCCACTCTACCTCACGGCGAGTGACAGTGGAACCCTGCCAAGAGCCTCATTCTGGACCAGATGCGAAATCGTCCTCCTCTACGAGAGCTCCGCTCACAGAACTAGACATGGGCTCGTCGGAGGAATCGACGGAGGAGGAACTAAAGGCGGTGAGAGGCCTAGAAGTGCAGGGCCCCGTCGTGGTTCTAACGAGTGCGGCGGCACGGCGAGGAAGAACCGCCGCGAGAAATCTAGGGGATAGAGGGATTTCCTAGGGCAGAAATCTGGCGGCGATGCCGTGGGATGACTCACCCGCGGAGGCGGCGAAGAAGCGCATGGCCGTGAGGTCGTCGGAGCAGAAGGACTGCAGCGTTGCCGTCGAGGAGATCGAAAATGGCCACCACCAATGCATCGCAGGGCGCGAAGGAAGAAGAAGCGGTGAGCGAAGGAGGAAAGTAAATCCTCTAGACCCGCATCCCTCCTTATAACCGCGATCTGGCGGTAGTGGGAACGATGGCGCGACGCTAACCGTGTATATCACGTGCGGCGAATCGCACGCATCGAGTGGAGCCACACCAAAGGCCGCCACGACACGGGAGAGGATCGGGCCTCGACCGTCTGACGCGTATGCATCGTCATACTGACGCGACGGGCGCAGAATCATCGTAGCTTGTCGGTGGGCCTAGAGTAACAAAAAACTAGAAGAATAATGATGAGTGTTACACGTAGGACGAGACGTGCTCAGGAAGCTGCGCGGATACCTCGAACGGGAAAAAGTAACTCGGAAATAAGGAGAGACGTATGTTGGGAAACTGATGTGGCCGGTAGGTTATAGCGGACCACACCGGGGACTAATGTTGGGGAGGTGACCCCGGATAGGTCAAGACAGGGGAAAGACGAAAGGAGTCTCCCTTTTCATGAGCCGAGTTACCGTTTATATCGGCCGAGTCATGTAAAAGTCGGCCGAGATAAGCAAGGCCATGACAGCTACAGAAGGATAAACACCTTATCCGGCCGACATATGAGTTAGGTCGGCCGAGTAAGTCTGACTAACTTGAATACAGGTGAAGGCCGAGCCGAGTTATGCGAGATAAGGCCGAGTAACACGAAGCTTGCAGGAGAAGGAGGTGCATATAGTCAAACCCTAGTCGCTAGCTAGGGAGAATCTGAACAGAGCCAAGCACAAAGAACAAGGAGCAGAGCAACAGAAGGGCAGAAGAAGGTCATGGAGGTGACAGTCATGGAGCCCGAGGCGCGCTGGTGGGACTCTCTGGAACATTGTCGTCGTTAGAAGGGGACACGGAAAGAGGGTCGCCGAGTTACCATATTGGAACAAGCATATTCCTCGAATATGCTTGCCACGTCAGCCCTAGGAGAAACCAAGGCACCCCTTTATAAGGGGAGAAGCGGGCTCTAGAGAAGGGATCGATTCATTCTGAACCTTAAGGCTTGAGTGGTAGTCTTCTTCTTCCTGCTAACAGCTCAAGGAGCACTTGTAGTTCTTGTAAGGAGAAAGAAAGATCTATATGTTAGTCATTTGAGTGTAGAAGTCACTGCATCTTCCCTCCCCGGATCCCTCTAGCATCCATTGCCCCTATACTTTAGCCTAACCATGGCATCTGTCGTGCCACCACCACGACAGCGAGGCTCCTCCATCCACGTATCGCCGTTGCGCCTTCTGGTGAACTAGATGGATGCGGGACTGCGTCATCCACGCACCGCCCGCTTCAAACTTCGCCACCCTCGCCGATGAAATATGGATGGATGTCGCGTCGACGCGTCACCATTTTCAAACTCATGATTTCTCTTCGCCGCCCTCACCGGATGGAGCAATGGCGTCTCGATGGTAGGAATAGCACTCGGTGGCGTGGAGAGAATTCGAGAGAGGAGAGGTGAACATGGAAGGAGCAGTGGGCGTTGTCTCTCTCTCTCATCAGCGTTTGGCTCAGTCAAAGCGACGTGAGACGTCGGATCATGATCCGACGAGGCAGCTCGCGAGCACCGGGAGAGACAAAACGGTGCGCGGGCAAGAAATAGAATTTGCGACGACCTTATCCAGAAGACCTGCACCAGCCGCTCACTTACCTGGAGACGTACGCGAACGCGCCCGTGACCTTGCCGCTGCCACCCGAGCTCTCCCGCGCCGCGGACGGAGCTCTCACCGCCGGTCTCGTCGTAGCCCATCATCTCCACACACCCCCCGACCCCGCCGTTCCCCACCTCTAGCTGCCGCCGCCCGCATCTCCGCTCCAACACCACTTCTTCTCCAGCTCCGGCCCGAGCTCCGCACGCCGAGCAACAACGGCGACGGTCACCGAATTTGTCATCTACCACGCCTCAAGCAGAATAATAATCCCCCCCCCCCCCCTCACCCCATCCCCGACCTCCACCTGGACCTTGCGATCAAGCAGCAGGAGGAGAAGCCGGTTCACCCGTCCCCTGAGCTCTTCCGAAGCTTTCGTTCTCGTGCTAATCCACCGTCCTCGTCCTGAGCTGAAACAGCTAGTGTCAAGCACGATTTGGTATTGCTACTGTCAACTGAATTGGGTATTGATACTGTCAAAGACATACATCGGTAGAGAAATACATACAAGAAAAAGAAGAAACGATAAATAAAAACCTGTCCCTAGGCCAGCCCAACTTAAATAGGCCGCAGCTCAGCCGAGCAGGAGCGGAGGGATCGATGACTGCCGAACGTTTTCAGCTCTAAACGGGAAGCTGGCACAGGTTCCGAAAGCTGGATTTGAGGATTTTTGGGAAGCTGGACGATTGCCGAACACGCCCTATATACCCGCGGCGCCGTTGGTTTGCTCCTACCGGCAAGCTCGTCGATCGCGCAAATCATTTGACCTCTGGGTCAGTCGTCGGGCCATGTCCAAAACCAACGGAGAGGACTCACTCAGGGCAGCAGTAATCCGGTTTTTATTTGCAGTAACTATCATCATCACTCGAGAGAAAAGAACACAACCCGCACATATTATCAGATCTATCATTTGACCTATACTAAACACTCCCCTTCTTCAAGGACACCCTACCCATCAATACTGTATCTTTCCGGCATCTGCTCCGTATCGACGCCGTGGCAAAAGAGATCGAAGAACTTGATCAGGTACAGGTAGGCAAGTGACAGCCTGCACAGTGTGCGGCACCCACTGTCCCAAACCTATAATAACTTCCAGCCCAACCAGGAGCCGCCGCATTGGATACCCGCGCTGCCGCAACTACCGTTTTGTTTCGAGTTGGCAAACGGCGCTTGCTCCTGTGGACGACGAGACGCCCTGTCTTTAGTCTGTACGAAAATGAGGCTCCGGCTGGACCAAAAAGCTTGATCGGGATCGGGACCTGTTTTCATGCCATTGGGAGCGGTTGGTTGCTACTAGGACTGAATGACATCGTGTCAGTGACAGGTGTATCATGTTCATATGCCATTTAGTTAGGGTTGCAAGCGGCAACCCGTCTGAACCCGCGAAAGCATATTTAGTTTAATCTAAAGTAATTTTACTGAAAAACTTAAAACTAGACTAAACAATCTTGACTATGAAGCGAGGCGGATCGGGTGTCGCTTTGCAATGACCGGATTTCATAGTCTTTCTCTCCTTTGTTCAGAAACTAACCACTAGCACCCATATCAACCCAGTTTGTGCTATATACTGTACGTCTGTACTACCTGTATATGATCGGTATTCAGCCGAATAGGTACATTCTCCGACATGCTACTTTCCATGCATTTGTGTTCGCAAATATATGAAAATATTGTTTTGTTAAATTTAATTATCACAATTTTAATATAATTTTTTCAAAATTGGACGTGTGCATTTTTTATAATTAAAGTATTCACCTTGTAAAAAAAAAGCAGAGAGCCCTAGCTTGGAGTCGAAACGACAATGTTGGATTCAAGGAGATCTCTCCGAAGATGTGGGTTAGTCGGTTAGAGTTAGGGTGTTCGCATGAGTTTTGAGTGTGCTCAGATTAAGATGAGATTGAGGGTAGCAGCAAGAAGATTGTGAAAAACAAATACATCCACATGGATTTTATATCCGAATTTTTCAAAGATTTAAGGACATTTTGAAGAGGTATTGCTAATTCTCGATCGTCTAAAAATATCCGATTTTGAGTCAAGATTGAGACCCATTCAAGATTCCACGAGTTTCTATACTCTGGAAATAAATACTAAATTAACTTTGCACATATTTTAAGTGTGTACATAACTAATTTGTTAAATCGGCAAGAAAATAAATTACTGAGATGGGAACAAGCAACCTGTATTCCCTCCGTTCCAAAATAATTAGAGTTTTATGATTATACCAAGTTAAACTACTTTGAGTTCGACTAAGCTTATTAAAAAAACACCAACTCACTTTCATGATATCATCATACTAGTGTTATATATTTCCGCACTATATATTTGATGCCGTATACACTTTTTTGTAATTTTTATTAGTTTTGAGACTCTTTGTATTGTTATTAATGATTATTAATAGATCAATAGAATTTCGCCAAAAAAGGTACTTCCACCTTCCCAAAATAACACGATTTTGACTAAATTCATATGTACTCTCTTCGTTTCAAAATATAAGATATTTTACTTTGTGAAGCAAATGTATCTATACTTCTTTTCGTGTTTAGGTTCATTCAGATTTAGAGTGAATCTGCACACTAAAAGAAGTTTAAATACATTTGTTTCACAAAGCTAAAATATCATATATTTTAAAACGGAGAAAGTATTTATATATAATAAATATATCTAGACATGCAAATCTAGACAAACCCACGTCACTTATTTTGGGACGGTGGAAGTACTTAGAAAATTTTAAATTAGTACTCTCTCTGTTTCAAAATATATGATGTTTTAGTTTTGTGAATCTAATAAATATAGAATTTTTGTAGCGTGTAGGTTTATTCTGAATCTCTCCAAACCTATATAATAAAAGAGGTCTAGATACGTTACTTTTTATAAAGATAAAATATTTTATATTTTAAAACGGAAAAAGTATAAAGCTAGAACTTCGGTTAATTAGGAGTGGACGACATAGTTACGGACATGAAGCGGTGTCAAGATTAACCAGCTCGTATTCTCCTCGGTTGATACCTACACCGTGGCGTATTTAAACCTTGTGATTTCCAGGGCATTCCGTCCGTTTCATATCCTGGGCCATACGGACGACCAGTGAGCTTTGCTTCCTCACTTGGCTGGCTCCCTTCCTTGTCATCGCGAGACGTTGTTGTTGGCAGGCGGATTACCCTGCTGGCCGTCTTTTTCTCGCGGCGCCATCAGCAGCACCCAGCGCACGAAACCTTTCCCCTTTTTCTCCGCCTCTCCTTTTCCTGTCGCAAGGGGGACAGCCTGGCTGGACGGGGACGGGGACGGGGACTGGCAGCCGGGCGATCGCCATTCATCTTGCGCTGCCGAGTAATCGCTTTGGGGAATCGATCCCGTCCTGCTCCTGCCTGCGTGCGTAATGGTTATCTGCTCACACTCCGTCCATGTCACTCCAGGAGCTAGCGGAAAGAGCATGGTGACGCGCGCTGCATTATTCTGCCTTTCTTTCTTGGCAAAATGTCAAAGTATGATGGCCTGTGATTTGGAAGTATAGTTTCTTTTTTTCTTTCAAAAAGAGAATTAGTCCAGGTTTCAGTGGCGAGTAGTAGTAGTATATACCGGAAATCACGGATAGTTTAACGAGGCGTGGAAGTCGTTGTCCCTGTATTCCTGGAGGTGCTGTTCGGCTGCATTTTTTGTTCTTATAAAAGCAAGACGTGAATTTCCCATTATTGATGCTTGGGTTGCATGTGCATGAAGTTCACCAGAAATACAAAGCACCCTACACATAATAAAAAGAGAGAATTCCTTATTTGACATTGGTCTTGAATATGATTCCTTATATGACACTAATTTTTTTGACTTCCTTATTTGACAATTGACGTAAATTTTGATGCCTCAAATGACACTGTTCGTTCCCTTACATTGTTCCATCAGTTTTGTTTCCGGTGGACCAAAATACCCCTATCATATTCCCTACATGTCAACGGTCCAAAAAAAAAAATAACCTGCCCGATCGAGTAATACTGAGCGGACCTGCTGTGCTATGTGGCCGCCCCTGTTCGCAGAGGTACACCGTCTATCGTGAGCCACGCCGGGTTTCTGGAACTGGAAAGAGCGTGGACTTTGTGATGACTGATTAACGTTTGTTCAACTAAAAAAACTAGTAACCTGGCACGTGCACGCACGTCTCAATTAATGTAAATATATACACTAAATAAGTCATTTTTTATATTCTAAAGTTACATGCATTCTAATATTATCTATAAAATTTTATAAAATATATTCTTATTTTATTAAAAACAAATAGCATTAAAATATTCCAATCAATTAGAAATATAAATCTCACATAATTAAAAGGGTTGACATCATAATCAAAAGGGTTGACGTGTCGTATAAGAATTTTCCATTGACAACGGTCATCAAGCAGAAGCGCCACAATTGTGGTACACAAAAGAAAACCGTTGTAATGAATCATATACAATTTGTACTGATATAATATTATGAATTATCCTCGGAATTACAAAATGAGTCAGCGAGCATAATCCAGCAAGATCACTCGTACATATTAAGACATCAAAATTTGTATGAAAAGAACATGCTTACAAATCCCCTTGCCACATCATCCTCGTATACTACAATCTTGCCGTCATCTAAAGGACCCACTTATCCAAACAAGAACTCTCTCGGACTTGCAATCTGTGAAAGAACATAAATCACTCTTTCCAAAGTTTGATACTTTTCTTCTTTAGAAAAAGAGTGTATAAGTACCAAATACCGATGTGAGAGCTGATGTAGGGCCTAGAGCATTAAGGGAATAATTGAAAAGGAATGATAACATATTTAGAAAGGGAATTAGAGTTCATAGTATAGATGACCCAAAATAGCAATTTGATTTATAAAACAGAGAACTTAATATTGCACAATGTATAGTATGCTTACATTTGTTAGAGGTAACTCTACCCATGAGCTCATTGGTGGCTCACCTTAAGCTAAGACAAAATATAATGGATGAAATTAAACTAAAACATTAGTTAGCCTGCACGTGTGTTTATCTTTTTATTATCAATCCCATTAATTGATCGTCGGTTATATTTATCAATGCAAGTCTCAAATAATGGAAACATAATATCTAAAGAGATTTTTAGTTAAATATCGAGACTGAACATACGTATTGTATATGTTTTCATTGTAAAAAAGGCTCGCCCACCACTTTTTTAGGAACACGACGGTAGTCATTACAATGACATGATGGGCATGCTGCCCGCCATGGATTGCGATGCAAATTCGGAAAACAAAGTTTCATAATGGCCTAGCTCCATGAGTACACCATGGTGGAGCAACATTGCAAGCCCTTTGGGCAATACACAACTTCCACATTATTGAAATTCTGACCGAAATGAAATGTGATTTCTCTTAAGATGGCTCCTAGCACATATCTATATTTTATAGATATGGTGGCCAGCTTATAACTTGAATAAAACTATAAAATATACCAACTACCATTTTACGACTGTAGGTTCTTAAAGTAATTACTGTATGGATGTTTCACCTGGTAATCTCAGGAACTTATCCGTGAAGAGATGAAAAAGTCAGTAATCCATTAACGGGCCATTCGCAAAAATATTCATATAATCTATAAAACAAACCACCAACATAGGCGAATTTGATCATGAAACAATTGCAGACCACCTCCCACTTATTTCCTTGTACCCAGCGACATTTCAGACCATCGGCTAATTTGATTAAGGCACAATTGCGGACCATCTTCCGACTTATTCCTTATACCAAGAAACAATTGAGAATATACCATACCATGAACGCCATTCAAGTAACCTTTCAGCTCCATGATACCATAAACAGAAGCATCATACTGCATCAAATATATGTTCATCCCCACGGAGCGTAAGAACCAATAACAATACATGACACCAAAGTTGATATTTAGTGCAGAAAATCAAACACCCAATGTCCCAAAGCGAGGCGTCCATGGTGACTTTGTCAATCTCAAGATTCGATCCGCCGTCTCGTTCTATCGGAGGTGCTCATAGGGGTAGGGTTTGCGTTTATAGGGGTGAGTGCATGTACGTGTTATGAGCGTCTACGGTTATACTGTATTTTTTTAAAAAAGACGTCCTATTGATGCTCCTAATTTTATTTGATTACTCTAATTAATCTAGAAATATCTCCTCTGCGGTTCGCATGGTCAAAGGAGAGTGCATGCATGTTTTTAATTGGCCGCATGCATTGGCTGGATTTTAGGCTCACGCTGCATGCAATAGCTAGAGTAATTAGCGATACAATTAATTAGGATTATTCAGATGGAAACTTTAATGAGTGGGGATTTTTCCTATGCTTGGTGAAGTACGGTCAGGTCAGTCAAGGCTAAATTGCTAAGTGCACACAAGACATCAAGTAGACTAATGCTAGCTGTTGGATTGACTTCCATAAGCCTAATCCCACGGTGGTAGTAGGTCCGTGTATATGTTATGGGATGCACTTAGAAAAGATAATGTTTGCTTTTTTATTAGTAGTAGAGATTAGTCACCAAAAAATCTGATTAGCTTCCTACAATATACGAAGTACTATGCCCAGTCTAAACCAGAGAAGTTAATAACAAATCACATAATAATAGCAAAAGAAACGCTTTGGCACATTATACGCGAGCAAGTAGGAAACAAATCGTAGTTGCATGCACCTGATTTAGCGGGACACCATCCTACTACCCCAAAAAATAAATACCCGCAGCAGATTCCGCTCTCCAATTTGGTCACATTATGCCAGGGGCAAAAATGTCTTTTTAGGTCCCAATTAACACCCTTAGTTCTAAAAAATGCACTAAAGTGTCATGTAGGACATAAAATTTACACAGGGTGTCAAATAAGAAAGTCAACAAAATTTAGTGTCATATAAAGAATCATATTTGAGAGTAGTGTCAAATAAGGAATTCTCTTTAATAAAAATTTAAGGAATTCTCTTTAATAAAAATTGCATCGATGTCCCTAAACCACCGAACGCCATTACTGCCGCCAGGGCCAGTTCTATGTTTTTCAGGGCCCTAGGCAAAGTCGACGACATGAGTTCTTAAGGCCAATGTATATATAGACATATTATTTTATTATTTTTTATCATATATGTATCTACTAGCACTTTTAAAATAAAAGTTAACATCCAACCAAACATTTTAGTCTCAAAATATAATAAGTAGTATTTGTTTCTAGTTTGATTACCTCAAATAAGAAATAATTCCAATGATAATAAGTCAGGAGTGAGGATCAGGGTCTGCCGCTGGTGAATTGGTGATCCCCGATAGACGATAGACGATCTGCGAATCTGCGATCATCGATCGAGTCAGGGAAGCAAGGCCCTAGAGATCGAGGCGCGGAGTTCGGACGATTTCTGAAGAGTCGAGGAGAAGAGAAGAGAAGAGAGATCACAAGTTCGCAACACATTGTAACCCATGGGCCAGCGTCGTAACGCGTTGTAACTCGTAAGCCTGGTGCCTCGTGTCGTAGTGAGCCTTTTTGATCTCCTGCTCGCGTGACGCGTTGTGCCGGTTTTCAAGGCCCTGCTCGTTTCTCGCATCGTGGGTAGCATATGTATACCCGTATATGTATACCCGTATATGTATACTCCCTCCGTTTCCAAATAAGTGTACGTCTAGCATTTGGCCAAGTTAAAGTTTATTAAATTTGATCAACTTTATAGATAAATATAGCAACATATATTATATCAAATTAACATATTATAAAACTAAATTTTAAAATATATTTATTGATAATAATTTAGAGTCATGAGTATCACTACGTTTTTCTATAAAAATTAGTCAAACGTTATTAACTTTGACTTAGAACAAGACTAGAAGTACACTTATTTGTGGACAAAGAAAGTAGTGAGTATAAATTTTAGGCCCCCTCCGGCCGTGGGCCCCTGGCCGATGCCAGGGTCGCCATCCCTCAGCGCCGGCCCTGACTGCCGCTAGAACGAGTTGTCGACGCGCCGCTGTAACGAGGGTATTTTGTTTTAGCAAAATTCCTAAATGATTTTTGTTATCAAAATAAGAATCATGAATGTTGTTTGATGGAACCACCATTGAAAATTATATATATTTTTTCAAAATTAGCCAAGGTGACACGGATAACATGCCCCGACGAGATCGACGGACCCACGGTCCTATTGCCAAGTCAGCAGATCAATGATCAATTGCTTAGAACTCGTGATAAAATAGTTTTAGGCCCTAAATATGTTTTTTTTATGTTTTGTGACTAACTTGACACTCCTGGAATAGTTATAAGATTTGTACCAATGATGTACCTTACTTGTGCCCATTTATCGTGAAAATTACACTTTCTAGTTATGTGCTTGTTTTTTTACAACGACAACGATTGCGCATTGTTTCCTATCTGTAGGCGTTGTTGTTGGAGGACCTTGTGCACTTTAGATGTTGGCAATGGTGATGGTTGGTTCTTGCAGTTGTTACTCTTTGATCACTTTGGGAGACTTTTTTTTGGGATGTGCTATATCATGTCTCGACTAGGTCTTGGTATTACTGTCGCAAGGCTTGAGTGTAATTGTTATCTTTGATATTAATTTATTCTATTTATAAAAAACATGCTTCTTTTTTTGGATGGAAAAGAAATGTGCTAATTTTTTAAGGAAAGAAAAGCAGTACATAAATTATTTGCATGAACCTGTCCATGCAACACAATTTTCCCTACAAATCTAAATGAGTTTTAAACTGACTTATTTATGATTTGGAAGGTCCAAAATCACAAATATGTACGGAGAGGTCTAGCCAACGAGTGTCACTAGCGTGTCAGGTAGTTTGTCAATTTGATGGTTTATTAATCAAAGCCTCGTGTTTCAAGTATTGTACTGTACATGATCTACTATTACTCTTTTTATGATTCGTGGGAACACCTAAGAACAGGCAGGGGGACAAGCTTCGTTCATCACGGTGTCTACATCGCAAGTCACATGTCTACTGACTACTGGCTTGTCACGGCCAATCGCACGGAATCTACACGTTTCCATGGTGATGTAGCCAGCGATAACACGCAACCAAGAGAAGAAAATTAACTGACGACAGAGGTACGCTACGTACGGCGACGTCGATCGCCCTTCTTGTCCATCGAGTTATCTGGCAGAGATTTATTTGGACGGAAAATAAGTCGGGGTCAGTTAAGCAGGATGAGAGTTAAGGAGAAAAATCAAATACTGTAATTGTTTTTCAATTGCGCGAGTCAAAGATGCTGCAATGGTGAGGAAGCGCGTAATATGATGTCCAGTCACAGAATTACGACGGTGCTGAACGGTCAGCCGGACAATCCGAGAGAAATTTTGTTTCTTCCCAACCATCCGATCGTCTTAAAACTTGAAATTTTGTCCATCTAACCCTTCCAAAATAACTCCAACCCGATTAGCAAAATTATTATACTATTATATAGAGTATACTTGCATCATTTCTTCCCGGGTGGGTTAAAACTCTATAAAAAGCATCACAACATTTTGATAACACCGATACAACTTTTTTTCCACTATGTAGCAGGTCCTCACCGGTCACATCGAATATCTGAGAAAAAATCAACACAAGTATGCAGCTTCTCACGAAAACATTTGCAACAGACACCTAAAATTGCAACATCTCTCTCATGTGTTCATGGCAAAATGCACACGTGTTTGTGGCATTTGGAAAACACTGATGCAACATCGAAAATCCGCCATAGCTAACCTTATGTTGGAGCACCCTCGTTCCCACCGCCCCATCAGCCCTTCCTGAATCAGATTTGAAGATCCACCATGGCGACGTCGGTGCGTGCTATGAAGCCTCCCATATGCAAGGAAAGGACTAAGGAGAAAGGTGGGAAGAGCATATGGTATAGAGAAGCAACAACCGCACGATGGTCGGTGGGGATAGAAATATAATTTATAATTCGAGTCGAGACAAGCCGACTTGTCTCCTTCAACTAAATAAAGAGTCCAAAAACTAAAGATTTTTTTACTCATAAAACTCATGAGTTCAATTCAATTAGCTCATTGACTCGAACATGGGAGCCTTGAATACATGGTCCGTGGTCCGTGGGGGGAGTTGTGATGGACGTCGGTGATACAGACCTAAGGCTTCCCCACGGCCTTCAACTCTAGGTTAAATTGCTTCTCTATGGCGTAGTGGTCGCCAAAGATAGAGAAAAGACACTACTCGGCTGCCCGGATGAGGGTTGCTGAAAGACCACAACCTCGGCTGTGCATAGTGCAGAAGATGCGATGCCAGGGGGAAGAGGGGAAGACCATAACCTAGATAAGCTGGGCGAGATGAGCCGAATTCTTTTAGATCGAAAAGATAAGCCCAAGTTCTAGGTAGCGATGACTTCTCCCCGAGTTAAGCGATTACTCGACAAACTTGACTCATTTAACATGGGCTCATTTACCATCTAAAATTGAAAGTTAGCTCGGCTCACCAGACGCCGAATTCGAGTCGAGTTGCTCATTTAGCTTGCAATTTTCTGAGTTTTAGTTTTATCCTTGGTGAAAAAGAGCATGCAACAGGTGAGCCATCGTGGACGAGAGAGGCATAAAGAGAGAGGAGAGATAACACGCGCGATGTGCCGACCAAGGATAATCTGTTTAGTCCGGTTAATCTGTATGCTTTTTCATAAAATCACTATTGCATCCTCGCTCACTAAAATATGAAAAGAAATGCAATAGCAATAAGAAAGCTTGAAACCCATCAACCACATGCCAGATAGTCTTTCGAGCTATTGGTTCGATTTCCGTTAAACAAATCGACGGAAAACGCAACAGATAGACGTGTGACAATCATGGCATCTCTGGGACAATATTCTACCCCATACTGACTCCATGTAACCCCAACTACAAATTTTGCACAAATTCTACCCTCGGCAGTTTCTAATCACGCCACCCAATTCCTAAAACAAGCACTGTCAGCAGCGAAGCAGACAGCTTAGTTTCGCACTCTAGTTCCTCTCTCTAAAAAAAGCTTAAGCTAGTTCGAACTTTATTTGTTTATACGAAATAAAAAAACCATGGGCCAGCTTCAAGCTCAGCTCGCCCCAAGTCTTCTATAGAAGCAAACTGTTACTACCGGCGTTCTATTTTTAGGGCTTTTTTTTGCTGACTCTAGACTTTACCTACCACTGGTAAATCTTGACTCGCACGGAGTAACTACCCCCGTCCCTCTGAAACTTCTCCAACAGCTTCCCGGCAATTTTTTACCGGCCCGGCCGCTGAACCGAAACCCCAACCCACCAGAGGAGAGGAGACCGGGCGCCGCCGCGGCCCCTCCCATCCGTCCACACCACTATTCAATCGCCACTCGCTCGCGAGTTACCGCGCGGCGCGGGACGGGAAGGAGTCAGTCAGCCAGCCAGCGAGCATCCGTCCCCTTCCTTATAAGCCCTCGTCCCACCCTCCTCCCCCTTCCCCTCTCGCCCCCCGCCGCCGCCGCCGTCTGCTAGAGAGAGAGCGTAGGCGCCGGGCCAGTAATAAGTTGCTACGGCGCAACCCTAGCCTTACTAACACCGTTACCCTCCCGCGCCGACGCCGACCCCGCCGGTTGGAGTAGCTGCTGAAGACATGTCGTCGGGACGGTACATGGCGTACTCGCCCTCCCCCTCAACCCCCCCGCCCTCCCCGCGCATCTCGGGCCTCCGCGCCTCCTCCGCCGCCGTCGCCGACCAGGAGAAGTAAGCAACTAAGCTCCATCCGCCTCTCCTCTTCCTCCCCCCCCTAGCTTCGTGTCCCGTCGTGCTGTCTTATGTGGACTAGGCTAGATGGTGTGTGTGTTGTGTTGTGGGGGTAGTAGCTACACGTCGTGGCTGACTTTGGGCGAGGTTCGGCTCCGATCATGCCGGGGAGGCCAGATTCGGGCCTTCCCCTGCGTGGATTCGGTGTGTTTGGGACGCTGCCAAGGTTGTGCGGCTTGAATCTGGCCTAGGACGATGAGGTTTAGGGCTTTTTGGCATCGGATCTGATTCCCCGCGACGAGATCTCTGGTTTGTAGTAAACATTGCGTCTCGTCATAGCTTTACTGGATTTTCGCTGAATTAAGCAGGCCGGACGCTTGCTTCGTTGTTCATTCTGCTAACCACGGCGATGGCCTTGTGATCTTGTACACTTATTATGTCTGATCTATGTGCCGGGGATTTCATGGTTATTTAGCAAATTTTACCAATGGAGAGGAATCTCAGTTGGTAAGGCTGGTGTGGTATATGACAGGGGTGACAGATGATGAGTTGAGTATTCCCCCTTATCTTTTGCAGGTACCTTGCAGAACTGCTCGCGGAGCGCCACAAGCTGAACCCGTTCGTCCCAGTGCTCCCTCATAGCATACGGTTGCTGAATCAAGGTGAGCTCTCGTGCAATCATGCCATTTCTACCAGGATAACATATGTGTACTTCTTCCATGCAATTCGGAATATTCTGTTGTGATGGTGAGAATATTTGACTCTCAACGCGTGTGTGGTTTGTGTCCCTCTTCTTTTGTTTCATGTTTTTGTATCGATTCGTTTCTTATGAGTGATTACCCTTTTTCCTACACTCTGGAAGTTGTTTTCATCCGCAACTGATCTAGATTAACCACATCAATCATTCTTGTTCAGTGGGATATGCTTTTATTTTACCTTTGCCCGCTGCTTCTTTTTATTTAATATAAAATGAGTAAATATTATGTTTCATGAATCATGATTGCTGTTTAGCTGATCCAAACACTGGTGACCCCCTCCCTTCTTGTGTAACTATTCTTTCCTTAGCTAATGATGAAGTTCCACAGTAAGTTAATATCGTTTGTGTCACTCCACCTTGCCTCCCCCCACCCACCTTGCCCCTTCATCATCAGCTTAGTCTAACTCTCAACCTTCTTGGCTTCATTCATCAAAGTAATAAAGGCATGATGTTTCAAGTACAAAATTGCATAGTACCTCAATTGATGACACAGCCCATTGTGTCAAGCTCATTGGTGCGCTTGCAACCCTGTAATCACGTGTTCTTTGCGGCATATGCATCTATTAGGGGTATTGTAAGAGTTGCCATGAGGCTTTCTCTCGGAACTTCTTTTTGTGATTGTGTGTGTATCTGCTTGGTCTAGACCACATTAATCTGTTCATAGTGGTGCCCTTAGTTTATCTCGTTAGCTCATTGATTGCTTTTAGCTCTTTTGAGTCTGTAGTGGCCAACTGGCCATTACCTCTTGAGTTCTTCAGTAACAGAAAGCTTTCTCACCAGTTGAAAGAACAACTGATGTTAGTCACTGTGTTCATATGTGGCATCTCTGGTTATTCGATGATATGAATGGGCTTTTTACTTTTTTTATTATGATGCTTTGATGAAATTTTGTCTTATTTTGCAGCATCTCTGGGTTATTCAATGATATGAATGGCTTTTTACTTTATTTTTATTATGATGCTTTGATGAAATTTTGTCCTATTTTGACTCGCATTTTGCTAAAAGGTTCCAGAGTTCACATTAATGCCCTGTTTGGGAAGTGGGATTTTGTAAAATTCTTAGGATTTAGCTTAAAGTTGAATTACATCCTGAAAATTCGTAAATTAATCCCCCTGGTCTAAATAAACCCTAAGGCCATTCATTGTTGAGACAATAACAAAACCTTTGTGGTACTTTGGGTGTCAGGGGTTTTCGATCAAGGTTCAATAGTGCATAACAGCATCTATTTCTATAAATCAAGATCAGTTATGAACTTATGATTACTTTCCCTAAGAGGTAAGATATGATTAGGTTGCATTCTGGTTTGTGACGAAATTATTAGATTTGTTAGAGATCAATGGTTCAGGGACTAAGTAAGTCATGCACTCATGCCCATAACGGGTCAACATGTACCCCATTATCATTAAGAAATGAAATGCTTGGCCTGGTTTATAGAGTTGTTAGTTTACTACATTTGCTTAATACCAATAGGGGGGATGACCAAATAATCTTTGAACATATTAATCATATATTTACTAACTGAAATCTATCCTAATAGTTAATCATAATTTAAAGAAGTATGCCATGCACCCATGAGCTTTGACCCAATGCCCATGACACTGGATGGCATGTCTATGAAGGCAATACATATCCTTCCTTGAGGGTGATTGTTTGTGCTTGAGGATATTTTAATTACCGGGACCTGTGGGCTGTAGGCCACATGGAAGCTTCAGCTTAATTTGATCAACACCAGTGTGCTAACCTTTTATAGTTGTGAACACATAATAATCTTACAAAAGAGATAATTTTTTTTAATTATTTTCCCCATGCCTTTTTCATGTTATTCTGGTTAGCTGTAATGTTGAATCTCTATTTATCTTTGTTGAGTTCTCTTTGTTCTAAGTACTTGGTTCTGCTATTCATCTTTTCTACAAGCACGTACTACTTGTTTAATTTTGTTAGCATATCTTCTCAGCATAAATATTATAGAGCTTTACAACTAACTATGTAGATGTGCAGTTGATACTGTTATGACTCTTAGATTAGTGACTTTACACTAACTCATCAGGTATATATGTGCATTTGCTAATCACTAATTCTAACTGCTAACTTGTACATCTTGTTCTTGAAATTGCAATTTGAAACAGAAATTATACGTGTTTCCACACTGTTGGAGAACGCCTCCCTTTTAAATCAAAGTGGCCTTGAACATGGTAGTCCACTAACATCGGGAGGATTATATTCAAACGGAGCAGCAACTGACATGAATGGGTGGACATCAGCATTTCAATCAGAAGTATGGATACTGACCATTTAACATAACTTACTCTTGCATGTCTAATTACCAGTTTTCAAAGCATAGATCAGGTTTTCTAACTGATTCTGACACTGGCGAAGCTAGATATTTGGTACCTTTTGGTCCCTATGCTAATTTATTATTCCTGGAATCTTAACTCTGGATTTTCAAGCCGATTTTGACACTGCTGAAGCTTTCGATGCCGCTTGGTTCTTATGCTAACTTTCTAACTTTATCATCCCTTCCAGGCAGAGGGTTCAAAAGATGCCACTAAAATCTTCTCTCTATTGCAACTGTTGGAGTTTGGATAACATGCTAACACTAATCCACTAATTCGGCACCATATGCCAAAACTACTAATATGTTAGTTAATTGCCATGCTAATCGGTTTGGTAGTTGGTCACAATGTTCCTACTTATTAGGTATTTCTCTTGCTGCCGTAAGATGAGTTTGAGATGATTATTACACAATACTTGTGAGTATCTGAACCTTAGCTTGTCAATAAAATAAACATCATATGAATCACATGCCCAGCAGTTGAGTACTTCATCACTGTTAAGCATAATCATGTAACTATTCTGACGGTTGTAAGTAATCTGTGGTTAACTATTTCCTTATATTTGGCTTGAATTTTTGAACTGCTTACGATAAAAGCTACTCCAATTGCTCCATATAGAATGTTACTAAAAAATCTAAGTTATCAAGCTGTAACCATTGCAGAGTTCATCTGCTTATAGCTGGCGTGGAGGTTCTCAAGGCAGCTCATCTGGACTAATTCTTAAGAAACAAATGAGGGTCGATATTCCAGTAGACAAATATCCAACGGTAAGTGTACTTTTCCTATGGTACTATACTGTAGTATGAATTGTTGTGTCCTCATGGTGCTTTTATGTGTATTTTTCTAGTACAATTTTGTTGGTCGCATCCTTGGTCCTAGAGGAAATTCCTTGAAGCGGGTGGAGGCAACTACTGACTGCCGTGTGCTAATAAGAGGTCGGGGCAGCATTAAAGATCCAGCTCGGGTAACTCCTGATACCATGCTTCATAATCTCAGCAATTAGATGGGCTGGCAAATCTGGTGTATACATATCTGTTATGTATGTCAAGCAAGTTTGTGTCTTAAGCGTGACTAGGATAGAGCTGTATCATTGTCACCTTCCCTATTACCCCATGTTAGGGATGGAATCAGGGTTTTTCTCTTTAGTGCCGACCCCGCTCTTATTTAGCTACAATGGCTATTTTCCAGGCTTCACCCCAACAGCTTCTAATCTTTAACTTCTTGTTATACTGTTAGAGCTTATATTTTTGTGTTAGGTTGGATCACCACAAAAAACTGGTCTGTTTCCAATGGGGACCATCTGCCCTTCAAGTGTTACTCTTTTGCCTTTTTGCATATCTGTGTTCATTTTTGTATTTCAGTGGACCTTACCACTTCGTTCCTGGTAATGCAGGAGGAAATGATGCGAGGGAAGCCAGGATATGAACATCTGAATGAACCCCTTCATATATTGGTTGAGGCGGAGATGCCTGTTGAAATTATTGATGCTCGTCTGATGCAAGCCCGTGAGATCCTTGAGGATCTGCTAAAGCCGATGGTATGTATGATATTGATATCTCCTCTTATACTCTTAAGCTAGTTCTCTTTTATTTGGCATTAGATCTTATGAACTATTCTGCAGAAATATGTCTTAAAGTTCTTCTTTTCTATTTTTCATAAGCAGGATGAGTCTCAGGACTTCTTCAAGAAGCAGCAGCTCCGTGAGCTTGCAATGCTCAATGGCACCCTTCGTGAAGAAGGGATGCAAAGATCTGGTTCTGCATCCCCTTTCCACAACAGCCTTGGAATGAAGAGGGCCAAGACAAGGGGGTAAATAGTCAAGTGTACCAAGGGAGAACCAATCATCTATCCCGAGGCTGAAACTGAGTATGCCTATGGGTTTGCCTTGGCTAATGGCGCAAATGGTCTCGCACCGCTAGCATCGGAGCGGCCCGTACTTGATAATACATATATCTGGAGTTGTGTTGGCTGCTACTGGAGAGGTTTGGTTATGGCAACATTGGATGTTCAAGCAATGTATTGGATTGTGCAAAGTTTGCTAGCAATGTGGTTTGTGTATTGCTATGGGCTCATGACTGGTTTTGATATAAGGCTTTATGCTTGTATTTGAAGTTTTGAACAATCTGTCTAGTTATGTTATTTGGGTTTCTGAACAACTTTGTAACTTACAAACTTCTAATTAGATATTGTACTACATAAGCATCATGCTTGCGTTATATTCTAAGAGCTCTAAGCTCCCTGAGAAGCTGTGCTTGCTCTGTGCGAGCTTTGCTCTCTCTGGTGTTCGCGTCTGAGTTGGTTGGTTCGATAAATCCTTGTTATCCTTGTTCTATAGTAGTAGCAGATATTTGGCGATTTTAAGAAAACATCCAACTGCCTCGGGAAAAATATTGGGTCGGCAATGGGAGCTTGTCACTCGGCACTTCTGCCGAGAGAGGACCTCACCATACACCTGTCCGCGTCGCCGCCTTGCTCCCGCGCGCACCAGGGGGAGGGTGGCTGCTGAGAGTTGGAGAAAGGAGGAGAGATCGAGATATTGAGAGAGCAACGAGAGACTGAGAGAGATCGATTGATAGCTATGTATGTGATGTTTTTGTGTATCATTGCTGCTAATTGTTGCTTGCTATTGGTTGCTACTGCCACTGATTCCTTGCTTTGTTCTAGCAACACCGATTGGTGTATGTGTGCTCTGCTGCTGATTGCTAGCTGTGATTGTGAGAGATTGTGTTCTTCCATGTCATAGTTAAAGGGATGACAGCGACGGGAGTTCTTCATCCTCAAAGGAGTGGCTTCCATTTTGTTGCTCGTGTCTTGTTTCATGTATGTGTCTGTCCTCCTTTTTACTTCCGATCCTGGTTCGCTTTGTTCCCGGCGTGTGTGTTTAGGTGTGCTGGTTTCTTGGCACTTCATATGGACGTGAGGCCCCGTTCTCCGGGGCAACACGGTCCAAAGCGTGCCGGTATTGTATTGTATGTTGGATGGATCTTCAGTTTGTTTTCTGAATCGTTTGTTTGGATCTTTTGGCTATGTTTCATGGGTCATTTTTTTCTTCATCTGTCGTGTTAGTAGAGACGTCAGCTGATGTTTTCCAATAGTAGGAGCGCAAGCGCCCAGGAGATAGTTAAGTTAATGAATTTATTTTTGGTTTTTCTGGTCCATAGTCATTGATTTATTATGATTAGTTGTCATCTTATGATAAGGAGAAGCATGCTTTCCACAAGAATCCGTAGTTCAGATATTACGTGTATGCATTAAAAGATCATGAAACCTAATCGGCTCATTCGTGTACCACAGTTGTCACTATATCTCATGAACAATTGTGCTCTATACCATAATTGTCATTGTATCACATCGGCAATTGTTCTGAATTGTATTTGCAAAACTTCATTCAATTATTACTTCTGTTTTTCTTAACTAAAAGACATATAGAATATTTTGGGCCTTCTACCCACTAAGTGTTGCTATCTGCAGGCACCTGGTAAAATGATGGTATCATTTACAACACCATCAAAACCATGGTTTCAACTTTACTACCTTACTTGAAAGGCTTACCAGTCACCATCCATGTGGTGACTAGCTAAATTGTGATAGTTGTAGTTTACAATAGTTATTGATGTGATCTTTATGCTCTGCACAGGAATGCCACCTACGTGTGCCTAAGTGGTAATCTTTCAGTTTTTCATTGGCAAGGCGGAGCTTCCACGATCTTTTCTTTTTGACGTATATGAACGAGTACAGCTGGATAACCCATTGTCCATAAGTTGTTAGATATCAAGCTCGGCATTGCTGGAAAATTAGTGGTCATCACTGAGGGCCTGTTTGGGAACAAAGTTTTTCTCTATATTTCAAAGATACCACCGTTTTTTAAAATACTGCAGTTTTGCAATACTTTTACTTGTTTGGCTATAATGAAATACCAAAGTATTGAAACCATGGTATTCCAAAGACTTAGTTATTTTCACAATATAATAGAAAGAGGTCTAAACATCTTTTTCCAAAAACGGTGGTTTTGTGAAAACTGAAGTATCCCATGCCCATGCCTTCAAATACCATGTTTTTAAAATACTTTCGTTTTACAAAAAACAAGCTGCCAAACAGAGCCTGAGATTTTGAATAGATAGTTTCACACATCACATTGATTCCATTTATATCGACGATCTTGCGAATCAGTGTATCTTATACTCCTATTTCTATTTGCGCACCATGAATGTTGTAAAGTCTCCATGTTGATCCTCCCAAACTTGATAGTGAGAATTTTCACATACAACTAGCTGTGTTCCAAGCAATTCAGGTACTTCGGTGTGGAAATGAGCCATCACCCTAGATGACCTTTGCTTCCAACTCATAGCATTTTGTATATATTTTGTTATGTACATCCTGCATAAATATCTAGCACAGCAGAGACTCATAGAGCATGTGGTAGGAATTAGTGGTAGGAATTACATGTGGTATCGAGCAGCTTACACACAATAGGAAGTACATGTGGTAGGAATTAGTGATCGAACTCTCGGCTCACCAGGATAGATATTATTAAAAAAGATTTCTTATAGTTGTAGAGCAGTTGACAAAGAATATTGTGTGGCGCCTATGCTCTTAGCTTACTATCATACATATACTAATGTTGGCATCTGATTTAGCATGTCATATATTACAGCGCTGCAACTTCAGACCACACTTTTTCTTCTGTTACATCTGCCCGTTGAGTGTGTTTTTTGGAACTGGATTACACATTCAAAGACTATGTTCAGTATAGATATTATTTGGTTGCGTTTTTTGGAACTTAAATATTCAAAGTTGTTATTTACTACACATATTTTTCAAAGATATCAGAGGCACAAATTTATATATGTACCATTTATTTAAATGTAGTTTTATATGTTTATAACTCGCGCATGAGTGAATTCATCACATCCTCAATGTCTTCTCTTATCTACCAAGAAGTAATTAATGCACTGATTACTCAATCTGGTGAAGGATCTTGATGAAGGTGCTCTGTTTTGTGTGTTTTAGTCACATGGGGTTCCTGCATGGTTTGGAGCAGAGAAGATCTGTTTCCGCCTAGAACTAAATTTTATTGCAGTTGTTTGTGAGTTGAGTTCATGAGACGAGGTCATCGTTCAGCCAGGACACCTTTTTCCAACAGTAGGAGCACCGAGGAGATATTTAAGTTGATTTTTTTGTTCTTCAGGTTTGTGGTCATTGATTTATCATGCGATTACGGAGAAGGGTATGCTTTCCAGAACAATCTGTAGTTCATATGCTAGGTATAGATATTAAAAGATCAATTATCCTAATTGGCTCATTCCTGTAATCCCTCTGACTCAAATTAGTTGATTAGATTTGTCTAAATTCAATTGTATCTAGACATGATTTAGTATTAAATTCATCCATATCTTGACAAATTGAGTCAACTAATTTGGGTCGGAGGTAGTACCAAAATTAGCACTATATCTCATGAACAATTGTGCTCTATACCACAATTGTCACTTTATCACATCAGTTGTTGTTCTGAATTGTCTTTGCAAATTGCGATTCCATTGAGTTATTTCTTATGTTCTCTTATACTTTAAGAAATACTCCTATTAAATGGTTTGGATCCCATGCATTAAGTGTTGCTATCTACTAATGAAAATTACAAAGAATGGCGCGACAACGCGCGCTAGGTCCATCTAGTTCTGTTTCAATGTCTCATCTACTATTGTGAGTGTTAAGTTATGTTATTCCATTTCAATATCGCATTCCATTGCGAGTGCTTAGTTGAGACGATTTATCGATTGAGTGGTTCACTGTTCAAAAATAATTGAAGTTCCAAGTTTGTCTTAAGTCAAACTTCTCCAACTTTTATCGAATTTATCAAAAACTCTGTTAGTATCTCCATCATAGTAAGGAAATATATTGATGAAATCAATAGAACTTATTTTTGTAGATCCTCATATATTTTTCACAAAATTGGTCAGTTTTTTTAAAGAAAGGCAAAATATTTGCCTTAATTCATTGAAAGAGAAGGAAGAAATGTCACAAAATGCTATGCCCAAAGGCTACATACCCAAACAAAAATGATTAGTAAGTGACCCAAATGCTTCTTCGGCAAAACTCCAAGAGCTCACTAATCAAAAACCACCCTAGCCAAAGTACTCTTATTATTGAAGACTAAAAGAGATGCCATCGCTTTCCTCCTCACTAGATGGCTATGAACAATATGAAGCCACCAAGATTTGACATCATTGATAGTGCCCCATTCGGAAGGCTTGAAAGCATGAAGGTCAAGCGACCCTTTGACCATGTCCCAAGTCCTTTATGAAAACCGACACTGAAAGAGAAGATGATCTGCCGAATTGTGCACCCTATTACAAAAAGGGCAATTGCCACAGCTAGGCCACCCTCATTTTTGAATACAGTCCGCTGTCGACACCGGGTTTTGAATGATGAGCCAAGATAGGAATTTGCATTTTGGGGATGCCCAGTTCTTCCAAACAGTGTTATTCGTGTCCCTACGAATTAAATCCGCAAATTGCGCTTGTAAGAAGATGCCGAAGAATAGGAGCCTGAGACGGTGAGTTTCCTAGTGATTGAGTCATGGATATCATCATTGAGATGGACTTGCGAGGTGAAGTACTGAATACACGCAAACTCCTCGAGATGAAGAACCGAAAGGCCATTGGAGATGTCGATTTATTGCACCCATGAATTGTTGCAAATAGTGGCACTGATGACCCACAAGTATAGGGGATGTATCGTAGTACTTTCGATAAATAGGAGTGTTGATCCCAACGAGGAGCAGAAGGTGCTGAACAGTGGTATGGAGCAGGAACTCTCTGTAAGTAATTAGCAAACGGATTTTTAGTGGTTTTCTAATAAGGCAACAAAACAAGGAGCAAGTAATAAAGACAACGAACAAACGGAGCAAGTGGCCCAATCCTTTCTTAGCAAAGGACAAGCCGGTGGAAATACTTATAAGGACCAAACGTTCACGAGGACACATGGGAATTCTGTCAAGTGCTTTCGCTTCAAATAGCTGAGTACTCTTCTTTGGTGTTTGTAAGTGTTGTGTGGGTGAACCTGTGCTAACATATCACCCTTCCTAGGACTAATACATACTTATGATTAAACCCCCTTGCAAACATCAGTAACTACAGGAAAGTAATTAAGATATTAATTCTAACCACAGCCTTAACCTCTGAGATCCTGCGCTCCCTTGTGCAAAGGTGTCCTAATGGGGGTTCAGGTTTCTGTCACTCCGGCAACCCCGCGATTAGTAGAAAAATACACAATGCATTCCCCTAGGCCCATAAATGGTGAAGTATCATGTAGTCGACATTCACATGACACCACTAGAAGAATAGCACCACAACTTAAATACTAAACCATTGAATAATAACTCATCACAGATTCACTACTAACAACATGACTTCTCCCATGTCCTCAAGAACTAAATGAACTACTCACAAGACATCATATGGATCAAGATCAAAGATGATATGATAATGGATAACAATTTGAACATAAACAATAATCCAATGGTTCCACTCACAAGCATCAACTACGATAGTAATCAACACTGGGAAAGTTTCCCCTAAGAACTAAAACAATATCCAACACAATTGTTACAGCGGGACGGAGTGGTGATGATGGTACTGGTGGAGATGATGATGTGGATGGCGATGATCCCGATGAAGCCTAGCTTGATGACGGTGTTGATGGCGACGGTTGTAACACCCTCAGAATCGGACCTATGCAAGTTTGAACAAAATTCGCCAAACCCGCATAGAAACGATTCAAAGGTGCCCACCAGGCACTTTCGTGCGGGTGGAAAACGAAGTAATAACATTACACAACAGTCCTCGATGGGACCCACAGAACAGATATATATATAACAGCGACTCAAAGAGCCAAGAATACAAATATAATATACAAAGATCCAAATCACCTTGAAAACGATATAGCGTCCAACTACGGACAAGATGCAAATGGGGCTAAGAGCCCTGAAGAATAACCAATGGCGTCCATAACCCTGCCCAGGCCAAGCCGGAAGGGTAACCCTGCTAACGGCCGATCTCAAAACCCGCTAACAAAAGGTGCCGACAAAGGGCAAAGCAAAACAAAGAAGGAGCGTCGATCGAGGCCAAGACACGGCGAGGCTAGAATTCGGTCCTCGCCTACATAGGTATGGTGGATCAAGGCAAAGATGCACTAAACAACCTATAGAGACTCGATACAACCGGCGGTTATCGAGAGGGTGAGAAAGACCTATTCGGATCCAACTCAAGCTAACACCAAACAAACCCATCCCGGTGTTTCCCCTCGAGACCAACGAGGAAGTCAACCGAGGAACTCACACGCTGGCGCTTATTTAATTAGTGATAGTTGCGGTACTTTACTAGTCAGTTTAGATAATCGCCCGTAAAGTAAGCAAAGGGCACTTTTAGTTAATCATTCCGTGATAGTTGCAACAATTACTACTCGGTCTAGATAGCATGAGATAACCCAAAACCCAGCTTGTTGGTACTTTTATTCAGCCAATTTTGTAGTTGCAATACTTACTAGTCAGTACATTGTCGCAGTTTACAACCAAACAAGCAATGGGCAGTATTAATTAGCCATTCCGTGATAGTAGAGCTGATTACTAGTCATTATAAGTCAAATTTATAGCAAGAACTTTAGTTATGCTTGTCTATGATCGAGATATCGGCTCCAAGTCGCCCATATCCGCGACACGGCTTTCGTAAAGTTTTACCCGCCGGGTGCACCAATAGCAACACACGCCGATCAACCTCGAAAAACCAAATCAAAACCCAACGAGGCTTTCACGACTGAACAATCACAGGATTCAGAAATATTTCAGGGGGCCACCCCTTAGAGTAGAATCCGCAACGGAGTAAGCAAGCTCCGAAACGGCCTCAAGGTTTACGTCGATGGCTGTAAACGACTAGGAACCCGAAAGTGTGGCTGGGCTTGTCGATACCGTAAACATTCCGCTTCAATAAAGACAATGCAAGACTCGCACAATCGTAAATAAAGCAGTAAAGCATGGCATAAGTACAGGATAATAATAAAACCTCAAACTAGTTTGTGGCCCCTAGAAATAAGACGGAATCAAGCTCTGGCTCAGGGGGGTCCCATATACCTCCGGATGTGGATAGCGCAAAATCAAGGAACAGTATCAAGTACTCTCGGGTCTTACGGACACAAGTGGGCTCGAAACCAAATATTATCTATCACCCACCGATGCCTCTGCTTATTCAATTTTAGTTGTTAAACAGAAATTAAAGTGACGATAAGTAAAACTAGAATCATCTCCAACATCAACATGCGGCAATACATCAAGAATCGTGGCATATGGCGACACATCAAAGATTTGAGCAAGCAACTATGACGCGCAAGTCCAACTATCTACCAAACAATAGGTAATAGGGTGTGTCCAAGGCAATATAAGGCTGCAAGGGATATCACGGGTACGGAAACTAAAGCATCGCAACACAGATAGCAATAGATCAACAGGAGGGAATAAAGACTATAAAAGTAAGATAGGTAGAAGGGGGGAGATGCTCGCCTGAAAACATTGTCGAAGGGTTCAACCGAAGATCGGGGCGAAGCTCACATCAACTCAACGGTCTTATCCGCGAAGAAGCAAAACACTAGAAGAAACACCGGATGCACTTATTTAATCCAACGGCAGAAGATCGGCATGATGCATGAATGATGCATGGCATGGCAAAGGTGTGATGCGATTAGGTCATATTAGGCGGAACCGGGGTCCCGACATTTAATTAGGTGGTTCATGTTGTTTAGAAAACCCCCGCAACTTAAATGTTGTTTAACAATGCAACAGATGGAACCGGTTCGCTATACATGTTTAAATGAGGCCAATATGAGACTAGATTTGCCCGCATATGGGCCCCATATTTAATTATTAGGTGAATCGGCATAAGGCCCCCAAACCGATGAATGAATGCATGCAAGACAATTAAATGTGCAACAGGTTGATATCATGTTATAAAATAGGGTTCGAGGAAAAAGGGTTCACACATCAGGGTTCGCCGATCTTGTTAGGGTTCCGGGGTTCGGGGTCGGTCTCGTGGTTCGACGGTTCCGTTCGGTGCATCGGGTTCGACGGACGCTTGGATTCGAGGTAGGTCTTGGCATCCGGGTCTTGGTCATGGCGTTCGGGACGAGGCACTTGTCGCGCCCGGTCTCGTGTCGTGCAGTGCTTGGCGTCCGGTTAGGGCCTTGGATCGGGGTAGATCTTATCGGTCTTGGCGTCTTGGATCCGGAGGAAGAACTTGGCGCGTCGGGCTCGGGCCTCGTGGTTCGGGTCTCGGCCGTGGCGGCGTCTTGGCGCTATCGTGAGTTCTTGACGTCGCAGATCTTGGTAGGGGTCGATGCACTCGCCCGGGCGTCCTGGTAGATCTTGGGGATTCGCGGTTTCCGTGTCGATGGCGTCCTTGGGGTGGATCTTGGCGTGTCGTGTTTTCGGCCTTGCATCTCGGTGGCGTTGCGAACCTTCGACTCACGGTGTTGCATCTCCTGGAACAGAGCCGACGGAAGGAGCAGCGGGAATGACGGCCGCATGGGACGATGGCGTTGAACGGGGCAGGCGGCAGCGCTGAGGCTTGAGGACGAGGCGCGAGCTGGGCTCGAGGAGGCAACGGGAAGCGGCGCGCCGGGAGAAGCGGTGGCGGGCGAGGGAAGCTTTGGCGCTGGCAGGCCGCTGTAAGGTGAGGTCGCTTCATGGAGGCGTGGGCGGGGCTCAACGGCGGCGGATGACGCGGCGCTGGCAGCCGCAGCGGTCCAAGGCGGCGGGTGGAGGCGGATGAGCACGTGGCGACGCGGGTTCGGCGCGGTGAGGCGACGCGGGCGCGAGCCGCGGAGGTCACAGCGGCCGGAGGAGGAGGCCGGGACGGCCGGGACTGGCGCAAGCGGCGCCGAGAGGCCGGGCAGAGCTTGGTGGAGGGGCGGAGGTCGCGGTGGAGGCAGTAGCAGCCAGGTGGAGCGCGGGCGGCGCTGCAGCGGGCGAAGCGGAGAGCGGGCGAGCCGGGTGGCTGGGGCGCCAGTGAGGTGGCGGGAGGCAGGAGGCGAGAGAGGGAGGCGCGGAGGCGCTGGGGTGCTCACTGGGCGGAGAGGCGGCGAGTCAAGGGAGGGAGGCACGCGCGAGGAGCGGCGACGGCGGGCTGGCGGAGGCGGAGGGCCTTGAGGGAGGAGCACCAAGTGAGGGCTGGCCAGCTGGCCAGAGCAGGGGAGAAGGGGTGGGAGGAAGAGGACGATGAATGGCGGGTCACGCGGGTAGGGCAGGTGGGTCCTGTGGGGGACACTGGGGAGTTGAGTGGGCTGGGTCACTGTGTGTTAGTGCGTGTGGCGTGTGGGGTGGGAGAGGAGAGAGGAGGAGAGGAGAGGAGGAGGGAGTGACGTGGCATGGTCTGGTTGGGTGAGGGATAGGGAGAGGGTGAGGTGGCGGTTCCTGAATGGTGGGAGTGATGTGGCCAGGTAGGGTGGGTAGGTTTCTGGGTAGATTTAGGTTTTAGGAAGGGCGGTTGGTGGACCGATTTAAAAACCCGGGGGTGGTCGTTCGGGTCGATCTGGCCCGTTCGACTGCCCCGACTAAAAATTAATAAAACTTTTATTTGTTTTAAACGGGCCGTGCGCAAACCGATAGCGGCCAAAATAAAATATTTCGGGGACCCGGTGTTCGGTGTTTGAATAAGATGGGGCGTTTGGAAAACAAATCGGGGTTTGCAAAATAGTTTTTGACAATCAACATGCGACGATGACGATGCAATGCACAAATTCAACGCGATTTTCTAGTAGTGGTTTTTGCGGGATGCCACAATTCGACACCACTAACAATGGATCTCGCCCTCGAGATCCGCCTCATGGCACCGGAAGGAAGGTCGGCGTTCTCCGTCTTCACGCTTTGTGTAGATCCTCGCGACACCACTAACGATGGTTCCTTCTTCATCTTGGAATCGGCGACACCACCAACAAAGGGTCGTTGTTCCTGATCGTCGGGAGAACACTCCGGATAAACAAAGGACGGAGTAAAACTGCTGGATCCACTGATTCGACATACAGGAGTGAATGATAAGAGCAGTGGTAGGGTAGCTACTCCATCCCACACTCGAACCATTACTCTGCACGCGAACAGACGGACTAAGCACCCAACTCCCGGAATCAGACTGAAGATCTTCACCGGCGGTATCCGGAACAAAAGGGATGATGCCAGCAGAAATCGTACGAAAGACACCATGATTAGGTTCCGCGATGGTTCCATTGGCATGAACAACACATGCTCAAGGTATACTCCAACTTCACCAAAGCTCGTCCTTATCATATGTTTTTCAACGACACTGATATCCAGCAAGGAACACACATGGATAAAGAGCTCAAGAACAAGAGATTGGAGGAAGATACAACAGACAAGTTGCAGATTGATGATCGTAGCACCTCCGTTACAAAAGGGAGAAAACGAAACCCTGAAGGTACGACGGAAACCCAACCACGAGAATTCCTGGACTCGAAGAGAGAGAAGAGAGCGGATTCAAAACACGTCGAGGTAAGGGGAGAATAGCAGAGGGGTAAGGAGTAAAATCAGACCTAATCAGAACTATCCAACCGATTTTTCAAAAATAGTTTTGACACTCTACTCCGTTAGCTAGGTTATCCTACAGTGGACTTGTGAGGGTATCGCAACCGCCGAGCTCGATACACTCAGAACACCTCGACCGGACCTATGCAAGTTTGAACAAAATTCGCCAAACCCGCATAGAAACGATTCAAAGGTGCCACCAGCACTTCCGCGGGTGGAAAACGGTAATAACATTACACAACAGTCCTCGATGGGACCCATGTAATGAGATATATATAACAAATGACTCAAAGAGTCAAGAGTACAGATATAATATACAAAGATCCAAATCACCTTGAAAACGATATAGCGTCCAACTACGGACAAGATGCAAATGGGGCTAAGAGCCCTGAAGAATAACCAATAGCGTCCATAACCCTGCCCAGGCCAAAGCCGGAAGGGTAACCCTGCTAACGGCGTCGATCTCAAAACCTGCTTAAACAAAAGGGGTGCCGACGAAGGGCAAAGCAGAAAACAAAGAAGGAGCGCCAAGATCGAGGCCAAGACACGGCGAGGCTAGAATTCGGTCCTCGCCATAGGTATGGTGGATCAAGCAGCGGCAAGATGCACTAAACAACCTATAGAGACTCGATACAACCGCGGTTATCGAGAGGGTGAGAAAGACCTATTCGGATCCAACTGAAGCTAACACCAAACAAACCCATCCTGTGTTTCTCGAGACCAACGAGGAAGTCAACCGAGGAACTCACACGTTGGCGCTTTTATTTAATTAGTGATAGTTGCGGTACTTTACTAGTCGTTTAGATAATCGCCCGGTAAAGTAAACAGTGGGCACTTTTAGTTAATCATTCCGTGATAGTTGCAACAATTACTACTCGGTGCATGATAGCATGAGATAACCCAAAACCCAAAGCAGTTGTTGGTACTTTTATTCAGCCAATTCGCTAGAAGTTGCAATACTTACTAGTCAGTACATTTGTCGCAAGCGACAACCAAACAAGCAATGGTGGGCGATTAATTAGCCATTCCGTGATAGTAGAGCTGATTACTAGTCATTATAAGTCAAATTTATAGCAGAACTTTAGTTATGCTTGTCTATGATCGAGATATCGGCTCCAAGTCGTCCATATCCGCGGACACGGCTTTGGAAAGTTTTACCCGCCGGGTGCACCAATAGCAACACACGCCGATCAACCTCGAAAACCAACTCAAAACCCAACGAGGCTTTCACGATCGAACAATCACAGGATTCAGAAATATTTCAGGGGCCACCCTTAGAGTAGAATCCATAGCGGAGTAAGCAAGCTCGAGACGGCCTCAAGGTTTGCGTCAATGGTCAGAACGATCGGGAACCCGAAAGTGTGGCTGGCTTGTCGACACCGTAAACATTCCGCTTCCAAAATAAAGACAAGGTGCGATTACCTCGCACAATCGTAAATAAAGCAGTAAAGCATGGCATAAGTACAGGATAATAATAAAACCTCAAACTAGTTTGTGGCCCCTAGAAATAAGACGGAATCAAGCTCTGGCTCAGGGGGGTCCCATATACCTCCCGGATGTGGATAGCGCGCAAAATCAAGGAACAGGTATCAAGTACTCGGGGTCTTACGGGACACAAGTGGGCGTTCCGAAACCAAATATTATCTATCACCCACCGATGCCTCTGCTTATTCAATTTTAGTTGTTAAACAGAAATTAAAGTGACGATAAGTAAAACTAGAATCATCTCCAACATCAACATGCGGCAATACATCAGCAACTGTGGCATATGGCGACACACATCAGCATTTGAGCAAGCAACTATGACGCATAAGTCCAACTATCTACCAAACAATAGGTAATAGGGTGTGTCCAAGGCAATATAAGGCTGCAAGGGATATCACGTACGAAACTAAAGCATCGCAACACGATAGCAATAGATCAACAGGAGGAATAAAGACTATAAAAGTAAGATAGGTAGAAGGGGAGATGCTGCTTGAAAACATTGTCGAAGGGTTCAACCAAGATCGGGCGAAGCTCACATCAACTCAACGGTCTTATCCCAAGAAGCAAAACACTAGAAGAAACACCGGATGCACTTATTTAATCCAACGGAAGATCGGCATGATGCATGAATGATGCATGGCATGGCAAAGGTGTGATGCGATTAGGTCATATTAGGCGGAACCGGGGTCCCGACATTTAATTAGGTGGTTCATGTTGTTTAGAAAACCCCCGCAACTTAAATGTTTTTTAACAATGCAATGATGGAACCGGTTCGCTATACATGTTTAAATGAGGCCAATATGAGACTAGATTTGCCCGCATATGGGCCCCATATTTAATTATTAGGTGAATCGGCATAAGGCCCCCAAACCGATGAATGAATGCATGCAAGACAATTAAATGTGCAACAGGTTGATATCATGTTATAAAATAGGGTTCGAGGAAAAAGGGTTCACACATCAGGGTTCGCCGATCTTGTTAGGGTTCCGGGGTTCGGGGTCGGTCTCGGGGTCCAGGGTTCGACGGTTCCGTTCTCGGGTATCGGGGTTCGACGGACGCGTTTTCGGATTCCGGGGTAGGTCTTGGCGCATCCGGTCTTGGTCATGGCGTTCGGACGAGGCACTTGTCGCGCCGGTCTCGTGTCGGGTGCGCTTGGCGTCCGGTTAGCCTTCGGATCGGGTAGATCTTATCGGTCTTGGCGTCTTCGGATCCGGAGGAAGAACTTGGCTGCTGCTCGGGCCTCGGGGTTCAGGGTCTCGGCGTCCGTGTGGCGGTCTTGGCGCTATCGTGAGTTCTTGGCGTCGGCGGATCTTGGTGGGGGTGTCGATGCACTCGCCGGGCCCCCTGGTAGATCTTGGGGATTCGCGGTTTCGGTGTCGATGGCGCCCTTGGGGGTGGATCTTGGCGTGTCGTGTTTTCGGCCTTGCATCTCCGGTGGCGTTGCGAACCTTGACCGACTCACGTTGCATCTCCTGCCGAACAGAGCCGACGGAAGCGGAAGGAGCGGCCCGGGAATGACGCCGTCGCACGGACGATGGCGTCGGGGCCGGGCCGCTCGGCCCAGCGCTTGAGGACGAGGCGGCGCGAGCTGGGCTCGAGGAGGCAGCGGAAGCTGGGCCAGCGCTGGGAGAAGCGGTGCCGCGGCGGGACGAGGGAAGCTCAGGCGCTGGCGCTGCTCGGAGGCGCGGAGGCGTGGGGCTCAAACGGCGGCGCAGGCAGCTGGCTTCGCTGCAGCGGTCCAAGGCGGCGGGGAGGCAGATGAGCACGGGCGGCGCAGCAAGCGCGCGAGCGCGGCGCGAGCGCCGCGGAGGTCACTGGCCGGAGGAGGAGGCCGGGAGGCCGGGACGGCTCGACGGGCGGGCGCGGCACCGAGGAGGCCGGGCGGAGCTTGGTGGAGGGGCGGAGGTCGCGGTGGGAGGCAGCGCTGGGGTGGCCAAGGCCAGCTGTGAGCAAAGGAGAGCGCGGAGGCCAGGGGCTGGGCGCTCAGCGGAGGTGAAGGAGGCGGTCACGGAGGAGAGCACGGGGAGGCGGAGAGGTAGGACCGCGGGGCCATGGGTGCTCGCTGGGCGGAGAGGCCGTGCCGAGCGGAAGGGAGGCACGCGCGCGAGGAGCGGCGACGGGCTCATGGGGAGGCGAGCGCCGAGGGGAGGGAGGAGCGGAGGGGCCAGGGTCTGGTGCAGGGGAGAAGGGTGGGAGGAAGAGGACGATGAACAGGCGGGTCACGGGTAGGTGGGCAGGTGGGTCCCAGTGTGGGACAATGGGGAGTTGAGTGGGCTGGGTCGGCGTGTGTGTGTTAGTGGGGGAGAGGAGAGAGAGGAGAGAGAGGAGGAGGAGAGGGAGTGACGTGGCATGGTCAGTTGGGTGAGGGATAGGGAGAGGGTGAGGTGGCGGTTCTGAATGGTGGGAGTGATGTGGCCAGGTAGGGTGGGTAGGTTTCTGGGTAGATTTAGGTTTTAGGAAGGGCGGTTGGTGGACCGATTTAAAAACCCGGGGGTGGTCGTTCGGGTCGATCTGGCCCGTTCGACTGCCCCGACTAAAAATTAATAAAACTTTTATTTGTTTTAAACGGGCCGTGCGCAAACCGATAGCGGCCAAAATAAAATATTTCGGGGACCCGGTGTTCGGTGTTTGAATAAGATGGGGCGTTTGGAAAACAAATCGGGGTTTGCAAAATAGTTTTTGACAATCAACATGCGACGATGACGATGCAATGCACAAATTCAACGCGATTTTCTAGTAGTGGTTTTTGCGGGATGCCACAACGGTCTCCCCTCTCCGGGAAGGAATTCCCCTGGCAGAAATCTGTCTGCCGAAGAGATTTTTCTCTCTCGGTGTTTTTTGCCCCTAGAGGCGGCGAAAATCTATCTGTGGTCGCCCCCTCAGGATTAGGGTTCCGAAGGGAAGATATAGGCGAAGGGGCGGAGTCGGAGGCCCGGCAGGTGGGCCACACCTGCCCTAGGCGCGGGGTCAGGTGAGCCCGTGCCTAGGGGGTGTGGGCCCCCCTGCAGCCCTTCTTCGTCCCTCCTTCTGGCTTCCTGAATCTTCTAGAAAAATAATATTTTCCCATAATTTTATGGTATTTTTCTGATCTTCGCGAAATTGCATCAAAACGCCCCTTTTCCCATCAGAATCCAGACTCCGGTAGTCCATCCTCCAAGAATTATCCAACATGCATAAATAGTGGAAAAGACATAAGTAATACCTCATAATAAGACAAATATCAATAAATAGAGGTAAATTATGATATAGAATGGTGATGCAAATTGGGTGTATCAGGCACGAACCACCCGACCCACCTTATCTTATTGTAAAGGCTACAGATGGAAGGCGTAATGGTCTTGGGGCTGATCCCATCGTCCCAAGGCGCATACCCAAAAGGGGACATCCTTCTATCCCCAATAGTGATCTTTGTCATTGCATAAAAGAACTCCATATCCTCCTTGGTGCAAGGAAGCTCGCTACCCACCCAAGCACGATCCGACTCTGTCCATTCAAGCCATATCCAACAGGGAAGAAAAACACGGGATAACATTTGCAAGTTAAGGACACCAAGCCCACCAAGCGAAGTGGAATGACACGCATGTTCCAATTAACTTTGAATTTTCCACCAGTAGCTTTATCGGTTCCGACCCAAAGCCAAGCACGGACCAACTTTTGAATGACATTTAGAAACTCAACCGGGACGTCGAGAGCGGTAAGGAGGTATATGGATTGGGAGGTAAGGACCAATTTGTAACATCCCAAAAATATTAAACTTGGATCATCAAACTCTAATCATCAAAATTAGGGTTAACAAAAACTTTCCCAACTAATAATATGAAATCATTCATATGTGTGTGTATTCAAAATTTGGATTCTTTTGAATTGCCATGGTTCTGTGTTTCCTTGCTTGTAAAATGATTCTTAGGTGAAATAAACATCATCTAAACAATCCCCAAACTTTTCCCAAAGACAAACAACTCAAAATAAACAAATGAAGTGAATGGTCATTTTTGCCAAATTAACTCCCATGCCTACTTTGGCTATCCCTAGTTTTCAAAACTTAACAGAAACATTTGTGGATATTTGCACCCCTTGTTAGTACTCATAATAGGGTACCAAGGCCCACTTTGTGATCATCCAAAAACAATCAAATACTATGTTTAAAGGACAGTTTAAAATTGAATCTATTTCATATGGGAAGATCCCACTATTTCAAAAACCACTCAAACAAGCTCAATTTTTAAAACCCAAGCACCCACAGAATCCCCAGCACATGTTTTAAAACCCAAGCACCCACAGAATCCCCAGCACATGCCTAGCACATCCACCAAAAATCTTTTCAAAATTCAAAAGTAAGTTTCTTGCGGCCATTTCATCAAACACCTTTCAGGCTCAAATCAAACAAATCACAAACACTATAGTGTGCAGTAAATTTCGCCTAACTTGTTCCCTCTCTGGTTGCAACTAGTCTTTAGTAGATCATCTAGCTCAATTGTAAACCCCTAGCCTCACTGTGAGCTTGCCTTGCCATCAATGGTGAGCAGGCCGAGCCTCACCATGCCACCCCATTGTCGCCGGCCAGATAGCAGCCACCCTAGCCTTGCCAACCTTGTCTGGGAGGTAGCCAGCACCTCACCGCCCCCTCTCGACCAGCCCTAGCTCAAGGACAGGGACAAGAACCGCCAGGAACGTCGTGCCCGTGCCGCTGTCGACCATGCCGACGCGCACCACCGTGCACGCGCCGTTCCCACTCAACCCGACCACCTCGAGCCCTTGCCGCCCGCCAGCATGAACCCCACTGTACCAGGAGACCACTAGACATGATCGTTTCCTCGCTCGTACCCCGTAGCCACCGCTCGCCATCGAAGACGCCGCCTCTGCCGTGCAGAGCACCGCACGTTCCCGACCGATTGCCACCGCCTCTAAGCGCGCATTCAAGCTCTAGAGCATCGCCAGGAGACCGTGCGTCGATCGCCAACCTCAGCCATGCCGCTAGCCGCCCGTAGCCATGTCGCCACCATCACCTGCCCATCCCTCTCGGTCTCGCCGTCGAGCCTATAAAAGGAGGCGACCCCCAACCGTTTGAAGCACACCATTCCACTCCCCTCACCTCACTGATCGTTCCACCCTCTAGCCGGAGCACGAGGATCAGCAGCTCGCCAGAATTGCGCCGGAGCAGGCCGCCTCTAGAGAAGAAGGGAGCCGTTGATTTCGACCACCCCCGGAGCTGCCTCGACCATCCCTGAGCTCGCCGTCTACCACTCGTTTGTTTGCCCGCCTCGCCGTCGTCGCTGGAGCCCTGGTATGCCCCCTATGCACCCCCACTGATCCGCTAGGGTTTGAGCTCGCTGGTGACATGTTCATCGTCGACGACGATCCGCAGCCGTCGATCGCACTTCTAATCCAATGACCCACACAACCCCGTACCGCTTCGCGTGTTATGAGCCACTGACTGGTGGAACCCCCTGTAAGCTGAGCCCCGCGCTGCGGGGTGACACTAGGCCGGCCCATTAACCTCTCCCGCGCGACCCAATCCTTTGAATTTAGATTTTTCTATTTTAATTCAAACTCAGTTCTGTACCTATATTCAAAAATCAACCCAGCTTGATTCAGTGAACCAAAATACATGAAACTAATTTTGTTAGAAAGGTACTGAAATGCTTAATCCAAGACTGTTGGATTCAAATCATTTGGATCTGTAGATAAACCTTGGTAAAATAACAAGTCAGAAACTTTTCTGCATTCAAACATTTTTCAAAATTCAACCATAATAGCTTTTGAGTTGATTCCAACTCTCAAAAATCACATTTGATCATACCTTTCAGAATATATAAAAACATCTGGGTTTACTTACAGAAATAATGTTCAAGTAATAAAAGAATGCCACATAGGCATTTCTAGTCACTTTATTTAATTAAAATAAAAAGGTTAAACCTTATTAAATTGTGACACCTCTTTAAATCACATTCCCATGTACTGAAATATGTGGTGATGACATGTGTCAACATGATCCCATGTTTGAGTTGGAGAATATTAAATCTTAAGTAGTTTTTCAATGAGTAGAAATTACTTTTCTCAAAATTAAAATAAAACAAGACAAATGTTTTAAGCTTGTAATGTAGGTGATGATGCTAGATCATCTATAGTGCACCTTTGTGTGATGATTGAAAATAGTTAAGTATTGTTTGTTGATTGTGTACCTCGTATTTGTTTATAGACGCTAGTACCGACCAAGGATACGAGGAGGAAGGAGGATACTACGAGGAGGAAGCCGAGGAGAACTTCAACCACTGCTCTGCACAAGGCAAGCCTAATACTACTAGTTGATTTGGCAAGCTAACCCTTGCAAGATACCCTAATTATGCAAGCTAATACTTGCTTGTTACCATGCCAACTATATGCCTTAAGCATATGTGATCCTACCCACTTGATAACCCAATCCTAGTTTTACTTGCAAGCTTTATACTTTATTTCTTTATCAAAGCTTTCTCTTAGGGTTTACTTAAGTGACTTGTAGATTCTAGAAAGATAATTGAAGGTTGCATAAAGAGCATTAAATTTGGCCTAAGTAGATAATCTTGATGTCATCCTAAGGCATGAGATTGAACTTCATTAATCTCCACTTGTTTACCACCCCTCATTAGTACTTACCCCACTTGTAGATGCTAGTGCTAAGCATAAAACTTGACCAACTTTAGATGGGAATACTTGGTGAAAATGGTTACGAAAACCTTGGAATGATGAGTAATTCTACTAAAATGTTTTGACATGTGTTTCCAAACACCAGATAATTTTGATGACGAAAATGTTGAGGCATGAGACTTAGCCCTTTCTAAAAACCGATGGTTGTCTGGATGCGATACCATTCCAATTTTAACGTACAACTACAATACCCGAAAATTGGGTAGGGCTTGACTGGAAACTTATATACCTTAGTATGGGTTCCCTCACGGCCAAGGTCTGAGCTGAGGCTACCTTGTGAAGATTGCCCACCTGTGCAGTACCCAAGATGACAGTTGGTCATGGTTGGGAGGCCAAACTCACAGGAGAGGTGCCTATACTAGGGCATGTAATTGAAAGGTTAGGATTGATTATCCGCATACTGAGTATGGTGAATTCATGATTTGTTCTTGACGGATGTATCGAATGTTGTGGTGAAAGTGTACAATCTCTGCAGAGTGTCAAACTATTCGAATAGCGTCGCGTCATGATTATGGACAGTTGGAGTGGCCATACTGTTCCCCGTCAGATGTTTTCAAAATGACTTGTGAAATGAATTGAGACTTTGACTTGACCACAACAGAGTTGTGATATGAAATTTAAGTTTCCACTTAGGCGTTATAAAATTTCAACTAGCTTTCTTTGCTTCTGAACTTAGTAGAGGTAAATCTGGATTTTTGCAAAACAACCCTAGAACTTAGTGTCCTACTACAAAAACTCCCTTAACTTGTTATTATTAGTTTGCGAGTACTTAAAGAGTACTCATGGCTTTGTCCCTGGCTATTCCTGTGGCCAGACTATGAAGAGGAGTACTAGGATGATGGACCGCATGAAGGTTACGACAATTAGGATCATCTCCCATGGTCAGCATTGCCTGTGATCCCGAAGATGGAGCTTCGCCTACGCTACCTTTATTATTACGTTATTCCGCTGTTTGAGTTGTATTAAGAACTGGATCATGAGATCCTTATTTGTGTAAGACCTTATGTATGGTTTGTAATGGATGATGTACTGTGATATCCAAATCTGTTATGTCTCACAAAAATGGTAATCCTGGGATTGCGATGTATGGCATAACATGCATTTGGGATTAAAAATCCGGGTGTTGACTAATTTAGCCAAGGCGATACAAACCATGATGTGGAAGGACTTTCCTTGCGATGGGGCAAGTTGACCAGCCACCGTATTGTAAAGAAATTGTAAGTGGATGTGCTTGAGCTTCTGAGCGAGCGCTTCTTGAGAGCGAGAGGGAGACCATGGTACCACATAGGGAAGGAGTCGAAGGAGGCTAGAAGGTCACATAATATGTTGTCTAAGTTTATGCCATTGTAACATATGGCGCAATTAAACTCTTGTTGAAGTTGGTAGGGAGACCGGTGACATTGGCAACGTTACGAAGAATATGTGGAAGCATTGAGGTATCCTCCTTGATGGGAGCCATAAACATTGCTGCATAATCCGCGCATAGAGAGGTACGGAAGCAATCACCCTTTCCGACTAGACGTTGAAGTCTACCTTGAGAGGTGGACACATCACGAATGCGTTGGAGCAGGTCGATGGTTGACATGGGTATGCCCTACGGGTGCGTAATATTAGCCTACCCGGTTTGGCCTAGAAAAAGCCCATGAGACGACATACCCTGATAGTGAAGCCTAGGAGGATTTCGGGTGGCCCAATCCCAATAGGAGTGCGATTCCTTGAAGAATACGGCTAAGCTCAAGATAGAAATTTAAAGGGAAAACCCTAAACTTGTAACTGGCTTGACCTACCCCTAGACTTGGCCTATCGATATAAAGGCCGGGAGGGAACGGTGAGGAGGACTGACCTCATAACCTAGCACATGCCTCGCTAGATTCAATTTGTGCACCCCTGTAACCTTCGACTTCGCGATTAATCGAGAGCAGACAAGCAGGAGTAGGGTTTTCCCTCCGGGGGCTTGAACCTGGGTAAACACCGTGTCCCGTGTTGCTTGTCTGTTAGCCGTTCCGTGATCTCTAGCATCCCCTCCTTCTCCAAAACCCAAGTCCATAACAATGGGAATTGATGAGTCGAACCCTCATCAATGGTGATATCAAATAGAAGAGGATATAGAGGGTCGCCTTGACGCAAAATGCGGACGTGATTGATAGGATCGCCCGACACCCCATTGATGAGGACCCGTGAGGGGAGGTAGATGGAAAGGCTGCAATCATATCTTAGAACCTAGGCGATAAGCCAATATGATGAAGAAGATCCAAAATATATTCACAACGGACTGAGTGATGACACCGAACTACGTGGACACCAATTTGTTGGGACTCCAAGCGCATAGTGATGTAGCAAGAGAAATTTCCCCACAAGGTTACTCGAGGGTTTATATCAAACTCTCGAGGAAACATTATTTCTTACTTTTATTCCATCTTCTAGTAACCGACAAAACAAAATTGATTGTGTCGTGTCCCCAACTCCATCAAGTGGTTGTCAAGCACAAGGTTTCACATTAGAACTGAAAACAAATGAGGAAGAAAAATAACTAAAGTAAATATGCAACAGTTAAGTAAACTAAACACAATATGTAAAATAAACTAAAAGCAATGAAGGTATTGGTGTAATAGTGTTGGTAACAGTGAAAACTATGTGAAAGAACTAAATGCAAGTGTAGTAGATATTTTTGTATTTTCAGAATAAATGAGTGCTGGAAATAAAAAAGATTGTAAATGCAACTAAAAGGTATTTTTTATGATTAAAAATACCGGGGTTCAAAGGTTCACTTCACTACTCTCTCATAAACATGGGGGGATCAAAACATCTTCTCATAATCATAATATTGATGGATCTTCATTAAGTGTTTAATTAGCATTCATATAGGCATCACATCCTATATTTGAGATGATTGAACACATCTCACTAATACTCCACTACTAAGAGAAAACTCCACAAACTAGTATTAAGAATAAACAAAGTGTTGTCTTTGCTTCAATGACATGATGTTGGATACATAGTACTAACTCACAAGATATGAGCTCACCTAAAATTGTAACTAGGAAATAACAACACTTGTATTCATTTATCCATAGCGAGGTAACAATAGAATGGTAAAAACCATAGTAGTACCCAAACTTTCTATCAATGTCCAGTTTCATACTACCATGTTATTCCATATAATGCACACATTCCCCCTCTCATGTCCCATCATACAAGTTTGATCAGAATAAATTAATAAAGAATGAGGTACACAATATGCATCTATTTATACATCAAACACAATACAAAAATACAATCTCAAATACTCAAATCATAAAAACCAAAGATCCACCACAAGGGATTACAAATAGATGACCATAATCATGTTGGCAGCTCATATGGCATGAAAGACCAGTATAAGCGACTAGAGGGGTGCGTGAATAAGCGCTACTCAATTTTTAACTTATTTTTAAATTAAGGCTTGACGCAAATTAAGTTCTATAGATATGCAACTAGGTGAGAGATACCTATATGAAAAGCAAGCATGCAACAACAATAATAGGGAGTAAAGGATGGAAATAATCGAGAGTAAACACATAGATGTTTTCCTGAAGTTCCTTCCTTTTGAGGGAAAGTACGTCTCCGTTGGAGGGGTGAGCGGTACTAAGACCACCAGCGCCATAGGACGCCTCACCCTATTCTCTAATGCACCCTCCTCAAGGAAAGCACATGATCCACTATACGATGGCCTTGAAGGCGGTGATCGAAACCTTTACAAACTTGTTGAGTAGACCTCCACAACACTTGGAGTCTCCCAACATATTCCTGAAGCTTTACAACCAATTCCCAAGCTGCAAGATTGACCTCTTCCATATAGGGTTACAAACACCCCAAGAGTAACAAGATCCACTAGGGATAACAAGGGGGAATAAACTTTGCTTTGGCGAAACCCTAGATCTAGACCTCCTCCACCAAATCCCAAAGTATCAAGGAGATTGGAGCACTATGGGGGAGCTCTAGGAAATATTCAGCTCAAGAACAATGGAGGAGAGAGATAAAATAGGCAACCTTCTCATTGGGAAGTAATCTTTTATACTCCAAAAAGGGAATCGACATGGTTATACCCTATGGGTACACGACCTTAGCATACCTGGTCCAGCCCAAGGAAGGTCCACGACAAATATACGCCGGCCCATGAAGACTTTCGGGTGGACAGGGCCCATGATGCCTTCAGATCCTTGGTGAGCAAGACTAGAGTAGATAGAAAATTCAAAGGGGAAAACCCTAAAACCTGTAACCGACTCGATCTGTGCCTGGGGCCTTCCTGCCTCTATATAAAGGCCAGGAGGGCATGATGAGGAGGCTCTCTTACAATCTCTCGCATACCACCGCATACACACCTCCACGCCAGATTGCATCTGCGCACCCCTGTAACCTTCGGTTCCACCATAATCAGAGAAGACAAGCAGGAGTAGGGTTTTCCCTCCGGGGGCCTGAACCTGGGTAAACCTCGTGTCCCCGTGTTGCTTGTTTGCTAACCGTTTCGCGATCTCCAGCATCCCCATCTTCTCCAAAACCCAAGTCCATAACAATGGGCATTGACGAGATTAAACCTCGTCAATTGGCGCCGTCTGTGGGAATTGGGGGTGCTGATTGTGCGATCGTGACGGTCCCAACCAAAGCGATCTACAATTCTGCGGCGACGGAGAGTCATCTCCTCTTCGGCGCCTTCGACTTCACCGCCCACTCGCTGGCCACCTTGAAGGACTTCGAGCCCGTTGGCGACAGACTCGAGATCCTGTTCGGGAGCTTCTGCTTCCAGGTGGAGCAGATCGGCACTCTCCGCTTCCCGGAGCGGGTGCCCCTGCCGTCGATCAGGCCTGCTTCGTGGGCTCCACACCCCGTGCTACACACATCACCATCGACAAATGAGTCCTATGACAGCAGCAACTGCAACTCAGATCTGTGCGATCCACCATCGGATGAAGGGACCTATGGTTCCGGATCCGAAAGCTGCGGCGGCAGATCGATCTACAAGCTACCCGGTCGCGCGGTCATCCAAAGTGACGTGGATCAGGAGCACAACCCACCACCCAACCCGCAGGGTAGAAACAGAAGAAGCCAGTCCCCCCACCCAACGGGGACAACAATGATCGGGTCATCCACCTCAGCGAGGAGGGATGGACCCAAGCACGCGAGGCCGTAGCAGGCAACAAGATCCCGCCCGCCGATGCCTCACGGAACCTGCTGATGGCATACCACATGCTCCTTGTCGAGGAGCACAAGAAGCAACTGAGGATGCAAGAGGTGCTTGACAAACGCAAGAAAGCAGCCTCGGAGTCCAGTGCACGGCTAGCCGCGCTCTCCGCCATGGGCATTGGCTCCAGCTCGCATGGAAAACATGGCAACAAGCACCGTTCTCGCATAGAGAACATGGATTCCAAGGCACGCCGCGAGGTGACTAGAGCCCTCAACACGTCCTTCATGGAGATGGATGCCGACGACAACGTCATCCCGAAGACACCGCAATCTGCGATCATGTCAGCCATCACGTACCTCGCGTCCCATCCACCTCCGGAGGGGTACCCGAAGAGGGCCATGCACAAGTCCGCGCTCACCGGACTCGGACTCGTTGGAGCCACGCTCCACGGAGAAGCTCCTGCAGAGCCAAAGAAGAAGGCTGCAGTCAGGTTCAACCGTAGCCCCACGCACTCATCCGAGGACGAAGAGCACGACCTTCCTCGAAGGCATAAGAGCTCGCGTCGTCGCAGCCGCGACTACGACGCTCGAAACGAGCTAACGCAGCGCAAGATCGACAAAGCGAGCGCCAAGCGCGTATGCTCATCCGAATCCGAGGAGGATGACAACGAAGGAGAACTCTGCGGAGCCCGATGCTTCAGCAGATCCGTCCAGCGGACGCGGATGCCGCGAAACTTCAAGCTTCCTTCGGACACTCCAAATTTCGACGGTACACAGGACCCCAAGGCGTGGCTCAGTGACCACCTGTCGTCCGTCAAGCTACACGGCGGTAACAAGGAAACCGCCATGCAATGCCTGCAGCTACAGCTGACAGGCGCAACCCGGATCTGGCTCAACAGCCTATCCTCGGGATCCATCCGAAGCTGGGAGTAGATAGCGTACAGTTTCGTCCGAAACTACAAGGGGACCATCAAGAGGCCTGCCTCGATCGAGGAGCTGCGGGCCTGCACCCAACGAACGGGCGAATCCATTCGCTCATACATACTGCGCTGGTCCAACACCAAGAACTCCGCGGCGCATATCTCCGAGGAGAGAGCTATCGACGGCTTTAAGGACTGCGTCAAACGCCAGGACTTCAAAGAAGAACTTGGGCGCGTCAAGCCCAAGACACTCGACCACCTAATGGACATCGCCAATAGGTGGGCTAATGGCGAGGACTCTATCCACCGAGCGCATTCGGAGGAGGAAGACGACTACGGTCGGCGACGTGAGCGCCGTAGCAAGAGAAGATCGCGTGTCTACAACGATCGCGATGGATCCGACATGGTCGCGGCTGGCTACGTCGACCGCCGCAGCGACGGCAACCGCAGCAATGGCGTATACCGTTGAAGCAACTTCTGCGACGGAGGACGGCCAACGCAGTCATGGCAACGCCGTGGCCATGACGATGGACCCTCAGCATTCGATAAACTGTCGGGTCCATGCACCATCCACTTTTACATCGACAAGCAGGATGGTAAGAAGAAGGCAAGCCACATGCTCAAAGACTGCCGCGAGTTCCAGAAACTCAGCGAGAGCATGGCTCAGATGAGGCAGCAAGCCCCGAACCCTGGATACGGGAACGCACCCGCACCAGGCGAGATCGCACATGGAGCTCCTCCACCACCACCTGCGGGAGGCCCGAACCACCTAGTCGCACCTGTGCAGAATAACGGTGGGCACGGGTATCCCCCGCCGAAAGGAGCGTTTAGGATCCAAAAAGGGCACCCAACAAACAGGGTGCAGAAGAAAATCACCCGTCAGATTAACCTGGCTGTGACCGCTGCACCTGCTATCCCTGAGTACCTCAGCGGATCGGAGTCCTGCATCACGTTCAGCCATTTAGACCATCCTTGCCAGGTCCTTCGCGCAGGTCATGCTGCCCTGGTGCTCGAGGCGCAGATCAGAGGGTTTGACATGAGACGCGTCTTCATGGACGGGCAGCGGCATTAATCTGATGTTCGCCAGTACCTTAGTAGCAATGCGGATCCCGCTGTGCAGCCTGGAACAATCCGACACAACGTTCCACGGCATCGTCCTAGGGAAGGGCATTTTCCCCCTAGGAAAAATATGGCTCGACGTCATCTTCGGCAAACCCGACAACTTTCGATGCGAACGACTCGAGTTCGAAGTGGTGGACTGGCCATCACAATACCACACCATCCTCGGGCGTGTAGCATTCGCAAGATTCCTGACAGTACCACATTATGCGTACCTGCTACTCAAGATGCCAGGACCCAAGGGAGTCATCACGGTCCACGGGAGCTTCACCCGATCGGACCATTGCGACAGGGACTTCAACAGAATATCCCAATCATTTGGCATGCATGAGGAACTCGTAAGGCTCCGCGAGGTGACGGATAACAGGGCACCCCCAGTCGCACGACAGAACACACTAGATATATCCTTCGACTCCACCGTCAACACAAAGAAGGTGCAGGTCCACCCGACGGATGCCTCCAAGACGGCGCTGATCGCCAACGATCTCAGCTCCGCATAGGAAAGCGCGCTCGTCGAATTCCTCCGTGAGCACTGGGAAATCTTCGCCTGGTGTCCTGCGGACATGCCAGGAGTTCCCAGGGAATTCGCCGAGCACGCACTCAACGTATTTCTAGACGCCAAGCCCATCAAGCAGTCCATCCGACGACTGTCCAAACCACGGGCCGAAGCAATCAGAGTCGAAGTCAACAGACTACTCGACGCAAACTTCATCAGGGAGATCAAGGAGAGCGAGTGGCTTACCAACACCGTAATGGTCCCCAAAAAGGACACGGACATCCTGCGGATGTGCGTGGACTTCACATCGCTGAACAAGCACTGCCCGAAGGATCACTTCCCTCTCCCTCGGATCGATCAGATCATCGACTCGACTGCATGATGCGACAAACTCTCCTTCCCTGACGCCTACTCAGGCTACAACCATATTCGACTGAAGGTCGAAGATCAGGAGAAAACAGCGTTTATCACGCCGTTCGGAGTGTTTTGCTACAACACAATGCCCTTCGGGCTGAAGAACGCAGGTGCCACGTACCAATGATGCATGCAGGCATGCCTGAAGGACTAGATTGGCCGCAACATCCAAGTCTATGTCGACGACATAGTCATCAAAACAAGGGAGGCCAAGACGCTCATCGACGATCTCCGCGAGACATTCGATAACCTTGATCGATACAAGATCAAGTTAAACCCAAAAAAATGCGCCTTCGGCGTCCCATCTGGTTAGCTGCTAGGCTACTTCATCTCCTAGCGGGGGATTGAAGAGAATCCAAAGAAAATCCGGGCCATAATGGCCATGGAGAAGCCGAAGAACCTCAAGGGCGTCCAACAACTCGCCGGGCGAATCGCGACACTGAGCAGGTTCATTAGCCGCATGGGCGAAAAAGCCCTGCCGTTCTACCAGCTGCTACGCAAAGCAGACAAATTCGAGTGGACGCCTAAGGCGGAAGACACATTCGAAGATCTAAAGCGGCTGCTCTCTACCTCGCCCATTTTGGTCACACCAAAGGAGCGCGAACCTTTAGTGCTATACATAGAAGCCACACATCAAGTGGTAAGCACCATACTAGTGATCGAATGATCCGAAGAAGGCAAGACCCATGGGGTCCAACGCCCAATCTACTACCTCAGCAAGGTATTGACGCCAACAAAGCAGAGGTACCCTTACTACCAGAAACTCGCCTACGTCGTGTTCATGACGGCTCGTCGGCTGAGCCACTACTTCCAGGATCACCAGGTGATGGTCGTCAATGAGGCACCACTAAACATCATCCTGATAAACCCGGAGGCCATAGGACACGTGACCCTATGGGTCATCGAGCTGTCACCTCTAGACATCATCTACGAGAAGCGACTCGCGATCAAGTCTCAGGTCCTCCCGGACTTCCTCGTCCATTGGATGGAGCTACAGCTGCCAGACACATCGGACATGACACAGTCATGGACGATGCACTTCAACGGCTCCAAACGCGAGGCTGGAGCAGGAGCCGGGGTCATATTGACCTCCCCGCAGGGCGACAAGATGAAGTACGTCCTCCGGATGAAATTTCGAGCTTCCAACAACGAGGCCGAATACGAAGCCCTCATCCACGACATGAGGATGGAAAAAATCTGCGGCGCAACACGCCTGGTCATCTACGGAGACTCGAACCTCGTCGTCCAGCAGACGATGAACGAGTGCGACGCACACGCAGCCAACATAATCGCGTACCGATCACTCTACAACTCACTCGAAGGAGACTTAGACGTCTGCGAGCTTCAGCATGTTGGGAGAGAAAGCAACGAGGAGGCCGACAGACTTGCCAACATCAGCTCCACCTGTGCACGGGTGCCACCAGGCGTGTTCCTCGAACAGATATGCGTGCCATCCACAAGCGGAAATTCCCAAAGGGATCACCCGAAGAAGCAGAGAACTCAGGGGCTGCGCTACCCGAAGGGCAGAAAGGACCCGAAAAGCTCGACATAGTGGTCGAAGTGGTCAACCTAATGCAAGTCATGGAAGTCGAAGAAACATGTACACAACAATACCTCAGGTACCTGATAGACGGCGAGCTACCTGATAGCCCGACACATGCCCGGCGCATATCTCGCCGGTCAAAGGCCTTCACCATCATCAATGGCGAGATGTAAAAGCGCAGAATTTCGGGTGTACTCCAAAGGTGCGTCACCATCGGTGATGGCAAAACCATCCTCCAAGATATCCACGAGGGCATCTGTTGCCATCATGCGGGCAGCCGTGCCCTTGTCGCCAAAGCTCTACGAGCCAGATTCTACTGGCCAACGGCCATGAACGACGCCAAGGACATCGTCCGAAAATGCAACCGGTGCCAAAGGTTCGCTGATAAACCGCACGCACCCGGATCAGAGCTCAGGCCCATACCTTTGGCCTGGACCTTCGCTCAATGGGGCCTTGACATGATCGGCAAACTGCCAAGGTCCTCAAAAGGAGGTCACGTTTACCTCCTGATCGTAGTCGATAAATTCACCAAGTGGATTGAGGCCATGCCTGTCACTAACCAAAAGGGCAAAACTGCCGTCAAGTTCTTTGAGTCCATTGTCTACAGGTTCGGCGTGCCGCATAGCATCATCACCGACAATGGGTCGAACTTCATCTCCAAAGAATTCCAGGACTTCTGCGAAGACCTCGGAATCAACATCACATACGCCTCCGTGGCGCACCCGCAAACGAACGGGCAGGTCAAGAAGGCCAACGGCCTCGTCGGTGCTGGCATCAAGAAGCGCCTAATAAGCCCACTCGAGCGACTCACATGAGCCTGGACACAAGAGCTACCCTCGGTCCTGTGGAGCCTGCGCACAACGCCAAATAGCTCAAATGGCTACACGCCTTTCTTCATGGTGCACGGAGCCAAAGTCGTGCTGCCAGCAGAGGTATGCCAGAAGGCCCCACGAGTCGTCGCTTATCGTGAAGCCAAATCAACGGCCGCACTCGAAGACGTCGTCGACACACTCGACGAGGCGCGTGACATAGCAGCAGCTCGACCAGCGGTGTACCAATAGAGTCTCCGCAACTACCACAGCCGACGGCTACGCCCAAGGTCCTTCGTCGAAGGAGACCTAGTCTTGCGACTCAAGCAAGAGCGACCAAAGAAATTAGAGTCACCATGGTAAGGACCCTACATCATCACTGAAGTCATCCCAGGTGGCGCCTATCGCCTCAAGCACGTGGAGTCTGGAGTCGCATACTCCAACCATGGAACGTCGCATAGCTGCGACGCTTCTACCCCTAGCTACCCCCTCTTTTACTTTCAATAAGGCTATTCATCCAAGGCTACTCAGCCGAACAATGTACATCTTACTTATTATATGAATAAAGCTAAGTGTCTCGTTCCAAACTTTTTCGTTCATCATCTGCATTTTACTCCATATTACAACACACTCAGGGGCTCCCCTACCTCACGACTTCGTCGACTGAGAATAACACGTGCATCCTGAGTAGCTGACCACGTCAGGCTAACGAAAAGGACACGTAAACAAATAGAGCACCACGTGCTACACAACAATAAACCTGTACAATAATAAAGGGCACAACACGTCCAGTTGAATATATACAAATTTTACATCTACCTTTTTACAGGTTCTACCTATTCTGCACAATAGCCTGCGTACGCTGCTCAAACAGGTCTACAATCTGTTCGGCATACTGCCTTACAGCCGCGTAATGTGGACGCATATCCCATTCACCACCATCCGGACGAAGAGGTGGCCCATCCGCTACAACAGAAAGATCTACATCGGGACGATGCAACCTCACAAGGGAAAGTGCGGCCTTCACCCCCGCAACAAGCTGATGTCGCACTAGTTCCTTGACATGGTGAACGTTCCGAAACTTCGTCAGCAGGCCAGAGAGAGTTGACGGCGCCCCATCCAGCGGAAACATCACATGCAAAACTGACGCCAACGAAGACTGCACCTGACGAAGCACCCGCGATACCTGGTGGATACGATCCTGCATTGTCGCAAGGACCATGACACGATCATGGTCCATCCAGAAGAACCCGCCGGCCTCCATGTCCTGCTAAGTCAAGTAGTTAATCCGAACAGCAACACGCTGCTTTTCCTCCTTCGGAGAAAGGTTAGAACCTGCAATACTCGCAAAAGTAAGATGCAAGGCCCACAGGTGCATTCGAAACAATGAGCAGCAGCTCGAAAAACTCACATTCAAGCTGTTCGGCCAAACGGCGCAACTCCCCCATCAAATATTCCTCTCGGGCAGCGCCTCGCTCCGCCTTCAACTTCCAAACATCAGCATGGCCACGCACTCCAAGCAATTCCCTTTCAAGACTACGGATGCGATCTCGAAGAAACACAAGCCGCGACGCACCATCCAAGGATGGCCGCAACTGTGGTGCAGACGAAGTGTCAACGGGATCATCACCCGAAGAATCCTAGAGTAAAAGAAGACAAGGATATGAACAAGCGGCATTTAATGAACAGTAACTCGGAAATTCATTATGTACAACAAAAAACCACTACGTGGCGCAGGGATTGTTCATAAACACAATTACAAAAGCTGAAAACAAAAGCTATCCTACGACTACAAGATCTAAGAGGCTGCATCCTGAGTAGCCTCGGATCCGGATTGTCTCCCCTTGGCCTCTCCCTGCTTCTTCAACACGTACTCAGCCAACAAGTCAATCAACTTCGGCTCATCACGCTTACAGTGAGAAGCATAGATGGCGAAGGCTACCTCGGATCCGTCAGCAGAAGTTGGCATCCGGGAGGTGACCTGATGAAGATCCAGCTCCGCTCCAGAAGCCAGGGCCATCGCCAGCCCGACGGACGCACCAATGCCTTTCTGCTTGCGCTTGTACGCTGCAGGTGCTTCGGCTGACAATGCCTCCACCAAGGAATCGACATCTTCGAGGGCGACGCCCTTGGGGACGAGCTCCTTATAGAAGCGCCCAAGAACCTCCTTGGCCTTGGCAAGCGAGCCGACCACGGTACCACAGCGGTCTTCGACCGCCACAGTCGCATCATCCAGAGCACCTCCGTGCTCCAGGGCACCGCGGTAAAACTCGATGCCAGCGGCATCTAAAGAAAAAGAAGGAGCAACATAAATGAAAGCACAACAAAGATAGGGAAGCCGAAAAAAGAAAGACAAAAGCAACTCACCCGAAATAGCCTTGGCAGCCGCCATGAGCTTGTTGGCAATCTCCTTCTCGCGCGAAGCCGCGGCGGTGGCAAGTTGCTCCTCGCGATCTGTAGCCTCCTGCTGCTGGCGCTCCTTGGCCATAGCGGTGTTGGCTAGCTCCAGCTCGAGACGCTCCTTGGCACCAACAGCATCCTCAAGTTTCTTCTCTGCTCGCCCAAGGCTCTTTTTGAGAGCATCAAGCTCACGGAGGGTGGTATATTGTCCTCTGCAGACAGTAGAACACATATCAGATGGCAGGACACGAAACAAAAGAGGAAGCGAAAAGATCAACCCACGTACGCACCTTGAAGCTATTTGAAGTTGGCTTCCAACGCCAGGTGTTGCTGCACTAGCTGGTTGACACTTTGCACAAAAGGCTGCAAAAGACACTACCCGTCAAAACAAAGGCTCGGGGGCTACGCCCAAAGAGCGAGAAAAAACAAGGTACACATACGAAAAACGCTCGGGGGCTCCCCCGAGACTCGAAGGAAAAACGAACAACAAAATACCCTACAGATGCTTGGGGGCTCCCCCCGAGGCGCGAAGAATCAATGATCAACAGATCATCCAAAAAGGCTTGGGGGCTCCCCCTGCGGTAGAAAACAGAATTACTTACATGGATAGACGGTGACTCCGAAGGTTTGCCTGTAGTCTTCTGAGGGACCACCACCAAAGCCTCATGCAGAGAAGACCTCGGAGCAGCGCCGTCAGAGGTGGCCACCGTCTGAGGAGGAGGAGAAGGAATCTTCGACTCCCCCACCATCTCCCGAGCACCATCGCTGGAGGAGTTGTCAGAAGAGTGGCTGCAAAAGAAAAACGTCAGCCAAGAACAATCAGGGGAAAAAAAGACAGCAAAAAAGGAACCGAGGAAACTTACGAGTCGAGATCGCTCAAGTCGAAGACAGGAGGGGTTTTCCTGCCCTTCTTCTCTTCCTTCTTCTCTTCTTTCTTCTCTTCCTTCTTCCGCTTCACCGGCGGCTGCGGCGCTACAGCCCGCACGGGAACGGCCGAAAGAGGAGAGGAAGAGCCCCCATGACCCCCGATGTGACGCTCAAGGCATAGCGGATTCCTAGGGGTCGGCGGATTCGAAGCATCCGATGATTCACTGGAGCTCCATGTCCGTTTTCGAGTGTGATACTCGCTCGACTCGTTGGCCTCCTCAACCCGCGATCGCGCCGACGGAAGCTCGAACATGGAGTCCACTACCTCGTTGTCCGGTGCATCCGGAAACACTTCGGGCAATGGCGGCGACATGCCCGACACCTTGAACTCCAGCGCAACAGAAGTAAATTTGTAAGAACACAGGCAAATATAAGGAAAAACGCAGTCGAAATAAGTGCTACGCACACGCCCTAGATCTTCACACGGAACCGGACGAGAAGCAGCGAATGGACGAGAAGCAGCGAATGGAGGGGTCACCTACGCACACGCCCTAGACCTCCCTGGAAGATCCTCACCAGCCTTGAACTTTAGCAGAGGACGAAGGATCCCGTCGAGATCCCCCTTGGAAAACTCCTCAGCCGAAACCCTAGTTGGATCACGGAGACCAGAATAAAGGAACATCGGGTGCGCCCTAGCCTGGAGCGGCTGCACCCGACGTTTGAGAAAAGTACGGATGATATCCATACCGTTCACCTCCTTATCTGGAATCAGCTGGAGATCCTCCACCCGATGATAGAGCCCCTCTATCTCCGCCACCTCGCCATCCAAGATCTGGTTCTTCCAGGACCTCTTTGGCTCGATCTTTTGGGAGGGGTCGAAAGGAGCAAGACCAAAATCCAGCCCAGCCACCGTGGAGTCGTGGATGTAAAACCATCGCCTCCTCCAGTACTGGACAGATTCAGACATAGAAAAGGAGAAGAAAAGAAGATTGGATCGAAGGGAAATGATGCAACCCCCAATGGGATAAACACCATCAGAACCAGATTGCCTCTTCACGGAATAGAGTTTCCGAAAGAGGCCAGAGTGCGACTCGATACCGAGCCAGCACTCGCAGAAAGTGACGAAACAAGCGATATGAAGAAGAGAGTTGGGAGAAAGATGTACAGCTGGATGCCATAAAGAAAAAGCAAGCCACGAAGGAAATTGTGGACTGGGAAGGAAAAGCCCCGAAGGACAAAAGCGAGGAACATAACCCGAAACCCAGCGGGAGGACGGGGGATTACCTCGTTGCCGGGAAGTTTGACGTCTTCCCTATCCTGAGAGATCAGGCCCCGCTCACGGAGCTTGCGGAGATCACTCTCACGCGTCTCCGATCGCCGCCAGCCACCATCAGTGACACGGGTGGCGGCGGAACCCTTCTTGCCACCAGCGGCGGCGCTGGTACCAACTACAGAGGAGAACTTCTTCGGCTTCCCCATTGCAGCGCGGCGGTGACGGCGTTGAGAACGCAGAATCAAGGAAGGAAAAGATCGAGGAAATTCCAGCGCACAGCAAGAACACTCAGAGAAAATGGGAGCACTTAGAGAAAATGGGAGCAGTGAAACAACAATGGCTGCGGTGAAAACAAATTCACCTTTTCCCCAATGATTATAAGGACGAGGACGATGCACGACGACCGTCCATCGGGAAGACCTAGAGCCAACATCAAGATCTGGCCATCCACGTGTCAGCACAGCAGCGAACCGTCGCTAACACGCCGTCCAGTACACACGGAAATCGAGGCGACGCCGTAATTATCTCCACGTCGCGCGTGACCAGTCAACTCAAAGTCAGAAGGTGGGACCCATGTTCGTCCAGTCAAGTCACCTCTGGTGCCGCAGACGCTTGCGGTCACCGATCGTCAGCACTGACATCATCAAAAGCTATACTAGCAACGGTTACAATTCTTCGGCTACACAGCTAAGAGTACTCACTCGAATCTACGTTTCGATTAAATACTCGGGGTCTACTCCTATCAGGAGCGCTAGCCGCGCACCCGAAGCATAATCAAGATATCACACTACAAAGCTATTCTTCGAGTCCTACGTCGAGTCTACGACTCCACTACGGACTCGGGGGCTACTCCCATAGGGAGGATGGATTCAAGAATCCAAAAAATTTGTGTCCTACGGACCTGGAGTCAAACAACGGCTGATTTAAAGTCTCTGCTCGAGTCTACGACTCGAACAGACACTCGGGGGCTACTCCCATAGGGAGCGCTGGTCGCGCACCCTATGAATTCTTCGACTGCGATCCTTCGGATCAGAATCCAACAACTTTTCGGCAACTCTGCCCCGATTAACGCTAAGTGAGAAGCATCCTCCTTGGCCACCCAAAACGCCTCCGCGGCGATAAAAATCCGGATGCTGTGTCCGTGACACAAAGATAAGACCTACAGATATCATCTGATGGCCTGGCAACGCACACGACTGCGCTCTGCTAGTGGAAACCCGTGCCAGCAGGCGCGATGAAAATCCCGACCGACGCGATGGGTACATCATTTAAATTTACTGGAATTCCACTCCTGTAAGTCCTCCGTGGCCTGAGTCGAATTACGCCAGCATCTGTTCCGGGTTCGAGTCGAGGGACTCGAATCTGAAGAAGATCGTGTTGTTTTGTCCTAAGATGCTTAATCGACCACGATCCATCGGGAGAGTCAGGCACACGCATCAACAATCCCTACACACTCAAATCATTCTCTAGCAAACAGAGATAGCCGCACCCGAAAGAATGAGGAGTCCTCAGCCGAATCTACGATTTGACTGAACACTCGGGGGCTACTGACATGGTTATACCCTACGGGTACACAACCTTAGCATACCTGGTCTAGCCCAAGGAAGGTCCACGACAAATATATGCCAGCCCATGAATACTTTCGGGTGGACAGGGCCCATGACGCCTTCGTATCCTTGGTGAGCAAGACTAGAGTAGATAGAAAATTCAAAGGGGCAAACCCAAAAACCTGTAACCGACTCGATCTGTGCCTGGGACCTGCCTGCCTCTATATAAAGGCCAGGAGGGCACGACGAAGAGGCTCTCTTACAATCTCTCGCATACCACCGCATACACACCTCCACGCCAGATTGCATCTGCGCACCCCTGTAACCTTCGGTTCCACCATAATCATAGCAGACAAGCAGGAGTAGGGTTTTCCTCGGCTGAACACAGGTAAACCTCGTGTCTCCGTGTTGCTTGTTTGATAACCGTTCCGCGATCTACAGCATCCCCATATTCTCCAAAACCCAAGTCCATAACAATGGGCATTGACGAGATTAAACCTCGTCAGGAATCTTCCAGTTGGCTGCTGCGACGGTCGATACTACCGGACCTAGACACAGTAGTACCAGAAAACACCGATACTACCAGAATGGTACCGCAGGGAGGTACCAGACCATCTTTGATCATGGACGAACCATTTCAGAGGTCTCCGGTAGTACCACACCTCGACGCATTACTACCGCATAGCAGTAGTGCCAGAACAGGGGCAGTGCTACCACAAGCTGCGGTAGTATCGGGTGGTGGTACCAGACAATCCATAGGAGGATCCTCAGCTCACTACTGAGCCGAGATGCTTCTGGTACCGCCAAGCGGTACTACCGGTTCCAAGCACTAGTTCCGATCAAAAAGTTTGGTACTACCGTCCGGGACAAACAGCACAAGCAGTTACCAACAGGGCACAAATTTCACAATTTCTTCTCTACCTTTGAGGGAAATCTAGATGGTCCAAAGAAATGTAGAGTTGATTCCACCCAAAATTTCCAACACGGACCCCCTCTTGATAGTACGGTTTTCCTATGACTCAAATAAAAGGCCTATAAAAACAATGTATTGCTATTGTACTTTTTGAGGGAAATCGAATGACTTGCAACATAGAGATCTTGTAAAGCACTTAGCAAATGATTAGTCTCACACGTGTGTCATCATCAAACATCAAAAACACTTAGGGAGGGAAATTCCCTTTCATGGCACTAGAACGTTGATAGTGTGAGAGAGATATAACAAGCTACTTCCATAAACCCATAGTTCGGGGATGGATAACTCCCTCTTCATCATGGTGATGATGGAGAAGTTAGAGGGGTTGGAGATGCGAGCGGGCAGCATTTTGACGACATTTTTCTCTCCAATCTTCGCAGGATATCCTATGTTTCGTGTTTCTATCTCCATGGTGCACCCTCCCCTGATATCGCAATGGGGGCACCATATATAGATGTTTAGGTCAATATGAGTCCAGTATGAGATCAATGCCATCGGATCTTTGAGGCGCCAGTCAGGCCCATGGCACGACCAGTTTATCAGGCCACGCCATGGGCATCATCTTTGCCCTCTAGCTTGCCGGGTGAGGTCCAAGTGCTCTAGGCTTCGTTTCAATAAAAAACTTTATTAGGAAAAATACCATGTCCTTTTGAGTTCGCGATGGTCCCTGAGAGTCCTAGAAACACAAAACATGGTGTTTGTGTATGCGGAATTATAATACAAATAAAAGGATCGTTTAGGAAAATTCCCCAAAATCATTCAAAAACATGATTATAACATCTAATATGAATAAATTATGATGTAATATGGCATAATAACCTACAAATATTATAAATGCATTTTACATGCATCAATGAGTCGAAGGCCTTATTGATGTCAAGTTTGAAGAGAAAGGCTGCTTTTTTTTTCCTCCAATGGATCCCTCTAGCATACTCGCGAACGACATACAGTTGGCATGTATGCTCCACGATTTAATGAAGGCACTTTGAGCGGTGGAGGAAATATCCTTTATGCGGGGAGAGATCCTAGAGGCGAGAATCTTGGCAACAATCTTAGAAAACCCATTGATAAGACTAATAGGACGGAATTCAGAATGTTCGATGTGCCATCTTTGTTTGGGAGAAGCGTGATATTTAAAGAGTTTAGCCAATGGATGTTGGAAGTTTGAAGGTTGGGGAAGTGATCCATCACAATAATGATGTGGTCCTTGATGACAAGACGAAAGGTGATAGATAATTTTACATTATTAAATTCATACAGGCCCGACGCTTCATTACTTGGCAACTCTGATATGGCCGAGAAATGGTGTTGGGATACAACTTGCTTTTCAACATGGGAGTAGACCCGTCCTATGCATTAACTTGAAGATCAAGTTCTTCATACGTCTCGCATTAGATCTCCGATGAAAAAACAGAGTGTTGGCATCCCCATGCTTCAACTTGTTGATCCGTTTTCCTTGCCCTCTCAAGAGCCACAAGCCCAACATGACTTAGTATAAATCTAAAACATTGAAACTGGGTGAAGATTCTCTCCAATGATGCTTCATGTTAGACATGGCATGCCAATCTCCCAGGGGCAACGACCTCAACATTCTCCTATTTGTGCTCTCGTTGAACTTGTCACCAGATCAAGAATATCATTTAGTGATAATGTTGACGAGCATAGATAGGACAACTGAAATAGCATGTGTGCCCTCATGCGTGGTTTTGGTAATTAATGACAATCTCTATGGACTAATATTTTCCTTGAGTTACACTTGTAGGGATTTTCCATAAGCATTGCTTGAACCATGTGTTGGCTTCAAGGTTAAAAGAACAAAATACAAGGTAGATGAAGACAAAGTGCAAAGAGTGGATTCAAATGGATCAAGACAAATGAAGTGCAAGTTCAAGATGGGCCATCTCGAGAATATCATGTGATTGAATCTTGCCATCCTTATGGTGATCATGGATATGTGAAGACATGCCCAAAGAAGAGTCTCTCACATAAGAGTATGGCAAGCAATGAGAAAGTATTCATCACGGAAGTGCAATAAAGCTCAATCAATATATGTGTTCCAACTTTAGAAAGGACAATATTGTCACCTTCAAGCTCAAGTGAATGCACAAGGAAAAGATATGATATTAATAGGTTTTCTCTTTTACATGTCTCATGTTGTTAGTTAGGGACCAGTTTATAGGATAGATAGATGTACTACCAAGAGGGGATGTCAAGTGAGTAACTTGAACACATCATCTTTCTTGGTTATTATTTGGATTTCATCAATGTGATGTTTTAGAGCTTGTGGTTATCTTCAATACAATCTCAAGTTCATCAAAAACTAATTTAGGATGGAAAACTTATTGTGTTTTTTTTTATTTTGGAGGTTTACCAGCTCATATTTTATAAAGAGTTCAACACTTTTATATTTTTGTTTTATCCTTCCTTATTGTACTATGATTTTCTCTTCATGATCTTGTAGAGATTGTTGTCCTTTTCAAAAAGGTCCCAAGTTCATCAAAATTGGAGTCCAGATGCAAAACTTATGATTGTTTTTTTCTATTTCTATCGAGTTTTGCCCCCTCGAAATTCTTCTAAGGGACAATGGTGCAATGCTCAGCAAGGGGGCGGAAATTTAGGCTGGAAATTGGGGCGGAAATTCCTCACAGTAGGAATTTTCTTGCGTAAAATGGCTGCAACGGTCTTTTTGGGTGGGGGCTATACAAGTCCCCTTCTTCCTCATTTGTATGTTGTCTCTTTATCCCTATCTCTCTCCTCCATTTTTGACCTTCAAGATCCCGCCCTTTCTCTCTTTTACACTCATATGTGTTCAAAATTTTGAAGGAAAAGAGAGAGGAGATTTAGTTTTATATTTCCACCAATCAATATCTCTTCTAAGTGAGGGGAACCCTTTCGATCTAGATCTTAGAATCTTTTGTAGATTCCTCCATTGTTCTTTCTCTCATATTCCTACATACCATTAGGTGTTGTGGTGAGATTTGAGAGAAAAAAATTGAGCACTTGTGTAGCACCCAGGTATTCCCCAATAAGAATTTGCTTGTTCTTTTACTTTGTTGCATCATCATGATATCATGCTCATGTCATCATGCCACATTACATTTGAGCATCATATTAAATCTTGCATTTGTTTTGTCTTGCCTGTGTTGTGGCTTTCACAAATACTCTCTACCTCTTTCTAATCTTCCTCTATTTTTTTGATTGCAACAAGTTGGGACCCACTTACTAGGGCCTACTATTTTCCAAATTGTTTTCGTTCTTATTTGCTAAATCCAAATTCTAGTTATCTAGTAACATGCCCAAAATGGTTACGGGACATTTATATTCTAATACTCTACTCCCCTTATCTCCTTTTTAAATGGCTCTAGTTCATGTATGTTTTATCCTTGCAAAGATTCAAACACTTCAAAATGGTTTTTGTAAAGAAACAAAATAAATTTATAAAAAGGAAAGTGTTTTAGAAAATAGGGATTTCTATTTTCGTGCCCTTGATTCCTTAGTTGTACTCGCTTTTCCCCAGCCGCTTAACTTTTTCTCACTTTTTCCCATCTCCTACTATGAAACTCTCGCACAGTCTAAAACTCGCTGTCCATCAGCCTTTCCGTTACATGCTGACAAGTGGGGCCGTATTCAGTAGGGTCCCTTAGTGGACCCTCGCCGTTACGTGCTGAAAAGTGGGGCTGCGGTTTGTCAGGTCCTGTAGTGGACCCTTGACATTACATGATGACAAGTGGGGCCGCATTAAGTTGGTTCTCGTAGTGGACACCTCTCTCCACTTATCCAGATCAGCATGAGAACCACAACTTATCCACATAAGCGTCGGCCCCACAGCTTATCCACGTGAGCCAGCCCTGCACCCGTGCTGTTGCCTCCCATTTCTTCTTCTTCTCCGGCAATGGTGGCCCTTCTCCGACGACGGTGGCCCTTTGTCGAGCTTCACTTCGGCCTCTCGTTCGTCCTGGCCGCAGTATGGTGTTGTCCCGTTGACATGTATGAAGGATGACAATGGCAACCGTGCGTAGAGAAGGTTAGATCTCGCTCCAAAATGTTCCGGTTAGACGGGGGCGCTTGCTGTGGAGAATGCGGCCGACGAGATGTTCCGATGATTTAATTGGCTTATAGAGTTAATGTATCGGCTGCAATCAAGTGAAAGAGTGTTTATAATTAAAAATAGGGAGATGGATGTATAAGAAATAAGAAAATGACACAACTCTTGAATACTTTCAAATTAAAAAATTATACAACTCTTAATGTAAAAGAGTGTTTATAATTGACACAACTCTTGGACACTTTCAAATTAAAAAAATTATACAACTCTTAATGTAAAAGAGTGTTTATAATTGACACAACCCTTAAACACTTTCAAATTAAAAAATTATACAACTCTTAATATAAAAGAGTGTTTATAATTGACACAACTCTTGAACACTTTCAAATTGAAAAAATTATACAACTCTTAATGTAAAAGAGTGTTTATAATTGACACAACTCTTGAACACTTTCAAATTAAAAAAATTATACAACTCTTAATGTAAAAGAGTGTTTATAATTGACACAACTCTTGAACACTTTTAAATTAAAAAAATATACAACTCTTAATGTAAAATAGTGTTTATAATTGACACAACTCTTGAACACTTTCAAAATGAAAAAAATTATATAGCTCTTAATGTAAAAGAGTGTTTATAATTGATACAACTCTTAAACACTTTCAAATTAAAAAAATTATACAACTCTTAATATAAAAGAGTGTTTATAATTTACACAATAGTTGAACACTTTTAAATTGAAAAAAAGATACATCTATTAATGTAAAAGAATGTTTATAATTGACACAACTCTTGGACACTTTCAAATTACAATTTGGACATGTAATGGTTTCCTTAGAAAATCTTGAGAGTTTACCATTTTTAGAGCGTGAAAAGTGATCCCTAAACTTGCATATACAAAAATTATAAACCTTTGAACACTGTGAAATCACACTTAATACGTGATAATGATGTGCTAAGAAAATCTTAAGAAGTTATCGTTTTCATAGAATGTAATGCATAAACTTGCATATGGCAAAAATTATACACCTTTGAACTCTTTGAAATCGCACTTAGGACATGATAATGTTGTGCTAATAAAATCTTGATCATTTATCATTTTCATGGAGTGATATATAATGCATAACCTTTCATATATGAATATTATCCACCTTTGAACACTTTCCCTTCAAATTATATTCAAAATCATTTGTTTATGGTGTTAAAGTACTGGTGGCAAACTCGTTATTTTGCATGTATAGAGGGTGCCACCCGACAGATACATGGGTTATCCTGTCCGCTAGATCACAGAGGATCAATCAGAGGATCAACGGTTGGTGGGTATGATCCACGTGATAATTGTCTCGACCAATCAGAGCGTAGCAGTCAAGATGAGCACATGTGTGAGAGTTTGTGATTAAGAGAGAGGGTAAAACTAAGTATAACTTAAAAACCAAGGGCAAAACTGAGTAGAACTTAAAAACCAAGGGCAAAACTAACAAAGGGGTTCAAATAGAAACCAGAAAGAGATTAAAGAAATGGAAAAATCTTCTTTTATACAATAAAATAAATCTTGGCATACATAAAACTATTTGCAATTCAAATATATATCAGTTTGACCATTATTGCCTCAATCAGATAAACTATGTTTTGGGGAGGGATGTTTTGGAAGAGGCTTGAGTAGAAAGCCATGAACCTTCATAGATAGTAGGTGATTTGAGAAGTGGTGATTTAGGTTTAAACTTGATTTATATACATTTATTATGGTGGAAGGTCACATAATAAGACTCCTTGGGTAGATGTCCAGGTGAAAGATCACGGATACCGCCTAGAGGGGGGGAGGGTGAATAGGCGGTTAAAAGCTTTTACGAGATGGGATTAACAATGGCGGAATAAAACTAGCATTTTATTTTGTCAGGCACAAAGCCTATATATACTAAGGTTCACCTATGTGCACCAACAACTTATTCTAAGCAAGACAAGCAACAAAGTGATATCAAGATAGATTACTTCAAGCACGAAGGCTATCATAATGTAAAGTGCATAAGTAAAGAGCTCGGGTTTAGAGATAACCGAGGCACATGGGGACAACGATATTTTACCGAGTTCCTCCCTACAAGGGAGTACGTCTCGTTGGAAGGGTGGGTGGTACTAAGACCACCAATGCCACAAAAGGCCTCACCCTATTCTCCCGAGCACCCGTCGCACTGCAAGCACATGATCCACTATGGGACACTTGAGGGCGGTCACCAAACCCGTACAAGATTGGGCCATCTACAAAACTTAATTGGAGGCTCCCAATAATCACCACCAAGGCCACTAACTTGAGGATAACTCCACAACTTAATTGAAGGCCCCAATAACACACCACAAAGTCCACACACACCGTATAGATTTCCAAGAACCCAAGAGGAACAAGCTTCTTGTTTTCACCTACCAAATCCTCTAAGGAGAACCCAAACCGATGCACCTAATGCAAATGGAAAGAACACCACAAGGATGCTCCAATCTTTCACTCTCAAGTTCCAACAAATCTACTAAATCTATTGGGGGAACATGAGAGGAAGAACAAGAGGAGAACACCAAATCCTCCAAGATCTAGATCCAAAAGATTCACTCACAAGGATATGAAAAGGTTTGGTCAAATTGTAGATCTAGATCTCCTCAATATTTCTATCAAATATGTGCAAGAATCATTGGAGGGGAAGAAAGAAATCCAGCTTAAAGAAGGGTCAAAGTGATACGTCGTAAACGTATCTATAATTTTTGATGTTCCATGCTTTTTTAGTATCAACTTTGTTATGCTTTGTCTACACTTTGAGGTATTTTTATACATTTTCTTGGACTAACCTATTAACAAGATGCCGCAGTGCCAGTTGTCCTTTTTCTGCTATTTTTGGTTTCAGAAAAGCTAGTAAGGAAATATTCTTGGAATTGGACGGGACAAAAGCCAAAGTCAATATTTTACCGAAAAGAACACAAAGTCCAAAGGGAAGACGAAGTGGGTCCATGAGGCCGCCACACCCTAGGGCGGCGCAGCCTGGGGGGCGCCAGACCTAGGTGTGGGCGCCTCGGGCGCCCCCTACCTCGCCTCTTCGCCTATAAAGACCCCCCGATGCAAAAACCCTAAGCACCCGATCAGATCTCCATGAAACAGTCTGTAGCCGCCACTATCGTCCCTAGATTAGGGGGGGGGTCTGAAGCTCTTCCTGACACTCTGTCGAAGGGGAGAGATCATCCCGGAGGCCTTCTTCATCACCATGCCAGCCTCCGGTATGATGTGTGAGTAGTTCACCCTTGGACTATGGGTCCATACAATAGCTAGATGGTTGTTTCTCCTCCTTTGTTCTATCATGTTTAGATCTTGCGAGCTCCGTTCATGATCAAGATCTTCTATTTGTAATCATACATATTGTGTTTGCGGGGATCCGATGGATATTGAGATACTATGTCAGATTGATTATTGATTCTATCATGTCATATTGATTATTGATTCTATCATGCATGTGTTGTTTGTGATCTTGCATGCTGCCCGTTGCTAGTAGATATCTTGGCCAAGTAGATGTCTGTGACTCCAAGAGGGAGTATTTATGCTCGATAGTAGGTTCATGCCTCTAGTAATATGGGGAAGTGACAGAAATCTCTAAGGTTGTAGATGTGTTGTTGCTACTAGGGAGAAAACAACAATCTTTTGTTCATAGAACAATTGTATTGTTTAATTTACACACATTTCTTAATGCAATTATCCGTTGCTTGCAACTTAATACTGAAAGGGGTTCAGATGATAACCTGAAGGTGGATTATTAGTCATAGATGAAGTTAGATTATGGTCTATGTATATTGTTGTAATTCCCAATCAAATCTCATAGGAATCATGATGTCTAGTATTTGCATTGTTATGCTTGCTCAGTCTGCCAATTGCCCCGCTGTAATTTATTCACCCAACATGTTATCTATCTTAAGGAGAATACCCCTAGTGAACTGTGGACCCTAGTCCAATATTTACTATTGATACATCATCTACTATTACCGTTTACTTTCTACAAGAAACTACTATCTTCCACACTATACGTTTAATCCTTTGTTTTCAGCAAACCAATGAGATTGAAAACCTCACTGGAAGTTGGGGCAAAGTCTTGAGTTTGTGTTGTATAGGATTCCAAGTTGCTAGCAACACCTTGGAGTTGTTTCCTTACTCCTACTAGTTCGATAACCTTGGTTTCATAAGTAAGGGAAAACTTGCTGCTGTGTTCATCACACCTTGATCTTGGGGTTTCCCAACGAGGCTCTACAGTGATCTGAGCCCATCACAAAGCAATGGGGCAAAGCTTGAGGAAACAGAAGCAATTCTTAAAAAAAGAGGGGGCTTAAGTATAAGCCCAATGAATCTGCCCGTTGGGGGCCAGATTCTGGCCTGGGCCGGTAGTACCGCACTTGGCCGGTACTACCGAACCCCGACCTGGAGATGCGATGCAGAGCGAGCGGCAGAACCTGGCAGCCAGCAAGCGAGCGGGGGAAGCGAGCGAGACCGCGCAGGGGATTGGGGGAGGGCAGCGCGCACGAGCGAGCGATGGGCGGGAGTAGATGGAGCGCGCGCGCAAGGGAAAATCTGGGAACGAGAGACTACAGCAGGGAGACTGGCGAGCTAGGCGGGCCGGCCCAGTATTACCGGCCTGGCTGGGCGGTACTGCTGGTTGGAACGGTACAACCTGCCTAGATGCGAAACACTACCGGGCGTCACAGAAGGTGGAGGACGCGCTTAGGTGCGGCCGGTAGCGGCAGCGGTACTACCGCTCGACCTAGTAACTTTTTTCCTTTTCCTTTTTAAATCAAATAAGAGGCAAATTCAAATAGCGATAACTTGAGTTAGGAAACTCTGATCGATCCAAAACCAATTTTGTTGGAAAGAGGAAGAAACCAATATTGGATACCACCAAGTGATAATATTTTATGTATTATAATGTGAGATACCTCCCTTGGTGAGAAGCCTAAAAACCTTCAAGATCAAAAACGTAATAAGATATAAAAGGGAAATCTGTTTTTGATGAGCTAGAGCTTGTTATGAATATTACCATAATCTCTAGAACCTCACATGGATAAGATCCAAATAACAACCAAGAAAGTATGATGCCAAGTATGCAAATGTTTGAGCTCTCTCCAAAAGATATGATTGAGTTACTCACTCGAAAACCCCTCTTGATAGTATGACTATCTAACCTAAACCAGGTCTCCCAACTAACAACATGAGACCGGCAAAAAGAAAAACCTATCAAGATTATACCTTGACTTGTGCAATCCACTTGAGCAAGGATGGAACACCTTTCTTGATTGCTCTTGCACACACTTGCTTGATGAAGACTTGCAACTTGCTATCCCGTACACCATAGGAAAACCTCTACTTTGACCTTGTCTTTATCGATCCTTGATCATCGAGGATGGCAAGCATTAAACATAAGATCGTTTAGAGATGGCACATTTTGAGCTTGCACAACATTTCTTCTTGAAAACACACTTGATCTTCTTTTCTTTAGTCTTTTTCTTTTTCTTCATTCTTCTACCTGTCCAGCCGGTCCTTTTCCCCACCTGTCCAGCCCACCAACTCCTCCTGTCCTTCTTCTTTGTATGGACGAGCATCCGAAGCTCCTCACGTTGTTGTATTGAGGATGGGACGGCTGTCCTCTCCTTGATTCCCTTATAATATAAGAACCATATCTTTCTATAGCCGGCAACCCTAGCTAGCCTTACCCCTCTGCATCGCCGCCTCCTACTCCATCTCGCGCGCACGCGCTCGTAGCAGCTTCGACGCCCAGCTCCTTCTCTGGCTCACGTGCAGGCGCCTGTTGGGGCTGCCGGAGGGCAGCCCCTGTTGTGGCGCGCGCTCTCTCTCTCTCTCTCTCTCGCTCGAACAAGGTGGAAGAAGAGCGACACACAGATTTTTCTCGGACCGGCGCACGAACGCCGCCACGGACACTCAAAACACCCTAATCTTCTTGTTCTTTATAATGGCTACATGGCTAACTCTGCTGGCACGAACCAGTTCTCGAATGAGCAATACAGAGGCTTTTATAGCCTGTGCATGCACTAACACACGCACGCACGGCCACCACATCGGCCACCACTAACTCACGCACTAACTACCTCCACTAAAACATGCACTCATGCAAAGCTAGCTAACAACCTGGCCTGGTCCTATGTTACTCACGCACACGAACCCCGCACGCACCGGGTCAGCTCCGGCCACTCGTCCGATGCCTTGAGTCATGATTAGTGCTAACGGCGCCCGCGTACCACCCGATGTCCAACACAACCGGACGCGCTCGTCTCTAACGCCCACCGCTACGTCGAGCTCTGGCCGGTCGAGCTCCTCCTCGGCCTACCTCCACCGCAATGCTTCTGCGCGCCCTGACGCCTCTCTGGCCTCCTCTGCTATTCTACCCTGCAGCAGCTGTCCGTGCCTTTCCTCTGCTCGCCGGCAGCCACCCAGCTGGTCGCCTCCACGGCCGTCGTTCGCGTTACTGCTTCGCCATGCTCCGATGGCAGGAACACGACACAATCCGCACCACCAAGCTCTGCCCCACCTTTGTCATTCTCCACAACGTCCTCATTGCCATTCGTCTCCACGCCACCATACTCTCCAACCTCCAGTCGACCGTCGCCAAGTGCGTCGTCTCCCGAGCAGGTGAATGTGTAATCTTTGTTTTCCACGATACATACTTCACCGAGCACATGCATTTTGAAATCAGCTAGCTAACTTGTTATGATCTAGTACCTGCTAGCTAGGGTGCTTAGCTATGCATGGTACAAATTGATCAAACAGTATGCCTTGTCTCTCCTAATAGCATGATCTGATCCGTGGTTTACATTCTTCGGTCCATCTGCTTCGTCCGGCGCATCTTCCCCGCACGCACACCTCTGCACGCACGCAGTCTAAAGCCGCGCGCCTCGCAGCACCCCTGATCCTCTTGTTCTCTCGACCGTCTCCGCTCTCCTCCGACACATATTTTCAGTCCCACATCATCTCGGAGTATCCATCTTTCCCCATCTTCTAACCACACCCGAAACAATGATCCACAGCTCCCACAATCGTCTGGCGAAGATCAAGCAATCACACTGCAAACCTGACGAAACTGAACCGCTCAGTAGATAACACTTCTGTCCTTTGTTCATCACTAGCTCCCGGCCACCACAGTGTACCTCCTGCGGATTTATGTGTGTAAACCTCTTCTCCTATGTGACATCTACGTATCTACCTATAGCCACAAACGGCTCTCTCTTTGTCGGACCATAGCTCTAGCAATCTTCACCCAAAGTCACGAGAAAATCAGCCAAGACGGCAGTGCGTCTCCGTCAGTTTTTGACCATGTTTTCTGCCTCTCTTCGTCGCTTATTTCCCGACACCACAAACCATATCCGGCGTTTATCTTCGCGTGAACCTCATCTTGGTTGTGTCAGCATTCAGCAGCAACAAACCTCGCTGCAAACGTCTCTGTAGATCGCCCAGAGTCATCTCTTAAAAACTGGGCAAGCTAGCCGAATCGGCACCTCTGTTCTTTAGATCGATCAAGTGCAATTTTGTCCATTTCTCATAAAATGTAATTAATATATATTTTAATAAGTATTTTAAAATAAATAATATATGTTTTTTATTAGAAAAATTCCAGGAATATGAATATGCTATCAAAAATAATTTTTGAGAAATTAAAAAATTCGAAATAATTAAAATACTATTAAATGACTATTTCTTATTAAATTCATAACTTTAATTCCGTAATTCCAAATTCGAAAAATGATATGTCCAAATCGATCAGAGCGACGAGCCCTTTCTAACTATGAATTCATTACTTGAAATTGTATCATGCATCATGGAGAACTTGTAAAATCAGAACTGTTTATGCAAGGAAAACATGCAGAATAAAATTGGGAAATCATTATTTCTTGTTAATAATGCCTCACTAATGTTGTATCATAAATGTGCCATACAAATTACACCTTATTAACATGGTTTGCATCATTAATATGCCATGCCATGCATCATATCATGATCATGCTGGTTCTTTCGCATTAGTTGTAATTGTTGCATCGCTTGCTCTTTTTAGTACTTTGCTTCTTTCCGGATAGGACGATGAGATGTACTGAGGTTCGACAAGTTATTCGACTGTATCTTCGGCAGTGTTTCTCAGGCGAGCATTCTCCCCCTTTCTACCTATTTTGCATTTATAGTCTTTACTTCTTCCTGTTGATCTACTGCTATCTGTGTTGTGATGTTTTAGTTTTTGTACCACTTATATCCCTAAATCATATATTGCCTTGGACACCTTCTATTACCTGTTGTTTCGTAGGCAGTTGGCCTTGTGAGTTGTAGTTGCTTGCTTAGGTGTTGCTTCCTGACGTCGATGTTCTACAGTTGTCGGAGGTTGCCACATGCTTAATAGTGGAGATGATCATGGCTTTAGTTATAACTTGATAATTAAAATGTTGGGAATAGATATAACTAATGTAGAGGCATCGATGGGCAATAGATGTTATTTGGTTTTTACCCGCTCACTTGTGTACCCTAGGATCTTGAGTACTTGATGCATGTTCCTTGACTATCGGCACTATACGCATGTGGCACCATGAATCCCCTTAGCCAGAGCCTAATTCACATCTTATTTATTGGGACACAAACTAGTTTGGGGCGTTATTACTATTCTATACTTACTAGGAAACTTGCCCGTGCGTTGCAACGGAAAAGAAGATTTTCAATGCTTGAATTTAAATTTTTTTTAGTCTTCCATCCTATCGCCTCCGTTTGATAAAGGATTGTGTGAGAATAGATCATGCACATGTGGTAGGACTAAAAAACTTTCAAAGATTCACGAGTAAATTTTATATATCAACTACAGTATTTTTTAGGGAAATATATCAACTACACGTTGTTCTCAAATTTAACTATCATCTTAATAGAATATTATTCTTGGAGTAAATCTTATTATCGAACATACAAAATCAATATATAAAGTTTAGTGTGACATAGATGAACTTTTGAACCACGTCACAATAGTCAGGTTTCCTCTCACTTAGTCTTCAGCCCATACCCTCTTTTCTTCTCTGTTAACCCTTTGGTTTTGTTGATGTTTTATATCCAAATTTGAGCAAGAAATGCTACCACATTGGTTGACCATATTTTAGCACGCAATTGAAGGTTACACTCATAATCATGACTGACCTAAAACTTGACTGTCACTGAGAAAAATTAGCCCTTGCGCTAACAATAACTACATGTTAACCATGGTTATTCATAATCCAAAGTAGTAACATGTATCATGCCAGTGTAGATTCTACAATGTGCAGACGCATCCAAGTTCATTCTCACCAATATTTAAAAAATATTTAATCCACCCCTTCTTAGGTGTGTCAGCGAGCTTTGCTCTGCCAGGTTCCATATGGTTGGAGAACCAAAGACTTTCATTAGTAATAGATTTTTCATGACTACCATCATATAAAAATGTATATGACGGAACACTATTGATGGCTTAAAAATTACCATTATAATTATGATGTGTATGCTTCTTATGCCCATGTCTTCAAATGCACAGATCAGAAACGTGAAGAAAGATATATCAGCAATAGGAAGGCAGGTGCAAGAAAGACAAAATTGTTCAATCCAATCCAGGGGTTGATATCTAAATGTTACATGTTTATTCCTCTGTCAATACGTATATACAGGGTCAGGGATTAATATGGAAAAAAAATCATTGTTAGTTTTTCCAATTTGTACAAGCACGCAATAAAAAGATGAGATCTTGTTAATTGCATTTGCAAATTCGTCAGGGAGCTCGAATTTGGCGTTGCCAAGCTCATCACCTTGCCCTCCCTTCTCCTTCTTGACTTTCTACTTCGCAACTCCTCTTCTTCTCGGTGGCCAACATGACTTCCTCCACTTACTCACTCTATTTCTAAAATAGTAAAGATACACAATGACATATTCTTAGATGCTTGTTCAAGAAAAAATGAATAACAATGCATGTGGCCTTGATTCTAGATCACGCCCTTGCCTCACATATTCTTTGAATTCTAGGAGAACTTCTCATGGAAATCCACCTCCATTATGTTCTCTATCACCATTGTTGTTCTCTGGCAAGCCTTTTGGTGCCAGCCTTAAATCCATCATGCCAACCTGGTAAACTTCAACAATTATGCAGCCCCAACATATTCAAGAAACAAAAGAAGTGTCAGATAGACAACTAATTCAATTACACCCTACTATTTATGAGGTAAACAAACATGAAATATGATGTATCAACTATTGCTTTCCATCTTTCATTTGCAAAAGACCAATAAATCCCTGTGACAGTGTAAATACTATGTAAGTTTCTTTGGCAAGAAAGAACCTCCCGTGCAAAAAGACATAAATGGTGGGTTTGATTGTTACAGCTATATTGGAAAGTATGAGCAGATTAGCATGCCATCTTCAGGAGTTTATTCAATGAATTTTAACTTAATTGCTTCAGCTATTTAACCAAATGGTACACATTTACACAATACCATGTTACATGTACTTATTTACGAAAGCTACAAAAATAAATTGCTGTTAGATTGAGATGTTCCAACCTACGAAAATAATAATGCATGCCCAATCTATCTCTTTCTCTTTAAATTTAATATGATCCCTGCGCTAGAGTCAACCATTAATAGAAGGATTATGCAAACTAATATTTTGATCCACGGGTAGGATTAGATAGAAGAGGAAACGCCTCCATGCATGACTTCGTACAGACAACCAATGTCATATATGTCATGTGCGGAAATATATTATGTATGCATATTGGACTGCTAATAAGAAAGCAGAGCTCCAGTTCGTATCATTTGAGTACCTTCACTGGAACCTTATTAACTTGTTTATCGCTGTAATATCGAGTTTTTTATCTAGGACCTCTTCATCTTTATTAGTCCATCGATGACCTATGAGCTTAGTGAATTAGATCGAGATATTATACACTATTATACACACAAAAATTGGTTTATACAGGCATCACAGTCAACTTTAACAAAGATTAGTAGGCAGTGCAGTATCCTGCGCATTAGTAAATCGAGCTATAGAACAAAGATGTTAATAAATGGACATATGAGTTCAAAAAGACAGACTAAAAATATCAGTAGTAGTAAAAAATACAGACAATTCTTTAGCATCCTCTTAAGTCTGGAAAAGAACACCAGATGGTTAGGGATATGAATAGCCCACGTCATGAGATGAACTCACAATAGCTTACTATTGGAACAAGCATAACTTTACTTACATCTAGAAAAGAACATGATTTTCTTCCAGTTGTGAAAGTGACCGGCCAAGTAACCTGCACTGGAGCTGATCAATTCCAGCCCCAACTTATTTTTGTACTCATGCTCCAGCATAGTCCGAGCTTCAACACACCAGCAGAGCCATCAAATTTAGCTTCGCAAATGCACATCAGGTATCTAAGAAGGCAAGAACTTGAGCCTCTTTACATAAATTCAGCAGTGTACTGGATAATATACACTAAAAATCCCGAACTTTATCAACACCACCAGAGCCAAAAAATTCCCTCTGTCTCGTGCTTACACAGATCATGCTAACAATATAATACTTCCATGGGAGGTTCAAGGATTTTTACAGATGTTTATGGGACCAAAGTTGCATCCTTGAGGGGAAGGTGTGACCAGAGCATAAATTGCATTGTTATTAATGATACTTCTAAATCGTAGATGCCAAAGAGAATAACCAGGAAAAATATAAGCTACCAGGAAGATATAAACCATTCAACACCACCAGGAAAATGAAACACATAGGAAACCTAAAATCTGTCTGATGGTCCCGAGGGTACGAGCCACAACACTAATTCACAAGAACCGCTCATGACATGTTCCCCATTGATTTCATGTATGCACTTTATTAGAGATGTGCTTAATTTACACGAGATCTTATTCAGCCATCGACATCTGGATTTTGTACATACGAAGCATGTCTCACATTGTCACCGCATGGTTCAGATGATAGTTACAACCTCTAAGAATTACCATGGGCTTGGAGCCCTCCGGAGCCTCAAAAGAATATGTAGGCGGTTGTCTTCTCCCTTGGCGTGAGTGAGAAATAATTGTTTGAGTAGCGGACTGGAAGGATTCTCGTTTCTCTGTAGTTCTCCTGGGTGGACGATTCAGAAGTGTGCACTGAAAATTAAAGGAAAAATGCGACCCCTAAATCTGTCCCATTCACCTCAACAATTCCTAGGTTGTCACCTGATCTAGCGACATCGTTCCCTCTGCGTATATTTTGCTCCAGAGGTTACTTTCATGTACCTTGCAAGTAGGCGTCCGTCCCTAGTACTGTCCAGATGTGCCTCCCATTTAAGATAGGAATAGCACATATTCACGATTTAGAATGCCACTCAAAAAACTCCATTCTAAACTAAAAATGCTTCAGCAAGAATTCCCAAAAACAGAACCAAGAATGGATTTCATCATCAGGTATACCATGTATCAAACGTATCCAAGTACCAAAATTTGCCTCAAATGCAGTACACTCTAGAGAAATATGACCAAAGAATAGCGACACATTTTGAACTTTGGATCAAGTACCTGAAGTCGCTTTATCTTCCTCTTCCGGTATCAGTTCAGTCTATTTCTCTTAGGCCTCCAATCAATAGAAGAACCACTTATGTGAATCAGGGATCCTTGACTGGAATGTCGATCACAGTTTGAAAACTGTGCTTCCTAATTCTCTTGAGCTGATAATATAGCGAAAATAAATAAATATAAGAAATGCAGAAAACACACTAACTCACATATTTGTTATATTGTATCCTCACACGATAAGCCAATAGTACAGACGTTAGTTGTAAGCTTCGCAGAGGAATTTCAGAAGACTCTCGAACTTAAGAATTATACTTCTGAAATTAAACAAGCCTGCGCATGAAGGAAAACAATGGTGGCATGCATGGTGAAGATGAGAATGACAAAGGACGTAAGACACCAGGAATGTCATACCTGTTTGGATTGGATCATGGTGGTTGCCATTACAGCGCCGACCACGGGCTGACTAGTTCGCCATGTGGCTGGTGTTGCCGATCTTGTGACGGATCTCGGTCGGCGTGACGCAAATCTGGGTTTGGGGTCGGCGTCTGACGGAGGCCGCTTCCGGGGCTGGCGGCGGCAGTCTGCTTCGAGCACGGGGATGCGTTAGAGAGCCGGTTCGGCGGTGGGGTGCGATGCGCGCCGGGTAGCACTGGAAGGGACGCTGCCTCCTTGTCTCCATCCTCGCCGTCATTGTTGTCGTGGTGGTGGCAGGGGTGAGCGGCGTGTGGTGGTGGCCTTGGAGGTAGAACCCTAGAGGTGGAAAATCGCATGGGGCAGGAGAGATGAGGTCGTGCGGGTGGTTCCTCTACCAGACAAATGGGCCAGGCCCATCTGCGTAGTGCGCGGAAGGAGGAGCCACGAGCGCGAGGCCGGAGTGTCGGACGAAGGAAAATGACGTATCGGGAGAACACGGAACACGATTTTCTTCTTAGGTAGTAGAGATGCCATGCTTTACTGATTTATTTACTATTGTTTCTCGTGGAGAGTGTTTACTTACTGTACTGTTTAGAAATGCAAAGTGTTTTCACGGTATCGACAAGCCTAGTCACACTTTTGGTTTCCCAGTCGTTTACAGCCATTGACGCAAACCTCGGGTCCATCTCGGAGCTGGCCAACTTCGTAGCGGGTAGCTTAGTGGGGTGGCCCCCTGAAATCATTTTTGAATCTTGCGAATGCTTTGTCGTGATGCCTCGTTGCATTTTATTTGGTTTTTCCGAGATTTCTCATGCGTGTGTTGCTATTTGTGCACCCCCTGCAGGGTAAATCTTTTCGAAAAGTTGTGTCCATGGTTATGGAATACTTGGAGCATAATGTCTCGACCATAGACAACTATAACTAATGTAGTGCTATAAATTTGACCTTGACATGACTAGTAAGTGAAAGATCACGGATGCCGCCTAGAGGGGTGATGACCCACAAGTGTAGGGGATCGCAACAGTCTTCGCGGGTAGTATTACCCAATTTATTGATTCGACACAAGGGGAGATAAAGAATACTTGCAAGCCTTACAAATGAGTTGTCAGTTCAGCTGCACCTGGAAATAGTTCTTACTCACAGAAGTTTATTAGTAGCAATAGTTTGTAGTAGCAAAGCAACAACAATGATATGACAACGAATGAGCAGTAGCAATAATGTGATAGCAATAAAGATGGGATTTGAGTGCGGTAGGCATAGGGATGGATGGATAGGCGTTGCATGGACGAGTCTAAACATGTAACTTCAAAGAACTAGGGCATTGCAGATAAATAATAATAAGCATACAAGTACTAAACAATCCTAGGCATGTGCTTCATATATAGTCATAAGTGCTCGCAATGAGAACTTGCACAACATTTTCTGTCCAGCCAGCCCGTGGCAACGAGGCCTCTAGGGAACTACTGGCAATTAACATGCTCCTTTTAATAGAGCACCGGAGCAAAGCATTAACACTCCGTGAACACATGTGATCTTCACACCACAGCCATCCCCTCCGGTTGTCCCAATTTCTATCACTTTGGGGCCTTTGGATTCGGACAATGATATGTATACACAACTTGCATATAAGATCATAAACAATACTATCATAATGATTCAATAATAAGTTTCAGATCTGAGATCATGGCACTCGGGCCCTAGTGACAAGCATTAAGCACAACAAGTTGCAACAAAGTCAAATAGCACTAATAGATATTAGGCACTATGCCCCTAACAGATCTTATTCGATTACATGATAGAACTCATCCAATCCCTACCATCCCCAAGCCTACAGCGGGGGATTACTCACTCATGGATGAGGGAAACATCGGTGGTTGATGGAGATGCGTTGGTGATGACGATGGCGATGATCCTCTCCAAATTCCCCGTCCCGGCAAGGTGCCAGAACGGAGTTTCTGGATCCGAATCTTGGTTTCTGGTGGCGGCAGTGGAGCGGAACTCTTTTTGGAAAACTATTGGATCCCCCCAGTTTTTAGGTTAGAAGGCAACTTATAGACGCGGAGGGAGGCCGAAAGGGTGGCCAAACCTCCCGGTAGCAGTCGGTGGGCCCGCACTGGGTGGTCTGGGTCCCCCCAGGCCTCCCCTCTATCTCCCCTTCTGGCTCCGTGAATCTTCTGGTGAAATATAATTTTTGGCATATTTTTCAGGATTTTTCCTGATAGTTCATTTTTTGCACAAAAACAAGACACCAAGGTAATTCTTCTGAAAACAACGTTAGTCCGTGTTAATTGTATCCAAATCACACAAGTATAGGGGAAAACAATAGCAAAGTGTTCAAGAAAGTAGATATGTTTTGGACGTATCAACTCCCCCAAGCTTAGCTTATTGCTTGTCCACAAGCAATTCAGTTGAAAACTGAGTGCGATAAAAGAACTTTCACGAACACTTTGCTTCATATGATGTATATATTCTCAGCACAGGAGTAGATGCTTAGACAATTCATAATAAAGTGTATGCAACTAAGTCTACTCAATAGTTATTGCAAGCTAAGAAGAGAAACCAACTCAATAATAATAAGTAGCATGAAATATAAACATAAGCCACATTGCAATGCTCATAATAAGGTATGATAGAGTGGTATCTCGCTTGCCTTTGTTTGAAGAGCACAATATAAATGCCAAGGCACCTCTGAAGTTCGCATGAATACTAGAAGTAAAGATATCAGAGATACAGACATCAAAGTCATGACATAATTAACCAAGTTTTGGAACAAACACAAGAATGACAACTATGCTCTCAAGAAGGTTCTCATAGAATAATTGGTGACTCAACTAGGTTGTGAAAACGGTTTTGTGAAGGTTTGAAAGGCTTCCTAATGCTGGAAGGAAGTACTCATTAGATTTGAGATCTCATTGCCCCTATCATAGGCATCTTCATGTTTTAAGGTGAATGTGAGGTCCACTCTGAATCATATGCTTGACAGACCATAGACTGGAAATCCCAAGTCCCTTGAGTACGAGGACCGCTTCGCATGCTACTCAACTTTGGTCACCTGAAAGTTCTTGTCATTGTAAATACATGCATATCATCGAGAACATGTGGGTACCCCTTGCACATGGTACAGGAGCTTTCCCATAACCAAAATGACAAGGCAAGCAGACAATGAGCATCTCAGCAATCTTTTTATTTACCATATGCATAGCTTTTTATTGAGGAAGCTTCATAGATGCTCATTATGGTGATGCTGCAAGTTTCCACCATGATTAAGCATGGATTAGGCTAGCGGCCCAGGCGTTTCTCTAACACAATGTATAAACTCCATGAACTAACAACTTCCCATTTTATTTCACATTGTCGACATCCGTAAACAAAAGAGCAAAGTATCAACTGGATAGAATTATCCAAAAAGTGCTGAAAGCGTTCCCCGTGACGGCACGGTTCTGCTGACTCCCAATATATAGTAAGCAAGCATATAGCTTTAATGGACTAGTCACAATGGTTTAGAATTATTAAGCGCAAGGAATAAAGTGTGTCATCAAGTTCGTGAGAGCTTTACTAACTAACTTTCTCAAAACAGACAAACATTTTATTTTGGAAGAAAACGCGACATATATAAAATATGCACTGAAGTATCAAATGATGCTAATAGGTAGGTATGGTGGACACAGCTGGCAATATTAGTTTTGGTAAGTTGGAAGCACAGGTAGAGCACATACTCAGTGCAAGTCAAGGCTAGCAATAGAGAGAGAGTGACAAACGAGAGAGCAATAACTGTCATAATCATGCTTGCAACAAAACAGGACTAACTATGGCATGAAGGTGATACAAGAACTCTGAGGCAAAATAAATCATAAAGGCTTACTGACTATTGATTAGTCGTATGCATGCGTGAGCATGTGCCAAGTCGATTCACATGAACAGTTAGAGGAGGATACCACAATGTCATACTAAAGTATGAATAAAACAATGCAAGCAAACATTCATATGACATGCTACAAACTATTAGCAAGCTGGAGCTAATCGTAGACAAGCAAGAACTACTAAGCATCCATAATGACATACACCTTACACAAACAGTCTAAGCATGCTCACAATGATGAGTATATGTACAAAAGTGAAACAAATAGAGTTTGTTACCAGCCTCTTACCACACCTTGAGTTGTCTTAATCTTCATTATTGCCCTTCACTTGTGTGACTTGAATAATTAACACGAAAACCAATATACACTGAGGATGGCTGATCCCTGCGAAGAACTCACAAAACCAAAGAAGAACAACAAATATTTTTGGTGTTTTCGATTTTTTTAGAAACAAGCAAACAAAGAAAAACCAAACAAAAACAAAGCAAACCAAACAAAGCAAAATCTTTTTGGATTTTTCTTTTAAGGCAAACCAAAGCAAAGAAACAAAGAAACAAACCAAGAGAAACAACAAAAATATTTTTGGTATTTTTGTGTTTTTGAGAAAGAAGCAACAAAAACCAAGAAGAAAGAGAAAACAATGGATGTACAAAGAACCGACCGAACATGATATATAGATGAGTGTGATGTCGGTGTACCTCCCCCAAGCTTAGGCTTTTGGCCTAAGCGGGGCTCAATCCCATGATGCACAAGTAGATGCACCTTCATAGTATGTCGAGGAAGCTCCCTCGTCACAGTGCAAACTCAAGCCTCCACATGTAGTGTCTGGCGGGGTCATAAGCGGGCGCTCCCCCCTGATAGTGCCCATGGAAGCTAAGATAATCTAGCAACTCATCCATCTCCGCCTTCGAGCGTGACCAAGGTCCCTGAGAAATACTGAACAAAGTGGTTTGGGGTAGAGGGATCTCTCTCTCTTCCCCGTCAGTAAACAACATTCTATAAACCAAGTTCTCAAGAGTAGAGCTAGAGGTGACGAAGTGGTGCGCCTTCATGGCAGCAAGATCAAGTCTCTGGGGAGCCAAAATTGTATCATGGGGATCAACAACAATGTTCAAGGCAGCAACAATACGAGTAGCAATAATTCCCCCATAAATGGGTCCCCTAGCAGCTAAACGACGAGCAATGAGGGAACCAAGGTTATACTTTTCCTCACCATAGAGCGCAACAGCTAAGAAGGCCAATTGATAGTTGGATATATTACTAATGTTCTCCCTACCAAGAACACTGGTGGTAAGATAGTAGGTGAAGTACCTGATGGTTGGAAGTTGAATGTTCTTTATCTTCCCTCGCCGAGCTCTGCGGTCATCATCATTGGTTATTCCTCGGTATAGTTCCAGCAAATCAGCGAGAAGAGTTGTAATCTTCTTTGATGACCCCTTTGTACCAAGTCCCAAGGCCTTGCAAAAATCCTTCAGTGTCATAGAATGAGCCCTGCCATAAAGTCTGAAAGACACAGAAGAAATGAACAAACTATTGGTGAAGGAGAAACTCTCCACAAATATTTTAGTAAGTGAAGCATATTTTGTACTCTCATCCTGCATGAAACTTGTTAGACCAGCCCTCTCAATCAAAGCCATGAAATCATTAAGAATCCTAGTAGCTCGCAAGAAAGCTTGACAAGGAAAGGTGGAGGGGTGCGCATCCCCTTCATCCCCCTCATCACCAAACCGCGGAGTGATAAGATCCTCATTGTATGAGGGTCTAGAGCTTGTAGATGACCTTGGGAGCCTTTCCCTTCTAGGTGCATCACTCTCAAAAATGTCACCAAAGGTGTGGTGGTCCATGACTTCCCTTTGCTGAAATTTTAAACAACCATCAAACCAAGTGATTTCTAAGTTGATAAATGATGAGAAACTACTATAGGAACTTGCTAGAGGACTACACATGCATCAAAATAAAGTTTCTAAGCATATAACAAGCATGCAAGATCAAACAACCAGTCACCTATAGTAGAAAAATACTCAAGATACAGTTTACCAATCACAAATCTAATTGGACAAGTGGAGGAGGCACATACCAAGGAGCAAACCCTCAAAAATCAGCACTTGAGATGGGATGAACAAGGAGATCGAAAATCGCGAGCAAGAACAGCAAGAACTTGAGCTTGAGCAAGTTTTCCGGTGTTTTTCGGGAGAGAGAAAGAAGGTGGCTTTGAGGAGGCAGCCTGGAGGGGCCCAGGTGGGCCAGACCCCCCCTAGGGGCCACTAGTGGTGGGCCCGCGTCTACCACAGGTGTGGGGCCTAGGGATGGCCCCCAGGTTCACCTCTGGTACCTCTCTGCCCTTTTTTTCGAGGAAAAAATTATTTTGAATTTTCTGGGATTTTTTAGGAAACTTTATTTTTGGCCAATTTTTAGGGTATAAAAATTGATTTTCTCGCAGAAACAGTTTTTCAGAAGAAGCAAAAGCAAATCAAAAGCCAAACTACAGGAGCTCTAAGAAACTCAAACAAGCAAACAACTAGCAAAACTAAAGCTAAAGCAAAGACTAGGAAGGAGAAAGGAAAAAGAAAGCAAGTATAACCACAATGGAAACATTATTTTGTTAATTAAAATCCCTTTGTTAACAAGGTTGATCAGGTCTTGTTACCAAAACAATCTTATATGAAACAAAAATTTGCATTCCACAAGGTGATTATGTTACCTCATACTTGATAGCAATGGTCCCAATCATAATATTTTCAAAATTTTCTTGTGGAATGGGACAATATATTTCTCCAACCTTGATGCCTTCAATATTTACAATAGAATTCAGGCAATAGCTTCTGACAACCTTCTTGGGGAAATAGAAAGTGTGCTATTTGTCATTAATATTGAATGTTACTTTTCCTTGATTGCAATTGATGATAGCACCTGCAGTATTAAGAAAAGGTCTCCCAAGAATAATAGACATGTTATCATCTTCATGCATTTCAAGCACAACAAAATCAGTTAAAACCATGCAATTATGAGCAAATTGAACAGGAACATCCTCACATATACCAACAGGGGTAGTAGTTGACTTATCAGCCATTTGCAAAGATATATCAGTTGGTATCAATTTTTCTAGCCGGAGTCTCTTATAGAGAGAAAAAGGCATAACACTAACTCCAGCTCCCAAATCACATAAAGCGGTTCTAACATAATTATTCTTAATGGAGCAAGGAATAGTTGGTATACCTGTATCACCAAGTTTCTTTGGAACCTTACCATTGAAGGAGTAATTAGCAAGTAGAGTAGAAATCTCCTCATTAGGAATCTTCCTTTTATTAGAGACAATATCCTTCATATACTTTGAATAAGGAGGCAACTTAATAGCATCAGTCAAAGGAATTTGCAAGAATAAAGGTTTCATCCACTCACAAAACTTGTTGTAGTGCTCTTCCTCCTTTGACTTGTGTTTCTTACCTGGAAAAGGCATAGGTTTCTACACCCAATGTTCTCTCTTTTACCATGTTTATTAGCAATAAAATCTTCCTTTGTGTACCTAGTGTTCTTAGTGTGTTTCTTAGGTTCTTCCTCAACTTCCTCATTATCAGGAGACTCATTATTATCATTACCACTCTCAGTTTCAGCATCAGAGACAGATATACTATTAGGATCTATAGCAGGTTTAAGTGGTTCCTCAACTTTCTTATGTTTCTTTTCATCTTTTAGGGTGTCCTTCAGGATATAAAGGATCTTGAGTAGCTGCACCACTCCTAGTTCTAATTCCATAAGCATGTTTATTTCCTGAAGCATTAACTAGCATATCCTTTTGTACTTTAGCAAGTTGATCAAGTTGAGTTTGAACCATTTGAAAGTGTTTACAAAGCATTTTAATATCATTAGAAGTTCTTTCCACAATATGTTTCAACTCATGAATAGCTCTAGAGTTTTCCAATAAATGATTCTGAACTTGTTTATTAAAATTACCTTGTTTAACAATAAATGTGTCAAGCTCCTCAAGCATTGATCAGGAGGCTTACCATAAGGAATATCACCTTCATTAAATTGGAGAGAGTGTACCTCAATAGTAGATGAGTGGGAAATTGGCTTACATAATTATTCTATAGGAGGTAAATTCCTCACATCTTCAGCTCTAATACCTTTCTCCTTTAGACACTTTTTAGCTCCCTTCATCACTTCATGATTTAATGCAATAACTCCCCTCTTCTTTGTTGCTGGTGTTGGAACTGGTTCAGGAACAGTTGGTTCAGGAGTAATAGGCTCGGTGTATTCACTCGGTTGAAGTCAATCATCATAATTCTTGCTTATCTTGTTCATTAATTCTTGACATCTGTAGGAGTCCTTTTCACGAAAACACAATCAGCAAAGCTATCTAGGTAGGTCCTAGAATCATCAGTTAGTCCATTATAATAAATATCAAGCAACTCATTCTTAGGTAATGGACATCCAGGATATGCATGAATCAAGGAACATAATCTTTTCCATGACTCAGGCAATTTCTCTTCTTCTTCCTGTTTAAAATCAAAAAGTCTCTGCAAAGCAGCATGTCTAGCACTGGGAGGAAAATATTTATGGAAGAAAGAAGCAATCAAGCAATCAGGGCTATCAATGGAACCAGGAGGTAATCTATTAAACCAAGCCCTAGCTTCTCCTTTTAGTGAAAAGGGGAAGATCTTAGCAACAAAGTACTTGCGCATTTTAAAATCATTAGAGAACAAAGCACTCATAGTAGGAAGCTCATTCATATGAGCCACAACACTCTCATTTTCAGTACCACAAAATAGTTCTTTGTCAACAATATCCAAATAAGCTAAATCAAGAGAGAAATCATAATCTTTATCTTTAATATCTATGGGAGAGGTGGCAAACTTAGGATCATAAGACTTCTTGGGCATAATAGTATGTCTAGCAATGAGACTCTTCATAGCACTAGCATCATGTGTATTTCAGCATTCTTCAACAAATTCATCAGTGAGCTCTATGTAACCATCATTAATATCAAAACTCTCACTAGAATCAGGTGAGCTAACAGGTGTAACAGTGTCTTCACTAGGAGTTTAGGTATTTCCTAGACTAGCCATAATAGCATCTAGAAAAGTACCTAGTGAACCACTCGCATCAAGTACAGTAGAAGTAACATCATGAGTATCAAAAGCAGTTTCAGATTCAGCAGTAGCAGCGGTGTGTGTAGCATGAGTATGTGGTGGTGGTGTGACAAGCTTACTTATAACAGATGGTGAATCAAGAGCAACAGAGGTGTTTATGATTGTACCTCTTCTTGTAGTGGATGGTAAAATAGGGAACTTTCCATCAGAGACTTCCCCATGATGAAAGGAGTAGCATTGAACAATAATAGATCCAACTGAACTTACAAATAAAGCTATGCTCGACAGCGGAGCGGAAAATAGTCTTGATGACCCACAAGTGTAGGGGATCTAGCAGTCTCATGGTAGTATTACCCAATTTATTGATTCGACACAAGGGGAGACAAAGAATACTTGCATGCCTTAACAACTGAGTTGTCAGTTCAGCTGCACCTGGAAATCGTTCTTGCTCACAAAAGTTTATCAGTAGCAACAGTTTGTAGTAGCAACAGCAAATCAACATCAACAGTGAACAATAGCAATAGTAATAGTAACGGTAACAGTAGGATTCGAGTGCGGTAGGCATAGGGATGGATGGATGGGCGTTTCATGGACGAGTCTAAACATGTAACTTCAAAGAACTAGGGCATTGCAGATAAATAATAATAAGCTTCCAAGTACTAAACAATCCTAGGCATGTGCTCCATATATAGTCATACGTGCTCGCAATGAGAACTTGCACAACATCTTCTGTCCAGACAGCCCGTGGCAGCGGGGCCTCTAGGGAACTACTGGCAATTAAGGTGCTCCTTTGAATAGAGCACCAGAGCAAAGCATTAACACTCCGTGAACACATGTGATCCTCACACCACAGCCATCCCCTCTGGTTGTCCCAATTTCTGTCATGTCGTGGGAATGACCACGGCGGATCTTTGTCGGCGTAGTAGTAGAAACGAAGGGCAAGGCGGCCAGCCATCTGCGGTGCGAGATGAGGCGGAGACTCGAGGTTTTACCGTGTTCGGCCCCAGATAAAGACCTACTCTGCTAGATTGTATTATGGAGGTGTTTACAATGGGAACTTCGGCTAGGCGGCGAGTTGCTTGGGTGTATGAGGAGCGTATCTCTACTCACCCCTTAGGGAGGTTTATATAGGCCTACCTCCCTAGGGTTTACATATCTCAACCGATTCGGTTACAACTTTGTCAATCGTTTAACTTTCGACCATGGGCCTATCTACTACTTTGGGCCTTGACCTCCGGTCTGGGCCTTGACCTCCAGTGCTGGTACCTGATGGGCCTTGATCCATTCGTTCTGCAGGCCCACTCGCCAACCTTTGGGCGGTCGGAAGCGTCCGAGAGATACCCGGTGGCATATCCCCATCGGTAGTCCCCGAGGCCGTCGTTGATTAGGCGCGGGTGGCTGGCGATCGAGTATCTGGCTTCAAGTTGGCATCGATCGAATCGTCGGCGGGCTCTGTACAAAGGAAAAAATCCGGCGAGTCGCGTCTCGGGCGACCACGAACCAGCGGGTGCCAACCTCGTGATAACTTAGCAAGCCGAGTGCGGGGCGGACCGTCGGGTGTGGTCAAACTAGCCGTTAAGGTAACCGCGGTAACTTTCTCGGCGTAATCATCGGCGTAGCGGCCCCTAATTTGGCGGGCAGCTCTCGCTATATAAAGAATGGTTGGCCATCGGAAAGCCAACCGCCCACCATTTCTTCGAATCGCACATCTTTCGCCCGATCTCGACCGCAATCCTCCGACCTCAAGCAAATCCTCGCCATGGCCTTTCCACGAACCTTGGGCAGATCCAAGTGCACCAGGCGCAACTGCCTCCTTGAGGAGGCCGGAATCTGCCAGGCTGGCTGGCGAATCCCCGCCGGGAGAACGATCCGAACCAGCGAGAGTTCATCTGCTTCACTAGTCACCTCGGCGGGGTTTAGGGTTTCCCACCTCTCTGTTCTTCCGGTAACCTGCGCCTACTACGAGATCCAGCCCTCGGATGGGTCCCCATAGTATCGAGCAGCTCGCCATCTTTGTGGCGTTCTGCGAGTGCTATGGGCTCGGCCCTATTTTCCCTTGTGGCAAGATCTGTTCCATGGACGGATCAGCCCGAAATGACCCAATGCTGGCAGCCACGGCTTAACCTTCGCTGAAATCCAAAGCCTCCTTCTTGACCTTATCTGCCGGCCAAAGCGGCGGCAGAAAAAGTCTTGGTTTTATGTGACCGGCGACCCCGGAAGGAAAGGCGGCGATCCCACGATACTCGGCCGACCGCTCCGCGCAATCTCAAGTCGCCAAGCTACCCGGCGACCGGCGGATGATGGTTGACGAGATGCTCCGAGCCATTCGGTTTGAAGAAGAAGGGCTCAGACGGTGAACTGTACAACCGCTGGCTTTGGCGGCGTCTTGTTCCACTCGCCACGCGAGCATTATATGTACCGATGCACGGGCGAAGACTCGGAAGGCCTGCCTCGCCAGTGGAAGCTGGAGGACTACCTCTGGCGAAGAGATCACCCAGCGGCATACGGATCGCAGGCGGGCTCCTCCATACACCACAGCGTCCGACTCCAACGGTAATAATCGATCCCATTCGCGATCGCATATGCGATCGCGGTAATTCTAACTTTCTTCCACGTTTAACGATTATTTCAAGTGGTGGAAGGTGGCTCCCACCGCCGATGGCGAGTTCGGGCCATCCGCCCGGGACAAGCGAATCGCCTCCGCCGAAGGCAATGAGAGGACGATGAGGGCGAATCCGAAGAGATCGCCCCTCATCCGAAAGACCCGTGGGCAACGTCAGCGAGCTCGAGAGCAATAGCCTCGGCGCCATGATGATGAAGAACTTCGGAGACCACCTCGCTCGTCAAGCCACTCCCGCAAAGAAGAAGAAGGAGAAAGGCGAGGCCCCCACGAGGAGGAGGCGAAGCCGCCGAGGATGGTCTCACCGCGCTCGGCAGCGGCTCCGATGCCCATAGCTCGGCCGACGGCGGGGTGGCTCCGGACAGCAGCCCGGATGCGCCATCCATGGGCCTGGCCTTCACTACCTCCGCCCTTGCGCCGGTCTCCGGGCTGGGGCGGCTCAGCCGGCGGCTTCGCCTCGCAAGGAGGTCCCAGCGGTTCGCCTCGCAATGAGGCTCCTAGCATGGCGGTCTCGCCTTGCAAGGAGGCTCCAGCCGCGGCAGCTCCACTTCACGAGGGGGCCTCCGTCGAAGGTGTTCCGGAGGCACCAACCGCTACCTCAACGTCAAAGAAGCCCTCCGTATCTTGGGCCCCTGGCGTCCTGGACTGGGCTTAGTCGCCGGGCCACAGCTGGAGAAACCGCCGGCCTCCGTCTTGGCTGCGCTACATTCGATCGCCAAGTAAGTGCACTCGGCCTTCATCTTCCTCTCTTAGTATTTAAATTGTTTTGACTGAGTTGTCTCGATACATAGGACGGAGTGAAGAAGATGGGCCACCGACGGTGGCCAAGGTGCCCTCCGCCGCTAGCGAGGAGGACCCTTCTCGTAAGAGGAAGGCGGGCAATCGCCGCCCGCACGGAGGGCAGCAAGAAGGCCAAGGCGGCGACATTGTCGTCGTCTCGATGACCTGACCGCCAAGTGGGCCATTGTGGAAGCAACCGCATCCACGAAGGGGCATTTCGTTGCCGGGCGGAGGCGAGCTCCTTTGGGCGGCGCGTCAATCGCTACCTTCCCGCTTCATGACCAAAGCGGCCCACGGTCTGCGACTGCGAGCCCCACTCCGAGATCGCCGCGCCGAGATTGACCAACGTCGCGGACACACCGGCGCTGCTTGCGTCGTGGACGCGCCAAGCGCACAACATGCTTGGCGGCCATCCGGTACCTCCGGTCCCGAGGATCAGGTCGGTGTTTTGCAACGGCGATTCTTTTAGTTTCTGTTTTGCTGCGTTGAGTCCGGTCCCGAGTGCGCTCGCTAAATTTAGCGGGTGGGCACTTAGGAAGTTTTTCAACCGTCGGTCCCGAGTGCACACTCGCTAAATTTTAGCGGGTGGGCACTTAGAAATTTTTTTCCGCCGGTCCCCGAGTGCACTCGCTAAATTTTAGCGGGTGGGCACTTTCGAAATTTTCAACCCGCCGGTCCCAGTGCGCACTCGCTAAATTTTAGCGGGTGGGCACTTAAGAATTCATGTGTCTGACTTTGAAGATGTCTGAGTCTGCAATTGGAGTCGGCGAGCGATTGGCTCTGACGGCGTCGAGAAGGAACTAGCTGCCCTCCGAAGCGAACAAGGAACTTCAGGTTGTGGCTGCAGCGGGAGGTGGCTCGCCAAGGGCTTGTCCTCGCTGGAGAGCGGTCTGCGATCTGCATTGGGCACCCCGAACAAAAGATCGCCGACCTCGGCGAGCTTAAGGAGGCGAAAGAAGAAGCGAGTTCGTGACAGGCGGCGAAGGCCGTTGTGGCGCGGAGGACGATCGAAAGGCGTCAAGCCATCATTGTTGGGCTTGAGCGACCATACATCGCTTCAAGGTTTCATCACGGGCTCGCCCGCCCTTTGATTGGTGAGTCGTCTTCCTTGCCTTTGCGATTGTCTTGTTTGTGGTTTCCATTGTACTCATAGTTGTCTCCTTCTTGGCCGTATGATTGATAGCCATGAAGAAGCGAGTTCTCTTGATGCGAGTGCGTAAGCATGCTTGTCGACTCGGCGACGCTGTCGGCGACGTGCATCCGCGCCTACCTTCAAGATATGTCGCCCACGGAGGTTATTCCCAGTGACCTCGTTGAGGTGTGGGAGTACTTGGAGAAAGCGCCCGCTGTCGTGGAGTTCATGGCGGTCGGCTTTTCGGCGTGGGCGTCGGCTCGAGTCTTGGACTCGCCCACTTCCCGAAGATTTCGACCTCGACGGCGTGACGCGGTGGTTATCCTTCATCGTCGCACCGTGGATCTGTCGAGGTTCTTAAGCTGCGAGGCGTCTTGCCGCGTACTCGGGCGTGTTTGGGCGATGGCGACCTTCTTCCGTACCAGAAGCGGTCGTCGCGCGAACGACGCCGCCCGCATCGCGACTTCAAGGTCGAGCAGCCCTTCCGCGGCGATGGCGGGCCAGGCGACGACTTATCCATCGAACCCGTATCTTGTATTCGTCCGGAAGCGGGCTGGTGCATCATCGTCGAAGCCCGGAGTAGTGTTAGTAACAATTCTGCCGGTAGGCATATTTTGTAATGTAAGACAATGCGATATGCGATTGAATGGAGCGTTGTGTTCATTTTGCTATTTGTTTGCGTGTTTTGGATTGATTTTGGGTGAGTCCCCGGCGTCCGCCCTTTTGCGGGTTTCACCTTAAATATGATGTTTTGTTGTTTATCATGTGTGTTGTTGGTTGAGTCGACTACTTGCTCGGAGAGCCAGTCAAAGCGACTCCTCGAGTGCTCTGTATTTTACCGTTTTCCCGTCTGTGACGGTCGGGTGGAGTCCCCGGCGTGGTACTTAGTTCGAGGCGCGACTCGAGGGTGGTTGAGGAGAGCGTTTGTGTTAGCGTCGCTCCTGCCTGCCCGGTAGGTCGGTCGCGTGGCGAGTCTGAGCACGCTCTCTTACTTGGCGTTTTCCTGTCCGATCGAGACGCTGGTATCCGGTCCCGGCGTGGTACTTAGCCGTTCGAGTCGCTCGCCAGGATGCGGAGGACCGGTCGCTGGGAAGCGAGACGACGTCTTGGTTCGTAAAACCAGTCGAGCTAAGCGACTCGATGGGGCTCCGGATTGGCGTTTTTCGTGGGCGATGCAAGACCTGAAATGACTCGGTGCTCGTACATCGCACTACTTAGCCGTGCGGTCGCTGTACCAAGGGTTGACTTCTGTATTTTAGCATGACGTTAATTACAGTCGAGTGGCACAAGGAATGGAGAGTAGGCAATTTTGCGGTAACCGTTTTTTATTCATAGCGATTGGAGAGTACACATGTGGGGTTCTAGGTATAGAACTTCCGGAGATTTACATTCCACGGCCTTTTGACGTCGAGTTCACCGTCGCGGACGTCGGCGAGGTAAGGCGTCGTTGCGAATCTGGCGTCCGATGTGACGGGCCTTCCATGGAGGGAGAGCTTGTGCATGCCCTTCTTGTCTGGATGAGGCGTAGCACCAAGTCGCCTTCTGGAAGGTGCGGGTTTTCACCCGTCGGCTGTGGTAGCGGAGCCCTTGCGATAGATAGCGGTCGCGATCGGGTAGTCGGCGCTTCGTCGAGTTAGTCGAGCCCATCTTGGCGGGCCAGTTCGTTTGACCTCCGTATAGTGGGACGATCCGGCGAGTCGTGTTAGAGGTCGGTTGGCATGGCGGCTTCGCCGTAGACCATGAAGAAGGGGTGAATCCGGTCGACCTGTTGACCGAGGTGCGATTCCCGGATGACGGAGGAAGCTCTTGACCCGGCACCGCGGTGCGCTCGAGTGGTACTTGGAGTCGCGGCTTCAGCCGTGGAGGATGCTTTGGTTGGCTCGTTCCGCTGGCCGTTGGATTCGGGTGTCTGCGATGAGGTCGAGCGGATGTGGTGCTCCTCGCAGAACTTCGGCCATTGCTCCCTTGGCGAAGTTTGTGCCGTTGTCCGTGATGATCTGTTGGGGAAGCCGTGGCGGTATATGAGCTCGCGTAGGAACTTAGTGGCAGTCTTCCGTCGCATTTCGGACTGGCTTGGCCTCTATCCACTTTGTGAATTTGTCGTGGCGACCAGCGGTGGGTGTAGCCAGAGGGGCTTTCTTGAAGGGACCGACCATGTCCATGCCCCACGGCGAATGGCGGTGATGGGTATTGTTTTGGCCGAACTTGGAGCGTCGTCGGTTGGCGTGCCGGCACCCGGCGATCGCTGTACCGAGCTCTTGCCACCGTTGGACCCAGCTGCGGGTCGACTCGCGGGGTCCCCGGACGCATCGTTCGTGTCCTCGATGGTGGTGGCGCTGGTGTAGGAGCACTCGAAGTGCCTGACGGCGTCTCGCATTTCCTGTGAGTCGATACTGTCACGGGGAGCGTGTTGATCCATTGCCTGCACGTCCCCTCCATCATCAGTGGGAGGTAACGGGGGGCGAGTAGGTCGGTGTGACCCGCGATCCCCATTGCCATGAGGTATGTGTCAAGCCAGACCGCGGGGTCGTACGAGGAGTCGTCTTTTTCGATCTCCTTGGCGCCTTGAAGTTGGTGGGTACTTTTCGCCTCGGATCATTGGTCCGGGCACTTGGGCCCTAGTCGAGGCGACCCCATAGGCTCGCCATCGCGGGCGAGTGGTTAGGTGTGCCGCAGTCGTCGGCTGGCGTGCGCGCGATTCTGGTTGGCGATATGAGTGCGAGCGTCGATTGGCTCTCCATTGGCGGCGACGAGGTTGGTCGCCGGCCTGGGATCGTTTGTGGAGAGTGCCGCATTCGCGGGTCGTCGTTGGAGCTGCAGTGGCTCCGGCGGCGGGCAATTGAGGGTGTTTGCCACCGCTGGACGGCCGCTTGAGGCCGCCCTGCTTCCGGAGGAGCGCGAGTACACTCGCCCCTGCGAGTCGGCGCCTGCTTTCTGCTGTTCCACGGCCTTCGCGAGTAGGGCCCTGACGTACTGGATCTGTAAGGCACCGTCGCCGGTCGCCGTGATGCTGTCGGCCGCGGCTCGGCCTGCCACGAGGTTGTCCATCGGGGTGGAGAAGCGATGGAAGGCGTTGGCGTCAGCTCCCGTGAGGAGACGACTATCCGCGGCTGGTCCCTGGGAGGGGTGCGGTTGGGTGGTGGTGGGGCGCCCATCGCCGTTGATCCTGGCGGAGGGCGGTTGCTTCCCCCTGGTGGCGCGTTCTCGCAGATCGCGCGCTCGGCTATGCGAGCCGGGTCGTTCTCGTCGTCGAAGTTCAGGGCGCGCCCCTGAACGGTGGGGTTCAGGCGTGACCTGATCCGCTGCTGGTGGTAGCGCGACAGTTCCTGCGCTGTCACCTGCTCGAGGCGAAATTTTTCGCGCTCGGCCTGCTCGCCGCCCGCCCGCCAGCGGAGTTCCTCGACCTCCGTCGCCGTGGCGTTAGGAGGGATCGGGGTGGAGAAAGGGTCCTCCGGCGGATCGGTGCCGGTAGCCATGTAGGCCGCGGCGTGGCGACTGGCACCGTCGTGGAGGTCGGCGGAGTTCTCCGACCCGGAGTCGGAGTCGAAGATCCCGAGGATGGAGGGGTCCTCGAAATCTCCGTTGGAGACTGGCGATGGAGCCAGCGACGAGGCAGCGGTGATGGATCCGGCGAGTGGCCGGGTCGCCGGTCGGCGTCGTCGGTGGTCGCGTCTTCCGCGGCCGCTGAATTCTCGCCACGTTCTTTGTGGGCCGAGTCATTACTCAGGAGGCGAGGTGGATCGTGCGGATCAGCTCTCGGAAAGCCGATCGGCGTGGCGACCGCGGATGCGGCCGAGTCCTCCGAGGTGGCGTCGGTGAAGCCGACGAAGAGGCTGATCGTGCCGACCGGCGGGATCACGCTGTCGCGTGACGGGTCGCGCGGGGCGTAGCTGCTCGGCAAGATCTGGAGCATCTCGCCGATCGCTATCATGCGGCGGTGGCGCACTCGTTGATGGGCAGATTGGATCTCGCCGAAACACCGCCGACCGCCAGCCCCACGGTGGGCGCCAGCCGTGGGAATGACCACGGCGATGCTGCAATCGGCAGCGAGTAGTAGAACGAAGGGCAAGGGCGGCCAGCCATCTCATGTGCGGTATAGATGAGGCGGAGACTTCGAGGTTTTACCGAGTTCGGCCCGAAGGGTAAAGACCTACTCCTGCTAGATTGTATTATGGAGGTGTTTACAATGGGCGAACTCGGCGGCTAGGCGGCGAGTTGCTTGGGTGTATGAGGGAACGTATCTCTACTCACCCCTTAGGGAGGTTTATATAGGCCTACCTCCCCTAGGGTTTACATATCTCAACCGATTCGGTTACAACTTTGTCAATCGTTTAACTCAGACCGACTGGGCCTATCTACTCGCCTGGGCCTTCGACCTCCAGTCACCTGGGCCTTCGACCTCCAGTCGCCTGGTACCCTGATGGGCCTTGATCCATTCGCCGTTCTGCAGGCCCACTCGCCAACCTTTGGGCCAGTCGGAAACGTCCCGCTGAGGATACCCCAGTAGGCATATCCCCATCATGTCACTTTGGGGCCTTTGGATCCGGACAATGATATGTGTACACAACTTGCAGATAAGATCATAAATAATACTATCATAATGATTCAATAATAAGTTTAGATCTGAGATCATGGCACTCGGGCCCTAGTGACAAGCATTAAGCACAACAAGTTGCAACAAAGTCAAATAGCACTAATAGAGATACTAGGCACTATGCCCCTAACAGATCTTATTCGATTACATGATAGAACTCATCCAATCCCTACCATCCCTAAGCCTACAACGGGGGATTACTCATTCATGGATGAGAGAAACATCGGTGGTTGATGGAGATGCGTTGATGATGACGATGGCGATGATCCTCTCCAAATTCCCCATCCCGGCAGGGTGCCAGGACGGAGTTTCTGGATCCGAATCTTGGTTTTTGGTGGCGGCGCCGGAGCGGAACTCTTTCTGGAAAACTATCGAACCCCCCTGTTTTTAGGTTAGAAGGCAACTTATAGATGCGGAGGGAGGCCGAGAAGCTGCCTGGGGTGGCCAAACCTCCCACGGTAGCGGTCGGTGGGCTCAGGGGTGGGTCTGAGCCCCTAGGCCTCCCTTCCTCGCCTGCGTGAATCTTCTGGTGAAATATAATTTTTGGCATATTTTCCGGAATTTTTCCTGATAGTTCATTTCTGCACAAAAACAAGACACCAAGGCAATTCTGCTGAAAACAGCGTTAGTCCGTGTTAGTTGTATCCAAATCACACAAGTATAGAGGAAAAACAATAGCAAAGTGTTCGAGAAAGTAGATACGTTTTGGATGTATCAAGGGGGGTGAAGATGCGGTTTAAAACTTTTACGAGATGGGCTTAGCAAAGGTGGAATAGAACTAGTGTTTTCTTTTGTTAAGCACAAAGCCTATAAACTAAGGTTCACCTATGAGCACCAAAAACTTATGCTAAGAAATACAAGAAACAATGTGATAGCAACATAGATTACTTCAAGCATGAAGGCTATCAAAATGTAAAGTGCATAAGTAAAGAGCTTGGGTATAGAGATAACCGAGGCAAACGGGGACGGCCATATTTTACCGAGTTCCTTCCAACATGGAAGTACGTATCGTTGGAGGGGTTGGCGGTACTAAGACCACCAAAACCACAAGAGGCCTCATCCTATTCTCCCGAGCACCCGCCACACGGCAAGCACCCGTTCCACTATGGGACACTTGAGGGTGTTCACCAAAACTGTACAAGATTGGGCCAATCTCCACAACTTAATTGGAGGCTCCCAATAAACTCCACCAAGGACACTAGCTTGAGGATAGCTCCACAACTTAATTGGAGGTCCCAAGAACACACCACAAAGGCCACACAACCGTCTAGGGTTCCAAGAACCCAACAGGGACAAGCTTCTATGATTTCACCAAACCAATCCTCCGAGGAGAACTCAAACCGATGCACCGAATGCCAAAGCCAAGAACACCACAAATATGCTCCAATCCTTCACTCTCAAGTTCCAACAAAGCTACTAAAGCAATTGGGGGAATAAGAGAGGAAGAACACAAAGAGAACACAAAATCCTCCAAGATCTAGATCCCAAAGATTCACTCACAAAGAGATGAATTGGTTAGGTCAAATTGTGGATCTAGATCCCCTCAATCTTCCTCTCAAATATGTGCAAGAATAATTGGATGTGGAGGAAGAAATCAAGCCAAAAGAGCGTAGAACAAATGAGGCAAAGCTTAGACAAAAGGAGAAAGAAGAAGCAACATAAAAATTGGAGAGAGGGGGCTTAAATAGAAGCCCACGGTTTTCTGCCCATTGGGGGCCAAAAAACCGACCTGGGTCGGTAGTATCGGATTGGGCCGGTACTATCGCCCAACAGCCCAGCAACGTATAGTAACAGGTCAATGCGGGCGCTGGGGCGCAGCAACCTGGCGAGCAAGCGATGACCTGGCGATCGGGAGAGCGAGCAAAGGGGGTCGGTGGAGGGAGAGGTGCGTGCATGATGACTTCGGGGTGCACATATCATTTATAGATAGTTTCGAAATAAAGATATCGATCCCACAAGGAGCAGGAGTCAGAAGTCTAATAACTCTTGAAGTAAATACTAAAATAGAAAATGCTAAATAAAGTTCTAAATAACAAGATAAAATGTGATTGTTGTGTAAAAAGGGTATTTTTGGGTTTTTGTATAATATAACAATAAGTAAAGTAAAGCAAACTGAATACAAAAAATAAGTACCGCGTATGTAAAAGAGATTTGAAATTGGAATGGGGAAAAGCGTTCTCAGGGAGTAGCGGATACACCTCTAGCGTTTATAAAGGGTCTAAGGTAAATATTATTATCATGAACATTATCAACTATGTATGTGTGGGAGGAACTCCGTATTTGGACGAATAGGCAACAACCACTGCTCACATCATCCTCATAACTACATCATACAGCAATCGACATCAATCGAATTACTGCGCTATTAAGGGACTTTACACCGTAGGATGTATCCCATGGCATGGATAGTGTTCCGTGTTTCCTCGGTTCCCAAGTTGATACGTAAGGAGTGCCAATAGCTTTATAGTCACTGTAAGTGCTAACACACCTCCATCTATCAACAAGTAGTTCCCTCTATCAAGTCCCCATATGAGGCAAATATTGAGAGGTCGACTTCTCCCAACATCAAGATGAAGACAATCTAACACATGACTTTATCTTATATCAATATCATGCTAGGGTTTCTCCATCTCCCCAAGAACTAATGATCTACTCAGACATGAAGGCAATCAACATCATGGCAAAAACAATGGAATCTATCATAGATGAATAGTACTTGTATAAATCCACAACGAGTATGGAAATTACAACAAGATCTGGACAATATGTAGATGGATGGATATGGTGGTGATGCAGCGGTTGATGACGAAGATTGATGCCTTAGCCTCCTGGATCTGCGTAGGGCGAAGATGGATCCCCGGTGGATGAGTTCCCTCTCCAGATCCCTTCCGGAGGTGAGGTTTCAGTGATTTCTGGTCATTATGTATACTGTCTCTTTGATCCAGTTGCATGGGGTAAAACTATTTGAGGAGGCGGCGGCGCCAACTATACGGCGGGAACTATACGGCCGGAATATTTATTCTTGCTATATAGTTGGTCGTTAAACCTTCTGTGTCCTCCAATCGCTTCTGGTTTTCTTCTGGTATTATTGATATTTCCCAATTTGGCGATTTATATTGTTTGTCTCCTTTTCACTCCAATATAACCGGTCCAAGAATTGTGTCCATCGTATCCATCATCTATCCCGATCCTGGTGAAAATAAACATAAAAGGTGCACGCGAACACCGTAAAATACCAAGATCCTACCACTATAATGCAAAATAATAATATAAAACATGATGCAGATATGCACTCATCTGTGCGCGGAGTGAGCGAGCCGGTGGCGGGAGCGCATGCGCTAGAGGGAGCAGCGAGAAACAGAGCAGGAGCGATCGGGCTGGGTGTGTAGTGCGGCAGAGGCCTGGCGAGCAAGGTGGGTTGGGCCAGTAGTACCGGCCGGCCCAGTGGTAGAATCGCTCGGGCCGGTACTTTCGGCCAGGCCTACCGGGTGGGGCAGAAGGGAATGGCGCGCTGCCAGGTGCGGCCGAAAGCAAATAGTGGTACTATCGCTCGGGTCGCGATAGTACCAGGCGGCCAGGAAAAATCCTTTTCTTTTTCATTTTCAAAAACAAATAGCAATATTCAAACAATGATAACTTGAGTTTGGAATCTCCGATTGACCCTAAAGCAATTTTTTTTTGAAAGAGGACGACAAGAGCTACCCAACAAAATATTGGCTACCACCAAGTGAGAATATTTCATGTATTATAATATGAGATACCTCCCTTGGTGAGAAACCAGAAAACCTACAACATCAACAATGCGATAAGATACAAAAGGGAAATCCATTTTTGATGAACTAGAGCTTGTCATGAATATTACCACAAGCTCTAGAACCTCACAAGGATAAGATCCAAATAACAACCAAATATGATGATGCTAAGTATGCAAAGTTCTGAGATCTCTCCGAACGATATGATCAAGTTACTCACTCGAGAGACCCTCTTGATAGCACGGCTATCTATCCTAAACTCAGTCTCCCAACTAACAACATGAGACCGGAAAAAGGAAAAACCTGTCAAGATTATACCTTTTCCTTGAGCATTTCCACTTGAGCTCGATGTAGACGATCTTGTCCTTATCAAGATGGAACGCCTTTCTTGATTGCTCTTCATGGATCCATGACCACCGAGGATGGCAAGCATCAAACATGAGATCTTCTAGAGATGGCGCTTTTTGAGCTTGCACCACACTTCTTCTTCTTCTTCTTCTTCTTCTTCTTCTTCATTTCATCAACCTTGAAGCCAACACGTGCTCCAAGCGATGCCAATGAACAAATCCTACGAGTGCAACTTAATACACACAATAGTCCATAAAGATTGTCATTAATTACCAAAACCACACAATGGGGGCCCACATGCTCTTTCAGTAAGTATTGTAACTACAATGGAATGGATAACTAAAAGTGCCAACAACTGATGGAATTGTGGTGTCTCATGCTATCTATATCTGCCTAGTAAGTATTGCAACTACAACAGATTGGTTAAATAAAAGTGCCAACAGCTGGTGATATTGGAATAACTCATGCTACATATATCTGACTAGTAATTATGAAAACTCCAATGGAATGAATGAATAAAACTGGCAACCATGTGATTTTCCTTGGAATGACTTCCTCGTTTGGTCTCGAGGGAGGAAATACCAGGATGGGTATGTTTGGTGTTAGAATCAGGTTGGCCTAGAATAGGTCTTTCTTATCCCTCTCTGATATCTGACAGTTGCATCGAGTCTTTATAGGTTGTTTAGTGCATGCTTCAATGCCGCTTCAGTCCATCATACATATGTAGGCGAATTCTAATTCTCGCCATGTACTAGCCTCAGTAGTGACCACCCTCTTTTTCCTTTGCCCTTTGTCGGTGCCCTTTTTGTTTTAGCAGGTTTGAGATCGACGTCGTTAGCAGGGTTACCCTTCCGGCTTGGCCTGGGCATGGTTATGGACGCCATTGGTTATCCTTCAGGGCTCTTAGCCCCATTTGCATCTTATCCGTACTCAGATGTGTATCGTTTCGGTGATTTGGATCTGTCTTTGTATATATGTATTCTTGACTCATTGAGTCGCTGTTGTATATATATGTTTCTGTGGGTTCCATTGTGGACTATTGTGTAATGATATTACTTTGTTTTCCACCCGCACGCAAGTGCCTGGTGGGCATCTTTGAATCGTTTATATGCAGGTTTGGCAGGAATCGCTGAAATATGCATAGAGCTGATTCGAGGTTGTTACAACATGTGATCTTGGCATTGCATTAGGTGCATCGGTTTGAGTTCTCTATGGAGATTCAGATAGTGAAAGTTGAGAATATTATTACTCTTGTGTTCTTGGAACCCGGAGCTTATTCCTAGAGTTTGTTCCTCTTGTGTTCTTGGAACCCTAGATGGGTTTGTGGCCATTATGGCATTGTGGATTTCTTGGGGCCTCCAATTAAGTTGTGGAGATTCCTCAAGCTTGAGGCCTCAGTGGTATTTAATTGGGAGCATCCAATTGAGTTGGAGAGATTGCCCCAAACTTCTACGGGTTCGGTGACCTCCCTCAAGGGTCCCATAGTGGATCGACGGCGACTTCCCTTTTTAGGGAGGGCTCGAGGAGAATACGGTGAACCATTTTGGCGTTTGGGGAGCATCGTACCTCCACACTGCTCCAACGGAGAGTAGCATTCACAAGGATGTGAACTTCGGGATACATCGTTGTATCCACGTGCCTTTGTTATTTGTATACCCGACCTCTTTATTTATCCACTTTACTTTTTGATAGCCCTACTTGAAATTATATGTCTTGCTATCACATAGTTTCTTATCTTGCTTAGCATAAGTTGTTGGTGCACTCAGTTGAACCTAGCATATTTAGGTTTTGTACTTTATAAATTAAATGCTAGTTTTATTTTGTATTTATTAGCTAGAATCTTTATTGGTATAACTCTCCCATTCACCCTCCCCCCTCCCAGGCGATATCCCTGTCCTTTTAGTGACCATAATCTTTCCAAGGTTATTGCCATTGGAGATAGCATCAATTTTCTGTATCCATTAAAATTACGAGGCATGTCATAGTTCCACTCCATGTGCATCTTGGCCAAGGTGAGCATGGTGTTATAACGAGAAAGACGAAAATAAGGGCGTGTTTGGTAGCCCGGGTCAACCCAAAAGTTTCCATGTCAACCGAGATTGAGGTATTTACTAGTCTCGGTTATACATCTTGGCTATGCCCACTTTATACCGAAAAGGCCCCTCAACCAAGGCTTGGTTGTGAGTTTGCTCATCCTGCAACATAGGCTTGCGTGTCCTGTGGGCGAAATCCTCTCTCTCTCTCTCTCTCTCTCTCTCTCTCTCTCTCTCTCTCTCTCTCTCTCTCTCTCTCTCTCCTAAGGCCGCTTGTTCAAACTTACCTAAAAAACCTTGTCCATGGGGCTTTGCTACGTTTAGGTTGCTTCTCGGTGCATCTTCAGAAACAAAATATTCTTTTGAAAAAGGAAAATCCTAGCCTGACACACAATCCTAGCCATGAAACAAAATATTTAAATTTTATTAATGGACCTCAATCGTATGCATGGTTTAAATCCTGCTAACTGCTAGCGTGTGACAAATTTCTACAATAGTATGTTTTTTGCGGAAGAGTTCAATAAAATTAAAGGTCTTGACGATGCTAAGTTGATTTGGGATACACTCCAAGAGACTCATTGATCGACTTCTTTGGGAATCTACACTTTGTCATTTTTTGCATAGCTTAAAATATATTAAGATTTTACACAAGTACATCATTAACTACATCCTCGTTTTTTTCTAGATTTTTTGGAACTTTGAAAATAAAGGTCTCCTAGAGCTTGGTCTCCATTTGGAGTTTCTGCTGCTCTGTCCATATTTACACTGCGCCCGGGAAGCTTGGAGCATACGGTGTGTGTCGAATCCCTTTAGGCCATGTACAATGCAAGATGATTAAAGAGGTGCTTAAAAAAGTATACCTGTTTTTGTTTGAACACTGATGCTTATTTATAGTAGGAAAATACCTATCGAGCCACCTCTCTCCAATATAAGTAAGCACGGAATCTTCATGACAAAGCGTGGTTTATTTTCGTAAGCACTCTCTAAACACCATGCATTGTCAACCCTGGTTGTGGCCGGCCAGGACATCAAGATGCACGAGAGAATTTTATGGTTCAGATGCCGCTCAGTCACTCCTCCCTGTTCCAACACCATGCTACAGAAACAGCGCTGTGTTCAGCCTACAATTTTATTTTAGTCGAGACTAGGGAATGTGGCGTGGCCACCGTGAAGACAAAAAAATTTAACCTGAGTGTATAATTAAGCTCGAGACAAATTTGTTTTAACCTTAGTGTATAATTAAGCAGGATCAGGCCGGTCCCGAGATTCTGGAGTCCCTGGGCGAGACTAAATCATAGGCCCTTGGTGCCTTAACATATATACATCTTAATAATCAAACATATGTTATCAATAACATTTAAATTTAAATATATATAAAAGCAGTATACATTTTAGATTTATTACGTTATAATTTTCTTCAAGCATTTCTCGATGCAAAGTCGGTTACGATGAGGTCGATGTCATCTAATAATTACTTAGATGCACAATGTTGCCAAACCATTTAAACTCTGTTGAGTCATTATTGACCTTAAATAGTTTTTCAACAATTTTAATTTTAAAAAACTTCTTTTATCCGATGCGAGTCACATACAAAATAAATAAGATATGATAAGCAATGGCTATATTAGGATAGCAATCAACTATACTCCGAGTGCCGGGAGAAACCCTAGGTCCAGTTTCTGGGCCGGGCAACAGCGCCGTGTCGATGGCGCTTCCCTTCTTGAAGGTGTTGTTTTGGTACTGGGCGCGTCGGTGTGCGAGAAGCGTGGTGGGACATTTTCGGATGGCGCAGTGGTGGCGGGTCACCCGTTTAAATCATCTCCGTTTCTTTCATGTCTTTTCTTTTTAGGTGTGTTTTTTTAATGACCCAGCATTTTTCGTTGTTCAAGCTCTTTCCTTAGGCGTTGTGCTGTTTGGCCCAACAGCGGTCTCACTTGTGTGCTTTATTAAAATGGGCGAGAGACTGTTTTAAAGATAGCAATCAACTTCTCTGACATGCTCGTAAATCTCCATACCAGACATTACTCCATCTAACAAGGTGAATCTCATCATCTTTAATTCGGAAATACGATCACATACCTCAACATTAGATGGAGTATTTAACTTAAAATGACTTCTTAGCTGCGGCGTAGTCTCATGATCAAGGCCTGGAAATTGTAATCGGCGAGACGACAAGTTGATAAACTAACAAATAGAAATCAAAATTAGGAAAAATTTAGGATAATATAAGAACCCTAAATCGTGATGTCATAAACTGTTACCGTGCGACCGAAATATCACTGCCTGATCATGTCGACCGATCATTGTCTCAACAACAAAAAGTGAAGAAGGCCCTGGCACCTCGTGGCCTGGCCTGCTCGCCACACACATGTCCGTTGGTGGAGGCCGACTGTGACGCCATGCGCTGTTGAGTAGACGCGGAGAAATAATACTTGTTTTTTTAGAAAATAAACAATACTCATAGGGACGGTCCTAAGATTTTTGGAGCCTAGGGCGAAACTAAAATTCTGGGCCTCTTATTATAAAAAATTTACGCATATATGAGATAATGAAAAATAAATATTTTAAGTACACTCCCAAGTATAACATTCATATAAAAATAACAACGTTTGCATGATACCTTAAAATTTCCTTCGAAAATTCCTAGAAGCAAAGTCCGTGAACGATAGAATCAATATCAATCTCGTCCACTAAATTCTTCTATATGCATAGAGTTGCCACACCATTTAACCTCTCCTGAGAAATTACAGATCTCAAATAGTTCTTCAATAATTTCAACTTTCATAAGCTTCTTTTAGCTTATGCAATAGTCACCGGCATAGTAAATAAGATCCGTTAAGCGATAGAAATATTAGGATAACAATATTAGCAGATTCATCATCATGATTACTCACATTGTCATCATCTACGTTGATATGAACATCATCCTTAGTACCGGCTTTATCTTTTGAATCAGCATTAGTGTGTTCTCCCACAAGAACTAGCGCCAACTCATATGGATTACTCGTAGTGCTCGTGTTGCTTTTCAAAAGTTTATGAAAAGATCCTCTCTATGATTCTATTAATTTCCTCTCTTGTTCTCTCCCTTTTCTTTTCTAACACCGGATTTAGGCGCCATAATCAGTTAACCTCGCTCCCTACAAACAAGAAATCAAGAACAACTAATACTAACTAGAATTAATAAGAAATAAGAATTAGGGACGGACAAGGGCAGACATCAGGCAGATTTGAAGATCGTCGATGGCCTTCCTACATGCGGTGTGCCTGGCGGTCGATCGTAAAGGGCTTGAGGCAAGGCGCTCAGAGGCAATCAGGCGACAGGAGGCGATTAGGCGACGGGACTCGGGAAGCAGGGCATGGACGGTACGTGGGAAGACGAAGTGAATAAGCGAGTCTAGACCAATTCCTGGAATCGTCAAGTACTCGAGTCGAGCACATGCATTAGTCGTGGTCAAGCGATGAGCCGATACCTGGGAGTTGTCGAGTCCAGCGATCGCTTAATTGGCCTGGGAGTCAATCGTTGAGTGACGAGGTTTAATCTCGTCAATGCCCATTGTTATGGACTTGGGTTTTGGAGAAGATGGGGATGCTGGAGAGCGTGGCGATTAACGGACAAGCAACCAGGGACACAAGATTTACCAGTTCAGGCCCCGGGAAAACCCTACTCCTGCTTGTCTGCTCTTTGATTACGGCGGAACCGAAGGTTACATGGTGCGCAGATTCGATCTGGCGTGGATGCGTGTGCGAAAGTATGAGTTGAGGCTGGTTGAGTTGCCCTAGGACGTACCCTCCTGGCCTTTATATAGACTTAAGCAGGTCCCGGGTATAGTCCTAGTCGGTTACAAGTTCTTAGGGTTTTACCCCTTTGAGTTTCCTATCTCCTCTAGTCTTGTTCTCCAAGGATCCGAAGACGTCATGGGCCTGGGCCACCCGAAAATCTTCATGGGCTAGCGTATGTTTGCCGTGGGCCTTCCTTGGGCTGGACTAGGTATGCTGAAGTTACGTGCCGTGGTATAACCATGTCGAGAGCCGGTGATCGGTCGAATCGTGTCGGATGAGGACTCTTCAATCCTTTGGGTGCAACTCGTCTTTCAAGAGAATATGTAGGGATTGTTGATACGTGTTCTGACTCACGACGGATCAGTCGATTAAGCATCTTAGGACGAAACAACACGATCTTCTTGATTGGGTCCCTCAACCGGCTGGAACATATCTTTGGCGTAATTCAACTCGGCGCGGAGGACTTACAGAGAGGAATTCCGGTGATTTTAATTGGTGTACCCAACGCGTCAGATTTTTCATCGTACTGCTTGTGCAGATTCATGCTAGCAGGCCTTGATCGGTGCGTTGCGAGCCATCGACGATATCTGTAGGTCTTATCTTTGCGCGACGCGCATCCGAACATTTATCACCTCGGAGGTGCTTCGGGTGGCCAAGGAGATTGTTGCTCACTTAGCGTTCTGTTGGGGCAGAGTTGCCAAAAAGTTTTTTGCGTGCTGATCCGAAAGATTGTAGTCAAAGACTTCATAGGGTGCGTGACCAGCGCTACCTATGGGAGTAGCCCCCAAGTGTCTGTTCGAGTCGTAGACTCGAACGGAGACTTTTAGTTCAAACATTGTTTCAGTCTTTAGGTCCGCAGGACTCGAAAATTTTCGGATGCTTAAATCCATCCTCCCTATGGGAGTATCCCCCAAGTCCGTAGTGGAGTCGTAGACTCGTGGCAGACTCGGGAAATAATTTTGTCCTCATTTGTTTGTCGGTGCGCGGCAGCCTCGATAGGAGTAGTCCCCAAGTATTTAGTCGAATCGTAGATTCGTAAAGTGGGAGTAGGTGCTAGCTAGTATAGCTTTTGATGACGGTGCTTACGATTGATGACCTCAAGCGCCGTAGATGACTTGACGGATTGAGCGTGGGTCCCACTTGCTGAATTTGATTGACCGTCACGCGGGCGTGGAGATGATTACGCGCCTCGATTTCCGCGTAGTGAGCGGCGTGGTAACGACGGTTCGTTGTGGTGTTGACACGCACGGTTAGATCTACCGCTGATGTTAGGTCTTCTCGATGGACGGCTGGTGTGCGTCGTCTCACGTTATAATCTCGTGAAATCGTGTTTGTTTTTCACCGCACTGCCCATCTGCTCACGCCTCCTTGTTCTTGGCGATTCTTCGCTACCGAGCTTTCCTTCCACATTTCCTTCGTTCTTTCTGCGTCATCTTCGCTACCACCGATGCGGCGCCATGGGGAAAACAAAGAAGTCTCGCTCATTGTTGGGACTAAGCGCCCGGAGGCAAGAAGAGCACCGCCGCTCGCATCACCGATGGTGGTGGCGCATCGAGACGCGGAGAGCGATCTCCATAAGCGCTGGCGAGCCTCGATCCATGAGATCGACAGCCGTGAGACTCCCCGGCAATGAGGTAATCCCCCGTCCCCCATTTGGGTATCGGGTTATGTTTGTTGCCTTTGTCTTGCGTGGGTTTTCATATCCAGTACATGACTTCCTTCGTGGACTGCTCTTTTTCTATGGGGTTCAACTCCATCATCTGTCTCCCAACTCCCTTCTCCACATTGCGTGTTTTATCACGCTTTGCGAGTGTTGGCTTGGCATTGAGCCGCACTTTGGTCTCTTCGAAGCTTTATTCCGTGAAGGCAATCTGTTCGGATGGTGTGTATCCCATTGGGGTTTCATCATCTCTCAGTCCCAATGTGCAATTCTTTTCCTTTTCCATGTCCGAATCTGTCCCGATCTTGGCGGAGAAATGGTTTTACATTCGTGACTGCATCGCTGGGCAAGATTTTGGTCTCGTTCCTTTTGACCTCCCGGTTGATTGAGAAGAAAAGATCCTGAAAACCAAATCTTAGGTGAGGTGGCGGAGATAGAGGCCTATCGTCGGGTGGAGGATCTCCAACCGATTCCAGAAGGAGGTGAACGTGTCGACGTTATCCGGACGTTTCTTGGCGTGTGCAGCCTCTCTCAAGCGAGGGCGCATCCGATGTTTCTTTACTCTGGCGCCGTGATCCGACGAGGTTTCGGTGAGAAAATCTCCGGCGAGCTTAAAGGCTCTTCGCGCTATTGAATTTCAAGGCGACGAAGAAATCCCGGGAAGTCGCAGACTCCTCCTTTTCTTCGATGTTGCCGTCTCAAGGTGTAGATTTGCGCACGTAGTGCTCCCCTTGTGTTTTTGTCAGCTGTGTACTTTTTACTTTGTTTGCTAACAAAGTTCCTTTTCCTTTTGTAGAGCTTCAAAGTGCCGGGCATGGCACCACCGTTGCCCGAAAGTTATCCGAATGCCCCGGATAATGAAGTGGTGGACTCCGTGTCCGAGCTACCGTCAGCGCGATCTCCCGCGGAGGATGCCGACGAGTCGAGTGAGGACCATTCGCGCAAGCGATCATGGAGTCCCAGCGAGTCTTCGGATGCCTCGACTCCTTCGACTCCCAGAAATCCTCTGGGCCTTGAGCGTCATGATGATGTTCACGGGGGTTCTTCCTCTCCTCTTCCTGCCATTCCTATGCGGTGTTGCTCACCCGCCAAGAAAGCGGAAGAAGGAAGAAAGAAGGAGAGAAGAAGGAAGAAAAGAAGGAAGAGAAGAGGGCAGAAGGGCTTCTCCTATCTTCGACCTGAGGCGTTGGGCTCGTAAGTTTTCTTGTTGCCATTGTTGTCCTTTTTCCTTGATGGTGTTTGCACTGTGTTGATTGGCCGTGTGCAATCCTCCGACGGCTCTAGTGATGGTGGGCAGGAGATGATGGGGGAGTCAAACATTGCATTGCCTCCTCCTCAGACTGTGGCGACTTCTGGCGACGTTGCGCCAGTTCCTCCGGTGCAGGAGAGGCTGGTGGTTGCGCCCCAGAATTTCGCAGGCGGGCCTTCGGGTTCGCCTTAGGAGCACGTAAGTTTCTTCTACTTGATCTTACGGGGGGAGCCCCCGAGTATCTTCGCATGGCGATGTTTATTTTTGCTTCTTTGTGTTGGGCGTAGCCCCCAAGTCCTGTTCTTACTGCTATTGCCTTTTTCTGCAGCCTTTTGTCCAAGAGGCCAAGCGGCTGGTGGAGGAGCGCCTGACGCTGGAGGCGAAACTGCGGCAGCTTCAAGGTATTCGTCTGCCTGTTAGTGCTTCTTTTGCTTATCCTGGTACTGTTCTTTGACGTTTGCTTGTTGTAAATGCAGAGGAGCATAATGACTCTCCGCGAGGTTGATGCTGTGAAGAAGAGCCTTGGCCAACCTGGAGGCGAAGCCGCTTGAGCGGCCTTGAGCTGGAGTGACGGCAGCCAAGCAAAACCTGCAGCAGAGGCCGCCGATCGTGAGGAGCTGGCCACCGCTGCGGCTGCTCGTGAAAAGGGGTGGCGATAAGCTCATGGTTGCCGCCAAGGCCGCTTCGGTGAGTACAAGCTTTGGACTTGTTTATTTTTCTGCGGATCTTATTCTATGCCGTTCTTCATGTTTTCTTCTTTTGTCTCGATGCCGCAGTATCGAGTTCGATCATGTGCTCGAACACGGGAGTGCTCTAGATGATGCCACCGTGGCGGTCGAAGACCGCAACACCGCTGTCAACTCCTTGCCAAGGCGAAGGAGGTCCTTGGTCGCTTCTACCAGAGCTCTTCCCAAGGGTGCACCCTTGAAGATGTGGATGCCCGCGAGGCTCTGTCGACCAAGCGCCGCAGTCATAAGCGCAGCGAAGGGCATCGGCCTGACCCGTCACTGGCGATAGCCATGGCGTCTGGGCGGAGCTGGACCTGCCCAGACATTTCGGATGCCTACGGCTGCGGATGGATCCGAGGTAGCTTTCGCCGCCTACTCCGCTCGCTGCCGACGATATGGGCCTAAGCTCATTGACTTGTTGTCTGAGTACGCACTGCGGCAGCAGGGCGAGGCCAAAGCTAGGCAGTCTGGTTCTGAGGCGACTCAGTGTCCTGCACCTGAGGCATAGTAGACGTAGGGTAGTTTGTAGTCTCCTTCTGTTGTAAATATCTTTTGTAGTACCATCCTTGTGCCACGTAGTGGCCTTATTTTAATGAATTCCTCTGAGTTGTGCTTTTATCCTTAGCTGAATGTCTATGTGCCTTCTTTTTTCTGCTACTATAGGTTCCTTCGGGTGCCGACCCAGTTGATACTTCATCCGAGAGGCCCTTGCGAACATCATTGGATGATTCCTCGCAGCTCGCTTTTCTTCGAGATCGCGTGCGCAGCTTGGAAAGGGATTTGCTCGGGTTACGCGGTCATGCTGACGTTTGGAAATCCAAAGCAGACCGTGGTGCAGCCAGAGAGGAGTATCTGATGGCGGAGCTGGGTCGGCTGTCCGAGCAGCTGCAATGTAAGTTGATCCTTCTTCTGTAGCCCGTTCCGGTGAGCCTGGCCTTACTCTTGTTTTGTGCGGTTGTCGCGGTGCCAATATTGCTCCGAGGAAAGAAAAGGAGTATTGCTGTTTGAGTCAATTGTTTGACTCAACAGACATGGAGGCCGCGGCTTCTTCCGGATGGACCGTGATCGCGCCATAGTTCGCGACAGCAGGATCGCCTACCAGGTTTCGCGGTGCTTCGCCAGTGCGCATATCACTTTCCTCGGTGCCGCACGCCATGTTTCCGCTGGATGCCGTGCCAATGACCCTTGCAGGTCTTCCGACGAAGTTTCGAATGCCGCAATGTCAAGGAGCTGCGGCAGCAGCTCGTCGCGGGTGAAGGCTGCCTTGTCTCTTGTGAGGTGCACCGCCTCGACGAGATTTGGCTGTGGCGAATGGGCCACCTCCCACCAGATGGTGGCGAGTGGAACATGCGTCAGATATTATCATAAGGCAAGATGCCAACAAATTGTAGGCTTGTTTGAGCAGCGTGCTCAGGTTATTCTTCATAGTAGATAGGACCTGAAAATAAACAGATAGATGTAAAATTTGTATATTGCGGCTGGGCGTTTATGTGCCCTTTGTTGTAAAGGTTTCCTTGTTTGTGAGCATGCAGTGCTTTGATTGAGTACGTGTTCTTTCGCTTGCACGACGAGTCACCACTCGTGTACACGTTTGGTCCTCAGTCGATGAAATCGTGAGGTGGGGGGAGCCCCCGGGTGCGTTTGTAGCATGTAGAAAAGTTGTAAAAAATAGTCATCTGAAGGTTGGGAGCGAGAAACTTAGCTTTATTTATATCGTAATGGAGTAGGTACATGGTTCGGCTGAGTAGCCTTGGCTGAAAGCCTTATTGTAAGTAAAAGGGGGTAGGTTGCTACGGGTAGAATCGCAGAGTGCGAGATGTTCCATGGGTTGGAGTATGCGACCGGACTCCACGTGCTTGAGGCGATAGGCGCCACCGATGACCTCGGTGATGGCGAGGGTCCTTCCCATGGTGAATCGAGTTTGTTCGGCCGCTTTTGCTTGAGTCGCAAGACGAGGTCTCCTTCGATGAAGGACCTTGGGCCCACGACTACCGTGGTAGTTCGGAGACTTTCTTTGGTACACCGCTGATCTAGCCGCTATATCCCGTGCTTCGAGAGTGTGTCGACGGCATCTTCGAGTGCAACCGTGGACTCGGCTCATGTAAGCGACGACTGTGGAGCCCGGTGGCGTACATCGGTAGCACGGCCTCAACTCCGTGCACCATGAAGAACGGTGTAGCCGGTGGAGCTGTTTGGCGTAGTCCGTAAGCTCCACAGGAAAGACGGTAGCTCTTTCGTCCAGTTTTCAGCTTTTTGCTTGAGTGAGCTCATGAGGCGCTTCTTGATGCCGGCGCCGATTAGGCCATTGGCCTTTTCCACCTGCCCGCTTGTTTGCGGGTGCCACCGAGGCATACGTGATATTGATCCCGAGGCCTTCGCAAGTCCCGGAATTCTTCGGAGATGAAGTTCGTCCGTTATCGGTGATGATGCAGTGTGGTACGCCAAATCAGACAATGGATTCAAGAACTTGACGGCGTTGTGCCCTTCCGTTGGTTACCGGCATGGCTTCGATCCACTTGGTGAATTTGTCGATCGCTACCAGAGGAAAACGGTCCTCCTTTGAGGATTTTGGCGCTTGTCGATCATGTCGAGGCCCCATTGGGCAAAAGGCCGCTATGGGTATGGGTCGGTTCGACCCAGTGCGGCGGTTTGTCGGCGAACCGGCACACCTGTTGCATCTTCGGACGATGTCCTTCGCATTGCTCATGGCCGTTGTCCAGTAGAATCCTGCTCGCAGAGCTTTGGCGACGAGGGAGCGACTGCCTGCGTGGTGGCCGCAAATGCCCTCATGGATATCTTGGAGTATGGCCTGCTGCCGCCGATGGTGACGCACTGTAGTACACCCGTAATGCTGCGCTTATACAGCCGTTGATGATGGTGAAGGCTTTTGACCGGCGAGATATGCGCCGCATCCGTCGATGTCCGCAATTCTCCGATTATCGAACCGGAGGTATGGACGTGTCCAAGTTTCTTCGACCGCCATGACCTGCATCAGTTGACCATAGCAACTTCGGTGTCCAACTTTTCGGTCCTTCATGACCTTCGGTAGCGTAGCCCCGAGTGTTCTGCTTCGGGTGATCCTTGGGAATTTCCGCTGATGGATGGCACGCAGACCGCTCGAGGAACACACCGGTGGTACCTTTGCACAAGTGGAGCCGATGTTGGCGAGTCTTCGGCCTCCTCGTTGCTCTCTCTTCCAACGTCAAGCTCGCACCGTCAATTCTCCTTCGAAAAGTATAGCGCTGGTACGCGATCATGTTTTCGGCGTAGCGCGCGACTCATTCATCGTCCAGACGACAAGGTTGGAGTCGCCAGATAACCAGCGCTGCGCCGCATATTTTGCCATCTTCATGCCATGGATGAGGGCTTCAGATTCGCCTCGTTGTTGGAGGCTCAATTTCATCCGAGGACGATTCATCTTGTCACCTTGCGGGGAGGTCAGTATGACTCCTGCCCCTGCTCCGGCTTCGCGTTTGGAGCCGTCAAAATGCATTGTCCAGGACTGCGACATGTCTGGGGTGTCAGGCAGCTGCAGCTCCATCCAGTGTACCAGGAAGTCCGGAAGGACTTGAGATTTGATTGCGTGTCGCTTCTCGTAGACGATGTCCAAGGGTGATAGTTCGATGCCCCACAGGGCCACGCGTCCTGTGGCTTCTGGATTATTCAGGATGCTGTTCAGGCGCCGTTGACGACCATCACCGATGCTCGGAAGTAGTGGCTCAGCCGAGCTGTCATGAACACGCCAGAGGCCAGCTTCCGTAGCGGTACCGCTGTTTTGTTGGAGTGAGTACCTCGCTGAGGTAGTAAATTGGGCGTTGTACCCCGTGGGTCTTGCCTTCTTCGGATCGTTCGACCACGAGTACTGTGCTGACCACCTGGTGTGTGGCTGCTATATACAGCAACAGGGGCTCGCGCTCTTTTGGCGTGACCAAAATGGGCGAGGTGGAGAGGAGCCGCTTGAGGCTTTCGAATGTGTCGTTGGCTTCTGGTGTCCACTCGAACTTGTCTGCCTTGTGTAGCAGCTGGTATAATGGTAGGGCCTTCTCGCCCATGCGACTGATGAACTTGCTTAGTGCCGCTATTCGCCCTGCGAGCTGCTGAACGCCCTTGAGGTTTTTCGGCTTTTCCATTGTCATGATAGCTTTGATTTTCTTCGGGTTCGCTTCGATCCCTCGTTGAGAGATTAAGTACCCGAGCAACTGACCTGAGGGGGCACCGAAGGCGCACTTTTCTGGATTGAGCTTGATCCTGTAGCGATCGAGGTTGTCGAACGTCTCGCGGAGATCGTCGATAAGTGTGCTTGCCTCCTTGGTTTTTATGACTATGTCGTCAACATAGACTTGGACGCTATGACCGATCCGTCCTTGAGGCAGCTGCATGCATCGCTGGTACGTGGCACCCGCGTTTTAGCCCGAAAGGCATTGTGTTGTAGCAAGATACTCCGAATCGTGATGAATGCCGCTTTCTTGATCTTCGACCTTGAGTCGAATCGTTATAGCCCGAGTAGGCATCGAGGAAGGAGAGTTTCACAACCTGCAATAATCGATGATCCGTCGATCCGAGGAAGAGGGAAGTGGTCCTTCGGGCAGTGTTTATTTAGTGACGTGAAGTCTACGCACATCCGCAGGATATCCGTGTCCTTCTTCGGGACCATCACCGTATTTGCTAGCCACCGCTTCCTTGATTTCGGATGAAGTCTGCGAGTAACTGCTGATCTCCTTGCCGATAGCTTCGCTCGTGGTCAAACAATCTTCGGATAGACGCTGATCGATTGGTGTCCGGAAGACATTGAGTGCGTGCGGCGAATTTCAGGAACTCCCGCATGTCCGCAGGACACCAGTGCTAATATTTCCAGCCACGGAGGAATTCGACGAGCGCGCTTCCTATGCGTGTGCCGAGGTCGCGATCAACGCCGCCTTGGAGGCGTCGGATGGACTTTCACTTTCTTGGTGTTGATGGTGGAGTCGAAGGACATGTCGGTGCTTCGCTTGTGACTGGGGGTAGCCCATTGTCCGTCTCTCGCGGAGCCTTACGAGCTCTTCTTATGCCGAAGATCGAGATTTTGTTGAAATCCCTGTCGCATTGGTCCGATCGGGTGAAGCTCCGTGATTGTGATGACGCCTTGGTCCTCGAATCTTGAGTAGCAAGTATGCGAGTGTGGGACGGCCAGAACCGTATGAATGCTACACGCCCCAGATGGCGTGGTATTGCGACGGCCACCACTTCAATTCTAGTCGCCCCGCCGAAAGTTGTCCGGTTCAAGATGACGTCGAGCCCTATTTTGCCCGGGGAAGATGCCCTTTCCGACAATGCCATGGAACGTTGTGTTCGATTGTTCCAGTGCATTGCGGGATCCGCATAGCTGCTAGAGTGCTTGCGAACATTAGGTTGATGCCGCCGCCGTCCATGAAGACGCGACTCATCTCAAGCCTCCGATCCGCGCCAAGACCAAGGCAAGATGGCTCGGGCGAGGATCCGCAAGGGTGATCCGCGCGAGTGAATGTGATGCAGGACTCCGATCCGCTGAGGTACTCAGGGATTGCAGGCGGAGTTGCCACGGCCAAGTTGATTTGTCGGGTGATTTTCTTCTGCACCCTATTTGTGGGGCGTCCCTTCTGTATCATATTGAGTGCTCCTTTTGATGGGGGGTATGGGACCCCGACGTTGTTTTGCGCTGGTGCGACTGGTTGACTTTGGCCTCCAATAGGCAGCGGTGGAGGAGCTCTGTGTGTTATGTCACCTGGCGCAGGTGCGTTTCTGAACGCAGGAATTGGAGCTTGTTGCCTCATCTGCATCATGCCTTCGCTGAGTTTCTGGAACTCGCGGCAGTCCTTGAGCATGTGGCTGGCTTTCTTTTTGCCATCCTGTTTGTCGATGTAGAAGTGTATGGTGCATGGACCCGAAAGTTTGTCGAATGCTGAGGGTCCGTTGTCGCAGTCGCGGCGTTGCCACGACTGCGTTGGTCGTCCGTTGTTGCGGAAGTTTCCGCTGCGATATCCTCCGCTACTGCGGTTGTTGTCATTACGGCGGTCGGCGTAGCCGGCCGCGACCATGTCGGGTCCGTCGCGGTCCTCGTAGATGTGTGATCTCCTCTTGCTGCGGCGTTCGCGTCTTCGGCCGTAGTCGTCCTCTTCATCTGATTGTGGTCGCTGGATGCAATCTTCGCCGTCTGCCCAACTGTTGGCGATTTCCTTGAGGTGGTCGAGTGTCTTGGGCTTTACACGCCCAAGTTCCTCCTTGAAGTCTGGGCGTTTGACGCCGCCCCTCAGGCCGATGGCCCTCTTCGGAGATGTGTGCGGAGTTCTTGGTCGAGACCAGCGAGTATGTATGAGCGAATAGATTCACCCGTTCTTTGAGTGCAGGCTCGCATTCTTCGATTGAGGCAGGCCTCTTGCTGGTGCCTTTGAAATTTCGGATGAAGTCGAGGCGAGCTCCTCCCAGCTTCGGATGGATCCCGATGATAGGTGCCGAGCTGACCACGCCGCGCCGCCGCCTACAAATGAAGGCATTGCATGGCGTTTCTTTGTTGCCTCCATGAAGCTTGACGGATGACAGGTCACCGAGCCAGAATTTTGATCTTGCGTCGCTGAACTTGGAGTATCCGAAGGAAGCTTGAAGTTGCGTCATCTCGCGTTCGTGACAGATCGCTAAAGCATCGAGCCCCATAGAGTTCTCTTCGCCTTCGTCCATCTCGATTCGACGAGCATGCGGCTTGGCGCGTGCTTTGTCGATCTTGCGCTGTAGGCTTGTCTCAAGCGCCGTAGTCGCTTTGTGGCGGTTGGAGCTCTTCTTCCTTCAAGGAAGATCGTGCTCCTCTTCCTTCGGATGAGGGTGTGGGGCTCCCGCCGCCGAAGCTTTTTCTTTGGCTCTGGAGGCTTCGTGAGGCGCAGCTCCGATTAGTCCTAGTCCAGTGAGTGCGGACTTATGCATGGCCCTTTTCGGGTCCCCCTCCGGAGGTGGGTGAGCCGCGAGATACGCAGTGGCTGCCATGATCGCAGCTTGTGGCGTCGGGTGATGTTGCCGCCATCCATATCCATGAATGATGTATGGAGAGTTCGGGTCACGCCACGCCGCTCCTTGGGGTCCATGTTTTCCATCCGAGAGCGATGCTTGTTTCGATTCTGTTTGTGCTAGAGCCGGTTCCATGGCGAGAGCGCAGCTCGTCACAAGACCGGACTCAGCGGCTGCTTGCTTGCATTTGTCGAGCCGCCTTCGCATCTCGACTTGTTTCTTGTGCTCCTCGATGAGGAGGTAGTGGTATGCCCTCGCAGATCACGGGGAGTCCAGAGGTAGGACTATTTCGCCATGACGACGCGGGCGTGCTTCGACCCATCCTTCTTTGCTAAGTTGGATGAGGTGGCCTGCTTTTCCCGCTGCCGCTTCCGCCCCGCGGTTGGGGTTACGGTGGGTTAGGCATTTCTCGTCGGCTTGATGACGCGCGCATGATAGCGCAGATTGGTTATTGCCGCAGCTTTCGAATCCGGAACCGTAGGTCCCTTCATCCGAAGGTGGCTCGCACAGATCCGAGTTGCAGCAGCTGCTGCTGTAGAACTCATCTGTTGATGGTGACGTGCGTAGCACGGGGTGCGAAGCCCACGAAGCGGGCCTGATTGACGGCACGGGCACCCGCTCAGGGAGGTGGAGGGTGCTAGTTTGTCCTTCCTGGAAGCAGAAACTCCCGAACAAAATTTCGAGTCCGTCGCCTACGGGTTCGAAATCCTTCATGGTGGCCGGCGAGTGGGCGGTGAAGTCGAAAGCGCCGAAGAGGAGGTGATTCTCCATCGCCGCGGAGTTGTAGATCGATCGGGTCGGAACCGTCACGACCGCACAACATCCCCAATTCCCACAGACGGCGCCAATTGACGAGGTTTAATCTCGTCAATGCCCATTGTTATGGACTTGGGTTTTGGAGAAGATGGGGATGCTGGAGATCGTGGCACTAACACGACAAGCAACCAGGGACACAAGATTTACCTGTGTTCAGCCCGGAGGGAAAACCCTACTCCTGCTTGTCTGCTCTTTGATTACGGCGGAACCGAAGGTTACAGGGTGCGCAGATTCGATCTGGCGTGGATGCGTGTGCGAAAGTATGAGTCGAGGCTGGTTGAGTTGCCCTAGGACGTACCCTCATGGCCTTTATATAGACTTAAGCAGGTCCCGTGTATAGTCCTAGTCGGTTACAAGTTCTTAGGGTTTTACCCCTTTGAGTTTCCTATCTCCTCTAGTCTTGTTCTCCAAGGATCCGAAGACGTCATGGGCCTTGGCCACCCGAAAATCTTCATGGGACAGCGTATGTTTGCCGTGGGCCTTCCTTGGGCTGGACTAGGTATGCTGAAGTTATCTACCCGTAGGGTATAACCATGTCATCGAGGCAGGCTAGCGATCGATGCTTATTTCCTGGTAGCGAGAGAGTCGATATATAGCCCATAAAAATGTCTTTTTTTACGATATATAGTAGGCCTATAAATTTTTGGACCCCTACTTTTTTCGGGACCGGGGCGATTGCCCCGCTAGTCCCCCCTCAGGACCGGACATACTCATTAGAAATGTGGACATGGAGACATAAATCCATCGATCATTTATTTTTTCATGCGTGTCGACCGTCCCTTTTCATGTGTGTCCTACTCTTCCTCGTAGATGGCCCATAGGCACTTTTTCCTTGTTGCTAGACTGTCATACGTGATACATATTAGATCAGATAATAGTATAACTAGTACTGATTAATTTGGGGTGGGGCCCCTGGATTCGTGGGTCCTGGGCGGCCGCACACCCTGTCCACCCAGGGCCGGCCCTGCAGGATGTTGATCAGATTTTCTATGGGTGCAAAATAATGGACAATTTTTTTAATATTTATATATTGCTATATACGAAGGTTGAAAAGGATCCGGACCTTATGGGCGTGTTTGCTAGGCTGGATTCCCGTTTCTCACACGGCGCGAAAAGAAATAAGTCTGTTTGGAGAGCTGGGCTGTATGAAATTTTGTATGACACGGTTCTTAAAGCAGTCTAAATCTTGGCCTACTGGAAACACTGGCGTTTCCACGGAGACAGGACCGCTGCATGCAAATTCTTCTCCTCGCGTACAACCTAGGTACATGAACTTTCCTCTCTAAACGTGATTAACTTAATCCACTTTGATCTATAAAACCATGCATCGATTTAAGATAAGTTGTACATAAAAAGATGCGCATCGACATTGCGAATCTATTCCGACGATCGGTTCCTAGTTTCGTTGAACTTTTATGGATCTATTTTATGTTCATATTTATACGTTTTGTGAACGAATTTTGTTAAATTATTTGTACACGGGCGATCATTTGAAATTTCCTTTAAGATGTAGCTTCGCCTCACCGAATCACACAACTTTCATATTATGAGTTTTTCGTTTTAACATTCATAACTACGTAGATCTAAACTGTCATATTATACGTACGTACACGTAGGTCTACCCATATGGCAATGTTTAAATAGAAAACTTACAACATCAAAGTCGTGTAAAATGATGAAGTGAATCTTTTCTCTAAAGGAAATTTCAAATGATCAACTCTGTATAAAGACTTTGATGAAATTCGTTCAAAGAAGCTCTAAAATGGAAAACGGAAATAACATTCACCGTGTGTACTGTGTACAACCATAAACCAAATGCTAGGCCAATTTGAGGAAAACGAGAATACAGTGGACCAAACAAAATCCTAAAGTTGGTTTAAATCAAATCTCTCTCCATGCACCATCCAGCGGACCAAATGATAAAAACAAAAAATTCAAGCCCGAGTAACCAAACACGCCCTATGTGTCGTTGTCAAACTTTTTCGCCCAATGCATCAGCTACGCCTCCATCTTAGGCGATCGGCAAGCCCAAAGTCGCAAGCTGTCAGCAATGTTTATGAACAGGGAATTTCTAGTGGTGGAGGCATTATTAAACACCCTGTTATTTCTCGCCTGCCAGAGTGCTAGAAGACAGGCGCTAACACAGGTCGGCCAGGTATTAGCTGACAGCCTCACCCATTCGATCTGGAATGGTTCTGAAATATTCTCGGCCTCTGATGCCTTCTCTTGGGTTTGGATCTGTAACTTGCTCCAAAACCAAGAAGCTTGGCGACAGTGAAGTGCAATGTGATGAAAAGATTCGAGGGCAGGGCATTGGTCACAACCTGCATCGTTGCACGACTTCTTTTTCACCATGTTGTCCTTAGTATTTAAACGACCTTTAGGTGCCAACCCGCGGTGACCCAGCATACCACTGCATGTATAGTACACTATAGTCGTTGAAATGACATCTGTAAAACTGTTCCAGAATATCACATTTCTTAGAGTGGTACAATAAATATTATGGGTCCATATCACACATTATTATAATTACAATACCGTAAGTTCAAGACTTCAAAGGATTCAACTTACAAACCAAATATAAAGTGTTTCAATGGAAGATTTAAAAGTAACAACTCCAACTAAAAGTTGAGCCCAAGCTTATTATATAGGGTTCATGTTGCTCGCCCGCTGATTACTAATATGTCGTGGTGGTGGCATGGCAGATGCCATAGATAGGCTTAAGTTGGAGGCCGATGGGTGCTTGTGGTCACCGGGGAGGGAGTGCACGGTCTATACATGCACGAAGAACAAGAAGAACTCTCCACACTTAGCGATTTTATTGACAACCGAGGATTACAAGTGCTCCTTGAACTGTATAAACTAGAGTTCAATGCACTAGTTCCCTACTTGGTCCAACCTCCTTTCTACTACATCTATGCCCTTCCTTATATAGGCAGCGCTAGCTAGCTTATACCCCTTTGGGTTCTAGGGTTTACTGTTTGGATCCTGGTCCCTACTATACGGGTCGGGTCATGGGCTTGCCCTAAGCCCAATGGCCCAGTCCATAAAGCTTAACAACTAACGGTCTTCCGCACGCCTCCCCTGCCTTTTGGCATCACGTAGTAACTTTGTACGTCAGCCCTTGCTTTGGGCGTCACCCGGCTCCTTTTGTGTCACCTGGCGTCGACCTTCTCTTTTGACCATGCTATACCATGGTCCCTCCTGAACCTTACTCGGAAAGGTGCCACACGTCCTATTCGACTTCCCCTTCCTAGACTCGGCTCGTTGGTTCCTCGCAAGAATAACAAATTTGTCTTATGCGGCCGACATAGTTCATATGTCGGCCGCACGCTTTCTTCCGGCCGCCCTTACCCGCTGGTTCTTGATTCACTCGAGCTTACCCACCACGCTTATGTTTCATCCTCAGGATTCTACCGGGGTTATCCCCGACATTAGTCCCCGGTGGTGAGGTCTAGCAGTTCAAGTTAGGCGTCTGTGTTCCTTTACATGACTGGAACTTGATTTTTTTCTTTATTTGTCGCAATCTTGCACCCTGCCGAGTCTGTCTGACAATTTTCGGATCCACAGTTTGACTTCCTGGCTCGTTTTTGCCTCGTGCCGAGTCATTTTGGCCAATTCCGGATCATTTTCGGCGTTTACCATCGACAACCGTAATCATGATTACTTGCCTCAAATTTTGTTCCAAGCTCTGGCGGCACAGTGATGGCTGCGCAGTTATTCCCCATCACTGTGGCAGTCCCATCGGCCTGCGCCCCTTGTCCTTCCTTTCATGACGTGGCACGGGATTTTTCGTGTATCTCTGGCTATGTTGCTCCCGCTGATTGGCTTACCCGGCCTGGTACACGGCCACACGCTGGCCGCACGGCACATACGGATCCCACGACCAGGGTTTTTACTACCCTTAAGTAGAGGTTGGGGGGGGGGGGTTCCACTTCCCCCACGCCCGTTCAGTTTTCCCTTGCCTCTTCTTCTTCCTTGCGCCTGCGAGATCAAACCGCCCCTTTGCAGTTTCTTCTTCCTCCTGTTCTTGCCCTGCAATTGCGCCACTTCTCTTTCCATTCCACCACGGGTCCGCGTTCTTCCAAACCCCTTCCAACGGTGGAGGAGACTGAATCTGCGAGGGTCATGGACGCTCGTGAAGGCGCTGATGGTGCGGAGGAGCAGGAGGTTCCCGCCGGAGAGCGCGGCGGTTGGGAAGGCTCGAAGGTCTCCACCGAGGAGGTGGAATGGCTCCGCTCCACCAGGCGCATTCCGCTGCAAGTGGATTGCCGTCTTCCCGCCGGTGAGATCTCTCCCAAACCCGATGCTAATGAGTGGGTGGTTTTCCTTTCTCACTTCGAGCGTGGTTTCAGTCTTCCAGTGAGCACCTTCTTCTCCTCGTTTCTCTCCACTTTCCACCTGCAAACCCATCATCTTCCTGCCAATGCGATTGGCTCTCTTTCCTGATTTATCTCTGCTTGCGAGGCTTACCTCGGGATTTGGCCTATAGTTCTTCTGTGGGCCAAATATTTTGGATTTAGGGTTCAGGTTGTTCCCCAGCCTGGTGGTCCTCGAGCCAAGAAGAAACCGACTCGGTGCGGTGCCGCTAGCATCACGCCCAGGAGAGACTCCATCTTTCCTCGGGTTACTGGGATTGATTCTTGCAAGAAGTGGCATAGGACCTTTTTCTATGTCAAAAACAGCAGGTCCATCGATAACATCCGGCTCCCCCTTTCTCGGACGAGGTCCCCAGCAAGAAGCTCTAGCAGCTTGACCCGCGCGACCAAGACGCTGTGGTGAACAAGGCTAATGCGATCCTGGAAAGGTTGTTATCGCCGGATGAAAACTTTCATATTGCCGACACTGACCTCATGTGCGCCTTCATCTCACGCCGGGTAAGCCCCATCCAAGCAAGGAGCCACAAGATGTGCTTCATGAGTGGCTCCCACGACCCCACTTGGCACTCCACTTTGGAGCTCACCCATGACTCCATCGTTCGCCGACTAAGCTCAATCTTCAAACTGAACTTGGCGGAAGATTGGGCTTGGAGTTTCCCTCCGTTTAGCCGGGTCAGGCCTGTCCCCTGGGTAAGTTTTCCAATTCTTTTTCCTTGACAAGTCGGCTTTAGCTCTTTTGACACTCTCAGTCTAGTTTTTGTTACTCATTCTGTTTATCTCTCGTAGAATCTTCTTCACTGTTGATGAAGATCGCCCTCCTCGCGTTATAACGGGGATCGCTCCGACTCCGACGAAGTCGAGTTTGACCTGGAGTGCTTCATGCCCATCCCGCATGCTGCGGCTGCTTCAGCTTCGGGTAAGAGTCGATCTTGAAATCCCTTACAAGATTGGTCTGACGATGATGAGGATGATGATTGTACGCTTTTGGAGGTACATGCCTTGTGACCTTAGTCTCCAAACTTATCCGAGTAAGCCTATTATTTACTTATGCAGCTGGCCAGGTACATGACACTCCTCCTCTCGCCATGGGCGGAGTCGGCAAGATCCCCGTCGCCAAGCCGAAGCGATGCGGAGCCTCCTCCAGCACTCAGCCGGCCAAGAAGAGCAAGCCCACACTGGAAGCTCCTGCTGCCACGCTAGCTGAGTATCGCCAAGCCGCTGGCCGCCGAGTCACACGCTTAGTCACCCGTGACCCGGTCGTCACCGGGTAAGTTTTTATACTCTGCTTACATTGTTCTTTCTTTTTCGTCATTGTTGTTCTCTTATACATGTCTTGTTGTTTTCAGCGCCGCAACTTTGTCGACGAACCAGGCTGCTTCTAGCATCGCCTCGCTGCTAAGGCCTACGCCTCCTCCAGCTGATTCGACGGCGCCGAGTCCTGTCCGAGTCGAGGCTCCCAATGTTGAGGCTCACGCTTCTCAGTGTCAGTCAGACCCGGTGGATCACTCGTCTAGCGCCCCTGGTGCTGGCTAGGAACAACTTCTTGATCTTGGTGCCGCCGAGAAGACCTCTACCACCAGTTCCTCTGGCGCCAACCCTCTTGCTGGTGCGAATGAACAACTTCCCGATCTTGGTGCCGGCAAAACTGCTGAGCCCAGTCAGGGGGCTTCTCTTTGTCCTCCTAACAATCCTGCTCACTCTTCTGTTCTGTCAAAGAGCCAGAGCCAACCTAAGGCTGCTGGTTCGCTCGCCTTTATCCGCAAGTCCACCTCCACCAAGCATAACGATGGTTTGCGCCCGGCATCAAGCCTCGGATCCGCCCGACGTTGGCAACAATGCTTGCTTCAACGGGCAAAGCGGGCGAGTCCGCAGATGTCGGGTCAGGTGATGGCTCTAAGGCTGTTGCCTTCCATACTAGTGTTGCTGCGAACCGTGCCAACGTGGGAACTACCCTGAAAATGGGTCAAGTTCTCACTCGGACGCTCAACGGGAAGAGCCTTGGTTCGGCTGAGCCTTATGCTTTGGCATGGAATGCAGGCGAAGGTGAGGCCAAAGACCAACCGGCAAAAACTAAAGTTGGGCCCCAAGGCCGTCTCTGACATGACCCAGCAGGCCATCACCTTAATGGCCCGCGCCGACGAAGTGAATGAGGTAAATGATCTTCTTACTCTTTTGTATTGTTGAGTATTTCCTTTATACATATCATCTAGTCCCCGAGATTACTGCCGAATGAAGAACTTATTCGGCCGTAAGCTCTCAATAATCACTTAGTCTTTAAAATTTCCCGCCAAGATTGTATGCTAGAGCTTTGATCCCTAGACCTCGAGGTTACTGTCGAATGAAGAATTTATTTGGCTGTAAGCTCTTAAGCCTTTTCATTTCCTTATGCCAAACTCATATGTTAGAGATTCGATCCCTAGCCCTCGAGGTTACTGTCGAGTGAGGAACTTACTCGGCTGTAAGCTCTTAGATAAGAGTCACTTTTTATCCGGACGGCTACTTGACTTGTCCTTTACTTACTGTCTGTTTGCTTTGTACAACTCACACATAACAAGCACACCAAGGTGCACCAAGCTCTCGTTCTGGCGCATCGCAAGCTCGAACTTGCGTATGAGAAGCTGCAGACTGACACCCAAGGCCAAGGTAATGTTCTTACTCGTCTTTCTTTATTCAGTGTATTTTTATTTGGTTCGTTTTCTCAATCTCTTCTTGCTCTTTTTTCACAGCCTCTGCTCAGTCCACCATCGAGGCTCTCCACTCGCAGATCAGCGAGGCACAAAGTAAGTTTCTTGCCTTATTAATGTGACAACGGAAGATATTTCTTTCGATGCTGACAAGTATTTTGTTCTGAATAAGCAGAGAAGCACCAAGCCGAACTCCAGAAGGAGCGAGACGAGGTGACTCGGTTGAAGAAGCTGATGGTAGAGATGGAGCAAAAGCACTTGGCCAAGGTGAAGGGGCTGAAGGAAGAGCTTGCCGAGAAGAATGAGCAGCAGGCCGCCAGCACCGAAAAGACCAAAAGGCTGCTCGACGAGGCTGAGTCACGGTTGAGTCGGTAAACCTGAACCTTGACGCACTTCAAGCCAAGGCCAAAAATTGGCAGAGCAAGCTCGGCGCTGTCAACTTCTTTCTCGGTAGTGAGTTCTTACTCTTTTTGCACTGCAAAGGTCGCTCTGGACTTCTTCCATCTACTTTTGTTATTTTTCTAACTTTCTCTTTTGCTTGCAGAGAATTTTCCTGAGGCCAACATGTTTGCCATCCGGGCCATGAAGAAAGTGAGGGCCGAATCTGGCGCTCCGGCTGATGGCGAGGTGACCATGGAGGAGCTTCTCGAAGCGGTGTCAGAATGAGTCAGGACCCTCAAGTCTTGCGGTGTGGACATGCTCAAGTCGGCTATTCATGCGTTTTGCATGATCTGGCTGGATGAAGACGCACCTGAACTCATCGAGCCACTTGCCGAGAGATTGCTCCTTACTAAAGACCGCCTGGATCAGTGGCGTGAGTCGGCCGGCCGAGCTGCAGCGGACAAGGCTCTTTCCTTCGTGCTTTCATGGTACGAGGACATCAATCTTGATGTTCTTGCTCACATAAGATGAGATGGCAAATGGCTGAATGACCCGCAGCTGATCAAGAAATGCCAGGAGCGAGCCTACGCCATGATTGAGTACACCATGGGGCATGCTTGGTGCGACGGGCCCAGCTTCCTCGAACTCGGCGACCCGCTTGTCGAAGTTGTTGATGAAGAGGGTGCCGATAGCAAAGCAACCGAGTCAGATGGTCCCGATGACCCGGCCACTAACGCCCCTGACTCTGCAGATGCTCCAAGCGACGCTCCCAGTTACAAGGGTGCCCCTCCGAGTCCTGATGCTTCTTAGGCTAACAAGAACTTGAACTTTTGATTTGATCCCCGGTATGCCGGGTATAGATGTAATGTACATTGCACTTTAATTTTGATTATGCGCCTTTTGATAAGGCTTTATATATTTTTAAATAAATGTTCTGAGTGTGAATCATTCAAGGGAAAGTCCCTGAGTCTCATTTTGTCGTTTCACCTTTCCTTGACTTTGTCCCCTGTCTACCTTTTTTGGTGTTCGACATTAGAGTCTCAAAGTACTAAGGATATAGTTAGCGGATATGAAACTTGGATCACTTCGCCAAGATTATTCAACACGCAGTATAACATGACCTGCAGTGGGTTAGGCAAATACATAAAGCCGACTCGCGTTTCTCCTTTATACTTATCCGACGTTCGTGTTTACTCGTCATACATCTTTTCCTCTTGCTTTCCATGAAGCCGTGTTTTCGGACAACAACATAGTCAAAGAGTTGATTTTTTAGAGTAAACACTACTTGTTCCGAGATAAATTTCGGGTGCCACACCAGCCGACATAAAATAATTGAGAGGGAAAACTTATGTGGTAGTCCCCGAGTCAGTTTTTCGAATCATACCATTTTATTATCAGCACATAGCCGGCACACACGTCTGACAAATGAGATTTCGAGTGATACATGCATTGCTTCTCCTAAGTATAGAAGGGACGAGGTAACGCCACATTCCATGGCCTTTTGGTCTCATCTCCTGACCTGTCCGCCTTGTTCTTTTGTGCTTCACGAGCATCTGTGAGATAATATGAATCATTGTGCAATGCTTTGCTTACAATGAATGGACCTTCCCATGGGGGTGATAATTTATGCATTCCTGCTGTGCGTTGCACTAGCCTTAGCACCATATCCCCTTCTCGAAAAACACGAGGTTGAACTTTCCAGATGTGGTAGCGTCGGAGATTCTGTTGATATATAGCAGATCTGGATAACGCCAGTTCCCTTACTTCTTAGAGTAAGTCTACTCCATCTTCTCGGGCCTCTTTTACCTCGACTTCCGAGTATTGCCTTATCCTTGGCGAGTCATACTCTATGTCGGCAGGCAAAACTGCTTCTGCCCCATACACGAGGAAAATGGCGTATAGCCCGTTGATCGATTCAGAGTTGTTCTTAGGCTCCATAACACTGAGGGCAGTTCCTCTATCCAACAACCAGGTGACCTCTGGAGTGGTTCCATTAAGCGGGGTTTTATCCCTGATAGAACTAAGCCATTAGCCCGTTTAACTTGTCCATTTGATTCTGGATGGGCGACTAACGCTACATCGAGTCTTATTTGGTGTTTCCCGCATAAATGAGCAAAAGCTCCTTCAGCAAAGTTCGTTTCATTATCAGTGATTACACTGTGTGGGTAACCGTATCTTAGGATTATATCCTTTAAGAATGTGACAGCTGTTTTACCATCCAATTTTTTGATTGGTTTCACTTCTATCCATTTGGTGAACTTATCGATCATCACCAAAATATGAATCATGCCTCCCCTTGCTGGTTTGAATGGTCCTACCATATCTAGACACCATACTGCAAAAGGCCAAGTGATTGGTATAGTCTTTAATTCAGACACTGGTAGATGTGACTTGGATGCATAGTGTTGACAACCACTGCATTTTCCGACTAACTCTTGCGCTTGTGCCAATGTGCTTGGCCAATAAAATCCATGTCGGAATGCCTTGTCCACCAACGCTCTTGATGACGCATGGTGCCCACATTCTCCTTGATGAATATCCAACAAGATCTCCTGGCCTTTCTCTGAGCTGATACAACGCTGCAGTACGCTCGTCACACTAGATTGTATAGTTCCTTGTTGATTATGGTGCACACTTTTGCTCTTCTTACTGTTTGCCTTGCCAATGTTTCATCATTCGGCAAGGTCCCATCTTTTAAGTAATCGAATATTGGCTGTGCCCATGTTGGTATCAGTGGTTCCTGGTCTCCTTCAACATCAATCTCCATTGGCTCCGCCGACATATGCTCTGCCGACAATACCTGAGGAGTCCCCGTGTGTGATTCGGCAGCTCCTGAATTGAGCGGATCAGTCCCCGAGTGACTCGAACCTGCCCCTGAGTCAATATCCATCGGTACCACGTCTGACTCCTGATTCGCCGTGGTAACCCTAATTGAGTCAGATTCTGGTGACGTCTTGATTGATGGTTTCCTAAGGTGCTCCATCGCTACTCCTGGTGGTATTGCTTGCCGAGATGACCCTAGTTTGGACAAGACATCCGCTTCATTCTCTGCTCTAGGAATGTGATGGAATTCACATCCGTCAAAGTATCCCGAAATTTGTTGCACATGGAAGCGATATAATGCCATGTTTGCGTCCAGCGCATCCCAATGTCCAGACACTTGCTGAATCACCAAATCCTAATTGCCAAAACACATGATACTTTTGATGCCAATCTCTTTGGCCACTTTGATGCCGTGGAAAAATGCTTCATACTCGGCAACGTTGTTGGAAGCAGCAAAATGAATCTGTAACACAGACTTGAGTTGATCCCTCATTGGAGATGTGAGCACTATCCCGGTGCCCAGACCCATTTTTGTCTTGGACCCAACAAAATGCATTTTCCAGTAGTTCGGGGCTGGCAGTGGTGGTTCGTACTGCATTTACATATAGTCTACAAAGAAATCTGCAATAACTTGAGATTTGATTGCATCTCGCCTGTCATATTTGAAGGGAATATGCCCGAGAGGCAATAATAAAGTGGTTATTATCATATTCCTTGTTTATGATAAATGTTTATTTTGCATGCTATAATTGTATTAATACGGAAACATTAATACATGTGTGTTTAATAAACAAACAGAAAGTTCCTAGTTATTCCTCTCTCTTAAACTAGCTCGTTGATTAACAAGATGATCAAGGTTTCCTGATCATGGACATTGGATGTTGTTAATAACGGGATCACAACATTAATGTAATGGTGTGATGAACATTCATCCGAAGTATAGCATTACGATCAAAGTCATTGAGTTTATATTGCTATAACAACTTACGAAGTGATCCTAATCCTTAGACCATGAGATCATGTCAATCACTAACACCGGAAGAGTTTCTTGATAACATCAAACGTCACACCGTAATGTGGTGATTATAAAGATGGAATCAGAACTAATAAAGTGTTATGTTGAGGCCAAAGGATCGAGAGTGGAATTTGTTCATCCCGATGACGGATAGATATACTCGGGGCCCTCTCGGTGATATCACATTGATTAGCTTGCAAGCAAGTGATTTGATCACTAGAATGTTATATCACGAACGAAAAGAGTGCATGTCGATAATGAGATCAAACTAGGTATGGAGATACCGATGATCGAATCTCGGACATGTAATATATCGCTAAACAAAGGGATTAAGATACTAGCATAAAGGTTCCGATCACAAGAAAGTCATCGTCGAATGTGGGAGTCGATGGGTCTCCGATCCCGCTCGATTATTGATCCGAGAGGGGTCTCGATCATGTCTGCATTATTCGTGAACCGTAGGGTGACACACTTAAGAGACACCGACATCCATTTGGAGCAAAAGTTTCATGCCGAAAAGAATAACAAGCGCAGGAATTTATTTCACTAGATACCGAAACGGGTTTTCGGGTGAAATTGCATAAAGTGGTTATGCATGTGAAATAGAATTCTAGCAAGGGGTTATTTGTGAATGTTTGTCATTAAAGTAATTGACAAAATTCTGAATAAAATAAAATAGTTTTATTTAATGAGAGTTTGCATTAAATTTGGTGGAAATTTAATGGGAATTTGAGTGGGTTTTTGAGTGGAGAAAATTGAAGGGCCATTTTGTGAGTGGAGTGTCCACCCACATGAATGAGGGAGAGGTGGGGGCACCCTCCATGGCAAGGCCATGCCCCCTTTGGGCTGCCCCCTCCCCTATATAAGGAGCCTCTCCTCTCACTTCTCACTTACACCTCCTCGTGAAGGATCTCTCTCCCCCTCTAGAATTTATCCCCCATGGTCTTGGACTAGCGAGATACATGTTCCCGGTGGCTATTCGGCAAGAAAGAGTTGTGCTTCCGCTGCATCGCTGGAGCGAGGAGGCGGAGGTTGCTCGGTGCCTCGAACGTGTGTGCGAGCACGGATGCGCTTTGCTTGGCGCTAGGACTTCCTCTCGATCTTGAGATCGGCAAGAGATCGTCTACATCAACCACGAGTTTGGACTCGTTAATTTGTCGGTCTTCAAGGGTATGTTCTCTACGGATATACATCTGCCCGTTGTTTGTATCTAGTAGATAGATCTTGGTCCATAGTTGTTCCCATCGTAGGGAAATTTTTGTTTTCTATGTGAACCCTACAAAGGGTATCGTGAGCCGGATCTATGTAGATACTTTGCAGGTAGTACACATATGAGTATGTGGGCGATGATCATTTTATTGCTTAGTTGTACTTTGGATATTGGTGGCATAGTGGGATGAAGCGACTGGACAAACTTTACATGTCCTCACATGAGACCTGTTCCACGCTTGACATGCAAGTAGTTTTGCATAAGTGGCTAGCGGTGTCTGTCTCTCCTACTATAGTCAATATCTAATTTGCAACGAGTTGTCAACAATTTGGTTATCCTCGTTGTGGTTCATGTTCGTAGGTAAGAACGGTTCTATCTTTGAAAGCCCTAAGCCACGTAAAACTTTCAATGGATAAATTAGAGGCGTCTAGTTTAGATTGTTGCTGGGCTAGTGTTATGATATGGTGATGTTGTAAGTAGAAGTATGAGATGATACTCTTACAACACACATAGCGTGTAAGTTCCATAGACCTTGGCCTTACACATAAAGGTATGATAGAGATCATACCACAGTGCACATGATGGAGATCATATGCGGGAACCATATCATTTCACTTATAAACATGTGATGTTTTGATTGCATCTTATATTGCTTGTTTGGCATTTTATTAGCATAATAAGATGATCCCTCATTTAGATATCAAGATAAGAATGTGTTCTTACTTAAGTATGCACCGACAATGTTTCGTCGCTTCAAGACATCACGTGATGATCGGGTGTACTTGAATCCACGAGCATATCTCGGGTGTAAGACAGTTACACACGCGAATACTAAGGTTCTTACTTGGCGAGCCTAGCATGTACAAACATGACCTCGGAACACGGACCGAAAGGTTAAGCATGAGTCATATGTGTTGATGTGATGACCATATGGATGCTCGCCTTTGAAGCTACACCGACTCACGTGATGATCGGACTTGGTGTAGTGGATTTGGTTCATGTAATCATCAAAAAGACACGAGGGATGTCGTTTTTGAGTGGGAGTTCATTTCTAATTTGGATTAGTAGAACTCTATTTATCATAAATTAAATCAAAGTAAATTTGCATAATTTGTTGTAGTCATTGGCATTCGTTCACCACCTTATGCATAGTTGTAATTGAGATAAAGAACTATAGAATTCTGGATATATACTTTACGAACTGGTATCGTATTGTGTTGATTGTCAATCTAAAGTTTAAAGTCCTATTGCAAACTTTCAGCAAACTCTATTTACTCCGTGAAATTTAATAGCTGGTTTTAAATCGAGAGTAACAATTCCAGTGTTAGTATCTTAAGTATCATTGTTTGCCTCCATGATTCTTGATTGTTTTAATATCAAGTTTATCTAGGAGCTGAAAGAATTGTTTCAGAAACCATCATGTGTGGCAGATATAAAGATATCTGAAACAATGTTTTGGTTGCAATATGATAGAGTATAATATATGTTCTCCTATTGGATGAGAATTTACGAAGGTTGGAGATGCTAGACATCCTAATCATCCAAAGGGGTTTTGGAAAGTAATGTTATACTCACGATTCGCCTTTATAAGCTAAAGTAGCTTGATCATGAAAGTCGTCATGATAAGGGTGAATAGAATATGTATGTAAAATGTTTACTACACTAAAAGATTACTAAAGAATGGATTTTAAAAGAATACCGATCATTTTGATGATGGTGATCTACTTCAAAGTGCAAATCCAAAGGTATTATTATTTGAATATACACGCTTTGGACTATGTGTCATGTATATGGCGCCACTGTTGATGTTGATAAATTCTTTTAAAAAGGAAAAGGAAATGCTGAAAGAGAATCTATAAAATATATTTGGCGGAAAAGAAAAGATTGGAAATATCCAATTTAGGTATATATATGATATACATGTTATGGTTGTATTCTTTGCTTGTTAAACAATGTGGTTCTTGGGTATTGGATACCGAATTGGTTGGTATGAAATTTCATACGGAACAACGCAATTCATGAACCACAATGACCTAAATAACTATCAAGAGAATATGTGATGATGTTCATCGAAAACAAACAAACCGTTGTTTGTATTTCTCGTTGACATCAAAGCTTAACTTCAAGATTTGTTTTAATAATTGTTATTTGAATTAGGTATTATGAGAACAAAGGTTCTTCCAATAATTACAGTATTCCATATAAGGTGGATGATTTACAAATCTAGTTGGAGAAATCACATCCATAAAACCTAATGCTAAAATGTCGCAAGATAAATGATTGAAAGATCACTTACGAAGTGACGTCGCTGTTTAAATTATATTGGAAATAAAACATGAAGAAACTCCATTTTCATGGATTTTTGGAGTCTTTGATTTGATCAAGTGACGCTTGTGAGACTTTCCTCGGGATAATTAAAACTTCGTTCAAAGGCCAAAGAAGAACGAAGGACTAAATTATTGGAATTTATACATATCGATGTATGTAGTCCATTATGTATAGTCGTAAGCGATGGATTTCAACTTTATATGCTTTCTCCGGAAATTTGAGTGAATATTCACTTAATGAGAAAGAAGTATGAAATATTTGAAAAACGTTTCAAAGACTTTCAAGATGAAGTGGAAAATCGTTGTAACAAGAAAATAAATGATTTATGATTTGATCATAAAGGGATTTATTTGAGTTACCAGTGTAACAAGAAAAATAAATGAATTATGATTTTATCATAAAGGGATTTATTTGAGTTGCAATTTTAGCAAAACACCTAGATTTACATCTCCCAAAACAACATAGGAGTATGGAGTGTTTGAGATTTGTAATGAAACCTTGTTTAACATGGTTGGATCAAAGGTGTTATTTATAAAAATGCCATTATGTTTTAAAAGATTAAAAGCTTTAGAGACTACCTCTTTTACACTGAAAAGAGCTCCATCTAGATCCGTTGAAATGACACCATGGAAGTTATGGTTTGGGGTAAAACCCAAATTGTCATTTCTTAAATTTTGGTATGCTAAGCATAAGTAAGATTTTTACAACCAAAGTCGGATGAGCATGTCTTTGTAAGTTATTTCGAATAATAATTGGTTATTCCTCCATAACACCAAGGACAAAAGGGTTTGTCGCTTGAAATGTGAAGTTTCTTGAAAAAGGAATTTTTCGCAAAAGTTAAGTGGGAGGACAATAGAACTTTGATAAGGTTAACGAACCTTAGCTAAATGTGCTGAGTTGCACAGCGCCGGAAATCGTTCCGAAGGCTTCCATAATGCTCATAGCTTATGTGCCTCAAAGGTTGTGGTCACGGAGATGTAAGTTCCTATTGAACCAAGTAGGTCGGATAAACAATCAAATACTAAGATTTGAGAGTAAATCATTATTGTTTGACAATGATGAACCGACTATATGCAAAGAAGCAATGATGGGCCTTGACTCCGTCAAATGGCTTGAAGCCATAAAATCCGTGATAGTTCCATACACGAGAAATCAAGTTTTGAACTTGGAAGACCCTCCGGAAAGGTGTAAAAACCTATCGGTCGTATTTGGATCTATAAAGAAACAGACATGGATGTTTCACATCTATGAAATAGTCGACATGTCGTAAAGTATTTTACGACAATGTTCAAGGAGTTGACTATGACAAGATTTGATCTTTCATAGCGATATTTAGTCTAGACGGATTAAAGTAGCAACCACTACATATAATTTGTTATATGGTAGATGAATAAACAAAACAAAGTTCTTCTAATAGAATGGTTACTTAGGACGTGTACATGACACGATCCAAAGGGTTTTGTTAATTCAAAGGATGCTAAAAAGGGCATACAAACTTCAATGGTTGAAGTAAGCATCGCTGAGTTGGAATCTTCACCGTGATGAAAAAGAGTTTTCATCAGGAGACGATGAAGATGCTTGCATTTGCAAGAAATTAAGTGGGAGCGCTAAGACATATTTCTAATACATTATGTGGAGGACATCTTGTTTATTATAAATGATGTAATTTTTATTGACAAAGGTTAAGAATTTCATTTCGATGAAAATCTTAGACAAAACCCGAATATTTAGCATAAATGTCTATAGTGTATAGACTATGACGCTAATATGGTTGTGCCAAACGTACATATATGAGATATTGAAGGAGTTCAATATAGAAACAACAAGAAACGGTTCTTGTCGCATGGAAAGGAATTGAATCAAGATTCAAGTGTATCGACACTTGATAAGTGAAACAAGATTCAAGTGCTTTGACACTTGATGAGTGAAATCACGAGAATATTTTGATCAATCATACCATGATATGTACACATCCAGATATGTCCTATGCTCTAAGTGTTATGAGCATATACCAGAATGAATCATAAAATGATCATTGGACGATAGTGAGGATATTCTTATGATCTTTTTGAAAGAACTAAGAATATATTTGTGTAGAGGTGACAAACAATTACAAATAGTTCATTGTAAAGCATTACATTGATACTAGGTTTGTCACAAGATACAAATTAAGTTTATCTCAATTTAAACTATGGGTGTCACAATGTAATGGAAAGGAGATTCCATGATGGATTTGGATGAAATCCATAGTTAAGACATTGTGACGAATAATACAACAAAAAGGCTAAGTATATGACTGCTATAGTAGCAGCAAAGGAGGGAATTTGTGTCAAGTAGTTTATTATCAAACTAAGGTGTGGTTCATAATGGGCTAACACTAAAGATATATTGTATGACAATAGTATCGACATGATTTAACCCCAAGGAACTAAAGGTCTCACCGAAAGACCAAATTTATACAATGCCATCTCATTGGAGAATGAGTGATGCGTGAAGACGCAAAGACATGCAAATACACACGGACTGGCGCCGATCCGTAGATTATGTTAACCACTTGAAATTGCGTATATGGAACACCAGAAAGCCATAGGTGTTCAATACGCAAAGTTTTCAAAATAGATTATTGTCTCTAGTGCAAGTGGGAGACTGAAGGGAATATGCCCGAGAGGCAATAATAAAGTGGTTATTATCATATTCCTTTTTTATGATAAATTTTTATTTTGCATGCTATAATTGTATTAATACGGAAACGTTAATACATGTGTGTTTAATAAACAAACAGAAAGTTCCTAGTTATGCCTCTCTCATAAACTAGCTCGTTGATTAACAAGATGACCAAGGTTTCCTGATCATGGACATTGGATGTTGTTAATAACGGGATCACAACATTAGTGTAATGGTGTGATGAACATTCATCCGAAGTATAGAATTACGATCAAAGTCATTGATTTTATATTGCTATAACAACTTACGAAGTGATCCTAATCATTAGACCATGAGATCATGTCAATCACTAACACCGGAAGAGTTTCTGATAACATCAAACATCACACCGTAGCAGGGTGATTATAAAGATGGATTCAGAACTAATAAAGTGTTATGTTGAGGCCCATGGATCGATAGTGGAATTCGTTCATCCCGATGACGGATAGATATACTCTAGGCCCTCTCGGTGATATCACATTGATTAGCTTGCAAGCAAGTGATTTGATCACTAGAATGCTATATCACGGGAACGAGAAAAGAGTGCATGTTAGTAACGAGATCAAACTAGGTATGGAGATACCGATGATCGAATCTCGGACATGTAATATATAGCGAAACAAAGGGATTAAGATACTAGCGTAAAAGGTTCCGACGATCACAAGAAAGTCATCGTCGAATGTGTGAGTCGATGGGTCTCCGGATCCCGCTCGATTATTGATCCGAGAGGGTCTCGATCATGTCTGCATTATTCGTGAACCGTAGGGTGACACACTTAAGAGACACCGACATCCATTTGGAGCAAAAGTTTCATGCGAAAAAAGAATAACAAGTAAGCGCAGAATTTATTTCACTAGATACAAACGGGTTTTGGTGAAATTGCATAAAGTGGTTATGCATGTGAAATAGAATTCTAGCAAGGTTATTGTGAATGTTTGTCATTAAAGTAATTGACAAAATTCTGAATAAAATAAAACAGTTTTATTTAATGAGAGTTTGCATTAAATTTGGTGGAAATTTAATGGGAATTTGAGTGGAGAAAATTGAAGGGCCATTTTGTGAGTGGAGTGTCCACCCACATGAATGAGGGAGAGGTGGGGGCACCGGCCATGCCCCCTTGGGCTGCCCCTCCCCTATATAAGGAGCCCCTCCTCTCACTTCTCACTTACACCTCGTGAAGGATCTCTCTCCCCCTCTAGAATTTATCCCCATGGTCTCGGACTAGCGAGATACATGTTCCCGGTGGCTATTCGGCAAGAAAGAGTTGTGCTTCTGCTGCATCGCTGGAGCGAGGAGGCGGAGGTTGCTCGGTGCCTCGAACGTGTGTGCGAGCACGGATGCGTTGCTATTTTGCGGCGCTAGGACTTCCTCTCGATCTTGAGATCGACAAGAGATCGTCTACATCAACCACGAGTTTGGACTCGTTAAGCTTTGTCGGTCTTCAAGGGTATGTTCTCTATGGATATACATCCGCCCGTTGTTTGTATCTAGTAGATATCTCTTGGTACATAGTTGTTCCCATCGTAGGAAATTTTTTGTTTTCTATGCTGCGAACCCTACAATATTGTGGAGTGTATGGTGCCAGTTCTATGTCCCATTTTGCGACTCGGCCACTTGCATCTTTTCTTCCCAATATATCCGAGATAGGTGCCTTGCATATTACCCGTATTGGGTGTTCTTGAAAGTAATTTTTCAGCTTCTTTGCCGCCATATATACCCCATATGTCATCTTCTGATAATGCGGGTAATTTTGTTTCGAGACAGAGAGCACTTCGCTCAAGTAATAAACTGGCCTTTGGACTGATTTTCCCCCTTCTTCACGTTCAACCGCTATTACTGCACCTACAACTCTTTTGGTTGCGGCGACATAGAGCAACATTGGCTCTTTGGATAGTGGTGATGCTAATATTGGTGCTGTTGCCAACATTTTCTTTAGCTCATGGAAAGCGCTATCAGCTTGCTGTGTCCACGTGAATTTGTCTGATTTCTTCATCAGTTGATATAGTGGTAGGGCTTTTTCACCTAGCCGACTAACAAACTTGCTCAACGAGGCCAAGCATCCAGTAAACTTCTGGACATCGTTGAGGGTTTTTGGCAATTCCATTCTCTCGATGGCCCTGATTTTTGTCGGGTTAGCTTTAATTCCTCGGCTGGATACAAGGAATCCGAGTAATTTTCCAGCCGGGACACCAAATGTGCATTTTTCCGGGTTAAGCTTCATCTGGAATCTTCTCAAGTTTGCGAATGTTTGACGCAAGTCCTCAATTAGAGTATGACTTTGCTTGTGTCTATTACCATGTCATCAACGTATACTTGAACGTTTTTGTCCAATTGATCTTGCAAGCATTTTTGCATGCATCTTTGATATATTGCGCCTGCATTTCTCAACCCAAATGGCATGGTACGATAGCAATAAGCCCCATATGGGTTGATAAAGGCTGTATTTATTTGATCATCCGGATTCAGTGGTATCTGATGGAATCCAGAATACGCATCCACAAATGACAACAACTCACATCCAGCAGTAGAATCTATGACTTGATCTATCCGTGGCAGGGGAAATGGATCTTTTGGACACGCCTTATTGAGGTTCATGTATACACATGCGCCATACCACTACCACGTTCGGGTCATCTTTTTCTTCTCGACCAAGACTGGATTTGACAACCAATCCGAGTGCAGTACTTCCATGATGAATCCAACAGCTAAGAGTCTGGCAATCTCGGCAGCTATTACTTTCCACCTATCTTCGGCGAAGCGGTGGAGGGGTTGCTTCAGCGGCTTGGCATCTGGTCTTACATGAAGAGAGTGCTCAGCCAGCTCCCTCAGAACTCCTTATGGATCCTGAGTGGACCATGCAAAGATATCCCGGTTGTCACGGAGGAAGCTGGTGAGCTCGCTTTCCTACTTGTCCGTGAGGCCAGACCCAATGGTAACTGTGCGCTAAGGGAAAGTCTCATCCACCTGTACCTTCTTGGTTTCTTTGGTAGCTTGAAATGACACATTGCCATGCGGGTTCGTGAGTGCCGAAATGGACATTTGTGCTGCTTTGGCCAATGCTGCCACTTCCAACATTTGATTCTTTTCTTGTGCTATGAAGAGTGACTCGGCCAGTGAAGATTCGGCTAAGGCACAAGCAATGGATCTTTTGTAGTCCCCTTCAACTGTAATCACCCCACATGGGCCTGGCAGCTTCATCTTTAAGTAAGCAATGCGAGGAGTAGCCATAAATCTTGCCATAGCCAGCCTGCCGAGTAAGGCGTGATATGAGCTGACCAAATCCACTACCTCGAACTCTATGGCTTCAGTGCGACAGTTCTCTCTGTTGCCGAATAAGACGTCAACCCAGATCTTGCCAATTGGCTCGCAGGACAATCCCGACACAATACCGTGGAAAGTGGTCTTAGTCGGCTCTAGCATGTTCATGGTAATGCCTAACTTGAGCATAGTATCCTTGTACATGATGTTGATGCTACTGCCATCATCGATCAGCACTTTTGAAAACTTGACATTGATATCTGGGCCCATGAACGTTGGATCCAAAATTAGAGCATATCCTCCTGGGGTTGGCATGATCTTGGGGTGATCTTTTATTCTCCAAGTTATCTCTTGCTCAGACCAATGCATGTACTTGGGAATTGCCGGCATTGTGGCATTCACCTCCATCATTCGTCGCTGCTAGCTATTTTTGTCATTCGGCTTTGTGACAAAGACAACATAGCTCTAGTGATGTTCTCTATACTCATTTTTAGTTCCGTGGCCGACATGAGCATCGTCACCTCTTGGATTGTGCACCTGGTGCATAGTTGTTGGGCCACGCAGAGATAAAACAAAACTTTTTCCTCTAACGTGGTGATCCCAAGACCTAGCTGAGGTAGAAGGCCACGAGGTTTACCACTAGACGCGCGGTTGCGGATTACCGATGAAGCGTCGATTGATGCGATCAGTCCTCACGATCCGATCGTCCTGGTGCGATCGTGACACCTCTTGGTATCCACATTACAAGGAGGCCGTGGCCATGAATAGGTTCGTTCGGTTGGACCTTTGTGGAGCTAGGGTTTCAACACATGGAATAACCTAACCGAACAACGATTAACCTTCGGGTTCTTGTGCTCCACTATATAGGGAGTGAATGTGGGCTCTGCTCATGACCCATTCACTAAAGCCCATATAAAACTAGTCACCGTGAGTCCAACTCACTAACTCAGTCTAATCCGGTTTAGGTCCAACCCAGATTATATGATTCGGATCAATCCAACCTGCTCCGCTCTTAAGTGTGTGACCCCATGAGCTCATGGTTACTTGGACACGATTGAGTCCTACTCACAATCGATCAATCGGCTCGGCTCTAGCGTAACATACCGATTCCCAAGTACCAAAGAGTCATGACGACTTGCCTTTCCAATGCGACTTATGTCGAGTCCTTTGCCTCACGATATACCTTGTCGACTATAGGCAAATATATGTCATCCCTTAAATAGTCCAACTCTCTTCGATCCGAGATAAGTGATTCACCCGACTAACTCTTAGCGATCGCCTCGGTTAACACTTAACCGAGCGTGCATGGCCATGCTTTCGAATCATATCTCACGAGGCCAGAATATCTCCGAGTGGAGGGCAAAATCCATCTTGGCTATTCACATCACAGCTTGATTCTCGATCGACCAACCCTGCCTTTATAACTGCCCGATTCTGGATCAGCGTTTGAGAACCTAAGTCGGTGATCCTCAACTCGGACTATGCAACAACCTCGGTCTAAGGATTACATTGATTGAGATATACAAATGACAACTTAGTTCGTTTGTACCTCAATATGGGTCAATCCGACTCGCTAAACTCTTTAGCCTAGTCCGTAAGTTGGAATAGCATCTCCATGCCCATGACAAGTGGAACAGTCATCAAGCCAACTTTCACATTGGTCTAAGTTGTGTGTCCAAGACAACCTCAATGACCAAGGATATTTAGTACAAACAACATGAATGCATAGTTCACAACTGAATCACATATTCAATGATACGCGAGATGTTTATACAAGGACTACTTAATAACTTTATGAATACTATGGAAATCTCATCATACATGATTGCCTCTAGGCATATTCAACAGTCTCCACTTGCACTAGAGTCAATCTTCCGACATCACATGTCTAAGCATCTAATGCCCATGGTTTCTGCACGCCTCATGCTTCGCTGGGTAACGGTTTTGTCAACGGATCCGCAATATTTGCATCCGTGTGTACCTTGCATAACTTGATATCACCGATCCACGAATGGCGAATCGGGTGGTACCGCATGAGTATGTGCTTGTTCTTACGGTGTTGTCTAGGTTCCTTGGCTTGCAATAGCACCATTGTTGTCACAATACACGTCCAACAGTTGGGCGAGCCTGAACCACACCAAGATCCATGAGGAAATTCCTCATCCAAGCGACTTCCTTTGCCTCGAGGCGCAATATACTCGACCTACTTGTAGACGCATACGATCTCTTGCTTGGAACTTTTCCAGCTCACGGCACCTCCGTTTATAATAAACACGTATCCGGATTATGACGAGAATCATCGAGTCGGTGAGATAACTCATCTGTGTAACCCTTTACACTAAGTTCATCTTCACCACCATAAACCAAGAACATATCCTTAGTCCTTCTCAAGTACTTTAGGATATTTTTAGCATGTATCATCGATGGATCTCTCCAGATCAGCCTGGTATCTGCTCACAACACTTAGAGCATATGAAACATCGCCTAGTACAAATCATGGCGTGATGGATCCAATCAGAAGCATATGGAATCGCACTCATCCGACTTCGCTCATCGGTTGTCGAAGGACACCGAGTCTTGCTAAGTTTTACACCATGGGACATCGGTAAGAACCCTTCTTACGATTCCATGTTGAACTTTTTCAACACTTTGTCCAAATAAGTACTCTGACTCAATCCAATGAGCCTCCTTGATCTATCTCTATAGATCCGGATTCCTAGGATGTATGTTGCCTCACCCAAGTCTTTCATTGAGAAACTCCTTTCCAACGATTCCTTGGTTTCTTGCAACATCTGGACATCATTTCCAATCAGTAATATGTCATCCACATATAAGATTAGAAAATTTACTTTGTTCCCACTAAACTTCTTGTACAAACAAGAATCATGATCACTCTTGATGAAGCCAAACGATTTGACTACCTCATCAAAGCGAATATTCCAACTCCGAGATGCTTGCTTCAACCCATAGATGGATTTCTGAAGTTTGCATACCTTATCGTCAAGATTAGCGGATCGACAAAACCCTCGGGCTGTATCATATACCGTCCTCGGTTAAATTTCCGTTAAGGAAAGCCGTTTGACATCCATCGCCATATCTCATAGTCGAAATAGGCGCTATAGCTAACATGATCCGAACTGATTTAAGCATCGCTATTGCGAGAAAGTCTCGTCGTAATCAACTCCTTGAACTTGTCGGAACCCCTTCGCGACAAGGCGTGCTTTATAGATTGAAACATTTCCATCCATATCAGTTTTCTTCTTAAAGACCCATTTGCACTCGACGGGTCTTGCACCGTCTGGCAGATCAACCAAGTTCCAAACTTGATTTTCATCCATGGACTTTATCTCGGATCTCATGGCTCCAAGCCATGACTCGAATCGATCCCACCATCGCTTGAATAATTTGGCTCATCAACATCTATGATAACATCACGAACACTTCGTAATCTTGCCGATCTTCGTAGTACAGGTGCTGCTATCGGCTCATATGCCACGATCGGCTCATCCTCCAAGGTTTTTGCCGATTCGCTATAAGCCGATTCCTCTTGAATTTCTTTGAGTTGCACCGTTCTCCCACTTACTCCCCGACTGAGAAACTCTTTCTCAAGGAAGACACCGTTCCGAGCGACAAACACTTTGCCCTCTTCTCGGTTGTAGAAGTAGTAACCCAAGGTTTCCCTCGGATATCCCACGAAAATACATTTATCCGAATTGGCCGTAAGCTTGTCCGACTGAAGTCGCTTGACAAAAGCTTCACAACCCCAAATCTTGAGAAAAGACAAACTCGGCTTTTTGCCTGTCCACATCTCATGCGGTGTCTTCTCTACCGATTTTGATGGTACTTTGTTTAGTGTGAACGCCGCTGTTTCTAGACAATAACCCCAAAATGATAAAGGCAGATCTGTCCGACTCATCATTGATCGTACCATGTCCAACAAGGTCCGATTCGCCTTTCAAACACCATTCCTTTGTATGCGTTCTGGCGGAGTAAGTTGAGGAACTATTCACAACTTTTGGATGGTCATCAAACTCATGGCTCATGTACTCGCCTCCTCGGTCCGACCGAAGAAACTTTATTTTCTTGCCGAGTTGATTATGTGCTTCATTCTGGAATTCTTTGAACTTTTCAAAGGCTTCCGACTTATGTTTCATCAAGTAGATATATCCATACCTACTCAAATCATCAGTGAAGGTAATGAAGTACTCATAACCACCCCTGGCAATAGTGCTCATTGGTCCACATACATCACTATGTACTAGTCCCAACAAGTCGGACGCCCTTTCGCAACTCTTTGCAAAAGGTGTCTTGGTCATTTTGCCGAGTAGGCAGGATTCGCATGTCTCGAACGACTCCAAGTCGAACGGGTTAGAGTCCATCATCATGGAGCTTCTTCATGCGTTTCCAACTTATATGACCAAGCCGGCTGCCAAAGTAAGTCATATTCAGATCATTTGGTTTCAACCTTTAACATTTATGTTATAAACCGACTCACCATCAAGATTCAAAATAAATAACCCGTCACACGGGTGCAAAGTCGTGAAACATATCATTCAAATACAAAGAACAACCATTATTCTTGATATTCGACTCATAGCCTTGCCTCATCAAGCATGAAGCGAAATAATGTTTCGACTGAACTGGAACATAATAACAATTATTTAGTTCCATAATGAATCCGGAAGGTAAATGAAGTTGCATCGTCGACTTCCAACGCAGCAACTCTTGCTTTGTTGCCGACTGAATATCAACCTCGCCTCTTGCTACACTCCTAGTTCTTACGGTCCACAACGAGTTGCGTATGTGAATAACTTCCGGTATCATATACCCAAGAACTATTAGGTGCATCAAAGATATATGTCTATAACATTGCAAACAAGTGTACCGAGTCGAAGTCATACCTCCACTCTTGGCTTTGTCGGCCAAGTACTTGCAGTTCCTCTTCCGTGGCCATCCGCCGGTAGAAGCAAGTGGATCCGTGAAGGAGATGGCTTAGTCCCGAGGAAGCGCTTGGGACGGGTCCGAGCCTTTCTCCTCGACTTAGCCTTCTTCTTAGTCCAAGAACTCTTCTTGAACTTAGCCTTATTCGCACCATCAACACTTGAGGTGCCCTTCTTGAGATCCGCCTCTGCCGCTTGAGCATCCCATGTAATTCAGTGAGCTTCTTATCCATACCATGCATGGTAGTTGAAATGAACTGCCCATATGCACTAGGAAGAGAGTTCAAATTATATCCGTAGCGAACTCTTCGCTTATGGGGTAGCTAAGCCTCTCCAGACTGCACGTAACCAACCATTTTGATCACATGCGGACTCGGTGGATCACCATCCTTAAGCTTGCAACTCAGCAAAGCTTTGAGACTTGATACCTCTCGGTCGCCTGAGCCTGGAACATACTTTTGAGGCTTTCGATCATATCGTAGGCCTCAACATGCTCGAACTGCTTTTGCAAGTCCGGTTCCATGTGAGCAAGCATAAGACAGCTAATATCAGTGGACTCATCCTTAGCCCGACGGTAGGCATTGGTGGTTGCGACAGTCGCATTCTCATCCGGCTCATCTGGAAGTGGGTTGTCTAGGACATTGATGGGGATATGCCTACTGGGGTATCCTCAGCGGGACGTTTCCGACTGGCCCAAGGGCTGGCGAGTGGGCCTGCAGAACGGCGAGTGGATCAAAGCCCATCAGGGTACCAGGCGACTAGAGGTCGAAGGCCCAGGCGAGTAGATAGGCCCAGTCGGAAAGTTAAACGATTGACAAAGTTGTAACGAATCGGTTGAGATATGTAAACCCTAGGGAGGTAAGCCTATATAAACCTCCCTAAGGGGTGAGTAGATCGTTCCTCATACACCCAAGCAACTTCGCCGCCTAGTCGAGTTCGCCCAAGTAAACACCTCCATAATACAATCTAGCAGAGTAGGTCTTTACCCTCCGGGGCGAACCTGGGTAAAACCCTGTCTTTGCCCTCATCTCGCACCGAGATGGCTGGCCTTGCCCTTCGTTCTACTACTGCTGCCGATTGTAGCATCTGCGTGGTCATTCCCACGCGGTGGCGCCCATCGGGCCTGGCGGTCTGGCGGTGTTACTGGCGAGATCCAATCTGCCCATCAACGAGGCGGTCGCCACCGGCGCATGATAGCGATCGGAGATGCTCCGGATCTTGCCGAGCAGCTACGTCCGGCGCGACCCGTCACACAGCGTGATCACGCGATCGGCACGATCAGCCTCTTCGTCGGCTTCACCGACGTCATCACCTCGGAGGACTCGGCTCGCATCCGCGAGTCGCCGCCACGCGATCGGCTCTCCGAGAGCCAGATCCGCACGATCCACCGCCTCGCCTCCGAGTACAACTCGGCCCACAGCAACGTGGCCGAGAACTCAGCGGCCGCGGAAGACGCGGCCCTCACCGACGACGCCGACTCGGCGACCCCGGCGTCACTCGCCGGATCCATCACCGCGGCCTCGTCCGCGGGCTCCATCGTCCAGGTCTCCAACGCGGGAGATTTCGAGGACCCCTCCATCCTCGGGATCTTCGAATTCGACTCCGGGTCGGAAAATTCCGCCGACCTCCACGACGGAACGATGCGCCACGCGCGACCTACATGGCCACCGGCACCGATCCGCGGAGGACCCTTTCTCCACCCGATCCTCCTAACGCCACGGCGGCGGAGTCGAGAAACTCCGCTGGCGGCGGGCGGCAAGGATGAGCAGGCGGCGAAAATTTCGCCTCGGCGGTGGCAGCAGAGGCATCACGCTACCACCAGCGGATCGTCACGCTGAACCCCACCGTTCAGGCGCGCCTGAACCCGGCGACGAATGACCGGCTCGCGCAGCGGCGCGATCTGCGAGCAGCGCCACCAGGGAAGCGCCACCCCGCCAGATCAACGGCGATGGGTGCCCCACCACCACCAACCGCACCCTCGAGGACCAGCGCGGATAGTCGTCTCCTCACGGGCGAGATGCGAACGGCCTTCCAATTCTCCACCCGATGGACAACCTCGTGGCGGGCGAGCCGCGGCGACATCACGGCGACGGCGGCGGCGCCTTACAGATCCAAGATGTCGAGGCCCTACTCGCGAAGGCCGTGGAACAGCGAAGCGGCGCCGACTCGCAGGCGAGTGTACTCGCGCTCCTCGGGAAGCGGCGGCCTCAGCGGCCGTCCAGCGGTGGCAAACACCTCAATTGCCGCGCCGAGCCACTTTGCAGCTCAACGACCGCGAATGCGGCACTCTCCCTGCGATCCCAGGCGGCGACCAACCTCGTCGCCGCTAATGGAGAGCCAATCGACGCCGCACTCACATCATCAACAACCAAAGCTGGCGCCACGCCAGCCGGCGACTGCGGCACACCTAACTACTCGCGCGATGGCGAGCCTATGGTCGCCGATCGACTAGGGCCCAAGTGCTTCGGACCAATGATCCGAGGCTAAAAGTACCACCCAACTTCAAAGGCGCCAAAGGAGATCGAAAAAATCGACTCCTCGTACGACCCATGATGGCTTGACACATACCTCATGGCAATGGGGATCGCGGGTCACCGACCTACGCCGCCCGTTACCTCCCACGATGATGGAGGGGCGTGCAGGCAATGGATCAACACGCTCCCCGTGATGCTCGACTCACGGGAGGAAATGCGAGACGCCGTCGAACGCACGAGTGCTCCTACACCGCGCCACCACCATCGAGGACCTGAACGATGCATCCGGGGACCCAGAGTCGACCAGCCTGGGTCCAACGGTGGCAAGAGCTGGTACGCGGTCGGCATCCACCGGACACCGCGATCCATTGCTTCAAGACCTCGTGCCGCTCGAGCCTCTAGTCGCCAAGCTCAGCGACATGCCCGCACACTCGACAACATCCCGACCTCCTCGAGATCGCCAAACGATGCCGAGGAGGATCCCAATCAAGACGTCGACGGAGTCCGGAGGGCAACGGCCGCAGGCGGCAACGGCGACGCCGCCAGCAGACCTACGCTCTGCGGCACTCTCCTCACGCAAGCGCCGCAACGATGGGCGAAGTCGACTTGCCGCCAATGCTGGGCACGCACAACGCGACCCCAGAGCTACCGCCCGACGGAGGGCAAGCGGCGGCGGGAACTGAAACAAGCCAAGGTTCGATCCGGCCCTCCTTAACCAACCATGCGTTTCACAGCGGGGAAGGAAAGCCGCCACGCACACCACCGACGCCACACCCTCGGGAGATCGAGAAGGCACGGCAGCTGGAGGACACCGACAACGACCCGCAAAATGGCGGAAAATTCGGCAAAGTAGCGGCTCGCTCCACACCTTCACCGGCTTCAACACGCGCGAAGAAGGTCATCGCCAGCTGTCGCCGTCAACGCGGTGGCCTGCAGGACGTCCCCAGTTCCTGAACTGGTCGGAGCAGCCCATCACGGGCGGCAAGACCACTCGCCACGCATCGAGTATCCGGGGCGAGTCGCCCGGTGGTCAAGCCCAAGGTCGGCGACTACGGCTCCCCAAGACTCGATGGCGGCGGCAGCTCCATCAACATCCTCTACCTCGACACCTTGCATTGCGGCTCCCGGTCGATGATCGAACAACCCACACCACGTTCCGGCATCGTCCTCGGTCGGAAGGCGTACCCGATCGGCAAGGTCACGCTACCCGTCACCTTCGGACTCCGCGAACTTCCGCGCAGCGGATCGTCTTGAGCTGGTGCCTTCGACAGCTTACCATTGCGTCTGGGCGCGGCGTTCGCCAAATTCATGGCGGCACCCACGCTGCATAACGCGATGAAGCTCCGGGCGTGCGGCGTCATCACCATCAGCGACCCGACATGGCCCGATCACGAGGCCAAAGAGCCTTCGCCCGACGTGATCGCGGAAGCTAGTCACGCCGATGAGCTCGCCAATCTGCGGCGGGTCAACAACGACGACCCACAATACTCAAGAAGCCCAACTCGGGCACAAACACCTCAACCTTTGAGGCCACGACGCACACCCGCCGTCGAGCTGGTCCCGGCGACCCCAGCCGACGGTGACGATCGGACAGCATGAGCCCGGCATAGGAAGGCGCTCGCCGAGTTCCTCCGTGAGCAGGGACATCTTCGCGTGGAAACCCTCCGACATGCCCGGTGTCCCTAGGGAGCTCGCTGAGCACAAATTAAACGCCGACCCCAAAGTGCGACCAGTCAAGCGATCGCTACGGCCATTCAACGAAAACGCCGTCGGGCAATCGCCGAGGAAGCGTCTACTGCTGCGGCTTCATCCGCCAATTAAATACTCAAGTGGTGGCAAACCCAGTCTGGTCGAGAAGAAGAACGGGACATGGAGAATGTGTATCGACTACACAAACCTGAGCGCCGCCCAAAGGAGCAGTTCGTCCTCCCGGATCGATCGGATAATCGACTCCACCGCGGGCTCGAGTCGCTGTGTTTCCTCGACGCCTACTACGGGTATAACCAGATCAAAATGGCTGTCGAGGATGAGGAAGACGGCGTTCATCACGCCATTCGAGCCTTCGCTACACCGCCATGACCTTCGCCTCAAGAACGCCGGAACAACGTACCAGCGGTGCATGCAAGAATGCCTCGCGAGCCAAATTGGCCGCACCATCCACGTCTACATCGACGGCGTGGTGGAAATCCGCTCGCCAAGGCGACCTACTCGCCGACCTCGCAGAGACCTTCGCCAACCTGCGGAGGTACAAGATAAAGCTCAACCCAGGCAAGTGCACATTCGGTGTACCCACCGGGCAATTACTAGGGTACGTCGTCTCCAAGCGAGGGATCGAGGCAAACCCAACGAAGATTGACACGATCGCCCGGCTCGGCAAACCCGAGTGCCTGCGCGACGTCCAGAAGCTGGCCGGGCGAGTAGCGGCTCTCAGTCGCTTCATCCCCCGCCTGGGTGAAAAGGCGATGCCCCTATACCGCCTGATGCGCAAGAACCCCACCTTCCAGTGGGACAAGGAGGCGGACGACGCTCGCGACCTCGAAAAGGTGCTACTCGCCGCACTACTCGCCGCACCCGTCGACAAGGAGCCCATGCTGGTTTACGTCGCGGCGTCCGAGCGCGTCGTCAGTGCTGTAATGGTCGTCGAACGACCAGAGGAAGGAAAAGAGCGCCCAGTCCAGCGGCCGGTATACTACATCAGCGAGGTCCTAACCGAGTCGCGCCAGTACCACCTGATACCAAAAGCTGGTATCGCGGTCTTGAGCTCGGCGCGCTGCGCACTACTTCCAGGAGCACCCCATCACGGTCGTCTCCTCAGCTCCACTACAAGACATCATCCGCAATCGCGAGGCGACCGGACGGGTCGCCAAGTGGGCCGTCGAGATCGGCGTCCACAACATTAAATCTGAGCCACGCAGCGATTAAGTCGCATGACGGCCGACTTCCTCGCCCGGACCGGGAGGAGGCCCAGGCAGAAGCCGCCGTACCTCCATTCGAGCCTGCTTGACGGGTCCAGAACGCGACGGCGGGAGCGGGATAGTGACCTCACCAAAGGCGACAAGCTCCGCTACATCCTCCGCCTCAATTCACGCCTGCACCAACAACATGGCGAATCGAGGCCCTACTCCACGGCATGCGAGCCGCAGGAGATGGCGTCAATCGCCTTGATGCTACGGAGACTCCGACCTCGTTGGGTCAAGTCGCGGCACCTCGCCGTCTCCCTACCATGGCGGCATACCGCCAAGAGGTGGACAAGGTGGGCCACTTCACGGCTACTATGTCGAGTGGATCGACAGAGGAAAACGAGGAGGCCGACGCCCTCTCGCATCGGGTCGGCTCGACTCGCACCGCCGGCGTGTTCCTCGACACCATCTTCACGCCGTCGCCTCTCCCGAAGGAGATCGACATTGAGTCCGCTCAACCAGGCAACCTTGGTCGCTTTTCGTCACCGAGCGCACGATGGACCAAGCCCTACATCGCCTACACGAGACAGTAACCTGCCCTTGCCGAGACAAGCGCTAGAATGATCGCCGATGCAAGTCCTACACCATCATCGACGGCGAGCTACACAAGCGCAGCGTCACCGGCGTGTTCAACGCTGCGTCCAACCGGTGAAGGGCCAAAATCTTACGACATCCACTCGGTATTGCGGCCACGCGCGCCGCGCTCCTGGTCGCCAAAGCCATGCGACACGGCTTCTCTTGGCCCACCGCATGCCGATTGTCGATATCGTCCAGCGATGCGCGGGTGCCGATCGCCAACAGACGCCTTCGTTCAAGTTCGGCGCTCAAAACAATCCCCATCACTGGCCATTCGCCGTGTGGGGCATGGACATGGTAGGCCCTTCAAGAAGGCCCCTCTGGCTACACCCACCTGCTGGTCGCCGTCGACAAATTCACAAAGTGGGTAGAAGCCAAGCCAGTCCGAAATGCGACGGAAGGCGCCACTAAGTTCCTACGAGCTCATATACCGCTACGGTTTCCCCAACAGCATCATCACGGACAACGGCACAAACTTCGCCAAGGAGCAATGGCGAGTTCTGCGAGAGCACCACATCCGGCTCGACCTTGCGTCGACACCGGAATCCAACGCCAGCGGAACGAGCCAACCAAAGCATCCTCCACGGCTGAAGCGACTCCAAGTACCACTCGGCGCACCTGGATCCGGGTCGAAGAGCTTCCCTCGTCATCTGGGAATCCGCACCTCGGTCAACAGTCGGATTCACCCCTTCTTCATGGTCTACTGGCTGAAGCATCATGCCAACCGACCTCGAACACGACTCGCGGATCGTCCACTATCGGAGGTCATAAGCACTGGCCCGCCAAGATGGGCTCGACCAACTCGGCGAAGCCAGCGACCTCGCCCGATCGCGCACCGCTATCTATCGGCAAGGGCCCCGTCGCTACCACAGCGACGGGTGAAAACCCGCACCTTCCGGAAGGCGACTTGGTGTTACGCCTCATCCGGGACAAGAAGGGCATGCACAAGCTCTCCCCTCCGTGGGAAGGCCCGTTACGCTCGAGCGTGCTCGGCAACGACGCCTACTACCTCGTCGGCGTCCGGGGACGGTGAACTCGGCGTCAGCGGCCGTGGAATGTAAATCTCCTCGGAAGTTCTATACCTAGAACCCCACATATGTACTCTCCGATCGCTATGAATAAAAGAAACGGTTACGCAAAATTCGTCTACTCTCCATGCCTTGTGCCACTGCACCGTAATTAACGTCATGCTAAAATACAGTCAACCCTTGGTACAGCGACCGCACGGCTAAGTAGTGCGATGTAAAACCGAGTCATTTCAGGTCTTGCATCGTCCATAAAAACGCCAATCCGAGCCCCATCGGAGTCGCCTAGCTCGACTGGTTTCTGAACCAAGACATCTGTCCTCGCTTCCACAGCGATTCGGTCCTCCGCATCCTCGGCATAGCGACTCGAGCGGCTAAGTACCACGCCGGGGACTGGATACCATTCGTCTCGATCGGACGAAAAGCGCCAAGTAAGAGGCGTGCCGGGACTGCGCCGCGACCCACCGGGCGGGCAGGAGTGACGCTCACACCAACGCTCGATCCTCAACCACCCTCGAGTCGCGCCTGAACTACCAAGTACCACGCTCGGGGACTCGGCCACCGGCCCGTTCGCGTCTGGGAAAGCGGTAAAGTACAGAGCACTCGAGGAGTCGCTTTGGCGGCTCTCCGAGCTCGGCGAGTCGACTCAACCAACAACACACATGATAAACAACAAAACATCATATCTAAGGTGAACCCCACAAAAGGCGGACGCTGGGGACTCACCCAAAATCAATCAAACACGCAAACAAATAGCAAAATGAACACAACGTTCCATTCAATCGCATATCGCATTGTCTTACATTACAAAATATGCCTACTCGGCGCTACTAACACTATTCCGCGAGCTTGACGAAGATGCACCAGCGTCGGCGCTTCCGGATGAATGCGGTGTACGGGTTCGATGGATAAATCGTCGCTACCCGCCATCGCCGCGGAAGGGCTGCTCGACCTTGAAGTCGCGATGCGGGCTCGGGTCGTTCGGCGACGACCGTTTCTGGTACGGAAGAAGGTCGCCCATCGCCCAAACGCTCCCGAGTACGGCGGCGCGTTCCTGCAGCTTAAGAACTCGACAGATCCACCGCGCGGGCGATGAAGGATAACCACTCGTCACGCGTCGAGGTCGAAGTCTTTCGGGAAGTGGCGAGTCCAGGCTCGAGCCGTCGACGCTCACGTCGAACGCCGACCACGTCATGAACTCCACGACCGCTGGCGCCTTCTCCAAGTACTCCCACACCTCAACGAGGTCACTGGAATAACCTCCGTGGGCGACATCTCTTGAAGGTAGGCGCGGATGCAAGTCGGCAGCGTCGCCGAGTCGGCGAGCATGCTCACGCACTCCTCGCATCAAGAGAACTCGCTTCTTCATGGCTACCAATCACATGGCCTGCTAGACGGAAACAGTTGTGAGCACCACGGAAACCACAAACAATATAACTACAAGATCGGGAAGACGCAGACGAGCAGGCGGGCGAGCCCGTGATGAAGCTTTGAAGCGATGTTTATCGTCTGAAGCCACGATGAGGGCTTCCGACCTTCCGGTCTTCTTCCGCCGCAGCGGCAAGCGGCTTAGCTCGCCTGCTCGCCGAGCTTCGCTTCTTCTTTCGCCTCCCAGATTCGCGCTCGGTCGGCGATCCTTTGCTCAGCGTGCTTAACGCAGATCTGCCGTCGGCTCGCCCAGCGAGGACAAGCTCTGGCGAGCCTCGCCGCAGCAATTGCTTGAAGCTCCTTGTTTACTTCTTGAGAGCGCCTAACTCCTTCTCAACGCTGCCGCGCCAATCGCTCGCTCTGCCGACTCGGTTGTAAACCACCGCAAAGTTTCAAAGTCGGTACACGAAACAACTTCGGTGCCCACCGCTACAATTTAGCGAGTGCGCACTCGAGGGATAAGCGGCTCGAAAATCACTCGGTGCCCACCCGCTACAATTTAGCGGTGCGCACTCGAGGACCGGCGGCTCGAAAATCACTCGGTGCCCACCGCTACAATTTAGCGGGTGCGCTTCGAGACTGGCGACTCGAAATTACTCGTGCCCACCGCTACAATTTAGCGAAAAGTCTCGGGGACTGACTCGGCGCAAAACAAGTAACTATAAAGAATCGTGCCGCTGCAAAACACCGACCGATCCTCGGGACCGGAGGTACTGGATGGCGCGCCAAGCATGCCGTGCGATTGCGCGCGTCCACGGACGCAAGCGCCGGTGTGTGCCGACGTTGGTCAATCTCAGCGTCGGCGGTCTGAGCGGGTTGAGTCGCAGCCTCACTCGCCGTGGCCGCCTTGGTCATGAAGCGGGGAAGGCACCCGCCCCAAAGGAGCTCGCTTCTTCCGGTCTAAACAGCGAAATGCCTCCCTTGACGCGGTCGCTTCCACAGCGGGCCCAGCCGGCCTTGCCGTGTCGTCGAGAGATAGTGACGATGTCGCCTTGGCCTTCTTGCTGCCTTCCGGAAGCGGCGACCTCGTCCACCTTCCTCTTACGGAAGGGTCCTCCTCGCTAGTGGCGGAGGGCACCTTGACCACCGTCGGGTGGCCCATCTTCTTCACTCCGGTCCTCGCACCGAGACAATTCAGAAAAACATTCAAAATACTAAGAGAAAAGCGGCGAGTACACTCACTTGGCGACTGGAATGAAAGCAGCCACATGCAAGGCGGCGGTTTCTCCTCGGGGCCAAGGCGATCGAGCCCAGTTCCAGGCGCCGAGCCCGGATACGGACGGTTTCTTTGATGTTGAGGTAGCGGTTGGCGCCTCGGCGCCTTCGCGGAGGTTTCCTTGCTAGGAGCTGCGGAGCCTCCTTGCGGCGAGACCGCCACGCTGGGACCCCTTTGCAGGCGGTCGCCTCGGTTTCCTAGCCGGAGACCGCGGTGGCGGGGGCATCGAGGCCAGCGGTGCCTCCATGGATGGTGCATCTAGCGGTTGTTGCGGGGCTGCCCGTCACCGCCGAGCTGTGGGCATCGGAGCTGCTACGTGATGGCGGTGAGGCCATCTTTGGCGGCTTCGTCCTCCTCCTCGGGGGCCCTCGCCTCTTTCTTCTTCTTCTTCTTGAGGAGTGGCACAGCCGGCGAGGTGGTCTCCGGGAGTTCCTCGTCATCGTCATGACGCTCGAGGCTCCTGCTCGCCTCGAGCTCGCGTTGACGTTGCCCGCGGGTCTTTCGGACCAGTGGGGCGATCTCCTCTTCGGATTCGTCCTCATCGTCCTCATTACCCTTGGCGGGAGGCGACTCGCTTGTGTCCTGGGCGGATGGCCCGGAGCTCTCGTCCTCGGCAGGTGGTAGACACCCTTCCACCACTTGAAATAGCTGCGTTAAACATGGAACAAAGTTAGAATTACCGCGACTGCATATGCTGCGACTGCGAACAAGATCAGATTATTACCGTTGGAGCCGGACGCTTCGCGGTGTATGGAGGAGCCGGCTGCGCTTCCGTGTATGCCGCTGGGTGATCCTCTTGACCGAGAGGTAGTCCTCCGGCTTCCACTTTCGGCGGCAGGCCTTCGTCGAGTCTTCTCGGCTTTGTGTCTTTGGTACATGTAATGCTCGCGTTAGGCGGCGGGCAATCGCCGCCCAAGCCAGGTTATGCGGGTTCACCGTCTGAGCCCTTCTTCTTCAGACCGCGAATGGCCTGGAGCATCTCGTCGACGACCATCCGCTGATCGTCGGGAAGCTTGGCGACCTGAAGATTGCGCGGCTCAGAGCGGTCGGCCGAGTACCGTGGGATCGCCGCCTCGTCCTCTGGGGTCGCCTCGGTCACGTAAAACCAAGACTTTTCGATCGCTTGCTTTGGCGGCAGCATCAAGTCGAAGAAGGAGGCTTTGGATTTGGAAGGTTAAGCCCAGCGGCTAGCATTGGCCCGCCTCCTCGCTGATCCGTCCATGGAACAGATCTTGCCACAAGGGAAAATAGGGCGGCAGCCCAAGTAGCACTTGCGACGCCACAAAGATGGCGAGCTGCTCGATACTATGGGGACCCGGATCCGAGGCTGGATCCGTAGTAGGCGCAGCCTGGAAGAACAGAGAAGTGGGAAACCCTAAACCCCGCTCGAGGTGACTAGTGAAGCAGATGAACTCTCTCAGCTGAGTTCGTTCTCGGCTGCGGGGATTCGCCGGCCAGATTCCGGCCTCCTCGAAGGAGGCCAGTTGCGCCCTGGTGCACTTGGATCTACCCCAAGGTTCGGTGGAAGGCCATGGCTGAGGATTTGCTTGGAGGTCGGAGGATTGCGGGTCGGTCAGATCGCGAGATCAGCAGGCGAAGATGTGCGCTCGGAAGAAATGGTGGGCGGTTGGCTTTCCGATGGCCTACCATTCCTCTTATAGCGGAAGCTGCCCAAATTAGGGGCCGTTACAGCGATGATTACGCCGAAGTTACCGTTAAGTTACCTTAACGGCTAGTTTGACCACGCGACGGTCCGCCTCCGCCACCCGGCTCGCTGAGTTACTCGCCGAGGCGACCCGTTAGTTCGGTTCACCCAAGACGCAACTCGGTTCGCGGATTTTTCCTTCGATGCGAGAGCCCGGCGATTATTTGGATGCCAACTTGAAGCCGTATACTCCATTGCCAGCCACCGCGCCTAATCAACGACGGCCTCGGGGACTGCGATGGGGATATGCCTCTTGGGGTATCCTCGGTGGGGCGTTCCGGTGGCCCAGGCGAGTGGGCTGCACGGCGAGTGGATCAAAGCCCATCAGGTACCAGCACTGGAGGTCGAAGGCCCAGCGGTAGATAGGCCAGTCGGTCTGAGTTAAGCGATTGACAAAGTTGTAACCGAATCGGTTGAGATATGTAAACCCTAGGAGGTAAGCCTATATAAACCTCCCTAAGGGGTGAGTAGAATCGTTCCCTCATACCCAAGCAACTCGCCGCCTAGTCGAGTTCGCCCATTGTAAACACCTCCATAATACAATCTAGCAGGAGTAGGTCTTTACCCTCGGGCGAACACAGGTAAAACCATGTCTTTGCCCTCATCTCAAGCATGAGATGGCTGGCCGCCCTTGCCCTTCGTTCTACTACTCGCCGATTGCGGCATCTGCGTGGTCATTCCACGGCGGACATGGTCCTTCTTTTCTTGTTTGAGAACAATTCTCGATTCGATACCGTTGGTAAAATTAGTGTCGTTCAGTTTATCTTTCTCTAGAATGGTTCTCAGCATAAAGGGATAACCTGAGAGTGACGCTACTTGGTGCCATGATCTACAACGGAAAATATGCAAAACACTTAAGACATGTATTCATAAAAGAGCAAGCATATTAAACATTTTAATATTTTATGCTCCCACTAGAACCAACACCCTCCGATGGTTACTTAGTGATTCAGATCCTAAATAAGCAAGTCGGCTAGTGAGCTTTAGCATCACCGCTAGCCGCCAAGTGATCTAGGTAGACAACTCCTTGTCAATCGCATCTCATGCGACTCTGTTGGACGGGTGGCATCACATGCCCGGCTCCCATCCGACCTTTCCCAGTCCCACAACGTTGTGATAGACCCGTCTAGCTTACCAAGTGTTTCTGCAGTAAGAGTCCGACTCGAACCCACCTAGTCGGAAAGAATTGGCACCTCAATTTTATGAGCCCACTACCAAAAATGTCCGACTTGTGATGGTGCAAACACTGGCGGAAAACCGACTAGACCTTCTTTGAGGGATTAAATTTTACCGACTATCTAATAGAGGTAAAAGCGAGACATAACAATAACAGAAAATAAAGCAATTATAATGTGAAATGGTATGGCTCTCTTCATGGCGATCTCCATCTCCACAAAGCTGTAATCCGACTCGTGCCAGCTCTTGTCACTTGCCGTCTTACTCCATGTCGCCGACATGTACAACGCCTGCATGCCTTCCGGGTTCTCAAACAGCTACACTAGCTTAGTAAAGTAAATTACATAGAGAATCCGACACGCAGTCGTTATACAGACAAAATGACAGCACCTAGGCTCCACCGGTGACAAAAACCGTGATTCGCAGATCACGTATGGATTACACATACATCTCATGCACATGAACCATACCATTCACAACTTCCTGCAAAAACAAGTTATGCATAGATACAATATCTGCGTTGTGAAACTCGCGACATCTAAGGCGCCTTCTGACAGGCGAAGCCGGCGGTCCCGCTAAGCCGGATAGCGGCGGGATCGAAGGGCAGCGCCCTCGCAATGGTCTGGCGGCACCCGGCGATTTTCAGCGTAGATCTCATCTACGATTCAAACATGGATTCCGACCATCGTTCGATTCGATCAAACTCTTTGATCTTGATCACCGCTTCGGATTTCGTGTCACGATCTACCGATGGCGGAAGCCGACGGTAGGGGTATGTCGTTCCACGACCTCGGCATGATCACGGAAATCGGATCTACCATTCCCGATGCTTGATCCAATCAACTTCATACAAAACCGATCTATCTCATAGATCGACCACCAAAACAACACATAGATCTCATCTACAGCCTACGCATATCACATATGCGAGATCTCGAGCCTAAAACCGAAGCTATCGCTCGATACCCTTTGTTGGGCCACGCAGAGATAAAACAAAACTTTTTCCTCTAACGTGGTGATCCCAAGACCTAGCTGAGGTAGAAGGCCACGAGGTTTACCACTAGGCGCGGTTGCGGATTGCGATGAAGCGTCGATTGATGCGATCAGTCCTCACGATCCGTCGTCACGGTGTTGATCGCACCTCTGCTTTGGTATCCACACATTACAAGGAGGAGCGCGGCGAATGCTAGGTTCGTTCGGGCTGGACTGCTGTGGAGCTAGGGTTTCCAACACATGGAATAACCTAACGAACAACGATTAACCTTTCGGGTTCTTGTGCTCCACTATATATAGGAGTGAATGGGCTCGCTCATGACCCATTCACTAAAGCCCATATAAAACTAGTCACCGTGAGTCCAACTCACTAACTCAGTCTAATCCGGTTTAGGTCCAACCCAACCAGATTATATGATTCGGATCAATCCGAACTGCTCCCGCTCTTAAGTGTGTGACCCATGAGCTCATGGTTACTTGGACACGATTGAGTCCTACTCACAATCGATCAATCGGCATCGGCTCCTAGCGGAACATACCGATTCCCAAGTACCAAAGAGTCATGACTTGCCTTTCCAATGCGACTTATGTCCGAGTCCCTTTTGCCTCACGATATACCTTGTCGGACTATAGGCGAATATATGTCATCCCTTAAATAGTCCAACTCTCTTCTCGATCCGAGATAAGTGATTCACCCACTAACTCTTAGCGATCGCCTCGGTTAACACTTAACCGAGCCGTGCATGGCCATGCTTTCCGAATCATATCTCACGAGAGGGCCAGAATATCTCTCCGAGTGGAGGGCAAAATCCCATCTTGGTTATTCACATCACGCTTGATTCTCACGACCGAACCACGCCTTTATAAGCGCGATTCGGATCAGTTTTGACAGAACCTAAGTCGGTGATCCTCAACTCGGACTATGCAACAACCTCAGGTCTAAGGATTACATTGATTGAGATATACAAATGACAACTTAGTTCGTTGTACCTCAATATGGGTCAATCCGACTCGCTAAACTCTTTAGCCTAGTCTGTGTAAGTTGGAATAGCATCTCCATGCCCATGACAAGTGGAACCGAGTCATCAAGCCAACTTTCACATTGGTCTAAGTTGTGTGTCCAGCACAACCTCAATGACCAAGGATATTTAGTACAAACAACATGAATGCATAGTTCCACAACTGAATCACATATTCAATGATACACATCAGATGTTTATACAAGGACTGCTTACTAACTTTATGAATACTATGGAAATATCATCATACATGATTGCCTCTAGGGCATATTCCCAACATCTCCCACTTGCACTAGAGTCAATCTTCCGACATCACATGTCTAAGCATCTAATGCCCATGGCTCTCACGTGCGCCTCATGCTTCGGCTGGGGTAACGGTTTTGTCAACGGATCCGCAATATTTGCATCCGTGTGTACCTTGCATAACTTGATATCACCACGATCCTGAATGGCGAATCGGTGGTACCGCATGAGTATGTGCTTGTTCTTGGTGTTGTCTAGGTTCCTTGGCTTGTGCAATAGCACCATTGTTGTCACAATACACGTCCAATGATTGACGAGCCTAACCACACCAAGATCCATGAGGAAATTCCTCATCCAAATGCTTCCTTTGCCGCCTCGAGGCGACAATATACTCAACCTCATTGTAGAGCATACGCCTCTTGCTTGGAACTTTTCCAGCTCACGGCCTCCGTTTATAATAAACACGTATCCGGATTGCGAACGAGAATCATCAGAGTCGGTGAGATAACTCGCATCTGTGTAACCCTTTACACTAAGTTCATCTTCACCACCATAAACCAAGAACATATCCTTAGTCCTTCTCAAGTACTTTAGGATATTTTTAGCCGCTGTGTTTCATCCCTCATGACCCTACTGGGGGTTATCCCCCCGACATAATAATTAGAGCAACTAAGCTGATTCCTTGCCATCTACTCCATATCGGATCTTGTCATCCACTCCTTCAACACCACCTGACAGGTCAGGCTCCTCGTAGAAGACATCATCTTGACATTCTGCTGCATATATTGGAGTGTCCTCGAGATCCTCGGAGTCTAAGCAGGGGATCAAAGGAAAGGGTGAGTAACAGCGTTACCCAACAAGTTCATTATATGCAAGGTGGGAAGTTTGATGCTCTATATACCACCTCGGACTATAAGTCCTTGGCACTATGCAGTTTTCGTAGATCTTTCTTCAAAGATTTATTTTATTATTAAAAACTATGCCCATCAGCCTTCACAGGTTTACCAGAACTTCATGGAGTTCCTTTCCTGCCGCATTCGTAGCTCCTTCCCGGAACAGGGAGTAACAAGTTACAGTTCTTACACTTTACAGAGGTGCGTTACTTTACCCATGAGAGATCAACTCCTTGTTGCACAACTGGGCGTACTTTCCCGTCCACAATTCCATGATGTGGGGCCCAGTAGGTGATCCAAGCCAATCACTGCCCCCTTCGCGACATCACATGCCTCCTTGGTGTACACCATGCCCACCCATTAAATTACGACAATGGTTTGTATAGACCGTTAGATTCCAGAACTATCGTGGGACGATGAGGGTTCCCACCCATATGTTGCATATCCTCTATGAATTACCAATTAATATGCATGCTATGAGGATAACAGCCACGACCTGCACATCCGGCTACATGCGAGAGGAAGAAGATACAACTTACTTCTCCGTCCCATTCCAAATCTCATGATATATTGCGCTAGAATCACTGATGTCATGGGTTGTTAAGTTCCTAGTTGATCATTAATATTTCAAATAGAAACCTAAGTTCTGTTGCTCCATTATATCATCACTTAGGATGATATCAACAATTTATTTGTTTGAGAAAATAATATTTTCTTTTTTTGGAACATAGATGATAACACACAATTTGCAAATACTTTTATAAAGACTCTTCAAAGGACATGAGCAAGTGATGAACTTGCCTTGTGATTGCAAGGTAGTGAAGTCAGAAGCTTGCACTGGACCTTGAGATTCTATGTCTACAAAACATCATTATTGCCCGGTAAGGATAATATTTAAAGAAGCAAAATGAATATGCATAATAATGTAATGCATTATTTATCATTTATTTTCTTTGTGTGTTTTACCCATTATTTTACTTCCAAGAATTCCTTTAGGTAATAAAGGATTTCATTAAAAAAGTAATCTTTAATATTTATTGAATATCATATTTGCCATTTTATAAGGTAATAATTTATTTTTAGAATTAAATTTTAATATAGACTCTTATATTTATTTATTTAATAATTCTTTTAAGAATTAACATTTAAATAAGAGAATTTCTTTTTATAACTCCAAATATTTATTTAGTATTTTTCTAAAATACATTAATAACAATATATACTAAAAGTGATTTTTATTTATTTTTATCCTTTTTCTTTAATTTTATAAAATTCCATAAGGTATTTATATATCATAAAATTCTTAACCAAAAATTATATATAGAATTTTTTTTTCTTAATTTAGTTAAATAGATTGGATTATTATGAATCCTGAAATATTTTATTTACAATTTTTAGATTTCTAGAATTTTAGTTAACTCTAGGGTATTTTGGTCTTTAATTAATTATAAAAACTTCTTTTAAGTTTTGGGCTAGTCTTATTGGGCTTATTGGGCCAATTTGGCCCAAGTGACCTGACCAAAAGGGCACCCCGAAGGGCTCTGTCCCTATTGGCCCATTCTCTCTCTCTCTCTCTCTCTCTCTCTCTCTCTCTCTCTCGACCTCACTTCCTCTCCTCCTCGACCCCGTGGTCGCTGGCGCCGCCGCCGTGCTATGCCCACGGTGCGTTTTTATCATCCTTTGATTATGTGATGCTGTTGTTGATCTGAAGTTAGTGTTGACCTGATGCTAGTGGTGTATAGTGTTGCCTCTGGTTGGTAATATGGTTGCTTAGTGTGTTGATCCTTTGTCAGTATCTTGATACTGACAGTAACACTGTCAGTGGTAATCCACTGCATCAGTAAGTGTTGGCTTATATGTTTATCCATATACTGAACTTGATTATTAGAGTCTAATGATTCTTTGATAAATTAAATGATCTTTGAATATAATCACAGGGAAATGATAAATATTGACCTGCTGGTTTATTTATGAAAGCTAGAATATCTGGTTGTCTTAATTGTCGGATCATTTCTTGTGAACCATCTTAGAATGGTACACAAGTTGATCTTGTTGCTGGCTTTACTTATGGTTAGTACTTGAGACTTGATAGATGCTTAATGATAAATTGAAAAGTTCACTTAATGTTTATGCCTATGATGCTGGTCTAAGGCTCTAGGAACTAAGTTCCCATGTTGCTGGTACTTTCAAAATTGGCTAAGGCATCATAGTTACTTATTGGATCTTGGATCCTACTTGGTTAAGTTAATTGATTTGTTTGTAGCTTATAAGATCTGAGGTGCTGCTCTTTCTTGGAGATGTGCCCAGATCTTATAAGAACAAATGATGGAACATATAAGTTCCCTTTTTGGTATCACCAAATCTATGAGGCTGGTCTGAGATTTTGGTGGGTTTGTTAGAGTTCGGTTTTGGCCTTTATATTTTAAATCCTCTAGGATAGTTTCATCCCACTTGGGTGATCACTGATAGGTTGTCTTATGAAACAACACATATTTTCTGTTTGGATAAGATGAACAGATCATGTGGATGTTTATGTCACTCACCACAAAAACTGATGATTGTAGTGGTTTGTTGTGCTGGTGGTGTTGCCGACTTGATCCTGTACTTCACCTCCTGGTGTTGTTCTTGTTTCCCTCAATTCTTGTGCTTGGCCTTGATCAATCCTGATCCTCCTAGCTCCTGTGAGCTCGGCCTTGCTGTCCACCTGATTCTCCCCTCCTTATGTCACTATCTGGTGATGTTTGGTTTGATCCAGTGTGAAGTTTTGTTGGCTGGTGTCTTGCTTGGCTTTGATAAGCTGGTTGTTCTTGTCTGGTGTGAGCAATGGAGAGGTGCACTAGTGCTTGCCCACGACTGTGCTTGGTCCTTTTTCTTATTTGAGCAGCTGTGGCTATGTCGACAGCACACCCATGCATTTTGATGACTAAGCTACTTGTGTGTCTGCTGCATGATATGCTCAATGAGGTGTTCTACCTTTTGATCTTGTTACCATTTACTTGTCTGGTGAAACTTGCCCCTTTACTTGTTGTGATCATTTGACCTATGGCTTATTTATTATGAAAGATGAAATTTTTTCATATTGGTGAAACTTGCCCCTAAAAGATTTACTCAATGATGTAAAGTTGGGCAGTGCAACTCACTGCTCTCTACTGAGAGTAAAATTAATAACTTAACTTTCATTTTCCTTTTTTTGTTTATTCTTTGTTTTGCAGGTACAAGATTTGAAGATTCAAGATCAGTATAGATTCACTTTTAGACAGATGTAATCTTTTGTAATTTTTATTTCATTCTTTTGTAAATAATTTGTAATAGTTTATTAATATGTAAATATTCCTCTTTTTGTAATTTCATTTCTGTAAAGATGCTTTATTGACTTAATGAGTTAATTTTTGTAACCTCTTCATCGAATAAATATATGGAATAAATATTCATTTTTTTAATTGTGTTTCTTATTTAGAGTTTCTATTTATATATATCCTTTCTTGATTAAATAATATTACCAAATCATAATTCTTAGCTTTTAAAATATAAACTCAAATCTCAAGTTTGAATTCAAATTCTTTCCCCAAAACACACTAATTCATAAAGATCATGTCAGAATTTATAACGATCACTCTCTAGAGCTATTCCTACACTTAGAGAGTGAAAGAAACTCTGATCACTTTAAGTTTTTATTTGGCAAAAAATTTACCCATATTTTGCAGACGAATGCATGCATATGCACAATTTCCTAAATCTACCCTTCGTTAGTTCCTAAATGCTGGGATGTTACGGACTTCCCCCTTAAATTAAACTTTGTCCCAAAGTTTGTCAAGTGTACCAATAGTTCGATAGGCTTTTCTTAAGTCATCTTCTTTCTCCCATGTGGCTTCTCTCTTGGGGTGATGTTCCCCTTTGTACCTTCCAGATTTGATTGCCCTATTTCTTAATATTTTCCGTTCTCTTCCAGAATTTTGCGGTTTAACACCCTCGAATCGGCCCTATGCAAGTTTAGCGATTCGCCAAACCCGCATAGAAGCGATTCAAAGGTGCCACCAGCACTTGCGTCTTGGTGGAAAAGCGGTAATAACATTACACAACGGTCCTCGATGGGACCCACAGAACAGATATATATACAACAACGACTCAATGAGTCAAGAATACAGATATGGTATACAAAGATCCAAATCACCTTGAAATTGATAGGGCGTCCGACTACGGACAAGATGCAAATGGGGCTAAGAGCCCTGAAGAATAACCAATGGCGTCCATAACCCTGCCTAGGCCAAGCCGGAAGGGTAACCCTGCTAACGACGTCGATCTCAAAACCTGCTAGAACAAAAGGGGTGCCGACAAAGGGCAAAGGAAAAGAGAGGCGTCGATCGAGGCCGATTACACGGCGAGACTAGAATTCGGTGGTCCTCGCCTACATAGGTATGGTGGACTACAGCGGCAGCGCAACATGCACTAAACAACCTATAGAGACTCGATACAACTGACGGCTATTAGAGAGGGATAAGAAAGAGCTATTCGGATCCAACCTGAATCTAACACTAAACAATCCCATCCTGGTATTTCCCCCTTGAGACCAAACGAGGAAGTCCACCAAGGAACTCACACCGTTGGCAGTTTTATTTATTCGGTTATCGTTGCAGCAATTACTAGTCAAATATAGATAGTCATCCTGATAAAATAAGAAGTGGGCACTTTTATTTAACCATTCCATTGTAGTTGCAACACTTACTGGTCAGATACAATTAGCATGAGATATCCCAAAACCCAGCAGTTGTTGGTACTTTTATTTAGCCATACCGTGATAGTTGCAATACTTACTAGTCAGATACAATTGTCGCAAGCGACAACCCAAACAAGCAATTGTTGGCAGTATTATTTAGCCATTCCGTTGTAGTGAAGCTGATTACTAGTCATTATAAATTCAAATTTATAGCACTACTTTAGTTATAGTTGTCTATGATCGAGATACTGTGATCCAAGTCGTCCATAACCGCGGACACGGCTTTCAGAAAGTTTTACCCTGCAGGGGTGCACAAATAGCAACACACACTCGATCAACCTCGGAAAAACCAAATCAAAACCCAACGAGGCCTTCATGACAAAGCAATCACCAGATTCAGAAATATTTCAGGGGGCCACCCCATTAAGTATACCCGCAACAAAGTTAGCGACTTGAGACGGACTCAAGGTTTGTGGGGCCGGTATGATCGGGAACCCAAAACTGGGCTTGTCGATACCGCGTAAATGGGTCACGATCCTAAACAGTACAGGTGCTCCTCGCACAATCGTAAATAAAGCATTAAAGCATGGCATAAGTACAGGATAGTAAATAAAACCTCAAACTAGTTTGTGGCCCCAAGAAATAAGAATGAATCAAGCTCAGCTCGGGGTCCCATAATCCTCCGGATGTGGATAGCGAATATTCAGGAACAGTATCAAGTACTCGGGGTCCCACGGACACAAGTGAACGGTTAACAACCAAATAACATCTATTGCCCACTGTGCCTCCTCGCTACTTACTTCAATTTTAGTTGTTAAACAGTAATTAAAGTCTTGATCATCTCCAACAATAAACATGCGGCAAATACTCCAACAACTGTGGTACTTGGCGACACGCAACAGCACTTGAGCAAGCGACTAAGACGCGCAAGTCCAACTATCTACCAAACAATAGGTAATAGGATGTGTCCAAGGCAATATAAGGCTGCAAGGGATATCACGGGTACGAAAACTAGAGCATCGCAACACATATAGCAATAGATCAACAAGAGGGGAATAAATACTATAAACGTAAGATAGGTAGAAAGGGGGAGATGCTCGCCTGAAAACATTGCTGAAGGTTCATCCGAAGATCGGGTCGACGCTCACATCAACTCAACGGCCTTATCCGTGAAGAAGCAAAACACTAGAATAAACACCGGATGCACTATTTAATACTACGGCAAAAGATCGAGCATGATGCATGTATGATGTATGACATGGCCAGGATGCGATGCAATTGGGAAATATTAAGTGGAACCGGGGTCCCGACAATTAATTAAACGGTTCAAGTTATTTATCTACCCCGCAAATTAAATGTTGTCTTAACATGGCAAAAGATAGCACCGGTTCGCTACACAAATTGAAATGAGGCCAATATAAGACTAGATTTGTCCATATATAGGCGCCATATTAATTATGAGGTGAATCGGCCTAATGCCCCAAACCACATGATATGTATGCGACATGATCAATTTAATGCAACAAGTTATATAGATGGCATTTATAAAATAGGGGCTCGGATCAGGGTCACACATGGAGGTTTGGCGATCTTGGTTCCGGGGGGTTCGGGGTTGGTCTCAGGGTTCGAATCTGGGGTTCGGAAGGAGGTCTTGACGTTCCGTGTCGGTGACCTTGGCATCCGGGTTCTCGGCGAGCTCGGCGTCCAGGAAGGAGTACTTGTCGCCCCGGGGTCTCGGGTCGAAGAACTTCAGGTTCGCGGAACGGTCTTGCGGTCCGAGAGGAAGTACTTGTCGTATCCGTGAAGAAGATCATGTCGGTCCACGGGGTCGGTCTTCGGGGTTCGACCTGTGTCTTGGCGTCCCATGAAGGCGAGCTTGGCGTTAGGCGGTAGATCTTGTCGGTTCCACCCCCAAAGGCCTTGTGGTTCCGTGACGGAGATCGCCGGGGTCGGGCTTCGATTTCCAACGGGGCTGTAGATCTTGTTGAGGTGTACAAGGCATGCGGGGTCTTCGGACGATCAACTATGCCTCACTCGATCACACGCACCATCTTCACCACCCCCTTAGCAGAATTGCAACAACTAGCCACCACTTCTCCTTGTCAGAACACAAGAACCTGGGGTCGACTCGGAGCAAAACAACAGAGCGAGGACACGGATTTGGGGTCATTCCACCCTTGCCATGGAGAAAAGAGGCAAAAGACAGCAAGCACAGAGACGCATAGCGGACAAAGCAGACATGCATGAGGCGAGGGTCTGCAAACTCGGTGGGGCCACAGGAAGGTCCCGCCGGTGGGAGACACTGGCAACGAGCAGGACCCGATGAGGCGCGCAGGCCGGCGGAGGAGCGAGTCGGAACTGGATGACGGCGCTCGCGGAGGAGCTACAGAGGAGGTGGTGTGCGACAGAAGGCGGCGCCGGCGATGGCCTGGCCAGACGTTGACCTTGCCGAGGAGGCCAGGACAGCGAGGAGGACCCACGGGCGCGGCGCAGGCCGACGCGGAGCTCCGAGCGGCAGGAAAAATAGGGTCTGGTGGAGAGGGGGCCGCGGGCGTCCGACGCGAGGAGAGACCAGGGGCGGAGGCCGGACGACAGGGGCGGAGGAGGGAGCCCTAGGCGGCGGGTCTGCTGGCAGGGCCATGGCGGCCGAGGCGGAAGGCGCGGCGCGGAGGAGAACCAGGCGGCGGGGCCTGATGCAGGCGAGGAGGCGATGGCGTTAGGGGCGGCGGAGGTTGGGAAGAGGCGGGGAGAGCGCGGGCTCCAGGAGGCGGCGGGGAATCTAGCAGAGGGAGGAGGGCGGTGGAGGGCGACGGCGATGACTGGTGGCGACGCGGACGACGAGAGGCGGCGGCCTGCGGGGACAGGGGGAGCGAGAGGAGAAGGGGTTCGCGAGGGAGAGCGCAACACGTGCGGGAGCGTCTTGGGTGGCGCGCTGTCACTGTGGGGCTGCGGTGGTGGGTCCAAAGTGCGAACCTTGGGCGATGTGGGAGCGAGGCGGTCAGGTGCGTCTTGTGGAGCCTGGGTGAGTGGCGGCGGCAGGAGGGAAAAGTGGGGTTGGGTGAGGAGATTTGGGGTGGCTAGGGTTAGGTTTGGGTAGATTAGGGTTTGTGGTGGGTCTAGGTTTTGTCTACTTTGGGCCGGGTAGTAGGCTGCTGCCAGCTGGGCCCTTTGGGTCTGGCTGGTGGCGGCCTCCCCGGTATAAAAATATTTATGTTTAATATTTTCCTGTTTTATTTATGAGACCTTTTATAAATAATTTTAGACAAAACAACATATTCGGAAAAGACCGAGATTTCCAATTTGAAATAGAGAAGGGTATAATTAGAAAACAATATAGGTTTAAGGGGAATAAGTTTAGTCAAACACATGCATGATGATGTCATGATGATGCGCAACACAAAAACACCGCGATTTTCTAGTAGTGGTTTTGCGGGATGCCACAATTCGACACCACTAACAAGGGATCTCGCCCTCGAGATCCGCCTCATGGTACCGGGAAGAAGGGCGGCAATCTGATCCTTTGCGCTTCGTGTAGATCCCCGCGACACCACTAACAAGAGGTCGTTGTCCCTGATCGTCGAGAGAACACTCCGGAGAAACAAAGGACGAAGGTAGAGGTATCAAAAGATAAGGCCACCTCTAACTTCCATGAGAAGAGGGAAAAGTCACATTGATCCACCAGTTCGATGTTCAAGAGTGAACAGTAAGAGTCGGGTAGGGTGATCAGTCCATCCCATACCCAAACTATCAACTCTATACATGAATAGGAAAATCAGGCAACTCAACTCTCGAAATTTAGAATGAAGATCTTCATAAGCGGTATTCGGAACAAAGGGATGATGCCAGCTCTGCATTGGATCTGATGTAGATGAGGTCATCACATCGGAGAACACCGGAAGATACCAAAGAAATTTATGAAGATACATAACGATTAGGTTTCACAATGGTTCCACTAGCATGAACAACACATGTTCAAGGTATACCCCAACTTCACCAATGCTCGTCCTTCTCATATGTTTTTCAACGATACGGATATCCAACAAGGTACACATACAGATAAAGGGTTCAAGAACAAAAAGACTGTATGAAGGGTACAACAGACAAGATGCAGATTTGTTGATCATAGCACCACCATTATAAAAGGGAGAAAGCGAAACCCTGAAGGTACGACGGAAACCCAACCGCGAGAAATCCTGGACCCGAAGAGAGATAAGAGAGCGGATTCAAAACACGCAGAGGTGAGAGGAGAGCAGCAGAGGGGTAAGGAGTAAAATCAGACCTAATCAGAACTATCCAACCGATTTTTCAAAAATAGTTTTGACACTCTACTTCGGCCGTTAGCTAGGTTATCCTACAGGCTGGACTTGTGGGGTATCGCAACTGGGGCTCGATACCACTCTGTAACACCCTCGAGAATCGGCCCTATGCAAGTTTTAGCGATTCCGCCAAACCCGCATAGAAACGATTCAAAGGTGCCACCAGCACTTGCGTGCGGGTGGAAAACGAGTAATAACATTACACAACAGTCCTCGATGGGACCCACGTAACAGATATATATATACAACATGACTCAATGAGTCAAGAATACGATATGGTATACAAAGATCCAAATCACCTTGAAATTGATAGGCGTCCGACTACGGACAAGATGCAAATGGGGCTAAGAGCCACGAAGAATAACCAATGGCGTCCATAACCCTACCGGGCCAAGCGGAAGGGTAACCACGCTAACGACGTCGATCTCAAAACCTGCTAGAACAAAGGGGTGCCGACAAAGGGCAAAGGAAAAAGAGGAGCGTTAATCGAGGCGATGCAGCGAGACTAGAATTCGGCGGTCCTCGCCTACATAGGTATGGTGGACTGCAGCGGCAGCGCAACATGCACTAAACAACCTATAGAGACTCGATACAACTGACGGCTATCAGAGAGGGATAAGAAAGAGCTATTCGGATCCAACCTGAATCTAACACCAAACAATCCCATCCTGGTATTTCCCCCTCGAGACAAAACGAGGAAGTCCACCGAGGAACTCACACAGTTGGCAGTTTTATTTATTCGGTTATTGTTGCAGCAATTACTAGTCAAATATAGATAGTCATCCTGATAAAATAAGCAGTGGGCACTTTTATTTAACCATTCCATTGTAGTTGCAACACTTACTAGTCAGATACAATTAGCATGAGATATCCCAAAACCCAGCACTTGTTGGTACTTTTATTTAGCCATACCGTGATAGTTGCAATACTTACTAGTCAGATACAATTGTCGCAAGCGACAACCCAAACAAGCAATTGTTGGCAGTATTATTTAGCCATTCCATTGTAGTGAAGCTGATTACTAGTCATTATAAAGTCAAATTTATAGCACTACTTTAGTTATAGTTGTCTATGATCGAGATACTGTGCTCCAAGTCGTCCATAACCGCGGACACGGCTTTCAGAAAGTTTTACCCTGCAGGGGTGCACAAATAGCAACACACACTCGATCATCCTCGGAAAAACCAAATCAAAACCCAACGAGGCCTTCACGACAAAGCAATCACCAGATTCAGAAATATTTCAGGGGGCCACCCCATTAAGTATACCCGCAACAAAGTTAGCTGACTTCGAGATGGACTCAAGGTTTGTGGGGCGGTCAGAACGATGGGAACCCAAAAGCTGGGCTTGTCGACAGCGTAAACGGGTCACGATCCTAAACAGTACAGGTGCTCCTCGCACAATCGTAAATAAAGCAGTAAAGCATGGCATAAGTACAGGATAGTAAATAAAACCTCAAACTAGTTTGTGGCCCCAAGAAATAAGAATGAATCAAGATCTGGCTCAGGGGGGTCCCATAATCCTCCCGGATGTGGATAGCGCGAATATTCAAGGCAGTATCAAGTACTCGGGGTCCCACGGACACAAGTGGACGATTAACAACCAAATAACATCTATTGCCCACGTGCCTCTGCTTACTTCAATTTTAGTTGTTAAACAGTAATTAAAGTCTTGATCATCTCCAACAATAAACATGCGCAAATACTCCAACAAGCGTGGTACTTGGCGACACGCAAGACTTGAGCAAGCGACTACGACGCGCAAGTCCAACTATCTACCAAACAATAGGTAATAGGATGTGTCCAAGGCAATATAAGGCTGCAAGGGATATCACGGGTACGAAAACTAGAACATCGCAACACAGATAGCAATAGATCAACAGGAGGGGAATAAATACTATAAACGTAAGATAGGTAGAAAGGGGGAGATGCTCGCCTGAAAACATTGCTGAAGGTTCATCCGAAGATCGGGTCGACGCTCACATCAACTCAACGGCCTTATCCGCGAAGAAGCAAAACACTAGAATAAACACCGGATGCACTATTTAATACTACGGCAAAAGATCGAGCATGATGCATGTATGATGTATGACATGGCCAGGATGCGATGCAATTGGGCAATGTTAAGTGGAACCGGGGTTCCGACAATTAATTAAACGGTTCAAGTTATTTATCTAGCCCGCAAATTAAATGTTGTCTTAACATGGCAAAAGATAGCACCGGTTCGCTACACAAATTGAAATGAGGCCAATATAAGACTAGATTTGTCCATATATAGGCGCCATATTAATTATGAGGTGAATCGGCCTAATGCCCCCAAACCATATGATATGTATGCGACATGATCAATTTAATGCAACAAGTTATATAGATGGCATTTATAAAATAGGGGCTCGGATCAGGGTCACACATGGAGGTTTGGCGATCTTGGTTCCGGGGGGTTCGGGGTTGGTCTCAGGGTTCGGATCTGGGGTTCTGAAGGAGGTCTTGACGTTCCGTGTCGGTGACCTTTGCATCCGGGTTCTCGCGAGCTCGGCGTCGGGAAGGAGTACTTGTCGCCAGGGTCTCGGGTCGAAGAACTTCAGGTTCGTGAGCGGTCTTGCGGTCCGAGAGGAAGTACTTGTCGATCCGTGAAGAAGATCATGTCGGTCCACGTCGGTCTTGAGGTTCGACATGTCTTGGCGTCCCATGAAGGAGAGCTTGGCGTTAGGCGGTAGATCTTGTGGTTCCACCCCAAAGGCCTTGTGGTTCGTGCGGATTGAGATCGGGGCAGCTTCGATTTCAACGGGCTGTAGATCTTGTTGAGGTGTAAAGGCATGCGGGGTCTTCGGACGATCAACTATGCCTCACTCGATCACACGCACCATCTTCACCACCCCCTTAGCAGAATTGCAACAACTAGCCACCACTTCTCCTTGTCGTAACACAAGAACACGGGTCAATCGAGCAAAACAACAGGAAGCGAGGACACAGATTTGGGGGTCATTCCACACCCTTTGCCATGGAGAAAAGAGGCAAAAAGACAGCAAGCTCAGAGACGCAAAGCGGCAATGGACAGCGGCACATGCAGCGGCGAGGGTGCAAACTCGTGGTGGGGCCACAAGGGAAGGTCACGCGGCATGGTGGGAGACGCCGAGCGGCGAATGTGGAGGAGGCCCGCAGGCGTCCGAGAGCCCGCGAGGAGCCAGAGGCGGCGGCGGGCGGCAGGCGGAGAGGAGGCGGTGCGGTGGAAGGCCCCAGGGGCGGCGGGCGAGGAGGCGGAAGGCCGGGCGGGCCGGAGGAGAACCAGCGCGGGCGGGGCCTGGATGCGAGGGAGGAGGCGATGGCGTTGGGGAGGAGGAGGTTGGGGAAGAGGCGAGGCGGGGAGAGCGCGGGCTCCAGGAGGCGGCGGGGAATCTAGCAGAGGGAGGAGGGCGGTGGAGGGCGACGACGATGACTGGTGGCGACGCGGACGGCGAGAGGCGGCGGCCTGCGGGGACAGGGGGAGCGAGAGGAGAAGGGGTTCGCGAGGGAGAGCGCAACGCGTCGTGTGGGCGCCGTCACGGTGGTGGGTCCAGGTGCGGGCACTGGGGCGATGTGGGAGCAGGGGCAGTCGCTGGGTGCGTGCGGGTGGAGCCTGGGTGAGTGGCGGCGGCAGGAGGGAAAAGTGGGGTTGGGTGAGGAGATTTGGGGTGGCTAGGGTTATGTTTGGGTGTATTAGGGTTTGTGGTGGGTCTAGGTTTTGTCTAGTTTGGGCCGGGTAGTAGGCTGCTGCCAGCTGGGCCCTTTGGGTCTGGCAGGTGGCGGCCTCCCCGGTATAAAAATATTTATGTTTAATATTTTCCTGTTTTATTTATGAGACCTTTTATAAATAATTTTAGACAAAACAACATATTCGGAAAAGACTGAGATTTCCAATTTGAAATAGAGAAGGGTATAATTAGAAAACAATATAGGTTTAAGGGGAATAAGTTTAGTCAAACACATGCATGATGATGTCATGATGATGCGCAACACAAAAACACCGCGATTTTCTAGTAGTGGTTTTGCGGGATGCCACAGTTTCTCAACATAAGTTAGGTCCGCTTGTAATTCTATTTGTTGATGTGTGATTGCATCATCAGGAACTTTAAGACATTTCCGGAGTTGTGACACATGGAAAACATTATGAACTTGAGCCAATCTTGATGGTAACTCTAAAGCATAAGCTATGGTCCTGTTCTGACTCAGTACTTTGAATGATCCTATATATCTTGGACTCAATTTTCCTTTAACTCCGAATCTCTTAACTCCTTTCATTGGGCTTACTTTAAGATATACCATGTCTCCTACTTTAGTATACCATGATCTTTGACTCAGATCAGCATAACCTTTCTGTCTACTTTGGGTTATCTTCAATCTATCCTTGATTATATCAATGATAGCTTGCCTTTCCTTGATATAGTTGGACGCAAATTCTTTGCTACTCCCAGGCTCATACCAACATATTGGTGATCTACATTTCCTTCCAAAAAGTGCTTGATATGGAGCTGCCTTCAGACTACTCTGATAGTTGTTATTCTAGGAAAATTCTGCCAACGATAGATGATCTTACCACGAACCTACGAAATCTAATGCACAAGACCTAAGCATGTCTTCCAGTATTTGATTGGTTCTTTCAATTGACCCTCAATTTCTGGATGATAGGCTATGCTGAAATCGAACTTTGAACCAAGTGCTTCATGTAATTGCTTCCAAAATGCCAAAGTAAACACTGATCCTCTAACAGTTACGATCTTCTTGGGCACTCCGTGCTTACTTACTATCTCCTTGATGTAAACTTCTAGTAACTTCTCGGCATTATCCTTCTGATTCACCGGAATAAAATGTGCACTTTTAGTGAGTCTATCAACAATTACCCATATCATATCCTTCTGTTTAGGTGTCATGGGCAATCCTGTGATGAAGTCCATACCAATTTCCTCCCATTTCCACTCGGGAATTTCCAAAGGTTGCAGTGGTCCTGCTGGACTTTGATGTTCAGCTTTTACCCTTTGGCAAGTATGGCATGCTGACACATATTTTGAATATCTCTCGTCATGTTATTCCACCAAAATAATTCTTTCAAATCCATGTACATCTTAGTACTTCTTGGATGAATGGAATATGGTGTCTCATGTGCCTCCCGAAGTATCACTTTATGAATCTCAGGCACATCTGGAACACAAATACAATCCTGGAACCATAAAGATCCATAATCTCCTAAGCGAAAAACTGATGCTTGTCCTTGAGATATCCTCCGAATTTCTTCAGCAATAAAAGGATCTTCTGCTTGATGTCTAAAAATTTCGTGCTTAAGATCACTATTATGTTCTGCAACTACCTGCATAGTAGCTAATACTCCAAGAGTTTCTGTTCTTATAAATTGAAGCTCTAATCTTTCCAAATCCATCTGTAACTCTTTTGGTAGATCCTGATTGCTTGGCTGAATATCTGCACTTTTATGACTTAAAGCATCTGCTACAACATTTGCTTTTCCTGGGGTGCAATTGATGGTCAAATCATAATCTTTGATTAGTTCTAACCAGCGCTTATGTCTCATATTCAATTCCTTTTGAGTGAAGAAATATTTTAGACTTTTGTGGTCAGTGTATAACTCACATCTGGATCCATACAGAAAATTCCTCCATCCTTTTAGAGCAAAGACTACTGCTGCTAGTTCCAAATCATGGGTTGGATAATTGACTTCATGTGGTTTTAGTTGTCTTGATCCATAAGCAATTACCTTTCGATCTTGCATTAACACACAACCTAAACCTTCTTTAGATGCATCACAATATACTTTAAAGTGCTTCCATGTTTCAGGAACTGCTAAGATTGGAGCGGTAGTTAGTTTGGTCTTTAACTCCTGAAAACTTGATTCACACTTCTCATCCCAGATGAATGGTGTATTCTTCCTTAAAAAATTTGTCATTGTTCCAGCTATCTTGGAGAAACCTTCAATGAACCTCCGATAATAACCAACCATTCTCAAGAAACCTCTAATTTGTTTCACATTGGTGGGTGCAGTCCATTCTAAAACTGATTGAATTTTGGATGGATTTACAGCAATTCCATCTTTACTAATCACATGACCGAGGAATTCTACCTCATCTAGCCAGAATTCACACTTACTGAACGTAGAATAAAGCTTATGTTCTCTTAGGATCTGCAATGCTATTCTCAAATGATCAGCATGCTCTTCCTTGTCCTTGGAATATATCAGAATATCATCAATAAACACTATGACACACTTGTCCAAGTACGACATGAAAATTTTGTTCATCAGATTCATGAATATTGCTGGTGCATTGGTCAGACCAAATGGTATGACAAGATACTCATGATGTCCATACCTTGAGACGAATGTTGTCTTTGGAACATCTTCCAATTTGATTTTTATCTGATGGTATCCAGATCTTAGATCAATCTTGGAAAATACTCCAGCACCCTTAACTTGATCAAACAGATCTTTAATTCTTGGTAATGGATACTTATTGTTGATGGTAACATTATTGAGATTCCTATAGTGCCCACACATTCTTCTCCCTCCATCTCTTTTATCCACAAAGATCACCGGTGTTCCCCATGGGGATACACTTTCTTGAATGAATCCTTTTCTGGCTAACTCATCAATTTTCTCTTTGAGTTCTTTTAATTCTTTTGGACCCATCTTGTATGGTGCTTGAGATATTGGTGTTGTACCCGGAATTAGATCAATAGTGAACTCTATCTCCCGGTCTGGTGGCATTCCTAGTAGCTCTGCTGGGAAAACATCTTGAAACTCATTTACTACAGGAATATTTTCCAACTTGACCTCCTTCATTGAGTTCAACTCAAGATCCACCATGATATGACTGTGCCTATCTGCTTGATAAACTATCCTTGCTCCACCTGGAGTTTTAATTGAGACGGTTTTATCCTCACAATTAATCTGTGCCCCATGTTCAGTCATCTAGTCCATACCCAGCTGTAACATCCCAACATTAGAGCTTAGAAATAAGCTGAACACAGTTGTGTGCATTGCATTCATGCATAGAAAATCCGAATAATTTTTGCACTTTTAAATTAAAAACTTGCCAAAGTGATTGAAGCTTCTCTCAACTTGATGGAATTGAAGTAGATCATCAAGTTAACTGCGATAAGTTTCAATAGGACCTTTGCTAAAATCTTATTTAGGGTAAACATGATTTGATCTAAGGGTAGATCAAATATAATAAAATTAAACCCTAATACATTACTTAATGATTTATATTTGATCCTTAGGTGATCATATCATAGTATTCATTACAACAACTCATGAATACCAAGTTATAAAGATAACTTAAGTAATAGGCATGTAACAACTAAATCTTAATCTCATCTACTTATACCATGAACATCATGGTAATACAATCTTAACTCTTTAGTGAGTTTGAGTAGGAAAGGAATCAAGTCAAGATCATTCACCATATATCTTTCTTTCCATATCAATTCTTATGGAATCCTATCTCCATATCTGTTGTTCATCAATGTTGAGTAATCAACTATTGATTCAACCATTCTTAAACTATCAATTCTTGATCCATCAACTCTTGTCCTTATCATAGCATCCACTCTAAAACCTTTAGAGAAAGAAGTAAGAAAAGATAGGTGGTAATGTTAGATTTAAATATCGTCTGTATGATGGGAGTGTTGAAAGAGAATTAAATCAATATGATAATTGATGGAGTTAACTCACTCCTGGGTGGATAGAAGAGTTATTTGAAATAAAGATATAGGTGGTAACAAAGAGGATTACAAGGATGAATTATGAAGTTAAGTTACCAGGAGTAATCCTATTGAATAAAGTAGGAATAGTAAATGAATAATCTCTTTGTCGATAGATACCGAGAAGATAATTATAATACAACTGTAGTGTTGCATTGATGAAGGCCTTGAGTAATCTGAAACCTAAGCCATAAATGATCAAAGGCTTATAATGATCATGCCTTACTCACCAAGGTTGAATACTTATATCATGTATAAGTGACATTGGTGGGTAGAACATGATTGAACCTAGTATAGATATATTATCCTAGATTAGTGCGGTGACCCGGTATACCATGCATGATGTAGTACACTATAGTCATTGACATAACACCAATGAAACACCGCTCACTAGTATTACATCCCTCAGAGTAGTACAACAGAAACATAGCAGGTCCAAGACATGACTATAGGTTATAACTCAACTCTTTACACAAGATCCAGAGAACACTATAGGTTAGAAAGAGAGAAAGAAACTTCTTACAAAGAAGAATTAGAAATAAACAACTCATAATCATTATGCTAATAAAATTAGCATCTAACTATTTGGCTTGTATTGCTGCTATTGCAGTACTCTACAGAAGTAGGTTCCATGGCTAGAGATTCTATTCTTATCTAATTCGCAACTTCGTCTTCACTTGAGTTGATATATATGTTGACTTCCTTGACCTCATTGAAGAACTTTAGCTTTTAATGATGATTCCTGGAGAATAACTTGATGTAGACGTCGTCTATAATGGCTTTAGAACCTAGCAAGGGTTAAGAAGATACGTTGATTATGAGTGTACTCAGCAAGTTCACTAGAAAAGGAGTGTTTGATGCACTATAACTACATGCACAGACCGTAGATCATAGGCAATGCAAGTTTTCGTAAACATTTCTTCAAAGGTTGCTTTTTTTCTGAAAAACTATGTCCGTCAGCCTTCACGGGTTTACCAGAACTTTCATGGAGTTCCTTTCCCACAGTGTTCGTAGCTCCTTCCGGAGGGGTAACAAGTTATAGTTCTTACACTCTGCAGAGGTGCGTCACTTTGCCCATGAGAGATCTTAGCTTTGTTGCACATCCGAATTGCAGGTTCGTTCACACTTCCTTGGTGTGAGGCCCAGACTAAGATCCAAGACAATCACTGCCTTCTCCGCGACCCCGCATGCCTCCTTGGTGTACGCCACCCCACCTATTGAATTACGGTAATTGGCAGTACAGACCGTTCAGATGCCAGAACTATCATGGGACGTTGAGTTCTCCCACCCATATGCTGCATATCCTCTATCAATTACCATATAATATGCACGCTACGAGTGATAACAGCCACAACCCGCACATCCAGCTCCATGCGAGAGGGAAAATATACAACTGACTTCTCCGTCCCATTCCAAATCTCATGGTCAACGCGTAATATACGGCGCAAGAATCACTGGCGACATTGGTTGTTAAGTCCTAGATAATATGTTCCTTTACCACCGGAACTCTTATAGTAGGTTATTACCTCATGGTAAATAACCTATAATCACATTATTATGAAAATAGTATTTTCTGACCTTTTTCAAATGAAGGTGATGACAACACTGGATTTGTAAAATACTTTACAGAAAGTAATCAAAGGACATGAGCAAGTGTGAACTTGCCTTTTATGATTGCAAGATTATGCACTCATGGTCTTCAAGACAATATAAGATCCAATATCTGAAATCAGCATCATTGGTCCGGTAAGGACTAATGTTTAAAGAAGCAAGATGCTTTTATGCATAAGTAATGTAATGCAAGTTGATAAACGTGAATCCCGAGGATAACGTTGTTCCAGGGTTTGGATACTGGAAATGGTTCATCTTGGAATGTATTGCCCCTTTTAGATTAAGTTTCACACATGTGCTTCTTATTAAGGCTTGTGAGTGTGTGTGAAACAACATGTAATTATAATATCATAAAACAATGAGATACAAAATTGTGGAATGCTACTCAAAGACTACTTATATATATTAATTGTTTATCTTCAAATTCATTTTACAAGTAGTGTCACTTATAAAGAACTTTAAGTGTTATTAATCCTAAATATATAAGTAAAGTATAAAGTAAGGTGTTTACTATTAATTGTCATATGTTGAATGAAGTGGCAAAACGGATAACTTTTGAAGAAAAGATTCCTTTATTAAGGTTTAAACAATCTTTGTGGTTAATCAGATGTGGTCGATGTTGTTTGTGCTTGCTTGGATAGTTTGGATTTGAGATGCTTTACAATTTAATTATATCAGACCAAAGTTAACTATAAACACATAACAAAGTCTTTTAGAATAGTATTTAAAGTATTGAAGACTAAAGTTAACTTTAAAACATAGATGGACTTTAGGTGTAATGCTTATTATACTTATACCTTGTTTACTTCATAATGTTTCTTTAAATTTACTTAAGAAGGGTATTACTTTTAGTTGGTAGTGGTTTCTTTACATTATAAATGTATAATTGGATTTATCTCTCTATAAGGGTGTGGTTAATGTTTGTAAATAAGTAAACAATATTATTTATTACTTATGAACTCACTTATAGTGTTTTGATTTGTTTATAAACTTGTGGTTAATATAAAGGAATGGGTTTTATTTCACTACAAATTATTATTGGAGATTTTATATTAAATAAGAATACTTTTATAAAATAATTTGAACTTATGGTTGAATTATAATTCAATAAATCTGCATTTTTAAAATGTGTTGAACCATTTTGACTTGATAATATTAGTTTTTAAGACTAATACTATTTATTAAACTTTAATTGGTTAATTTTTAGCATGTTAGCAATTTTTAATTACCCTAATATGAATTATTAACTAAAGGAATAGGTTTAAACTTAAGTTATTAAAGTGTTTAACTTTTTATTTAACTCAAAAGTGGAATATAATATTTTTAACATGTAGGTATTATTGTTGTGATCATTTTGGTATATTATACTCATTTTTGTGATTTATAAATAATAAGATATGATTTTTATAAGATTTATTACTTTATAAATACTTAATTAATAATAAATATTTAATTAAGTGAAATAATAATACATGATTATAGTTTTAAATTATAGTTCTTATTTTTCTAAGATTTTTGGTATTTTATTTATATTTTTTTAACATTCACTAATATTAAAATTTGATTTATCAAAGTATTAAAACTTATAAAGTCCTTATTAAATAATAATTATTTAAATTGTTAACATAATAATGTTTAATAATGGTTTTAAGTTATAGATTTTATTTTTATGAAAATTTTCATATATTACACATAATTTTCTGAATTATAAATCAAAATTTATTAATTAAACAAGATTTAATCATTATATTATATTTTAGGAAATATTAATATTTAATCTTATAATGTTTTATCTATTTCCTAGAGAGAAATTACTTTTTACACCTAAGCTGAACTTACCGAGGTCAGCGACGTGGGCTTGCCATATGGCATACCCATATTAGTAAATGCATTTGATCTGAGCCTATTCCTACTACCATTTGACCAGCGGATGGGCCATGGCCACGTCACACCTCGATGGTGAGGGGCCCTCCAGGGTCTGAATGGCTCACACACGGTGGTGGTCAACTATAGAGGTCCCAACCTTTAATAAGGTAGAGATCCCTGTGTTTACAATGCTAGTCCCTGGATCAATAGCTAGCATCCACAATTAAGATGTAATATTAAGAAACAAAGGTCATAATACAACTTTATAACCAGGAATAAAATAATTCATTATATCTTACATAGCTCATTTGGCTATCTCAATACAATGCAGCAGAAATAACTATAGCATGGATTCCTTCATCTTCAAAGTGCCACAGGCAATCATGTTGGTTGTAGACTTGTAATCCTATTCAACACACTTTACTAACATCAAACAAAACTGCAACATAATAAGTTACATCCACAAGGGTCAATACATTTGAATTGTATTGGCAAGTGATACTATGGTAATATAGTGGTAACTATCATCTATATGCATTTGGCTAAGTGGAGCTTAGGTTTGCCTTGATCAAAATAGATTTTCCTTACTCTTTGAAAAACACTAAGTTTTTGTTTAGCAAAATACCCAAGGAACCACCAATAGAAATTGGTGAACCTTCACCCTTGTTCAACCACAAGTTTTTAACTTAGAAATTGGGATGAGGAGATTCTCGATAGCTTCCATGTCTTGAAGCTCAAATTGTCCATTGCCGGGGACACGGCTAAGTACTTAGATTTTCACTCTGAGGTGGTGCACTTTCCCCACAAGACTCATGCATCGAGACAAGATCTTTCAGAAGCCTTCCCTTAGACCAGAATGTGCGCGTTCCAACCTATCATCCCCTACCACCAACTGACCATTTGGCTAAGTTATTGCAACCTATATTATCCAGGCAGAGCCCATAATGCCAAGTGTCTGCACTTGAAGCTTCTCAATATTTGACATCTCAAATCTCTTTGTTCCTGGGTGGCATTCCACAAGTGAGATACACAAGGTAAACCATATAAATGGGCCTTGTGTAACCACTCAACCAAAATCCTTCCAAGCAAGTCCCTTTCCACCCAGGTGATTCATTCAGTTAGTAGTTTTATTAAGCAAAAACATAAGTCAAAAATACTTAGCAATATTTCCATTACATGGATATATAACCACCCTTGTTTGCTACTAGCTAGGCTAAGCATGATAGAAGTAGGAATCTTAACTTAGGAAAAATTCTACTAAGGTTTCATCTACTAGGATTTCCCATGGCATAGTTTATAGCAAAATTCCATGCAAGTCTTACTTAGAAATATCACTAATGCATAGTGAAAATAGTAGGACAAAAGTATGAAGCATCACTTGTCTTTTTGGTAGATAATATAAGTTCACTCCATGATCTTGCAATAGTCACACTCTTCAAATTCCACTACAATTCAATCAAGCAAGCAAATATTCAATCTACCATTCAAGCAATCATCACATAAAATAATAAAAACAAAGCAATGCATGCAAGCATGCCAAAGATTGTTTTATTTTGTAAAAGTGATTTCTATTAGTTCATAAACATTTGAAAATACCCTAAGGTCATTTATAAAAGTGATAAAAAACCATTTGATATCAAGTTAGTGAAAAAGGCCATTTAAATCATTTTTGTTTTGCTAGAAATGATTTAAATCAAGGTAATATTTTCTAGTGTTTGAAAAATACATTTTTTAAACACAAATGTTAGTGTTTTATGGTCAAGTGTTTATTATTAAAACCATTTGAAAAAGGGTTTTACTTATAAACCATTTTTATACAAAAATAATATTTTATGTTATTGAAAATGCTTTTTAGCAAAGTAATAATTTATAGGGTTCATAAAATATATATTTTAAATCCTAAAACTTGGTGTTTAGGGTCATAAAGTTTAAATCAAATTATTTTCCACAGGTTTTACTCAAAAAGCATTTTAAAACATATTCAACAATTTTTTATTTAGCTAGAAATGCTTTTATTCAAAGATTTATTCTTTAGCTTCACAAAATACACTTTTAAATCCATAAGTTGGTTTCTATGGTCAGTAGGTTCAAAACAATCCATTTTTCAAAGATTTTATCCTAAAAACATTTCTAGAGTAAATTTTATACACAAAATATGCCTATACAAGTTTCTGTAAAAATATCCAATTTAACAGAAGCAATTTACTAAACAAAGTTCATAGTTGGAAAGTACTTGTTTTGCTGATTCCATTGATATAAAATTTGCAAAATTTGGACGTGTAGATTTAAAGTTATGCAATTTACAAAATCAAACATCTAATAGAATCTAATAGATTCTATTCTGATTGGCTGAAAATGGTTTGGGCGGATCAGCTGTGGAGCGTCAGATCTAATGTGGATCGCGACTCACAACTCTAGATACCTCTTCTTAAAGAATCTATTGTGCATCCGATTAAATCCAACGCCTAAAATGACTATTCTTAAGCAATTTGCTCATGATGGTGGTTAAGCGGGCCGGCGGTCGACGGTGCCTGAGCGATACAGGAAGCAATAGGGAGAGAGGTAGCTCACCGAGGTCGCTGCGAAGTGCTGGTGCTCAAGGTGGTCTATGTCGATGAAGGGGCGCACGGTGCTGGCTCGAATCGCTCACCGGAGTTCGGGAGACCGTCAGGTTCGTCTGATCGTCGTCGGAGGTGGGGATGGAGGATGCGCTAAGACAAACGGAAGGCTCCGTTAGGTTCGCAATAGCGAAGCGGGCATGAGAGTGATCACGAGGGGGAGAGGGGCGGTCAGGATTACCGGGGGGAAGGTCGACGGAGCGGAGGCAGACGGCGGTGATGCTCAGATGTGGTCATTGCCGAGCATATGGGGCGCGCGTGAGTGAGCTGAGGTTGCTGGAAGGTGTAGATGTCGATGGGGAACAGGCTCGCGTGGTTGAGGTGGCAAGGCATGATGGTGGCTGGCACGAATCAAAGGAAATGCTCACGGAGCAAAGTTAGGCGTTCTCGAGCAAAATCTGAGCGGCACAGTAGCGGTGGGTGGCTTAAGGGGAAATGGAGAGGGGAGAAGGCGTTTAATCGAGCATGGTCATGGCGAGGTTTTAGTGCGGCATTTAAGAGAATTTATCATCGGCATCAATGGCAGAACGGCCACGAGGTTAGCGGGTGAGGAAGATGATGGGAGGTGGGTGGCTAGTCGTGAGAGAGGAAAAGAAAGGTGGGGTCTAGCGATTCGGTTGCTACGGTTTGTTCTCTAGTGAAAACGCAGCGTTAGAGAGGAGAGTGGGCTAGTTGGGCTGGGTGGGCTAGGTTAGTAAATCTGGGTTGTTTCATTTTTGTTTTGTTTCTTTTCTTTTTCCTTTTCTATTATTACATTTTGATTTTTATTCAAATATTTCAAATACTAATTGAATTCAAAAATTTGCCAAACTTTGTGTATATTCTAATACTATTTATTAACATATTCTAAAGTCAAATTTAGGATATCTCTTTTATTCTTTTTAGGGTATATTAATTATTTAAAAATAGGCCCTTGTCCTTAATTCAAATAAGATTTATTAATGTTTTCAAACTCTATTTGAAATCTAAATTTTACCAAATCTTTTCAGTAGGTTTTATTTAAAAATAAATCACTTTGAATTATTATTTAAAATACTTTATTATGTTTTTAATGTTCATTTAAAATGGGAAATGTCTTTACTTAAATGAATTTGGATAATAATAAATCCTCATGATTTTATTTAAATAATCCTTTAATCTTTTTATTAAACAAAAATATTTTATTTTATTTGCTTGGCCAAGTTTTAATTTGGCTCTTTAAAATAGTCCTTGTTTATTTATTCCTTCCTTTATTTTATAAAATCCATATCTTTCTATTTAAAGATACAAAAATGGTGATTCCAACTTTTATAATTTTATTTGCTATTTGTTTATCTTTTAAATCCTTTTCATTCAAAGTTTGTCCAAGATGGGTCTTTGATGTTTCCATTTGGAATCAAAAGTTTCTTTTCACCTAAATTTCAACAACTATTTATTTTGTTTATTTATTTTTCATCACAAAATTTGGAAAATTTTGGGATGTGACAATTCTCCCTTAAAAGAAATCTCGTCCAGATTTGGGGAGGCTAGAGGTTACAAGTTGGCTTCAAGGCAACTAGGGTACTACCAATTTTCACTGTAAAAGTTTTCAACTAGATTACATCTTGGCTTGTTTGGGATCTTGATGTATCTTCTCTGGACACTCATTGGCATATTGTCCAAGTTCCTTACAATTGTAGCATTGCAACTGGCTAATATCCTTCTTCTTCTTTTTGGGTCTCTCCAAAGCTAGGAGTTCTTCTAATTCATGCTCTTCATATCTCACCTCAAAGGTGGGAAATTTTTCTCTATTCTTGGGGCAATTACTAGATATATGACCTTCTTCTTCACAAGAGTAGCAACACTTTGTGGTTACTTTGGATTTGGCTTTATGAAGAATGGTTCTGACTTTGCCTTCATCCTTCTTGGTAGAAGTTGTTCCCTTATGAAGGTTTCCAAACATTTGATGCATTCCATCTTGCTTCATTTGTTGAACTATAGGATAGATGGGGCATTGCTTAGGGACATGGTCATTTCCTTTACACAGGAAGCATGTAGCTTGAGATGTGGCGCATTGTTTAGTTGGATGTTTCTCTTCACAATTAGGGCATTGATCTTCATGCTCTTTGGAAGTGTGTTCTATGTCACCACAAATATTGCAAGCTTGGGTTCCTTCTATAACATCATCCTTGACATCATTGTTGTCACAAACTCCTTGGGAAGGTTGTCTCCCATGTTGATCATTGATTTGTCATCCTTTGCAACAATTGGGTTTGGGTTTCCATAAACCTTTGCATGGTTGGGTCTAACTCATTGTTGTTGGCCCAAAATTGACTTGTCAGTTGGTTTAACTGGGTTTGGGTTACTATGAGTTCTCTCATGTGTATCTCTTGGTTGTTGTTCTCACCATTCTTGATGTTGGAGTTTCTTGGGGAAGTCATCTGTTTGGGTTTGATTGGGATTAGAATAGGCAAAAGATTTCTAAGGAAGAAGTCTAATCACACACAAAAATTCATTCAAGCAATGTGCAAGCAATCACAAATAAACATTCCACTCAAACAACAAAGTTCAAGTACATTTTTAGGCAACAAAATATTTTTGCTACACCGCATAGGTTAGTGGGTTTGATCTAAATCAAATATGGTGATACAACTATATGGTTCACTTGAGATCATTCCATCCTTCTTAGTTGATTCTTCATGAATGGGATCATGGTTTCCTTGGAACAATTCTTGTGTCTTGGTTACAAAGCTTCAAAGGTGATGATGGTTCCTTCTGTTGTGTTTCCTTAGTCTTCAAGTCTTGGCTGACATTTATTGTCTCACTTGTAATCCTTGGTGATATCCAAGTTGAAGTCCTTGGAGAACATAAAGTTGAAGTCTTTGATGATGTTGAAGTTGAAGTCATTTGAGTTGATGAAGTTGAAGTCCTTTGAGTTGGTGAAGTCCTCTGCTCATGTTGAGGTCTTTGCTCATGGGTGAGGTCCTTGTCCATCAAGTTTGAAAAGGAAGAGATGAAGAATTAAAACCGAAATGGTTAAGGAAACAGTTTACAAGACTGTTTGTAAATAAGTTTTGGAACAAATACAACTCCTATTTTTCTAAGGGGTTTTGTCCAATCCTAGGGTTACAATCCTACAGGCAACACAATGCTCTGATACCATCATAGAGGTCCCAACCTTTAATAAGGTAGAGATCCTGTGTTTACAATGCCAGTCCACGGATCAATAGCTAGCATCCAGTTAAGATGTAATATCAAGAAACAAAGGTCATAATACAACTTTATAACCAGAATAAAATAATTGATTACATATTACATAGCTCATTTGGATATCTCAATACAATGCAGTGAAATAGCTATAGCATCGAGTCCTTCATCTTCAAAGTGCCACAGGCAATCATATTGGTTGTAGACTTGTAATCCTATTCAACACACTTTACTAACATCAAACAAACCTGCAACATAATAAGTTACAGCCACAAGGGTCAATACATTTGAATTGTATTGGCAAGTGATACTATGGTAGTATAGTGGTAACTATCATCTATATGCATTTGGCTAAGTGGAGCTTAGGCTTTCCTTGCTCAAAATATATTTTCCTTACTCTTTGAAAAACACTAAGTTTTTGTTTTGCAAAAAATCCCAAGGAACCACCAATAGAAATTGGTGAACCTTCACCCTTGTTCAACCACAATTTTTTAACTTAGAAATTGGGATGAGGAGATTCTCGATAGCTTCCATGTCTTGATGCTCAAATTGTCCATTGCCGGGGACACGACTAAGTACTTAGATTTTTCACTCTGCTGAGGTGGTGCACTTTCCCCACAAGACTCGACATGCATCGAGACAAGATCTTTCAGAAGTCTTCCCTTAGACCAGAATGGGCGCGTTCCAACCTATCATCCCCTACCACCAACTGTCCATTTGGCTAAGTTATTGCAACCTATATGATCCAGGCAGAGCCCATAATGCCAAGTGGTTGCACTTGAAGATTCTCAATATTTGACATCTCAAATCTCTTAGTTCCTGGGTGGCATTCCACAAGTGAGATACACAAGGTAAACCATAGAAATGGGCCTTGTGTAACAACTCAACCAAAATCCTTCCAAGATAGTCCCTTTCCACCCAGGTGATTCATTCACTTAGAAGTTTTATTAAGCAAAAACATAAGTCAAAAAGACTTAGCAATATTTCCATAACATGGATATATAACCACCCTTGTTTGCTACTAGCTAGGCAATCAACACCCGGATTTTTAATCACGGATGCACATTATGCCATACATCGCAATCCGGATTACCATTTTGCGAGACATAACATAATTGGATACCACAAGACATCATCTATTACAAACCATACATAAGGTCTTACACAAATAAGGATCTCATGATCCAGTTCTTAATACACTCAAAGCGGAATAACGTAATAACACGGTAGCATAGGCGTAAGTCCATCTTGGGTTCATAGGCAATCAACGATGGGAGATGATCCTAGTCGTAACCTTCACAGGGTCCATCCTCCTGGTACTCTTATTCATAGTAAGCCACGGAATAGCCAGGAACAAAGCCATGAGTACTCTTTAAGTACTCATGACTAATACTAACAAGTGAAGGGGGTTTTTGTAGTAGGACACTAAGCTCTAGGGTTATTTTACAAAAGCGGTTACATCTACTAACTTTAGAAACGTAAGAAAGCTAGTTGAGGTTTGATAACACCTAAGTAGAACTTGTATTTCATATCACAACTCTGTTGTGGTCAAGTCAAAGTCTTAATTCATTTCCAAGTCATTTTAAAAACATCTCAAGGGGGCAATATGGCCTCCATTGTCCATAACAGTGGGCGGCTATTCGAATAGTTTGACACTCTGCAGATTGTACACTTTCACCACAATATTCGATACATCCTTGAGAACAACTCATGAATTCACCATACCGATATGAGGATAATCAATCCTAACCTTTCAATTACACGCCCTAGTATAAGCACCTCTCACATGAGTTTGGCCTCCCAACCATGACCAACTATCATCTTGGGTACTTGCACGGGTGGACAATCTTCACAAGGTAGCCTCGGCTCAGACCTTGGCCGTGAGGAAATAATACTAAGTTATATAAGTTTCGGTCAAGCCCTACCCAATTCTCGGGTATTGTGGTTGTATGCGGTAAAATTGGAATGGTATCGCATCCAGACAACCATCAGTTTTATAAAGGGCTAAGGCTCATGCCTCAACATTTTCATCATCCAAATCATCTGGTGTTGAAACACATGTCAAAACATCTCAATAGAATGATCCATCATTCCAAGGTTTTCATAACCATTTTTCCACCAAGTATTCCCATCTAAAGTTGATCAAGTTTTAGGCTTAGCACTAGCATCTACAAGTGTGGGTAAGTACTAATGAAGGGTGGTAAACTAGGGGAATTTTACTAAGTTCAATCTCCTGCCTTAGGATGACATAAGGATTACCTATCTTAGGCCAAGTTTTATACTCTTTATGCAACCTTCAATTATCTTCCTATAATCTACAAGTCACTTAAGTAAACTCTAAGAGAAAGCTTTGATAAAGAAATAAGTAAAAAGCGGCAAGTAAAACTAGGATTGGGTTATCAAGTGGGTATGATCACATATGCTTAAGGCATATAGGTGGTATGATAACAAGCAAGTATTTGCTTGCATAGTTATAGTATCTTGCAAGTGTTAACTTGCACAATCAACTATAGTATTAGGCTTGCCTTGTGCGAATGGTTGAAGTTCTCGTCTTCTTCCTCGTAGTATCCTCCTTCCTCCTCGTATCCTTGGTGGGTACTAGCGTCTATAAGTAAATCTGAGGTACACAATCACCAAACAATGTTTAACTACTTTAAATCATTACACAAAGGGGTTTTATATATGATCTAGCATCATCACTAACATTACAAGATTAAAGCTTGGTTTAATTTCTTTTATTTTTAGAAAAGTAATTTCTACTCATTGAAAAACTACTTAAGATTTAATATTCTCCAAACCAAACATGGGATCATGTTGCCACATGTCATCACCACATATTTAAGTACATGGGAATGTGATTTAAAGTGGTGTCACAATTTAATAAGGTTTAACCTTTTTATTTCAATTAAATAAAGTGACTAAAAATGTCTATGGCATTATTTTATTACTTGAACAAAAATTCTGTGAAAACCCATATATTTTATATATTCTGGAAGGTATGATCAAATGTGATTTTTGAGAGTGGGAATCAACTCAAAATCTATTATGGTTTAAATTTGAAAAATGTTTGAATTTAGAAAAACTTCTGCCTTGTCATTTTTACCAAGGTTGATCCACATATCCAAATGATTTGAATCCAACGGTCTTGGATTAAGCATTTGGAACCTTTCTAACAAAATTGGTTTCATTCAATTTGGTTCACTGAATCGAGCTGGGTTGATATTTGAAATTAGGTACACAACTAGGTTTGAATTAAAATGGAAAAAGTTAAATTCAGACGAGTGGGCTGCGCGGGAAGAGAAAATGGTCCGACACACTACGCATTGGAGGCAACGCGGGCTGGTTAAGCTTTGTTCCCACGCATCGGTGAGACAGGGTGCGGTAGTGCAGGCAGCGTGGTGCGTTGGATCTAATTCTAATCCAGCGGCTCACGGTTCATCGTCCATGTCGGGCAACCGGGCGGCAGAACCCTAACGCGACAGTGGGGTGGGAGGCTCACCGGAGGCTCGGCGAGGCGGGCGAGTGGCAAGTCGATGATGGCGAACCTCCTGGTACTGCGACTTCTCACGGGCGGCTCCAATCGCTGGCTTCCTTCTTCTCCAGTGAGCCGGCCAAATTCGATCTGCTGCCTTGCTCAGGGAAGGGGTGGAGCAGTGAGATGGTGTGCTCAATTCGGTGAGGTCATCTCCTTTTATGGGCCCGGCGGTGAGACCGAACAGGATGGGAGGCGCTACGTGGCGACACGTCTGAGCAGGAGGCATGGCTAAGGGCGGCGTCGATCGGTGGTCTCTGACGATGCTCTATGGCTTTAATGCGTGTGTGGCAAGGCGGTGGAAAGCAGTGCAGGAGCGGTCGGCGTTCTGGCGGGCGGTGAACTACGTGGCGGTGGCTACGGGCACGGCGGTGAAATGGGCATGTCTGGCGTTCTCTGGGACGGTGGGAAGCATGTTGGCGGGCGAGGGCTCGAGGTGGTTGGGTTGCGTGGGGCTGTCGTGCTCTGGGCGCAAGTCGGCATGGTTGACAGCGGAACGCGCTACGTTCACAGGGATTACGGGCATTATGCATGAGGCAGGGCTGGTCGAGAAGGGGTGGTGAGGAATGGGCTACCTCCCGGACATCTTTGGCTAGGCTTGGTGCTTCTCCTAACTATCGACATGTGGGTGGCCTTTTCGGCACTGCTCACCATTGATGACAATGGCCAACCTACGGTGGTGCTAGAGATTAGTTAAGTTTGTTAGATGATCTACTAAGGCTAGTGGTGTCCGAGAGGGAACAAGTTAGGCGGAATCACTTTGCTCACGATAGTGTTTGATTTTGTTTGATTTGAATACAAGGTGTTTGATGAAATGGCATGAATTCAAGTTTTGAATTTTGAAATTAATTTTGGTGGGTGTGCTAGGCATGTGCTGGTGAGTGTAGATGCTTGGGTTTTTAAAATTGAGTTGGTTTGGTGGTTTTGAAAAGTGGGATCTTCCCATATGAACTAGATTCAATTTTAAACTATCATTTAAACTATGCATTTGAATGTTTGGATGATCACAAGGTGGGCCTTGGTACTTTGTTATGAGTATTATCAAGGGGTGCAAAGATCCAAACAAGTTTATGTTAAGTTCGAAAGTTAGAGATAGCCAAAGTAGGCATAAGTTTAAATTGGCCAAGTGACCATTCACTTAATTTGTTTGTCTTTGGGAAAAGTTTGGGGATTGTTTAGATGATGTTTATTTCACCTAAGAATAATTTTACAAGCAAAAGAAACACAAAATCATGGCAATTCAAAAGAATCCAAATTTTAATGCACACTCATATGAATGCTTTCCTATTTTAATTGGAAAAGTTTTGTTAATCCTAAATTTGGTGATTAGAGTTTGATGATTCTAGTTTAATATTTTTGGGATGTTACAAACCTTCCCTTAAACAAAATCCGAGATTTGAAAAGAACGAAAATATTAACGAGGATTTGAAGAGATGAAACTCCCATTTTATGTGATCTTGGCCCTGGTGCTTCCTCTTCCGTGTGGTTGCTCCTGAATCTTGAGAAACTTGATGCTCAGGTTACGGTGGTTCTAAAAGCTTCTTCCAAAATCACGGATGGGTATTTCGGGATAGGTCGGTCATCGTTGATATCTATGGTCCGGTGATCAATATTTAAAAAGCTTGAACACTTCGGTCTTCTCGGGACTTGAGACACTTGCGAAGTAATGAGATATGGAACACATTGTGCCAATCGCTGACATCTCTTGGGTAGTTCAATTGATCGACACTTCTCCTCGGCCAGTTCGAGGATTTTGGAAAGTCCGATATATCTGGGGCTAACTTTCCTTTTAGCTAGAAAAGTTGAATTCCTTCAATGGACACTTTCGGACACAAAATCTCCTATGTTAAAGCGAGGTCTCGGCGTCTCTTGTCGGCTAGTAACTATTTTGTCGGGGTGGCGGTCTTGAGGTGCTCACGAATCTTGTGAACCTTCTTTTCTGCTTCTTGTAGGATCTCGGGTCCGAAAATCCGACTCTCTACTTGACCATTTTCAAAGGGTGCGACCATTGTCTTCCATGGCATGAATTCAGAATGGGGCCATTTGCAAACTGGCTTGATAACTATTGTTAGAAGAAAATTCTGCAAGCAATGACGACGGTCTTCCATAGATCCATACTCTAACATACGTACTCTCAGCATATCTTGAAGTATTTGATTTACTCGCTCCGTTTGTCCATCGGTCTACAGGCTGATAAGCGGTGCTACAAAATCTAGGCGGGTTCCTAAACCTTCTTGGACTTTCTTCGGAATCTTGAGGTAAAGCTGAGTTACTCGATCCGACACGATGTTCTTGAGGGACTCCATGCAAGCGACCATTCTAGCGATGTATGGAAATCCGCTAGCTTAGAACTCTGATATGTGGTCTTGAGCAGATACAAGAAATGGGCGACTTTGGACAATCTGTC